>OY978448.1:26775108-28025108 GCA_963854805.1 Plagodis dolabraria | reverse complement strand
TTTATTAAGTATGATTTTCTCTTAGCACGCGATAGTGCTTGTAACAATATTTGGAAATTTGTAGGATGGTTTGATGATAGGACATACACATAAAATTTGAGTGTTTGAAAACTTGACGAAACTATAATGAACTAGTATGACAAAACGTGTGTACAGAGAGCGTTACGAATACCCCTCTCTAGGAATTTTTTATTACTTACATTAATTATTATTAGTCCGGGGGTTGCCGGGCTTGATTGTCACCCCCCATCTCTACCCGTGGGTGTCGTAAGAGGCGACTAAGGTGAAACACCAGAAAGTGGGCAGCAGCGATTTCTGAGGAGCAGATATCTCATACTGGGATCCCCAAAACCGTGGGGGGGTTTTGGGGATCCAAGTAATGGGTGAGGCTGTGTGTAGCAGTGGACAATCCAGCTGATTATGTTTAGACTCGTGAAATACGGATGGAGAGATGGTCAGTAGTTTTCAAAAGGCCTTTGTTTTGCCCTTTGCGTATAAACTATAACTCATTTAAATATTATAGTGTAAATATTGCGAAAAAAAATTGCCCAAAACTACCCACCAATATAAAAATAGTTTATTTAATAACTTTCTTTTGTGCTGTTTGGAACAAATTCTTCTAAATAGTTACATATTTAGTTCATCAATGGAACTAAACATTTAATTGAGTGTAATTTTATGTAATGTAACTGTGGAAACAGGTGTAAATATTTTAGTATGAAAATTCCCCTAATGTTTTAAATAACCGGCTGTACTCACGCATATTGGTCGAAATAGACGGCCTAGGTTTCGGGCATAAAAGGGAGACAATTAGATGATACTTCTCACACCAAGTGGAAATATGCGTAAAAATGCTGTAAAAAAATGTACTGCAATGTTCGTGTGTCAAAAAAGTTAAAAATACAACATAAAATACAGTGCATAAATCGTGAGGCGGCGCAGTTTCACAAATTGCTGTATGAAAATATACGAGGAGTGTGAAATGCAAAGCTACACGTAGAGACTAACGTGTGTCGTTTGTTTTTATATTTTTACACACATATATTGTAGTGTAAGCTCTCAATTTTAAGAATAATATGTAACATTAACAAATTCTAAGAGCACACTATTTCTTACCTCGAGTGGGAATCGTACCTGGTGCCTTAACCACAGCGCAGGTAAAATCGGGAGACGTGGTTAATTTTTGCTTAGTACGCTATACAGCTTGTAATCATATTTAGAAAAAATATTGATATGTTAAACCTTACGTTACCCATTTTAGGGTTTCATACTTGATAAACATCCTATTACTAAAAGCCTATTCAATAGCCTAGGGCCAGCGCGGCATGCCCTACGTAGCTTATTACGTGCATCATTTAATGAACGTCTTACATTAGGAAAAGACGGTTTTAAAGTTTATTGAATTCTTTAATTGATTTAACCTCATATAGTTTTGGTAAATCCTTAAGAACACTATCTGATTATTATAGAATATTATGCCTTTTAACCAATCAAATTGGTAAACAGCGGCGACGCAGGATGCAAATAGTATAAGAAAACCTTTATTTCGGGAAAAGATTTCAATGTACAAGATAAACATAATGGAAAAATCCTACACCAAAAAAACCTATTGAGTAAAAAACTGTATTAGAAGCAGATAGTGTTTATAGCGCTATTCTTGGCCATAAACGCTTTGAGCGGTTCACGCTTCCAGAAATATCGTAGACAGTGTAGAGTAAAATTTTATAGATATCTGATACCGTGGATTGTACTCGTAATATTGCTAAAAGCAATTTCAATAGTAGAATCTGGCACAGTTTTTTTTTTGTTATTTTAGTCATTGTTATCGCATTTCTACTAGTAGGCTTTTAGAAATTCGCAAGTGAAGGATTAAGTAGGATTAATAAGAAGGGACAATTGAGGAATAATTAGAAAATTCACGAAACTGACGTTACATATTCCACTGTTTTCTCCTCTTAATCTCTTTTAAAATTTTTCTGCCTAAAAATAATTGCTTCGTTCTAGTTTAGAATTCAATTTTATTTTGTTTAAACCAAAATAAAATTAAATTCTACAAGGCTTAGTTTTGGTTTTGATTTAATTTATACAAGGCAAGAAAGTACAAATCGTAGATTTTATGGAGTTTCTTGATATTCTTTTCATATATCCTTGTCTTATTATGAATAATTTTCGAGAAGATGAATTTTCAACTACAATACTTGTAGCTCCTTATTTACTGGGTGCAGTTGCTAATTCTGCCTATGCAAGTTATATTTTAAACAAGTCAATTAAATATACGCCCACACTAAAATGTAGACGTCCCCAGATTTTTTTGTGCAGTAATAATTAAATAATAGTGGAGGGGTGTCGATTTTTAGTACACACCTGTTCACTCACAAAAGACTGTGAGTGAACAGGTGTGTACTAAAAATCAAGTTAAAACTAAACTATGGATTGCGGCGCCGAAATTCTTCGGTTTGAATCCTGACGCAGGCTTAAGCTACACTGCATAAGTGAAAAGCATTTAGTGAACGCCCTCGTAGTTAGCTACCATTCTCAAAAAATATATACTGTCTATAAAAACCAACAGTACCTATGTTCGGGCCAATTGTCCTTTAAAACTAGTAGCAATTTAAGCTAACTTACTATATTCCACCACAAGGTGTAAGCTTGTTTATGTAATGGAGTGCCAAACAAGCAGACAAAACACCTGATGTTAAGTGGTTGCCGTCGTCTATGGAAATTTGCAACACGAGGGGCGTTACCATTGCGTTGCCGAGCCTGTAAGACTCAAATGTATCACTTACAACCCTTGGTATCATTTACAAACCCGGATATCAGCAACGAAACAAAATGTTCTATATAGTAATTAAACGTCATTATCATGGGGTCACCCCGTGACCATGATCACTGCAAAGGTGTTTGAAACATTAGGAAAAAATAATGATAAATATACACGATTAAAACCGATTAAAGTTGTTTAATTACTATGTGTAATAATCGCGAAAACCTAAGACAACAAAATATTCTATTTTCTTAAATCTGCACTTATTTTCAAGAGAAAATAGTTCAATCGAGGATAATTTAAGTGGCTCTTATTTCTGAAATACAATCGATCAAAACTTACAATTCTAGCATGTTACATAAATTACGTTAAAATATACATCAAACAAAAATAGGGGTTTCATCTATGTTTTCGAAGTAATACCAGAGCAGGTGGATATTAAATGTTTTATATTACATGTCAGTTGATGGAATATAAATTAGGCCTGTCATGTCAAAGTAAGTGCCCAATATTGAGTGTTCCATCACGCTTTCTTCACCACTCAAATCCTTCACAATTTTGTTAATGCACCATCAACAGGAAACCATACTTCACTAAAACATTAAATTAAATTAAAATACGACATCTACCTAATCTATATACCTTTTCTATATATCATATTTTCATTAAAACCATTTCAATAAGGACAAACATGTTACCTCTGCTCGTATAGTTGGTGAAAATTATGGTTTTACATGTCCAGGTGACCACGCAGCATCAGGTCAAGGTTACCACGTGTTTGCAAAACCATTGAGTATCATTGAAGTAATAGCATGCTAAATTGCCAAACAATCAGACATGTAGAAGTTTCTCAGATCCATTCCTCAACAAGAAAAAGGCCGATGGTCTTCAAATAGGTGAACTCTCGATAAAGTCACATTTGAAACAAACAAGAAACAAAACAAAAATCGTTCGTCCGTTTTGAAACTACGATGCCACAGACATACACACACAGATGTACATACCTATACACATTTTAACACCTCTCTGTTTGCGTTGGGTATTACAAAACCTTCAGAGAACCCAACAATATGGATGTAAACGGGGCTAAAATTATTCGGATGTTCCCCCATCGCATTGCCTTTTATCGGTTTAATGGCTCTTATAGAATATGCCAGCAGGAAGTCCGCGGTTTTAAGGATTTCTTACAAGAAAAAGTTCTTTTGAAACGAAGGTACCTTTACATTTTTACGGAATATGTTATATAGCTACTCGTATCTACGAGGAAAAATATAAGGAAAGCAATAAAGGTAAAACTTAGATGTCGTATCTTTAATAAGGGGTATCCTTATTAAAGATACGTGTTTCTAAAATACACATATTGTCACACCAGATTCTCGTAAGAGGTTGGCAGATGTGTCCCAGGTTTAAAAAGACATGTTTTGGTCCAACAATAAAGGGGGCAAGACTATTGCCCAGTTGTCATTTACCGGGAAGTGTTTCAGACTTCCGCTACGATTAGTTACTGATTATTTCTTTGCCAGAAAAGCTAAGAACTTGAAACTTTATCTGAAATGAGAATATTCAATAACAAGTAGCTGTAAGATTAATAAGACTTTGTGTACATTTTGTTAGCAATATATGTGATCCGTAATTATTACAAGGGATTATGAATATATAGGTATATAGCCTGATATCATAAAATTAACAGTGATTTTAATAATTACCTAGGCAATGTAAATATATATAAATATATGTAAAAAAATAATGTATACAGTAAAATGGACATGCGAGGAGGAGCGTGTTAGGTTACTTTGACCATAACATCGTGCTAGTTGCGCAAGCGACGCGAATATACCATCAGCTTATAATGCGGCAGAAATAACGTCGTCGTCATTCCGACCTGTGCCGCCACGCCGTGCACACCTGTCTACAGCTCCGCCAGTATCTCCCAGTGAGACCGCAATAGTCCCCGCACTATTGCCGTCTCACTCGGGTCATCGTTCCGACGCTAGTTGCAGACCAGTGCCTTGGAATACGCAGTCCTGACGAAGTTTTTGTTTTGTGTGCAGAAGCTGAGCAGCCGCCGAACGCCGAGCAACGCGAGCTACGAGCTCGCCGTGCCGTCGCGCAGAGGCGCTCTAAGACGTCAGGCATTACCACCTACCCAAGTCCCTTGTTTCGGACGAACAACATCATATCGGGCTGGTGGTCTTGTTTTGACCGCACTTTTCGGTGCGCATTTCACCACTTTACTACCCGACACAACATAGTAACAGTCGCGTAACAACACACTTTGTGCTGTTAAGCGACGTCGTTCAGGCGTGGGGTAGCGTCAGCCAAACCCGTCTGAACGATCAAATCCGCCATTTGCTGCGGTCGCAGTGTGACACCCTACGGTGACAACGGCCACTGTTGTTGTTTTGGTTTAACCTTGCACCGTGGCCTTTCCCGCTTCACGGGTCAGCCGAAGCAAGCTGGGCTCCGGGATTACTGGCCTTGGGGTCGCCCCTAGTCAACCCCGGAGTAGCGCTTAGGAGCACCCCTCTCCGCCGAGAAAAAAGCTCGGAGAGGGTACACAACTAGGGCACACCCTAGGTACACACTCCCTCTCACACAGTGAGCTCACAAGGTGTGTGAGGGAATTCAAACCCTTGATAGGGCGTCCTGAGTATTCCCCTCAGGATGCAGTCCCGTCCCTCTAACGGTGAGGTGCAGGTCCTTCAGACCTTCGCCCTCCGCCACCCCGATCTGTATGTTGCTCATATGCAACTCCTAGAAGAGGAAGCGAGTGCCCGCCTCACGGACACTCTTATTGCTCCCTCCGGGACTTCAATCCCGGAGGCCAACGTCCCTCCTCTGACCCGGTCCTTCTCAGAGGACAGCCCGCTTTCGCCCGCCCCGGGCCCGGACAATAGACGCACGGTGGCAGCCCCTCCCCGTGAGAGGTCTCGCTCGCGCTCACCGATCGGGAGGCCAGCGAGCACCCGTCCCTCCATCGCCGTTGTCGAGCCCACTTCGGACTCCGAAACGGAGATGGAAGTAGATCCGAGTCGCGCCTTACGCACTGACTCGGACTCCGATAACGACGGCTATACCGTCGTTGACCGCAAACGCAAGCGTGCTCCTAAAGCCGCTAGTTGCGCAACTTCCGCCCCTCCCGCCAAGGCACCCGCTAAGGCCCCCGCCTCCGGCAAGAAGCCGACCCCCGCCCCGCGCCCCGCGTCTCCTCCCTCCGCTCCGGCCACTACTGCCGCGTCCCCTCAGGACGCGAGCGCGCGCCGCGAAAAACCGCCTCCACCCCTGTTCATTCAGGACAAAACCAAATGGGACATGCTGTCCCGTTTAGTTTCGGATCGTGGGATCCATTACACTAATGCCCGCTCCACGCAGCAGGGCATTAAAGTCCAAGTGCCCACCAGTAGCGACCACAGAGCGCTAACAAAGCTCCTCCGTAAAGAGAGCATAAGTTTTCATACTTATGCGCTCGAAGAGGAGAAAGTCCTCCGAGTGGTCATCCGCGGTGTGCCCAAGGAGGTACATACCGATTCGGTATGTGCCGACCTGAAGGCACAAGACTTCCCCGTACATGCAGTTCACCGCATGTACAGCGGGAAGGACCGCAGTCCCTATGATCTAGTTCTCGTAGTACTAGATCGTACACCTGAAGGCAAGGCCATTTTTAATTTAAAAAAGGTCTGTGGCCTCTCAGGACTCGATGTCCAAGCCCCATACAAAAATGGGAGTCCCTCGCAGTGCCATAACTGCCAACTTTACGGGCACGCCTCCCGTTTCTGCTTCGCTCGCGCTAGGTGCGTTAAGTGCCTAGGCGATCACGCGACAGCAGCGTGCACTCGCACCCGGGATTCACCGGACCCACCCAGCTGTGTTTTATGCGGTGCTCAAGGGCATACCGCGAATTACCGTGGTTGCCCTAAAGCACCACGAGTGAACCACAGGGTGGCAAGGCATAGGCCGACCCGTCCCTCTTACGACCGTTACCAACGGGTAAGCCCTAAACTAACGGTAGTACCTGCCTCACAGGTAATACCCGCGCCGCTCCCAGCCCGTAACGCATGGTCTAAACCACCCAGTATGGTTAAGACCGTCGCTACCGCCCGCGCCCCGGCCCGCGCGCCCGCACCCGCACCCGCCCGCGCCGCGGCCCCTGCCCGCGCACCGGCCCCGGCTCGCCCCGCGCTCCCGGCACCCGTCGCCAACACCATTCGCGCGCCTCCCTGCGCCGCTTCCCGGCCACAAGCTCCACCTATGCCATTGATGGCTGCCCCTCTTCAAGAGGCAATCAACCTAGTCAGCGATCTGGCTATGTCGGTTGACATCAATGAGGTACAAGAGCTATTCCACAAGATGCAATACGCTCAATCCCCAGCGGACGTGATCCAATACACATTGGAACACGCGAATTTACTTAGCGCCCTTAAGCGCTTCGTTCCCCAGGCCCCTCCCCAGTACAACCACTATGGGTAGTACAACCGCACGCACGAAACCGCGCTCAGTTTCGTTAGCGTCATTCAACGCTAACGGTTTCTTTAGACAACGTGACCTTGTCCACGACTTTTGCTGCACCCACCTTATCGACATTATATGCGTGCAGGAGACCCTTCTAAAACCGGGGAAGGCGAACCCTAGGTTTGCCAATTACAGAACGGTACGTGATGATAGAGTGAACTCCCGTGGGGGAGGCACTCTTATCTATTACAAAAGGTCCCTGCACTGCATCCCCCTACCTACCCCGACTCTTGTTAATATGGAAGCATCTTGTTGCCTCCTAGCTATGACTGGTCATCAACCTATAGTCATAGCGTCCTGTTACCAAGCTTGTCAAAAGCCGATCGTCCGAGCTGACTTAGAAGCATTGTTCTCATTAGGAAGCGCCGTCCTTCTGATTGGCGACTTCAATAGTAAGCACATCCTATGGAATTGTAACGTCAACAATCCCAGAGGCATTGCACTTGAAAAACTAGTCGCAGAACTTAATTTTGACATAATTGCGCCCACTGAGCCCACTCACTACCCTCATACGGAAGACTTTCGACCTGACTTGCTTGACATGGCACTACTCAGAGGCGTAACACTCCAGTTACGCTCCATAGAAGTGGTTCACGAGCTTCACTCTGACCACCGACCCATTATACTGCGACTAGGTCCCGACCCAACAACAGACCTCCCCCGCCCCACTAAGACGATAGTGAACTGGAAGCAATTAGGCGTTGCCCTAAAAGCTATCAGTTCACCGGACCTTGACAAGATCCCTGACGACATCCTGACTAAAGATGACGTAACCCTTGCGATCGATTCGTTCACTAATCACCTCTCCACCGTAGTAGGTGCATCCGCAAAGGAGGTCATGGTGCCGGACGACCGGCGCCTTGTCATTCCAGCGGATGTGAGACGATTAGTGACGGAAAGTAAAGCAGTGACCCGACATTACGACTCTTACCCCAGTAAAGAGAACAAAACTAAGAAACGCCTCTTTGAACGCATGGTTCAAAGTCGCATGTCTGAGTTGCGTGATCAACAATGGGGTGACAAACTTTCAAACCTCGTGCCAAGCCACCAGGCTTATTGGGACTTGGCGCGAGGTATGAAAGGAAGTAACTACAACGACATGCCTCCCTTATACAGACCAGTCCCACTAGTCCCAGCGTTCTTTGACGAAGACAAAGCTGAGTGCCTAGCTGATAGCCTAGAGGCTCAGTGTTCCCCTAACGTAGATCACGTTGACCAAGCTCACCTCGATTCGGTGGATGCTGAAGTCGAACGTAAAAGCTCTGTGGTCACCTCTGAACTCCCACCAATCACCTTAGCGACTTACGCTGAGGTGGCGAGACTGATCAAGGCCCTCCGACCGCGCAAATCCCCCGGTGCCGATGGCATCTCCAACAGGGTTCTTAAAACCCTCTCTCCTCCTCTCATCCATCTCCTAGTCAGCATCTTCAATGCTGCTATGAGCCACTGCTTATTCCCAGACACCTGGAAATGTGCAAATGTCATTGGCATTCACAAACCAGGCAAAAGCTCATCTGACCCCACCAGTTACCGCCCCATCAGCCTCCTCAGTGCCTTAGGCAAACTTTACGAGCGGTTACTTGCAAACCGTCTCCAGTCCCATGCTAAGGAACACCACCTTATCCCAGATGAGCAGTTTGGCTTCAGACCCGGACACTCATGCGTCCAACAGGTGCACCGCCTCACGGAGCACATCATTGAGGGCTTTAACAAGTACCCCAAACCCCAGACAACGCTAGCAGTCTTCCTCGACGTAGCGAAAGCTTTTGACAAAGTCTGGCACAATGGCTTGATTTACAAGCTATACCAATTTGGCGTGCCAGAACGTCTTGTGCTCATCCTACAAGACTTCCTTAAAGCCAGAAGCTTTCGCTATCGCGTGGAAGGCACCCTCTCCTCCCCCCACCCAGTCAGAGCCGGAGTCCCTCAGGGCTCCGTGCTATCACCCATTCTTTTCGCGCTGTATACCAGTGACATCCCACGCTCTCAGCCTAACGTCCTACTAGCCCAATACGCGGATGATACCGCTATTTATACCACTGGGTGGCATATCAGTAGAAAGTCCATTCCCGCCCTCCAACGGGCCATCACCGAGATCGGTGACTGGTTCCGTAAATGGCGCATCGCGGTCAACCCAGTTAAAAGTGCAGCTATGTACTTTACTGAGAAGGGCCGCCCCCGTTACCCGCAACCTATAACTTTGTTCGACCAACCCATCCCCTGGGTTAGTAAAACAAAATATCTCGGAGTCACCCTTGATCGGAATCTCACCTTTAGCGATCATATAACAACCGTCCGTAACAGAGCGGCCTTTGTAATGGGTCGCCTTGGTCCCCTGATTCGCAAAGAGAGTAAAATGTCTCTTAGAAATAAGAAGACACTTTACACTGCCTGCATCCGCCCCATCATGACTTACGCATCAGTAGTGTTTAGTCATGCTAGTGAGGCCCATCTCCATAAGCTTCAAGTCATTCAAAACCGTTTTCTTCGTAGTGCAACCGGCGCTCCGTGGTATATCCGGAACACCGAGTTGCATTGCGACCTAAACCTTCCCTCTTTAGCGCAGTTCAATAAGGACTGCGCCCGCCGATACTTTGATCGAGCGCCCCACCACTCGAACCCATTGGTTGTCCAGGCATCGAACTACTCAACCGCCTCTTCTATCCCATTCTTCAAACCCCCCCGTCGCCGACCACGGCAGGTATTAGACGACCCGGATGACCCCATCGCAGTCATTACATTGGCAGCTTTAGCGTTATCCGCAAGTCGTCGAGGTAAAATCCCCAGGTGTGAGGTAATTAGAGGTCACACAATCAAACACCGAGCTCGCCGGCGAGCTCGAGGCAAAAACAAGGTCACGATAAATTGCTCTCCAAATAGTCAAAGAGTATTATTCAGTAGGGCCCAATTGTGCAACACTGCAGTTGCACAGAGGCATTTTGCTCCAATCCCCCCCATGTCTCTCGACAGCGAGACAAGCCGAGGTCCGAACCACAGTGGTGCCCTTGAGCTCGCTGTCAACCCCTCCTATAATAGCGGTACGTTTTCGGCGTCCGCAGGAGACGGAGGTAGAAAGCGCTTTTCGCCTTCTACGCCCGTCTCGGGAGAAGTGCCTTCGGCACTTCTCCCTCCCGGGCTATTGTAGGGCCAGGCCCTCGCCCAAAACCCGGTGGAGCTGGACGACCGCACAGGCGGTAGCCAGCATCTATGTCCTCCTGAAAAAAAAAAAAAAAAAAGGCAGAAATAAAACAACATTTTAAACTCAATCAACTTATACGACTTAAAAGATACGCGACTGAGAGTAATGACATTTTCCCTACACTCCTCTTACCTCACCTACCTGTATTTGACGCGTCCCTAATTTCGTTTCACACCACTTCGGCTAAAGATTAAGTATTTCAGGATGGCTCTCAAACAAATTAATCTCCGCTTGTTGCCGTAGAGTTCACGGCTTGAGACTCTAAGGACTGTTCCATATAAAGCGCTGACAAGTGCTAAATAGCTTTAATTAAACAGATCTAAAGTAAAATATATTTCGTTTGTAGCAGTGAGAAAATTATATGTTAATCTTGATAATATACTCTAAGACCGAAATATTTACCCAACAAGGTTCCGTAAAATTTTCTCTATAGAATTACATTGCAAAGTTGACACTAAATTACGCTTATAACGTAAATATTTTCATTGATTCATATAAAAATGTATATCAAAATATAACAATAAAATAGCTAATCTCTGTGCAGGGGGAAAATTTAAGTAACATATTCGATTAAGCTCTCAGTTTATTAAGTTTCTTATATTTTTCACCCAAATTGACTATGATTTCACCATCGCTGCCACTCTTTTAGTGCTACGAAATGCATGAAAGTGACAGAATTGCAGCATATGACAGCGGCATAGAAGAAGGAGCATAAAAATAGCTTTAAAATAGTTGCCAAATGAGCAACATGTTAACGTAGATACGAGTAGGATGTTGCCGCACGTAAAGCTCAATACTGTCTAAGAGCTCTTTTTGCCGTAATTGTGTTATACGAATAAGTGTACTGTAAACCAAGAGCATTTCCGATGAGGGTAAGCGTTGGTAAGGCCGCAGACCTGCGATAACGAAAACGAAGTCAAATCCTTTACAATATGTGAAATTTACCTTCCATGTTTTGTACAATGTAAATTTAAATACAAACTATTTTTTTATATTTCACAATGTGCGAGCCAATTAGCTGGCAAAAAAGGCGATACTAGAACACGCAAGCAACTTAGTGAATAAAATTGTTGACGACGCATCTCTCGGCCATCTGTACATTTCCTTAATATAGAAAGTTTAATTTGAAAATAAAATTGACTATCATTTGTTATTTTTATACTTATAACGCTTAGCAAAACATCAGCCGAACCATATAGGTACTTATTTGGTCGCCCCTATAGAAGGGGCAGCTCTCAATATAAAACGGATCAATGGAAATGCCCATATAAAACGCTACTTAAATTTCTACTCGATAGAGTTGAAGCTTTACTGAGTCACTGTTACATAAACTGTGGTTCAACAGCCGATCGTCGTACTTTTCCGACAAAATCCTTTCCAAAAATATAGCAGTACCTAGCTCACTCGACCGACAAATATCAGGAAATACACGCGGCCGGTCACGAGCGGCACAGGATTTATTTTCCCGCACTGGGATAGGAACACGGAACTGTGAAGTAAATTTATCATAGGTTAAAGGGCCTTTATGGTTGTATGTGTATTTAAGTAAGTGTAGTCTGTTTGTTACACATTCGTTACGTGTGAAAGCTATAAATTATTTTGATGCAAACTTATCTATATTATCTCTATTAATACTTCTATAGTAAAGTAGTAAAGCCCTTGCGATGCCGGGCTAGAATGTCACCCTCTCATCTCCTCCCGTGGGTGTCGTAGGAGACGACCAAGCGTAAAATACCGGAAAGTAGGCAGCAACACCTTCTGATAAACCGGTATCTTACTCTGAGCCTAAGATTCCAATCTTGCAGATTATAGGAAAGCCCCCTTAAAGGGACAGGCTGCGTTCAGCTGTAGACAATCCAGCTAATACAATACAGGTACAGTATACCCCCAATATTGACTCATTTGCAGCAAATCCTTGAATGATGTTAAAAATACCTTGAAAAAATGCTTATCTTATGATTTCAGAGAGCAGATACGCGTTTAGGCTTGCATTACCTTATTAAACCGGTTCATAATTTATATAATGGTTTATTGATAAAATATTTTTTGGCCACATTGTAACCTTTCACGTAATTGTAACTTTATCCGCAATTTGGTAATTTTTTTAATACTTTCATTAACCGAAATATATTTTATCCTGCACAATAAAAAATATCTTTAGTTTCCTCATAACTGAGTTACGGCGTAATTTCAAACTTTATCACCTATTATAAATATTTTATATGTTTATCTTAATCATCTCAAGCTTTTAAAAGCTTTCAATTGGTAGCAAAATTCGTCAATTTAAGAGCCGTTCTTCCTTTTTCGTCATTCTGTGAGCGGAAAGAATTTACCGTCGCGTCCTGGCCCTCAGTTATATGCATAGATCCTTTGATATATCATCGCGACCTCGCTCTATCAGTATTAACAGAGTGCTCGCAAGTAAAGCACTTGAAATTGTTTTACTTTTATCTCACTTCATTTCATTCGTTTCATATTTGAATTAGCTCACTTTGAAGTTCTCGTAGCAGTTTAGCTTTTTTTTTTTTTTTTAGGGAGGACAGAGATGCGGCTACCGCATGTGCGGTCGTCCAGCTCCACCGGGTTTTGGGCGAGGGCCTGGCCTTACAATAGCCCGGGAGGGGGAAGTGCCGAAGGCACTTCTCCCGAGACGGGCGTAGAAGGCGGAAAGCGCCTTCTACCTCCGTCTCCTGCGGACGCCGAAAACGTACCGCTACTATAGGAGGGGTTGACAGCGAGCTCAAGGGCACCACTGTGGTTCGGACCTCGGCTTGTCTCGCTGTCGAGAGACATGGGGGGGATCGGAGCAAAATGCCTCTGTGCAACTGCAGTGTTGCACAATTGGGCCCTACTGAATAATACTCTTTGACTATTTGGAGAGCAATTTATCGTGACCTTGTTTTTGCCTCGAGCTCGCCGGCGAGCTCGGTGTTTGATTGTGTGAGCAGTTTAGCTAGTCGTTCTTAAGTTTTTATAGGTCAAACACCAACCACTGTGGTTATTTATGACATGAGTTAGCGCTAGTCGTATAGTACTGAGCAAGTGAGCATGCCACGTGCTTCGGAGCACGTTAAAACCGTCTGCCCCGGTTGTTATCTCAGGGTGGTAGTTGTTATAATATGGTGGTAAGGCATTTTGCACACCTAACTAGCTACCTCCCTCATACAGTAAATCTGTCTGCAATAAAAATAAATACACCTCTCGCTACGAGCTTAGAGATAAATATGTCCATCAGAACTGACAGGCGCTTTGTTTTTCGATCCAGACATTTGCTTCCCAGTGGAATGCCATCACCCCTCTTCCATCTCTCTCGATTGGTGGAGAGGAAATTGAATGTACCAGGTGATACCGTATAGAAAAACTATATAGAACATTGAATTGTATGACAATCTGAATAAGAGTAAAAATCAGTACGTTTTAGCGATACGCATTTATTAACAAAGACTACAAACTTATGAGAACCGTAAATAAGTTATAAGAACTATAAACTAACTATACATTATTTTATTCTAGAATATACTAAAATATATTGAATTTATAACATTTTGAACAACCGCCACACTGAAATTTTAATTTATAGCCAGAGTCCACAATAAATAAAGATTAAATCCAGAGACGAACCATCCTGTCTAATTTTGGATTGGCTGATACGATGTGGCGGTAACGATTACGTCCCTGATGAGCTGCGACAGTCACTTGGCGCCAGTCATTGGTATAAAAACCAATGTCTCACTTTACTGAGCTTTGCTCCGATCCCCCCCATGTCTCTCGACAGCGAGACAAGCCGAGGTCCGAACCACAGTGGTGCTCTTGAGCTCGCTGTCAACCCCTCCTATTGTTGCGGCACGTTTTCGGCGTCCGCAGGAGACGGAGGTAGAAGGCGCTTTTCGCCTTCTACGCCCGTCTCGGGAGAAGTGCCTTCGGCACTTCTCCCACCCGGGCTATTGTAGGGCCAGGCCCTCGCCCAAAATCCGGTGGAGCTGGACGACTGCACAGGCTGTAGCTAAAATCTCTGTCCTACCTGAAAAAAAAAAATTTGTGAGCCTCTTTATTCTTTACAAGTGGCTGCAGCATCGAAACCTTTGGCTGATGTTGAGTTAAGAGCTGCATTATTGATTTATTTAGTGTAACGTAACTGCTCTTCACGTACTGTGTGTGGGTCTAGGTTCATTGGCTTGGTCTTCCAAAATGGTTTGCCCCTTTTATTATAATTATTATCGTTGTGGAAGGTAACTGTGACCCCTATAATGTATTATTTATATTAAAGTGTTCGATGTGTTCCTATAAATGTTGTATCCTTTGAGTCTTCCTTATGATTTCCAACTAATAGTACCTACTTATTTACTGTACCTTAAGCTACGACTAGATTATAGCATCACTGCCTGCCAAATATCTTATAATTAAATGACCCTTTATTGTAGCTAAAATAAATGCTCTCTATGTTGACAAATCTCACACGTGCAATTCCAGGCTGACACCCCCATGAGGTCTATATTTTTATATTTATAGCTGATAGGTTACATTTTTACCACTATCTCATCTGATGGTAAGTGATGATAAAATTGCCTGAGTAAATAAAGTTTTGATAGAATAGAACAAGGAAATAACAAAGTTAGTAGACATAATGTTTTTAATTGCTGTTTTTGCGTCTAATTGTTTCTGAAGTGAAACTTGCCTAGAGACGCCTCCTCTCGTTCCGCCCACTGGCACTTTAGAAACTTGGCTTTAACTGCTTCGCTTACCCTAATTATCTGTCTAACTATTCTAGATTTGAATTCTGCCTGTTAATCGTTATGACAAGAGTAACTGTTAATGTAAGCTTTATAACAAATGTTTTTATGTTAGATGAAGATATTACCTGCTTATGATGTCCCAAAATGTTTTCGATCTTAGTGACCTAAGATTCGTTGTTATTTTTTTTAGTTAAGTAGAATTTGTGTACTTTTCTATGAAGAAGTTTTATTGCGAGTTGGATTTTCTTCTACTATTTTTATAATTGCTAATAGAGAGAATGAGCATTTCAATTCAAAAACCTCATATTTTATAATGGCGATTATTCCACTGACAAAAACGACGAGTTAGACCTTACCTTTTCGAACTCTATACAATTGCCACAATATTGTTTCTGAAACAACAATAACATTATACATTTTTGGCAGTCTTCAAAACTGCCCACCGCCGCTTCAAGATAACCATGAAACTTAAAGTATACCCACTATCAGTCGCCTAATAAGATGCAATAAATGCTTGTACACTTTACTGTGCGCCTGATGGGTGACACTAAATAAGCAATAACTTCGTGACTCATTTTCTGCTGTTAATTAGATACATTTAATTTTATTCTATGTAGATTTAAGACGTCCAATTAGAACATAAAACTAAATTTTTGGCCACAAACTGTTATGACGTGTAAATACATGAGTTTCGAGTTCTCTTCGAAAAATACCACCGGATGTCATAAAAACTATATTCGAATCTGATTTATACAAGTGAGTTATTCCATATTATATAATACAATTAGGCCTAGTTTCACCATACTCTGTTATTTATTTGACGCCTTGTTAATTCTTTTAACGGACTGTTAACTGAACCGAGTGTCCCACCAACTGTTAATGGATGATTAATTCAGTTAACTTCATAGAACGTAGACTGATTTAACAACTCTGTTATTTTTAAAGACCCATTAGCTGATGCCTCATTTAGCGTAAACAAACATGGTATGGTGAAATTAGGCCTTAACTTACCATTCCATGGAACATTTACCAGCATTGCACATACAGTCATAGAAAACAAGGACCGAATAGCCAGACACATTGAAGATCACATGTATAAGCCGAGTACAAACGTGTACAACCTGTACGTTTGTACTAGATAGAGAGCAAACTAGTCCTTGGTCGGATTACACAGGCACGTAATTATACTAACACAACAGTGTCTAGAGTTGGCACGCGCAAACTAAGGGAGATGTGAGGATTTTCACAAAGAGTACCTCTGTTATTTCGCTTTGTGAGATGTTGAAGGTGAAACGCCTTTGCTTTTGACATAAGGCTATTGGATGATAAAATGGGAATTACTCACATGTGTGGGTTGAGCAGTTTCAACGAAGAAGAGCCTTAACTAAGTCCATAGGTATGTTTATGTTTATGTCCATAATGGTCAAATATATCCTATAAGCATGGTACATCAGACAAAACTATTTTTATATAAAAATATCTTATTTCTTACTCTTAGAAAATATAAAATAAATTGTCAAAATCGAGAACATGAACATATTATTGGGGATTCAACTCTTATATCAGTGGCATTGTCAATTAAATTTCTATGATTACACGGGGGTTCCTGTGATTAAGTGTTGTCTTGTGCAATATACCCGTACATTTAATAATTTTCGGTTATATATTGATTTTTAACTATCTTTAACCAAAAAAAGGAAGGAAAATCGCGTATAAATAAATCTGACTAAAGTTATCCCACTACTATATTAACGAATAAAAACAATTATTAATTTCCAGTGTAGACCATCTAGAAAGGAGTTAAAATTATAAAAAAAAAACTAACGTCCAGCTTTAAGAAGCATACATTAATAATTTGGTATATTGGACGATACCTTTTTAGCATATCCAACTTGCCGATGTCATACCATTACAATTTATGATAGAATATAAAATTTCCTGAGCACGTCGCGTGTCGTGACAATATTGACGTTACCAAAACAAATATTAAGAGATGAAAGATCTAAGCTCAGTAAACCGAGCAATTTATTTACATTGATTTACCCAGTTTTACACCAAAACATTTATTTATCGTATCCTTTTCATGTCCAATCTGATAAAAAGATAATTAACGTTTATTTAATGTCAGGTTTACGGTTATTTTTTTCATGCTAATGGACTTTTTGAGAGTTTCGTAACCAAAGGAAAATGGAGCCTGTCAATGTCAATCTGCTTTTAGTCTGTCTTTCATTGTAGGTCTTTTATAGGTTAGTAGCTTATACTCCAAAGTCTCGAACTTAGACGCATAATGGCCTGCCTAGCAGTTTTTTACAAGTTTATATTTGATACCGGATATTGATCTACACAACTTTATTTCCCCATCTTATTTTTATCAGACACCAAACGCCATAAGAGGATCCGCACAAGGACGATAATACATTTTTATACCTAAAAATGGAAAGACTTCAACACTCAAAAGTGTGACATGATAGTTTAAAAGTACCTATTATCACAATATTGTGTGCATGGTAACGACTTCAACATGGTATTTCACATGTTTAAGAGATGAATTTTAGGTATACAAAAAAAATTACCCGTTCTAGTGACCTTTGCTACTTACGGTATCCATTGTCATTCACTGTCAATGACTATATCATAAAGAAGGAAAACACTTTTCAGTTATTGGAGTGTAACTCAAAAACGATTCAACCAGTTTTGATGAAATTTAAATGGGACAGCAGCAGAAATTTAAGGTGACTACCGTTTAAAGTAGTTTAATTACTAAAGCTATAAGCACTTTAAAACTTAGTTTCAAAATGCGTGCGGCTGAAGTATGGAATTGAGTTTTCAAGCACAGAGAGAATTTTCTATGCAAGCATGTTCCACCATTAATAGAATTATATACTTTCATATAATTTAAAAAATTGGCCAAGTGCGAGTCGGACTCGCGCACGAAGTATTCTGTACCATTAACATTTAACCTTTTTTTGTTTTAACGTGCACTTGGCCAACTTTTCGTATTTGTTGTTATAGCGGACACAGAAATACATCGTCTGTGAAAATTTCAACTGCCTAGCTATCACTGTTCTTGAGATACAGCCCGGTGACAGACGGATGGACAGACGGAAGGACAGACGGACAGCGAAGTCTCAGTAATAGGGTCCCGTTTAAACCCTTTGGGTACGGAACCCTAATAATGGACTCTATTTCGTTCAAAAACAAAAATATTGATGTTTTGTCAATACTACGTTTTGTGTAGAATGATAATGATGGATAGATTCAGGCGTTACTTAGCGGAAATTCATAGCAAAATATTAAATTAAATTAAATATTTTAGAAAATATAAAAATGTATCTCGTGACAATTACGCCTAATTTTCGTGCTAAACTGACGTGACGTGAGGATCCAGAAATTCTTGATCGTGTGCTCGAAGAGTCAAAACCTCCTGAGGATGCTTCGAGTAGAATCAAAACGCGTCGAAAAATTGTTTTCCAAAACCAAAACCGTTTCGGCTTCGTGGCGTTTATATCACGTCAGCTTAACAGAAAAATAAGGTGACATTGTCACAACATATGTTTTTTAATCGTGAGAAAAATATTTATTTAATATTTCAAAAAATAAAATATATTTTTATATATTTTTTTTACTATTTGTTATTATTAAAATGATAACACAAAATCTAGAATTGTTATAATTTTTGTTCAGTATCAGTAAACTAAGGATCGTGACTTTCTAGTATGATGTTACATACATATCGTTAATACGATGGCTCTGTGAAGTAAAGACCTATTATATATATTGCGATACAAACATGTTTTTATACGATTTCAACGACCTCAATTTCATAAAAACCCATGTTATTATCGAACCCGCTCATAAAAGTTCACGAGAATCTGTTAAGAAATACGTCCTATAGCAACCGGAAATCCGGACATCTGGACAGACAATATATGAAAACAGTATTGACAAAGCTCAAACAGAGACGATTCTCTCGACCTTTGGTCTTGCTCCGTTATTTATTCCTTTGAACAACAAATACTGAACAACGAAGTAATAATATAATGATATACTTAACAGGTGTGGCCGTAACTCAAACTGAGTGTATTTGAGACAATTATTTAGTTTCCAAATAATTTAATTCATATCATGTATTTTTCACTGACATGTAAACCGAATTTAGCAAATCCATTAACACCCATTAAGGGTAGAATATAGTGGACACAATTTATTAAAATAATTCTAAGATATATGTATCTACACTACCTATATTCCTGGAAACAAATGAATTTGCCTATGAGTCTTCTATGACTTATAGGTTGTCTAAATGCTTTTATTGTAGTAGCTGTAGTGTTGTATATAGTTCATAGTATTTTGGTTAAATAAGGCATACCACCGGTAAAAAAAAAAAAAATTAACATATCCCGCTGTACCTATTTTTTGTCATAGTGGGAAAAACTTAATTTTCTTTTTAACAGTTGTGTCATGTGTTTGCTGAATCTGCCACAGACCGTTTGGCTATTCTGACGAATTGTCTATCGTATTTGTTAACCGTAGCCACTTAACGTTTAACCTGGCATTTCTAACAAGAAATCAGTACTATAATATTATAAATGCGAAAGTAACTCTGTCTGTCTGTTACGCTTTCACGCCAAAACTACTGGACCGATTTGAATGAAATTTGGTATGGAAATAGTTTGAGACCCGGGAAAAAACAAAGGATAGTTTTTATCCAACTGCGCAAAAAGAGTTTAATGTTTTTGCGCGATAACCGACATACGCGCGGGCGGAGCCGCGCCCGGAAAGCTAGTATATATATATTAGGAATAGTGTGCTGTTAAATACATTTCTCGCCAAATTCAACGACTGTACTTTATTAGTGGAGAAGAGAACTAAAATTTTAGAACAATAATGTCGTCAAACCTAACAAGGTCATTAATTTTGCAAATACTTACTACTCATTGCTTGGTATTGCCTATATTTTGAAATTGTAACTGCTACTCAGTACAGTACTAAATGTTATTGAATATAATTATATATTATAACGCAAGTAGGTGGGTATAACTTTTGTTACTTAGTCTATATGTGCAGCGTATCTTATCTTTTACCAAGCCTAAGTTTATCTTAAATTTGATGTACAATAAAGTGTTATCTATCTAGCTGAGCAAGATTCAAAATTGCAGTTGAACAGTATTGCTATCGATTTCTGTGCCGCCAAGAGCTTCTTTTTCGCATTTTAATATTAGCCATAGTAAGTTTGTTTTAAGCTTTTATGAAACAATTGGACATATTTATTACCTAAACATCATTACTTTTTAAATACAAGTAAAAAAAATCTAAAGTTTAGACTAACGTATAGGCTCTGTACTATGGCCTTTTTTATACAGTAATTGCATTGTACGTTTGTGATTTAGTGATGCTCAATTCATGTTTGATATAGTAAGGCCTAGTTTCACCATACTCTGTTATTTATTTGACGCCTTGTTAATCCTTTTAACGGACTGTTAACTGAACCGAGTGTCCCACCAACTGTTAATGGATGATTAATTCAGTTAACTTCATAGAACGTAGACTGATTTAACAGCTCTGTTATTTTTAAAGACCCATTAGCTAATGCCTGATTTAGCGTAAACAAACATGGTATGGTGAAATTAGGCCTTAGTCTTCAGATTATGGTCTTGTATATATATGTTTCTAATACACTTTGTTATTTAAAATAAGCGTCTCGATCGTGCGCTCGGTGAGTTAAGACCTCCTTAAGATGCTTCGTTTAGAAGCGAAACTAGTCGGATACTCTTCCGGTTAGGCTGCGTGATGTTTGTAACGTCGCGTAGATAACAGGAAAATTAGGCGGAATTGTCACTAGATTTATATTTTTATACATTTTTTTAGTGTTTTATTTAAATATTATTTAATGTTTTCTTAAGA
The DNA here is from genome assembly GCA_963854805.1 of Plagodis dolabraria. Lineage (NCBI taxonomy): Eukaryota > Metazoa > Arthropoda > Insecta > Lepidoptera > Geometridae > Plagodis > Plagodis dolabraria. Next base: position 28,003,999 of record OY978448.1, on the reverse strand, counting down.
TACTTAAAAAATATTTGTTATTACCATAATATTATAATACTGGCTTTGACCTTGTCTCACCTTGTTGCGTGTTATTTGATGTTATATGCGATAAAAATAGTGTCACTGACCGTCAATGATACTCGTATCTATATACTAAAAACTTTCAATGACATTAGGTGAGTGAGAACGTAAAAATGACATTTCTTGTCATCACTAATTACCTCCACTCACGTGCTTTCACCACAACACAATTTTAGATAATTTGTAAAACAAAATTATCAAGTCTTTCATAACAAAATCCTACAGAAATTCACTTAAAATCACAAAAGGCTGGTATTAATAATATTTTTTCCTTTCATTAAGCCGGTAATTAAATGGAGACGTCTTGATATTTAATATTGGCGCGAGATCATCAGTCAACGTCGTTTGGTAGAACAATATTAGGCCCAGAGAGATTGATGCGGTACCTTCGTCTCTTCTATTGAACGCCGAGGACTAAGATATTAAAAAATCACATTGTTTATCTTTATACGCACGATTTTCAACTTTGTTTCGAAGAAGATAAGGATTAGCTAATGTTTAAGGAAAATTAAGGAAAATTATCCGGATAACATAGCAAAAATTTTGTATACTTTGCAGTAAGCGTGGCAAGCTGGTATGATTTATTTGTAAATTGATGGTTCAACTTGCATGACCATTTTTTGTTTTGCATTATACGCAAAATAACTTCGCGGCCAAGAGCAACACGCAATTTTTCCCCTAATTCAAGCGAGAAAAATGCTAGGTGCAAGAAAATCAGCATAAATATTGTAGTAAATTTGCTAAAATTGATAGTAAAATTATAAGTTTTACATAACTAAAAATGGTGATATTAAAGGTAACCATTTCCTGGAGCATAATATAATGAATTGAATTAAAAAAAACCTTTTCCACGCATACAGATAAATATCTTTTCCACCAGATTTCGAATATTAAAGCACACCTCTCCGAGCTTGTGAGGTAAAAACATAATTGTTTAAGAGGATTATATAACGCATACTTCTCCATACAAAAAGAAAAAGCTCTTTTCTACCTCTTAATATTGCCCGATTTCGGTGATTTTTATGTTCATGTATTGAACATATCATTGATTAGGTTTGTTCGTTTTATTTATTCTTATTACTCTATGCTTGTACAGACTGCTGATAAGAACTTTTTTATCAGTAAAATGTTAAACCTGTCTAAGGATCGACCTCCGAAGCCACTGCAATGCTAACCCTACCATATTGTCACTTAAATCAAACACATGCTATACATTTGCTATACACTGTGTGCATATTGTTTCATGATATTTAGTGGAATGAAAGTTGAATAAAAGTAAGAAATGTGTTTCAACAGCTATCTTAAGAGTAAGTTGCTATTCTAGGTTTAGTTTGTTAAAGATATGCCACAGGTAAAATAGTTGAATACTTAGTCTGTCGTCGATTAAAAATATACCTTTTCGGTGCATACAGAGACGTGGGTTTGAATCCATCACAGGACCAAAATTTTGTGCCCAAATATTTGTTAGTAAAATTATACTAATAAATATATATCTTATAAAATGAAGCATTATTCGTTGACCAAGAGAAATAGTATTATAAATATATCACACACATGAGATTACCTATTAATCAAGACGGCGAATGAAACGTAGTGTCGTGTAAAATTTTGGACTCCCGTACGAAGGGTTCCGTACCATTATCTACATAACATAAGACACTAGATTATAAACTTCTTTTTAGTTTTCATGTGCGCGAGAACGACTCGCATTTGTCCAATTTTAAGTCTTTGTTGTTAAAGTGGCAACAAAAATGTGTCATCTGTGAAAATTTCAACAGTCTCGTTATCACGGTTATGAGATACAGCCCGGTGACGGAGAGACAGACGGACAGTGTAATAAATACGGAGGTGTGTCGTAGTAAAAGGGTCCCGTTTTTACCCTTTGAGTATGGAACCCTAAAAATGATGTCATTACTTACAAGATTTACCATTAACAATCACAAAACTCAGTAAACATTGTAGCTCCAGTCATAAACGAGAAAATTGTTGTATTCAAAAACGTTTATTAGGGATATCGTACGCGACAAACAATTCATTAATCATTTGTCGTGACGACGTTTTGATTGATGTCAGAAATACCTGAAGCCTGAAGCAAACCCAAAACGTATTTTTGGACCACAGTGCTAAAGGCAGAAGGGAAACTCGTCACTGTGTTATTCGAGTTATAAAAGTGAAAAATAAAAGAATCATCAACATAACATTTCAAAATAATGGATACTTGAAAGTTGTTCGTAGAGTTGTCTTAACCCACTATTTTTTTTATGTTCTTGTGACGGAACATGTTCGCAGCCCACCCACGGTGGACTAACCACTGCCTATTACAGATGCATTTCGTCACAAGCCAGGAATTGCACTGCGCCCGTCACCTTGAGACATAGTTGTTAAGTCTCATGTGCCTGTAATTTCACTGGCTCTCAACGACTGCTGCCGGAACACAATGTTAGGTACTTGGCGACAGATTTTCTACTTGAGAGTGATCGCTAGCCAGGCGGGCATTCGCAAAATGCCCTTCCACCATGCGGTGAAGCTCAAGCCCGCGGCGGGATTCAAACCATGGACCTGCTGTGCGGCAGTCCATAGCCAATGCCACTGAGCCATCACTGCTTATATATTGCTTTTAATCGATATTTTTAAGTACCAAACAATTTAGATCAATATCAGTTTTCAGGATCACATGGAATCAAAATTAGTTGAAAAGCCTACGTATAAATATGTAGGTAAGGAAGTGTTACTCTCATACAGTTACCACTTTGATTTCGGACTCATTGAGTTCATAATTAACAAAACATGCACAATGTTCCTATTTTAGTTAAATTTGGCGCTTTGAAATGCATCTGTATGGTCGCATCAAGTTAATGATGTTGTTGCGCACGATACACTTTTAAAACACGCCCGCTGCTGTAAGGTATGTATTCCGCTGTTTTTGAGCTTGACTTCATACTGTACTGTACTGTAACAGCCGGATCGTCCACTGCTGAACACAGCCTCCCCTATAAAGGGGGTATTTGCCATAATCCCCACGCTTGGCAGGCGTCTTGGGGATCGCAGTGTAAGTTGTCATTTCTTTAGAAGGCGCTGCTGCCCACCTTCCAGTATTTTTCCCTTAGTCGCCTCTTACGACACCCACGGGATGATATGGGGAGGTGCAATTCTAACCCGGCACCCCACGGGGCTTTGAGCTTGACTTCATATCTTTTCATAATTATTCCTAGAGAAAAAAGCAATAAATAACTCTTGATAGTCTTAAGTTGTCTAAAATTTCTACGATATTCCATCTTAGATTTACATACATAAAACATATCTAAGATTTACATTTAGCTATTTGGACAGTATCGTTGATAGAGTGGTAGTGTGAATCATAATATTGTAACCTGTAATAATGCTGTACTGAACTGTATCAGCCGGATCGTCCACTGCTGAACACAGCCTGTCCAATTTATGGGGAGGTTTACCATAATCCCCACGCTTGGCAGGCGTCGTGGGGATCGCAGTTTAAGAATTCAGTTCCTCAGAATCGCTGCTGCCACCTTTCGGTATTTTACCTTTAGTCGCCTCCTATGACTAGGGGGGTGACATTCTAGCCCGGAACCCCACGGGGATGGTAATAATGCAATAAATATAATTTGATATTATTTGATCGAAATTAATGAAGTCCTAAGTCAATTCTAGGTTTTATGTATATTTTAAACTAATTATTTAATTGAAGCATCTGAATCTTGAAAATAAATAATCTATTGCAACTTTGATTAATGATATTCAGGTATGAAGTTGACTAACATTTGAAGATACACTGTGTCTTAACGACGGCAATAACACGAGGCCTATTGTGTCTGAAACCAATTATGTTGTACACAATGCCACTCGAATTACTGAGCCTTAGCTTTGGCACCGCCGAATTAATTTAATTGTTGATTCCATGAATAAATGTGTTTGTGCTGATCCCCATTGAATTATAGCGATATCAATTTCAAAATTCATCATTAATAAAATATGAGTAGCTCTATGTTATCCGCAATATGTTGGCGTTATTTAATTAAGGTTCCGCTTCCTCAATTTAAGGCCCCTTTGGAGGAAAACTCCGGTTCAGTAGATATTTATTAGAAAATTAAAAATTTAATCTAAAGAAGATATGTTGTCTATACAATCCGTATTGAAATATATTGTGGAAAATTGAAATATATTGTACACTTTTATTAATATACATAATTTGTTAGAAATTCTATCTCAAAAGTTAACCTCAGGAATCAGAATCTGTTTATTTACACCATTCGTCCGTCTATGAGTCTCTAAACCCTGTAAAGTAAAAATAAACTAAATTTGTACTTTTTTAGCACCGAATTTATTTTCTTTTTAATACGGAAACGAAAAAAAACGAAACGGAACTTAAATTAAAAAGTATGAAAGAATTTATTGATGTCGGTGCCATGGTAATTTAAATCACGCTGAGCTCTCATTTTTCACTCCTCTTCTTTTAACATCTTGGTATTTTCGTGGTTGATATCGTCCATTTATGAATGAAATTCTATTGTTCTCTTTGTCTAGGTTGCATGGATTAATGATTCATACTGCTTACAAAATCAAATTTCACTTACCTAAAATACACAGTACTAGGCAATAGCGAAAAGAATTGCAAATTACAATGTCATTATCTCCTGGACCGTCGATCGAAATAAGAGGGTACGCTGCAACTGCCATTTTGCAAGTTTTCCAACACTCGATCCGCCGTGATGTTTACCGATAGTACTTGTTTTTTTTTTCATAACCTTAACATTTAACGCACATATCCAGGAATTACAAAAATTTCATACCTACATAAATAATATTTGCATCTATCTGTTTTGCGTAAACTAGCAAATACTTTTTACAGTAAATTGAATGTTGACTTAAAAACTATTATGATGTCGATTGAATTTAAATTAGACCATTGACATGCATGCAGAGGAGGTCACACTCGTTATTAGGTTTTTACATTTGTAACTTTATTTAATAAAAAAAAAGTAAAAAAGAAACTTGTCTTTATTGCCGACCACTTCTTATTGTTTGGGCGTGTACGTCGATTTTAAAGAATCCATCGTTTTTTTTTCTTTTAATTGCTCGAATTCACTTCACGCGCATTAATTTAGTAGATTATAAGTATACAGACTACGTCAAAGAAATAAATTAACTAAAATCGACCTTAGAACGTAAATTTCCTTAGGTGCCCGGTTTTTTTGCAAAAGGGTGTATATCTAATTAATATAATTTATAATCCATTGTACATCCTTTTGTTCATATCTCTCTTTATCATAGTTATTGTTAAAATTGGTGTCCAATAATGAGTATTTGTATTGTATTGTATTGTATAATCTTCCAATAAAATATGAAAACTGAAAATAAACATATAATCCTTCAAATACTATTCATACTGATGCATGAAGGTAAAAAACATCTTAATAAGTTTCACGTATAAACAGTCTCAGAATAATACAAAGTCCTGTTCAAAATTATTTTTTTTTTGCAGGTAGGTTCCAACAAACCTAACATATAAGAAGCCATTTAAAAATAACATCTAATCCAAGAAATCAGCATCTCTTAAGGCAATAGAACTGGATTTAAGTAAGGGTTTTGAAGCGATCGTAGCCAAGTTTGCTAAGCCATTCTGAATCGATCATGTCATCAGTCATGACTTGGATGGGTGACCGCTGGTTGGGCATTACTACTGAGCGCTTCTGTGCTTCGGAGGGCACGTTAAGCCGTCGGTCCCGGTTGTTGTCTTAGGATAGCAGTCGTTACAGCATGGTGGTAGGGCACTTTGCAAATGCCCGCCTGGCTAGCTACCACCCTCAAGTTGAAAATCTGTCGCCAAGCACCTAACGGTGTGTTCCGGCAGTTGTCCTTGAGAGCCAGTAACTCTAGGTTAGTCTGATCAACATCCTCGACCACATCATCACTTACCATCAGGTGAGATAGTGGTCAAAGGCTAAACTATCAAGCATAAAAAAAAGGGAAAGTTTTAAGAGTAGAGTGCACGTACCGTTATCCTTACAAGCGTAATTTTGACATACTTTAATTACTATGTGTTCAAACTCGGTGTAACTATGCGTGTATGTCCTGCAGTCATACATGCAAAGTTTATAGCATAGATATTAGGCTCATGTCTAATTACTTGTAAAAAGCTAGAAACACAGGATCTGCAATAACAGTTCAAAATAAACATAATACAGCTACCTACGTGTGTGAGTGTATATGGCACAAGCAAAATGATTTAATATCAGTGTATTGTATGATTCAATGTACTGTACTGTATCAGCCGGATCGTCCACTGCTGAACACAGCCTTCCCTATTTAGGGGGTATTTGCCATAATCGCCACGCTTGGCAGGTTGCTTAGGGATCGCAGTGCAAGATGGCATAGTTCTTAAGGAGGCGCTGCTGCTCATCTTCTAGTATTTTTCCCTTAGTCGTCTTTTACGACACCCACACGGGAAGAAATGGGGAGCTGCAATTCTAACCCGGCACCCCACGGGGAATTTCAGTTTGCTCTCTCCAAAATAAAGAAAATAAACCAAGACATCTTAAACAAAAACCACACAACAGTTTATATTCTCATGATAAAGTTTCTGTATCAAGCTAAGTTAATAAAATTCATCCGCTTATAAAAACAACGAAAAGAGAAGAGAAGCTCCTAAGCAAAATGGTGCTGCGTAATTTCAGAAGCCAAAAATTCAACGCAGAATTACAAAACAAGTATCAAAAGGCGCCTGGGACTCCATAAAAAGATTAACCGACAACGTGCCCTTCGGAGTGAATCGACAGAGTAAAAAAATCGCGAAATGATGAGATATTCAAATGTTATGGAAGTTCGTCGCACAACATTAGGGAAATCGGCCTCTTGGGACGCCAGGATCTGCCGCCGCGAGATATCTCCATAGAAAGGAGATAGTTGAATAACCGTTATTTACATGTAAATAGGTATGTTTAGGATTTACCTGGGCCTTGCCTTTGTTACGAGTTAGAGTTGTAAAAATTAGTTATTTTAGCTAATCCTTATAATTTTACATCTAAATAAGGCTAAGAAGAAAAGTTTTAACAAATAGAGTCTGTCCGCGGTACTCGTAATATCATGAGACACTGAACACAAAACAGCGTACAGCATTATCCGAGCTAAGCAAAGTGATTAGTTTCTGTGTATTGAAAGGGAGTTCATAATAAGTTTAACTGTAAAGTATACATACAAGAAATTTAATAATCGTTCGACCATTTCGACATTTCAAAGGCAATTCATAGAAATAAAAACTAAGAAAATATACCGTTCGAGTCCAATAACACAATGTTGAGATCCCGGGGTATGAGCCACCCTTTAACTTTTCTTAATTAGATACGATTTTCTTTTTCTTTAGGCGTATTACAGTAACTCCAAAGCCTCAAGTAAAGCGACACCCTCTTTGTGGCGATTTCAGAAGTCGCATGCTGCTTATCGGGCGCAGTCTAGTTAGTCCCTTTTACGACATTCAATAAAAGGTTATGAAACCTCCCTTAAATTCTTCGTCAGGCAACTGTGCGTATTTAATTTTAATAACATCAAAGCAAAATAATGATTCAACCCAAAAAAACAAATACAGAGCTTTTAACGAAATCAGAATTCCATAAATTTAAATTATTATCTATTCAACTCGAGATCTTTCAAGCGAAATATTTTGAAAACAATTCAAAACAAACAAAATTAGAACCGCGCTGTTGTTTCTAAACCTTTTCAAATTGAACCACATAAACAAAAGTTATCCGCAACGTTTTATTATAGGGCATAATGTAGATATGAACAGATATTGAGCGTATACTGAAAGTATTTACACCTAAATATAATAGTTTTTCGTGTTTGTGGGTAGAACAGATTTTTAATGATTAGATGTTTGTCGTTACGTGTTTTTGTGATAAAGAAGTACATTTTTTTTTGACCCCTAAAATTAACCGCATTTCAGCTCTCAAAAGTGTGAAATAACTTGTTGAAATTGCTACCATGATGGTTCAAAAGTACCTATTATCACAATATGTTTGCGCATAGTACCGACTTCGACAAGTTATTTCACCTGTGAGTGTTGAATTTAGTTCCATTTTCCGATTAAATATTTTTTTTCACTCTTTTTAGTGACCCTTGCTACTTATGGGATTGATTGTCATTCACTGTCAACGACTATATTATCAAGAGAGATAAATATATTTTAGTTATTGGAGTGAAACTCATAAAAGCTTGACCGATTTTTATAAAATTAAATGAGATCAAACGACTAGCATCAGCTTTCAAATAAAAAAAAAATATCAAAATCAGTACACCCAGTTCTACCTCAGAACTTTTGACTGGGTGAACTGATTTTGATAATAATTTTTTACAATTATAAAAAAAAATACTGACAATTTGAGAACCTCCCCCTGTTAATGAAGTCGGTTAAAAACAACCGTATATAGCCTCGTAACACTGCTCTAAAATAGTAAATTTTATGGTCACAATATAACTATGATTAGCGATATGTATCTAAAGGGCAAAACGATTATGAAGAAATGATAACCGAGTGGTTATAGTTCTGGATTGCGGTGCCTCAGATCCATGGTTCGATACCCACCACCGGCTTAAGTTTCAACGCATGGTGGAACGGCATTTCGATAGAAAATGCGTCACCAAGCAATTAACAGTGTGTTCCAGCAGCATTTTGCGAATACCCGCCTGGCTAGCTACCACCTTCAAGTTGAAAATCTGTCGCCAAGCACCTAACGGGGTGTTCCGGCAGCTGTGTCCTTGAGAGCCAGTAATTCTAGGTTAGCCTGAACAGCATCTTCGACCTCATCATCACTTACACTCAGGTGAGATAGTGGGCATAGGCTAACCTACTCGTATCATACTTAAAAAAAAAAGTCCTTGAGAGCCAGTAAAATTACAGGCACAAGCACGGATTTTCTAAAATCCGTGGACACATGAGACTCAACAAACTGTACTTGTGATGAAATGTAACTGGTATAGGCAGAGTTTACCGCCTAACATATGGCGGCCTTGTGCTTGTCATAAAATAAACTCTAATTATAAAAATCTGCTGTTTGTATGTGCATCCAGCCGTTTATAACAAAAAAATAGTTTAAAAATTTTGCTGTTTTACACATCTGATTTCAGCATTTTTTATGTTATTTAGCTGAATCCAGTGTAAACTACAAACCTGCGATTGTTAGTTTGTATTTTACACTGACTATCTAGGACTCATAACTGTTGATTAAATTCAAGGTTTAGTCTGAATTTTTTAAACACTGATTGGCAAGTTACAATATTACATTACACCGCATTTGAACAAGAAAACATTAATAAGATGCGTTTGTTTTGATCGTTTCATAAACACCACTATGTGAGTGAATTTATCGAATATAACAACTATGTAAGTTTGCATTTGCAATACAAAAAAAAAAACAAGTTTCATCAAACAAATGTGTGATAATATGACCACAGTTCGGTATATCAATAAAATCTTCAATTATAACATGTTTCTAACGCAGTACGGTGTTGTTATAGCAGGTTTGACTAATATGGGAAACGTCGCTCAAAAACAATTGCCGAAAAAAAAAAACTAAAAATGGAACCGACTTCAACATGCATGGTGGTAGGGCACTTTGCAAATGCCCGCCTGGCTAGCTACCACCCTCAAGTTGAAAATCTGTCGCCAAGCACCTAACGGTGTGTTCCGGCAGCTGTCCTTGAGAGCCAGTAAATCTAGGTTAGTCTGAACAACATCCTCGACCACATCATCACTTACCATCAGGTGAGATAGTGGTCAAAGGCTAACCTATCAGGCATAAAAAAAAAAAAAAAAAAAAACATCCAAAATTGTGAAATAACTTGTTGAAGTCAGTGCCATGACTGTTCAAAAGTACCTATTATCACAATATTGTGCGCATGGTACCGACTTCGACAAGTTATTTCACACTTTTGGGTGTTGAAGTCGTCATTCATCAGCATGTCATTTTTTGGTAAAAAATTTTTTTTACACATTTTAGTGACCATTGCTCCTTACAGGATCGATTGTCATTCATTGCCAACAGTTATTGGAGCGTTACTCAAAATCGGCTTGACCGATTTTGATAAAATTTAAATGGGACCAAACGACAAGCATCAGCTTTCAAACAAAAAAATAATGTTCTTATATTAACCCAGTCAGGAGTTCTGAGGTAACAAACATAAAAAAAACATACAGACGAGTTGGGAACCTCCTCCTTTTTTTGAAGTCTGTTTAAAAACGTTATCGTGATCGTATCGTTCTCAATATCGTCAAGATTCTCGCTTCAGTACATTAACAAACCCCAACGCTAAGTTAACATTATTAACTCACGTAGGTGAGAAAAAGGAATTGTGTAACAAGCGAGTCCATAAAAATTAAATTAAGGGACGTTGTTTTCTAAAAGAGAAGTAAGTGAGGTGAAGAGCCCTGAACCCTAACAAAGACGTACTCCGAACGATCGTCAAACACTCTTGTCTTGTTTGATCACTTAAAACAACTAGGAAAGAGTTAATACTGCATGGGACTTTGTACCTTAAAGCTTTACCTTAAGGTTCTGAATTCTGAGTTTTTGGTATATATTCTTGACCCAATATTGAAAGTAAAGCTGGCCGGAGAGAATGTGCCATAAAATAGGACGTTAAAAAAATAATGATTGCTTCTGTTGTTTTCATTTTTAAGAGGTACAAGGGTGACGCGCTTTTTAGAATTTAGAAGTCGCTTAACTAGCAGCATTTAAAAGGTTGTGATACGGTAATGTGTTTGATGGATTTTACTACGCAAACGTAATATTTTAGAGCTGAACCAAGTGCACCACCTGATTATGGAACTACGTAGTCAAACAGAAGACTACCAAGGACTCAAAGATACTTCTCAAAATTAATAAAGGGCTTCACATAATAAAGATGGATAACTTTATTATGTGAAGCCCTTTATTAATTTTGAGAAGTATCTTTGAGTCCTTGGTAGTCTTTGGTAGTATTCCTTCAAGGCAAAATACAGAAGAGTATAAACACCCATATTTAGCCAGATGTTTTCGTTTCGTTCGAATATTACCATCAACTGGCAATGTACTCCAAACTACTACTGAAAGTTTATTGAAATAGCAATAACTGTCGAATCTGAGAGTTGAAACTAATCACCTCATCCAATTGTAAAAAATGGGCTCCTTACTGTTTACCAATAAACTGTTCGCAGAGAGCACGGTTTGCCGAAAAACTATATTTTTTTCTATAGAATGTAGAAAATTTAGCTTAGTTTTACATTAGGTAACCTAACCTAATCTAAAGCCACATCTATATTTAAATTTAAGCTAAGTCTTCTAGATTTTGAATAATAAAAAAAATATATTTCGGTTAATCGTGCTTTCTGCAAACAGTGTTCCTGAATAGCTTTCGGGGGCGGTAAAAAACATCCAAGGATCGACTCCAACAAAAAAAACACGATCAGTCAAAGCATTTAGGAGGAGTTAAGCTTCATACACGCGTACAGAATAATTTTATTATAATATAACAATAAAAATATATTTGTACCTTCTGTTATTTGCAAAGTCAGCAAGCCTAAGGATTATATTACTGACCTAAGCACTTGCTACTCCCTACCCTGTGCTACAACCGTTTTTCGTATAAAATAGATATCGTCACATAACTGAATTTCTATATTACAAAGGTCCTGACCAGCATTATTGTATGTAACATTTGTTACTAACAGCACTTTTTGTTTACCCTTTTTTGGGTGCCTAATATTATCTGAAGTCGTAAAAACTGGGATCAAAATATCTTGACCCATACCGGCAAATATAGAAAATTGTAAACAGCTGTTATTGTTTTTGTTTAAAGTACTCAGATTATGAACCATAGACATTTTTTGAGCTTGACTTCTTTTTGTCAACTGAGCGAAGTTTGAAACAAAACTGTATGGATGATAAGAATTTCCACCGTTTCTTTTAACTTTCAAAATTTGTTTTGTTTGAACCAAACTTCATCAGATTTGGCAGGGAAGCTGAGAATAAACCATTAACATACTCACCACGGGACTGAATTTGAAGCGCTCTTAGCTTTCATTGTCGTATTTAACTGATCAATTACTGTAAGCAATCAGTTACAATACAATACAAAATTCTTTATTCATCAACAATCTTAAGGAAAACTGTAAAATTATTACAAACAAATAATATATTAGATTGGACAAAGGGCGGCCTTATCGCTTAAGCTATTTCTTACAGGCAACCTTGCATGGAGAGGATTTACAATATTGCGGTTTAGGGAGTCCAAAAAGAGAAAATAATAATGATAAAACATATGTATTATACATTATAATATGCACAGCACACATATAATTGTCTTGAATTGTGCATAAACTATACTTATATAATTAAAACATAAATACAATAACTACATAGAATTACTGTCTGCCTCAGTCATTACTTGGATGGGGCCGCTAGTAGCATTTATTACTAGCAGTCGGTATTGGTTGTTGTCTTAGAGTGATAGTCATTATATGACGGTGGTAAGAAAATTTGCGAAAGGCCGTCTGGATAGCTACCACCGTCAAGTAGAGAATCGGTCGCAAAGCACCTAATTGTGACATCAGCTGTCCTACAGAGCTAGTAATTCTAGGTGAGCCAACATTTACGATTGCATCATCAATGACTATATGTTGACAAGGGCTAGACAATGAAGATAAATTCATCGTTTACGATTTAGGAGGTTATTCTATACTTATGTTTTGAATGTACATATGTAAGGAAACGGAGGTTGAAAGAAAGTCCATTTAGATTTTACCCTCTGCATATTACCTAGTATCTTCGAATACAGTCTGCATTATGCTCACAAATCAGTCACACTCATAATTATTTGTATATCTTATGAATCTACCCGCCTTAAGTAGAATGGCGCGTTTTCATTATAACTAGGTTATCAAATTATGTTTTACTAACGATAATACTAACGATGAGTCTACTTGCACACTTATTTACGAATATCAAAATATTTTGACCAAATTCGTAGTTTCGATATAAAACATATGTTTCGATGAAGTTGGATCAAGTGACAAGGGTCCTGACTTTTAATTATGGCGTGAATAGCTCTATTGTATGAACTACATTCACAATTGTTGGTAGATGTTTTTATTGAATTGTTTTAATTTTGGGACAGAGCCTTTTTGTTTGGATACGGAAAGAGCAACGTAGCACTTGCAAATATATTAGAGATATTAGATATCGTATATCTTCTCAAAATTGTGTCTTACGTGATCTACTACGGTAGTGAGAGGTAGGGGTAGGGCGGTAGGGGAGGAGGCTCGAGCGGGAAGGGGAGCTTGGATGCATTGTAAACAGGCCTCTTAATCCTAGGTGTAGGATGTTGCAAGTTCCAGGCCCCTCTAGCCTCTTCCTCTGCAACGCTATGGACCCGGCATCCGCACGGTGAATCCATGGAATGGTAAGTAATTCGTCTCAACTAGCAATACAACAAAAAAATATTTGAATTTTTATTTTCCTGCCATAGAAGTCAACGTCTTTATAAGTTATTTTTATAATATTATGAACAAAATAGATACAGAGATTTTATCTACAGACAACATCATATGAAAATATTATACGAAAAGGACTGGTAAGCATCTGCTTCGTTCTCAAGACAAGATGTTATATGATATCCAGCAAATAAATCTTCATAGACTAGGAGCCAGGCACAAGGAGTGTAATCTATGAAGCTAAATATTGAGGGTTCAAAGCTCTTTGCAAATAAATATGTTACAACGGAATGTTTCCATGATAGTGACATTTCAGAACTATGAATTGTTTTATAAAATAACCTGAAGAATACTGCATTCGACACAATATTCCATATGTATATAAGCATTGCAATAAAGAAAAGTGCTAAAGTATAGATGGTTGAATAAATAGACAAGAAATTATAAAAAAGACAACTCGTAGAGGTCTTGAAAACGGTCAGTTTTGTTTTGTGCGAAAGCGTTCCCTAATTCCCGCTGTAAATGGTGACGAGGTGTGACAGCTTGTGTGTTTTAGTTAGTAGGTGATCTTGTTCCACTAATCCCGGCCACCTTCTCTAGGTAGACGGGAAGCGTAAATGCTTTTGACAGGTTTTAAAAAAAAAAACACATGCGTGATGATACTGAGTACCTTAATAAAATATAAATACAAATTGCACTTCTCTGTCTAAATCTAAGTATCTTTATGAAACAATAGCTTAAAAAATCAACTCATTATTTCCTAGTAGTCTTTTGGCTTTGTTTTGTGATAATGAATAATCAAAATATAAAATGAATTTCGGCAGACATATCTTTGCATATAGAATATTTTTGTGGAAGTGAAAATGGGGACGTGTAAGGGTTTATAATTAAGTGAAGTGATTCCCAGTTCTACTAGATCCTATTCCTTAAGATAACGCAATACAGTAATAAGCTATGCTCAGAGACCGACAATCCGTCTTCCTCCCTTGGAGCCGCGGATAACTTGAGACTGATTAATTTGGTAAAACGTTCTTAGGCGAAATTGCGACGAAAACCCAAGTAAGTCACATTTTTGCGAATAAATAAACGGTAAATAAGGCCAAACAAGGTCACTTTAAGGCCTTACTTAAAGCAAATCCTTATTTCACATTCAGGGGTCTGTAACAAAATAATAAATACAGACATTTAATTTTGACGATCATTAAAAATATGGCACACAGTTGTTTAATATTGGTTTATATAATATTTTGTCTATTCAACAGCATTACCTGCGAAACGCATATTTTTTTATGCTCTTAGCGGAACTTTACCAATCAACTAGGTTATGCAAAGTTCGCTGTATTCATGAACTGGATGGGTGACCACCCGAAGCACTAGCGGCCATCGGTTCCGGGTGTTTTATTAGAATGCCAGTTGTTATAGTATGGTGATAGAGAATTTTGCAAATACATGCCTGGCTAGCTTCCATCTTCAAGTATAGAAAAAATCTTGCCAAGCAATTAACAATAACTTCAGGCAACTGTCTTTGAGAGCCAGTAATTTAAGATTAGCGTGAATGACACCTTTGACAGCGTCTTTATTTATCATCAGGTATAAGATAAAAACAACGTTGGAGGATAAAATGCCTGCTTACTTAATTTTTTTAAGTCAATGGCCCTCTTTATTATCAAAGGCCAAAATGATTATTTAATAGACTCGAATTTCTGTCAAACTGTCATTATTTAGTATAAAATTATGAACATAATTAATTAACCGTAAGCTTTTCTTGCCTTCTAATTGCATTACTGTCTTCTTGTAAGTATTTTATGGATGAACATCAGCCGCCATTTTAAATGACCGAAAGCTGGGATAAAGCGGTCACCTCAGTATATAAAATCTATTCTTATATCAAATCAAGCTAAGTGAAGTATTCGTGTTAGGTAGGGGTTGAGCAATTTATAAGTTTGTTTATGTTGACTTCAAGTGACTGATGTAATTTTTAAGACAGTATATTTGTATATACTCGTACTATCTCAAAAATTACATTAATATTTTTTATACGTATATGCGGTATAGTGTGCATGGTTTGATGAGTAGATAATTCCAGAAAATTTATGAAATTTGGAAATGTATAAAGTAGGTCTGATTAGTCGGACATTATATGACACGATCGATATGGTAGATATTTGAAATATACTTCTTTTTGATTTAATATACCATATTTTTTTTATTCATAATTTATTTAACTTTGTAGGGTGTGGGGTTTCAGTTTACAGATAAGTAACCTGTTGACCACAAACGCACCTGATGGTAGGTACTAATATGGTCGAAGACTTTGATATACACCTAGAAGTGGAACTAGCTCTCTAAGACAGCTGCTGGAACACAATTTTTCGATGGACGGCAACAAATTGTTCTGCTTAAGGATGGTAGCTAGGTGGGTGTTCTTAAAATGCCCTACTACCATAGTATCGAAGTTCAGGCCGTCCGAAAGCCTCGACTACCTTCCTCTTTAAAGGCTTATTCGTATCTTAACAATTGCCATTCTAATATTACAACCTTGACTGACGATTCAACATGCAGGTTAAAAAACGTAAGATGTTACTTAAAAAGATGTTGGTAAATTATAAAATTTTATTGCCAGCCATTTGCTTAATGACAACACTCCTCGTAAATTTTCGTATATGGAATATACAAACTTACACAACCAATCAACTTATTACCATTAAAAAACAACAGGCGATAATGCAAAAACGTCGACATCAGTACATTGCTGTTCATTTTGGGACAATAAACAGTTAAAGAATATAAAGTAGCCAAAATTTACCATTGTCTTCTCATCCCAAGAATTCTTTTGCGCAGTCACTTTACGGTGGAAGTCCTTTAATTGTAAAGAACTTAACGACTAAAAGTAAAAATTCTCCGGAATAAGTCGGGATATATACAGTTTTGGTATAATATTTGCACTGTAGCACAAAGCTTTACAAAAAATGAAACACAATTGAAAGGAAAGTGAAACCTGTTCTCAATAGAGACTTCCAATAAAAAGGCGACACGCACGTGAATATTTCACAACCCTTAAACTGGGGTTACTTACAAAAGAAAAGCAGAAGTCGTAAACCCGTGAGCTAAAAGGGGTCTTGTAAGTTACTATAGGACTCAAAACATAACCTTTTGCGATTAACTGAAGCTATGCTGGCTCAGTGGCAGTGAGTCTCTACTGCGGATTAAGTCGTATGTTAAAATTTTTAGGGTTGAGTTACATACCGTATGGTGGGCATTTTAAATAGATACTCGTCTGGTTAGCTACCACCGTGAAGATTATTTATTGCCTTAAAGTTTTGGTATGTCTGCTTCCGAACATAGAGACTGTTTCAAAAGAAGGTTGAGAGAAAAAAATACCTAATGAGCAGCATGTTATTATTTACATAGACATGAATGGGACGATGTTGTACAATTGGCGCACCTTACAGGTACTGTTTAATGGTAGCGTGCTGTATTTGGCCTGTATGTCTGCGTTGACATAGACTCAGCTTTTATCTTACTCAGCATTTTCAAATAGTAAGTAACAAAACTGTTTCACATTTTTCACCTAGTTCGGAACTTCTCTTCTTCACCAAAAATTAAGATAGTGGTCAAAGGGTTGGCTACAATTTTTATTATCTCTCTACTCGTACCTCTAAGGTACATGTAAAGAAAATAATGCATTATTTCTTTATTTTTAATTTATATTTGCCGCGCTTAGCACCGTTGGTAAAACAGTCGCACCGTCGTCGGTAAAACAACCGCGCCGTCGTCGGTAAAGTGCACTGTATGACTGTGTCGGTAAAACAATATATATTAAGATGAAAAAACAATATGGAGTGTATGAAAAGAAACAATAAGGAATCGACTTATTAATATACTTTAAATTTCGTTTCTTTGTTTACAGGTAGGATTTGTGGTTCATTGTGTAATACCTCTATGTCATTACATATAGATATAAAACTAATATAAAACATTTTTTATGTGCTAGAAGTAATGAAATAAAATCTTTGTTTAGGTACAGAGCAACACGTCATGTTTATTTGATCTGTCGATACTTACGAGATAGATAAATAGTATCATTATGGTTGTGGGGTATGTACAGTACTTTTCTCACAGAATACAATATACAAAACAGCAAATTTAAACTGCTTAATATGTATGCAAGTATTATTGTGTGCCTTTTGGTTGAAACGGAACGGGACGTAACGCTCTTAAGTTTTTGGAGAATTTAAATTCGAAATAATTTGGCCATCGTGGTACGACGTACGTTTTATCTAATGGGTTATATATATTTGCGATTTTGTTTTAGGTGTAGAGTGTGTTTAGATTTTAGATTGTACCTCTTAGTTTGTTAGTGAGCAAGAAATATAGTGAATTAATTAAAAAGAGTATTGTGTTGTGTTATCTATTATTTCTATAAGGTTAACCACAAATTCTCAACACAAACGACAATATCTAAAATTAATCCTGAAGAATCGAAAACTAAGGTTGCTTTTTTAACGATAACGCTGAAGCAAATGCTGAATGAATCTTAGCTTTAGACTTCATTGTTAATAAGTTCTATGACTCGTTTTTAACCAACTACCAATAAAGGAGGAGGTTCTCAATTCGTCTGTATTTTTTTTTAAATGTTTGTTACCACAGAACTCTGGACTGGGTGAAACGATTTTGAATTTTTTTTTTGAAAGGCGATGCTTCTTGTTGGTCCCATTTTAAATTTCATCAAAATCGGTCAGGCCGTTTTTAAATTACATTTAAATACCTGAAAAATATTTACCTCTCTTGATGATATAGTCGTTAACAATGAATCATAATCGATCCCGTAAGTAGCAAGGGTCATTAAAAAGTGTGAAAATTTTTTTTTTGCCAAAAATGGTACCGATTTTAACACCCAAAAGTGTGAAATAACTTGTAGAAGTCGGTACCATTCGCACAGTATTGTGATTATATGTACTTTTGAACTATCATGGTACTGACTTCAACAAGTTATTTCACACTTTAAGGTGTTGACGTCGGTTCCAATTTTAATAAAAAAAAAAATTAAATGTAGTCTAAGGATAATTTGGTGACCAGTCCCAGAGACGGCAGCGCCGTTCCATTAACGATCGGAACTGCACTTCGCAAAAGATTTAAACGTTGTCCAGGCATGAAATCCCGCCCCGCTTCAGCCGGTGGATTTCAGCATAAATGAACTTCTGGTAGCCTACCAAGACCGATGTTAGTTTAACGATGTATTGAGGTCGCTTCATCCTCACAATTGTGCCGTGACTGAACCAGTCATATCAAGTCGGAGGTCTGTGTTTTATAGCCAACCGAGGACAATAAAAGTCATCTCCAGCACTCCTTGGTCCCTGATTTGAAAGAAATCGAAGGTACTGTGGCACTTCTATGTTTATACGTTCAGATTGTCACAGTCAATCCAATTTTATAGCTCTATCGCATTGAATTCTTGCCAATAATATGGCTGTGGTTGTGAATTATTTTCTAGTGAAAAGTCAAAATGCTTGGCATGGGATAGCGCCTTATATATTCAGAAATTAAGAAAGGTAGGGAAATCAAAAGCACTTCATTTCTCTCAGATGAATCCAAGAGACCGTTTAATGACTGCACCGTTCCCTATGACATTTGAAAATCATGAATGAGAGGATAAAATTTGCATGTTATAGCACCATTTTAGTGGTTAAGGGATTAAGGAGGTTATTTAGATCGCTAAGGAGCTTGTAACGGAAAATAAAACTAAAACTGAATGTATTAAAATTCAATCTCAATCATATTTTAAAATTTCATTTTACATTTATTGGAAAAGGTTTGGTAACGTTTCATCTGAAAATTAATTATTATTAAGAAGGAGTTCTAAGAAAAATAATGAAACAGTTTTAATTCAGATTGTTATTCACTTTTTTACCAGTTTGATGAGAAATCCGCGTTGCAGGTTATTTTTATAACTACTTGTTAACTAGTAGTTACAAAAAAACCTGCAGCATGGATTCGTTGCTAAAAACGTCCGTACATGTTATGTCCGATATATTTTTGGTTTATCGTTAAAACAGTAAAACATACAGGCGTCAAACATTGCAAGACTATAGCATAAACTGTGAAAAAAAAACAACAAAGCACGACGTAGAACTCTGCTAAAGATCCTGAACTGTATAAAAAAAATATAATGTAGATAAATGAGGACTATTTAAAATTGTTGTAAAATACCGGAAGATGGGCAGTAGCGCCTTCTGATTAACTGATATCTTTAACTGCGATCCCCAAGACGCCTGCCAAGCTTGGAAATTATGGCAAAACTCCCCCTTTAATGGGGGTGGCTGTTTTCAGCAGTGGATATAGTACAGCTATGTGAGGCGAGCATCCACCTCGCACAGTTTCAAACTCCCAACTGGTAGTGTGAATTTCTTTACCAGTAAAATTCTTAGATATCCGACCCTGTTTCGAAGCCGTGATTCCACAGTGACGCTTTTACCACTCCATTAAAGTGCTAAGATCTAAATAGAACAGCGCAATAATTAACGTTTATGGCGAACACTGAAGTCTATAGCAGTAGCCCTAGCACGAATAAC
This sequence comes from Plagodis dolabraria, assembly GCA_963854805.1. NCBI lineage: Eukaryota > Metazoa > Arthropoda > Insecta > Lepidoptera > Geometridae > Plagodis > Plagodis dolabraria. The sequence goes on along the minus strand of OY978448.1, from coordinate 27,983,884 downwards.
TTGCGAAAACGTAACCGTTCGCTAAAGTATAGAAATGTCATCATTTTGTATAGGATTTGATCAGCGCCCCTACACTGCGTAAAAGGAACTAAATTTTGGAAAACTGAAAGGTTCTGACATCTCATATGTCGAGATTTTAACGCGAACGTTTCGTCACGTAAAAAGTTTTGTATGAAATAGCGAGCACGAACCTAATTTTAACGTAAGCTCGAAGAAATAAAACGCCAAAATTGACAAATATCAATCATAGAGGACTTTATGTAGGCTGAAAATGAATTCAAACCTCTTTTGGAATGAATCATTAGCTCTTAGAAAGAAGGTACAATTAATTTTATTTACGCCGGCTGACGTCACTTTTGTAATCCTATCGAGTTCACGTTAGCTAACAAACGATGCGTTGTGCTGTAAACCATCGCCTCCTGCGTAAACGTACTGTAAACTCGATACGTTTACGTTACGGACTATCGAAATGTTCGTGCTTGGGCTACAGGATATTCAAAGTTTCAACCCTCTTTTGTTTTGTTACAAAATTGTCTCTTATGTACTTCCCGTAGTATTATTATAATTATGTTCTATGCAAGTGTATTACGTTACTGCGACTAGACTGCGATTATTGTCATTGCGACGCCCGTTACCCTGAAAAGCAAAGACCACAAAAGGACAGAACTGCCATATGGTATTACGAATCATCAAAACCCCGAAATTACAAACTGAGACGTACTTTATTACTAAAGTTCAAAAGTTTACGAGTACCAAATCAGAATTTGGAGTTTATATGAGTATTGAAATTAAGTATACAATAAAAATAGAATATTTTGCATGAAAATAATAATTTTTCTTTTCGTTTTCAATTATGCTTCATCAAAAATCTAACCTACTTGACCACGTTCTATGTGAGATTCGGAGAAGACTTTTTACCTAATATACAATTATTGAACTGATTAGCGTTCTTCCGAGTAAAAATATATTTTAATATTTTTAAGGATTTTAGGGAATCAATCGTATACATGTTCAATAACTTTGAAGATAATACGAGGAAATTATTGTTAATACCAGTAATATTATTTTAAGCTCACGAGTAGGTAGAAAACTCATTGTCACTGCACACATATTACGATCCGGACACATTGCACCGAATAAATTTGGATTTATGATGAGTAAAGTATCGTCACTTAATTGTGAGGTATGTGATAAACCTAACGATACTTGCCACATATTGATGGAGTGTATCCGGAACCAGAATGAAAGGCGTAGAATATTTATAGACAGTGAGGCAAACATTGGTACAGTGTTTGACGTATTATCCAGGCCAACTTCACATGAGGCTGGTATGATGTATAAATTACAGGTTCCTTGCCTTAGACTGTGCCATAGAAGTGCATAATCTAATATATTTTTGTAATACTGCCAACCAAAACCGTTTTCAAATCGAAATTTTAAAGAAACGCACAAAGTACTTAGCGCCTCCATTTATTGTGCGAACCGCAAAGGAACTATCTGAGTTACTTATCATGAATAATGTCGTCTGGAAAATACGACTAGGAGTTTTTAAATCAAAAGTAAAGAGCTCCTTTCTCAGCTGTGCTTTACTAAGAGTGCTTCACCGCAGACCACCGCGTTGTGAGATAAACAGTGTTGACATGTGAATGTCTGCAGGTAGGGCAGTAATCGCGAACGAAGTCGCAGGTACAGCTAGTTCATGAATAAAAGTACACCATATCGACACTAATTGTAGTATATTGTAGTTTGTTATTATAAGGCTATGATGAGACTGGCATAAAATAAATGTTTAAAAGACCCTTAGTAATATTAAAGTAAAAAAAACTCACGAATAAGAAGACAATGTAGCATGGGTAATCTAACAAGAGCGAAACGTTTTTTAAATTTTATATTTTCCTCCACGTACTTTATGTTTTACCTTAAGCCAGCAACGTCCATTAAGGGGCTTCTATGTACACTGTCTAGTGTTTAGTCGTTATGTCGTGGAACAGCGATTTTAAAATGAAGGCAAGTGTGCACTGAGTACTAATGTATATATGTCAAATAGACAAGATGCAGTGTATGAGATACTTATTTAACAATTTTTATAGGAAATATCTTATAATAAATATCTCTTTAAGTATAAATTTTTTATGCTATTTATTTATTATTATAGATTGCGATATTTTTTGGCCTACTCTTGGACACAGATGTCGGTTACGTCACAAATAGCCGTTTTAGGAGGTGATTTGTTTGAAATCATATACATCATGATAATGAAAATCGTTTTGAAAGGACTGACTTAAAAAGCGGAGGTTCTCAATTTGATAATATTTATTAAACCGTCAAATTGTTTTACATATTTTTAATTCATTTTTAGGTTTCCGTACCCAAAGGGTAAAACCAAACCAACCAAGGGACCCTATTAATGAGATTTCGCTGTCAGGTCCGTCCGTCCGTCCGTCTTTCACCAGGCTGTATATCAAGAACGGTGATAGCTAGACTAGTGAGATTTTCACAGATGATGTATTTCTATTGCCGCTATAACAATAAATACTAAAAATAAAATAAAATAAATATATAAGGGGGCTCCCATACAACAAACTCGATTTTTTTACCGTTTCTTGCTCGATACTAATAACGGCGACAGCTAGACGATTTAACTAATTATAGAATATTTAGTTTTATGTTCTCTTTAAATATAATTAATTATAATAAAATAAATAATTAAGGGGGCTCCCATACAGTAAAAAGTGTCTGTAACTTGCAAGATTAGGTTACAGATAATGGTACGGAACCCTTTGTGCGCGAGTCCCACTCGCACTTGGCCGGTTTTATTTCATTATATTTTCAGTACGGTATTATTTTTATTTGATAAAAAAAATTAAACTCAAATTTAACTAGAGGCTAATATGATCCCGTTTTCTATCTAGTACGTTCAGCTAAATGAAAAAAAATAAATGCCTTTTTTCTGTAAAAACATCTAAACAAAAATCCGTCACTTAATCAACGGAAAACTTATAAAAGCTGCGCATGCATTGAAGCGAGCCTACGAATTATTTTTTGGGACTTCTACTCTGTCTTTTAGTTTACATATTGTTTAATTATTAATCTGCGGAACTGAATATGCAAATGTAGGTGGGGGTACAGTAAATGTAAATATAAACATGGTACAAGTTAGAAAAACAAGAGCCTGACTCAGATAATGTAGATTCTACCTACACACAATATTTTTGTTGTAAGTAATACCATCTTCCAAACCTAATGTAACTCAAATATTAAGTCGATACAATATAATATGTTCTTTATCAAAGGACATATAAAAATACTTAGTTTTTGGTTCAAAAAATCTATAGTTTGAAAGCCCTACCCACTCATCACGTTTAACATTTTCGCCATCCACATTCGTAGCTCTACATATTATTATAAAAAGTTAGTTTTCGGATCTAAAAATTTTAACATTTTCGTGATCCATGTTCGTAGGTTGACGTTGGACTATGAATATAAAAGAGGAATGTTCAAATGCATTCCTTTCCATGCAAATTTCCGAAACTATAATATACCAAGACTATAAATCTGCAGAAAACTCATAAAAGCAGTGCAAGCATTAAAACGAGCTTGCAACGTCCATTAAGGGGCTTCTACGCTGTCTAGTGTTTTGTCATTATGTCACGGAAGAGCGCTATTAAATGTGAGTACGTGGAGTGTGATCTAAAAAAAATGACTGTTTTAACACGGTGCAAGTGAATACTAGAAAAAAAGGCGGCTACACTGGGCCCGTAACATTGAGATATACAGTTTTTAAGTCTCATGTGCCTGTATTTTTTCTGGCTCTCAAGGACTGCTGCCGGAACACACTGTTAAGTACTTAGCTACTTGAGGGTGGTAGCTAGCCAGGTGGACATTTGCAAAATGCCCTTCCTCCATACGATGAAGCTCAAGCCGGAGGTAGAGATCGAACTAGGGATCTGCAGCACGGCAGTCTATAGCTATATCCGCTCGCACATCATTGCTTCAAATCCTCTCCCTCTTTTGTGCAAGTGGTTGGGCGCAGGGAACATGACAGTAAGTGAACCATATTTTGCTCAGGAGCACTACACTTACATTCCACAGGTAACTTATCTATTATAACTCATTTGGCCAAGCTGCTTTTGCAACGACCAACTTAGGTACGGAGTCTAATGAGTGACCAAGTTAGCCACTGCTGTTCGTTACGAGGAGGCAGGTGTTCCGCTGGGGTTTATAGGTTGTGGGTGTGGAGTATTAGAGTACTATGTATTAACGACTTCCTATCCGCATCTCTCAAATATTGGGTCGATAGTATATTATGTCTTCTCTGAAAGCAGGATTAAAAATAACTATGTAATAAAAATTTATGATCTCGATTAAAACACACACAGCACTGTTTTAATAAGGTTTTGGTTTTATGGCCAGCTGCTTCCTTGACGTCTATAGGTTAGTATCACCCACAAGAGAATTTCCAAGGAGTGTTCCTTGAAATTCTCTTGGTAATAATATACCCGCTACGTTTCGGGTAACCAGGGTAACCTGTTAATGAGACCTATTTGAACATCCAATGTGCTGACACCAACTCAAAACGATAGATATTGGATACAAATAGATTAATTAGAGATTGGGATAGTAAACTTCCTCTGAAGATATCGATGCTACAAATAGTAGTATATTCCATATTTAGTGTTGATCAGGAAGCCTCAGAATCAAAGTCCAACTAGCACTTGGTTGGTTCTTTATTATAACTTGGTTTAAAAAAGAAAGTAATTGCTAAATGTTTGATTATAATAAGCGACAGCAGTGACGACGACGAAGATAACGAAAATATAGCACCTGCGCTGCGCTAGCGGCGGTGACATCAGAGCGCGCGCTGCCCGCCGCCACCACAGCCGCTGCAAACAACAGTACATGCGCGGATGCGGTCGGAGACGCACGTAGGCCATGATGAAGCGGCTGAAAATCGCGAAACCTATCGAGATCTAACTACCCGCCTGATTTAACATACTTAAGTGAAATCGTTTACAAAATTGTTTAAAATGAAATGAGTTCTATTCCACGCAAAGGGCCGCGATTCATCGACTATTGAGAAATAGTATTACTACGAGTATTATTTAGACTATACTGAGTCAGTGTAAATGTCACTGCTTTAAAATCGTGAGGTACTGGCATATATATCGCATACTGTACGAAGTAAAAATAGCACTAGTGTAGTCAACCACCTTAGACATATTTTTTGGTAAGCTAACCTAAGAGTGGGTAGGAGTAAGTGCGTAGGTATTAATTGTCCTTTGTAGGGTAGGTAGGGGTGTTTCTGGTAGTATGTAATCTGTAATACTGAGTTCGATCCCTGTGATTGACATTAAACTTAGAGTCTGGAACTGTGCCTAGTGTATCTATATGAATGGGCTCGTACATATGATCAAATTGGAAGTCGAACTGGGCCAAAACGTTACTGACAAATGTGGATGTTTTGACTACTTTTTTGTATTCTTCAGGCATTTCTATTAGCGTTTATATGTGCTGGCGTAGGTTCAGTAATATTACGCTATAAATATAAGTGTTCATAAAATCAATAAAGCATAAAATTAAATAAATTTCATTTAGTATCATAAAAAATACCGGAAAATTGTGATTAAGCACGGAGATAAAAAGGCATGTGTTGAAAGAACTGAATTAACACGAGTAAAGAGAATATGCTGCGGCCCTTCACCGCTCTTCAGTGTAAATTCGTTCTACAGATTCGAAACGCACAACGTTTATTATTGTTAGTTAAGAAACCCGCCAAGTGCTAGTCAGTCTCGAAGGGCTCAGAAGGTTCCGTACTATAAATTATCGCATTACTAACCAGTTTTAAAGTAATTAGTAAAACGAAGCTAAGGAGTTGTCGGGTTGGAATCTCACCCCCCATATCTTACTGTAGGAGTTGTAAGATACGACTAAGCGAAAAGTACAAGAAGTGGGGCAGCAGCATCTGCTATAGTGCCAACTGCACATCGATCCTTCAGTTACCTTCCAAACAGTTTCGAAGCAGTGACGGCTCAGTGGCATTGGCTATCGACTGCTGCGCAGTAGTCCCATGGTTCGAATCCCCGCCTGGCTAGCAACCACCCTCAAGTAGAAAATCTTTCGCCAAGCACCTAACGATGTGTTCCAGCAGCTGTCCTTGAGCGCCATCAATTCTAGGTTAAGCCTCATCTGAGATTTTGTTCAAAGGCTTACCTATAAGGAATAAAAAAAAGCTAGGTGGTTAATAATAACAAATACTTTTAAAAGTATCCTAAAAATATTAAATAATATTTAAACAAAACACTTAAAAAAGCATAACATAGTCTCGTAAGTCAAGACGTCCTGAAGATGCTTCGTTTAGAAGCGAAACTAGTCGGGTATTCTTCCGGTTAGGCTGCGTGATGTTTGTGACGTCACATAGATAACAGGAAAATTAGGCGGAATTGTCACTAGATATATAATTTTATGCTTTTTTAAGTGTTTTATTTTAATATATTTTAGGATAGTTTTAAAAGTATTTGTTATTATTAAATATGGATTTCCGCAAAGTAACGCCTGAATCTATCCATTAGCTAGGTGATTATGGCAACCCCCTCTCCCCCGCAATAAATGACTAAATGAATTTACACACGTAATTTACAGGATGATTCTGAGAAAAACTGGTAACAAATCTGTAAACATAATTTTCATTAATAAGGTACTTAGTATTGTTTTTCAGTTATTTAAAACTTCAATTGATTCTGTTTAACTTGTAAGGTGTCAAATAAGAAAGTGATTAGAATTGACATCTTTCTGTATTAAATTTACAAGTTTTTAAGCATAACTCACCTGCGTTTTTCCATAGCAAAACCTTACATAGATATAGGCTCGGCCATTGGGACAAGTCAGTGAGATCTAAATGCTCTCTTATTTTATTATTTTATTTTAAAAAGGGACAGAGTGTGAGTGCTTAAATTATAATATACAAACCTTAACCTTAACCATACTCTACTTTCTGCTAATATGTGTAAGACCAAACATGATAATAAAAAAATGGAAATATCAAGGATGATTAGAAACCTTACCGTATTTAATGCACACAGTGGAATATAGTCACTCGAGACGCGTCTCTTATATTTAGTGGATACCTTAACTTTACGTAAGTTTAAGTTAAGTACTGCAGTTACTGGGATTAGCACACTGGAAAAAACTTTGTACTAAAATCAGTGATACTATCATAATTTTATTTTAATAGGGATAAGTATACCACTATACATGTTTCAATGTATTGAATGTCTAACCGTTCTTTTTTATTTTTATTCAAACTTTAAACATCTACGATGGAAAGTGGTAATGAAATAAGTTATCAATTGTAAGGTAACCTAAGCTAAGAAGAACCTAACATCCTACACTTCAGCTTACGGAACACGAAATGTAAACTAGGATATGTGTCAGAAGCATGTTTACGTTCGGGATTGTTTGTTTTTAAGATTATTCATTAGTTCTTTGTGGAATTAACCATGTTCACACATTTTACAAACATATTTGTCACGTTTTTCTTCTTCTTTTTTACACGTTTATTCAACATCTTGCCTTCTGACTGTGCCATTTTATTTTATTTTATTTTCTTCGGAAAACATACAGAGTTTTTATAACTATCTTAAACTACTTTATTGTTTATTTGAAGATACAGTAAATGAAAAAATGAACAGTACATATATGAATACAAAAATAAATAAATAATTTAACTATATCTACTTATGACCTAAAAATATTACACATAAAAATTCTGAGCTCTGTTTTCTACCAGGAGGCAATCATAAGTAGAAAACAGAGCTCAGGTCACTGTCCACGGGTAGAGTACCTAAAAGGCTGGCAGCATTACCCCGTTGTATGGCAAGATTAATTTTCTGGCCGAGGTAAGCGCCAGCCCTTTGGTCGTTTGTCTTTTCTATCAGCCGCTTTGATAAATCTTTATATAAAGTCCATGCGCTTGGACCCCACGGACCTAATGTTTCTACTCCAAAGGGCAGAAATATATAATTATCGCCGAGACTCTCGTATTTTCGCCCTTTGGAGCCTTCTGCTGCCACTGCCGCTGCTCCCGCCGTCTTGGAAGTGGATGGTAAATGAGACGCCGCAAGTGTGTCAACGCAAGTGGCATCCCAAACTAGCGGCCTTCCACGACTCCAGGGAGTTAAGGTCATTCCGTCAGGTCTCTTGCCATCGCCACGTGCGATACCGTTCGGCTCAAGAATAGCCGGCACGTTTACGGTAGCAAGAGCCCTGCGGATGACATCATTCAAAGAGGCGTGGCGAGAAAGGCGACCAGCACTTCGACGGCAGGAGAGGCCGTGGTGTCCTTGGCGATCTACTGGAACTCCGCAGAAGCAGTTATGTGGTTCGACTGTGTTTGACCCAATTCGCAGGCTGATAGAAAGGGCAAACGACTTACTGTCTAGTAGCGTCCCAATGTTGACAGATGGTAAAGCCTGAAGCCAGAAACCTGATTCTCGCTTCGCAGAGGCAAGAAGACGAGCCCGATCTACTGGAGAAACTGTGTTATTTAAAAGGTCAGTTGAGATCTTTTTATTTATAGGCTCATCCCAATGTCTCTGCGAATGGAGTTTGTTAGGAAGGCTTTCACCTGGACAGGCTAAAGTCCAAGCATTTGTAGCATCTTGCATACAATTAATTTGTACATTTCCTAAAGAATTTTCAACAATTTTTAAAAAAAGGGCACAAGTACTCTGAACTGAGGATAGAAACGCCGGGAGTGAAACACTGGAAATTTTGCGGATACCCAAACCACCAAATCTGATCGGAAGGGAGGCTTGACACCAAGAAATATCTGACATTGGACAATTTAGAATTTTGACTAAGGTATTTTTAATACAATCATCTAAAGTTGACAAAAGGTCACTAAAAATCCAAAACGGACTGCATCTTAAAACATATGTTAATTTAGGTACAAAAAGACAATAACGGATGATATGAAAAGCTATCTGTGCGTGGATGTTTGAAAGACGGTCAGAACATTCTTCAAACTTAAGTTTTTGTTCTGTAATGAACGTAGGGAATGCGTCAGTGAATATCGGAGCCCCTAATAAACGAAAAGATTGTCTGTTAAGAATTTTGATGTTAGGAGCCAAAAGGTTAAATTTTTCAATTATAGCATTCCTTTCAGAGGATGCGACTGATTCAGGAATAAAAAGCTCACATTTGTAAAAATTTAGTTCTAAGCCAATAAAACTAAATTTTTCAATGATAACTTTAAGGTCTTCCAAGACTGTCTCTGAGTCGCCTCCAAGAGTGCCATCGTCTAAATACCACATGTTTAATTTTGATGTGAGGGATGAAATGATCGGATGAATTGCAAGGCTGAATATAGCAGGGCCAAGAGGATCACCTTGTTGGCAACCAGTCGATGAAAGTATATGGTGACTTTTATACAGAAGTGAAAAGTCCGAGCCGTAGCATTGAAATAAATAATCAAATATTTCTGGTGTATGATTTTGAATTTCGTCAAGCAGAGCAGATCTAGAAACAGTGTTAAAAGCATTTTTAACGTCTTAAACTATATTACAATAACTATACTCCAATAAATTGTTTTTCGCATATAGAACCATGTTTTAATAAAATAATTCGCAGTGGTTTGTGTTTAATTCGTTGAGGTTATTGGCTTTAGATTATACATATTATTATATTTAAACTATAATCAAATTACATGGTTTCCTTTTAAATTATTATTAGTCCTGCATATATGTAGCTATTGGAATATATACAGTTTGTATGTGTATTTGACATCACAGTAAATCTGATATTGTTGTATAAGTGATTGATACATATTTAAATTGTTTATAAAAAATAATAAGTAGCAAAAATGAAAGTTTCTATTTGCTTTTTCTTTTTAATACTTGCAGTTGTTTGTGTGAACGGAAAAGGTACAATTTTTAAGCTAGTTCAAAATCTAGTGTAAAAATATAATTTTAAGTTACCAAAAGGCTGAATATTAAAGTTATTCTTGAGTGTCAAATTGGACCTCTCCGTGTTCACAATCGTCATCTTCCTACTTTTATCATACTCATGTCGGGCGATCCAGAATATTATGCGTTTAAAATAAAATAGAATCAACTACATATTGTGAAAAGTTTCCATGTTGTTAGTAGCTGACTGCCATAGATAAAACAATAGTCGTCCTTGCTATTTAATGAACTCAAACGCGTTCTTCGAAATTCTATTCCCTTTGTTGGTGTACCCGTATGTATGTGCAGCATAGATAACAACATATATACTTAACGGAATTGGTTTTATATATAATATTTATAAGTTCACATAATTAAAAAAACAGTAATTGTCAGAATTATCAATGCCTTATGCACAAACTGCTGCAACCGTTGTAGGTGAATTTGGGGAAGTTGAATCACTATTTGTATGTTCACTAGGTTGTAGGTAAGAACTCAGCTTATGGCGTATTAGGAGCACACACTTTTCATAACTTATAGTCCAACCCGGTCTCATACACGTCAGCTCAGAAACCTTTTGCATACTCCCCACGCACGCACCAACTATCGCCGAAATACCATCGTATCTCGTCAACTGCATTTAACAAAATAATGAAATCGCACCCCTCCATCGACTTATTTACTTGTAGTGTGACTTCCATAAATTCAAAATTACTGTGGCCATATGCCACTCCTCTGGATAGTCATTAGAACAAGCATTTTCAAGAAGCAAACTTAAGCGTTATTAATCTTTTTTCTAATGTTGTTGTAATTATTTTCTAAGTGAGGAGGCTTGTAAATGGATCTTATTTGTTTATTTTAATATTACTTTGTAATGAAAGCTTTTTTGTTTTTTTTTACTTAATGATCCACAATGTTACTTTTAGCAAGACCCATAACACAGAATGTCATATTTTCTTTGCTAATAGGTTATCATCTGATTACTGAAGCCACTTTAACTTTCAGTATCTTATTTATTTTTCTTTTTCAGATACTGAGTTTCCAGAATGTTCCAGTGACGACGAGTGCTCACAGATCTGTGAGAAAAACTGTTTCACACCAAGCGATTATAAATGTTTAAGGGATGCCTGCTATTGCCATACTGATCCATCAGCCAGTAGGAATGCGGGGAAATTGAAACACAACTTCGTTTAATTTAGTTTTTTGTAGCTTTTGTTTATTACACTACCAATACGAAATCAGTATATTTAAATAAAATATTCAATCGCTTAAAGTATATTTACCCTAGACCATGAATCACAACGGATCAAAACAGAAGGTTTGTGTATATTGATATCAAAATGCATGAGAAATGCTGCATGCACATGCATGAGGTTTCACGAGGTATCACTTGTGTAGGTGTGGCTTGTAGATGTGGAAGCAATGATTGCTCAGTGGCGTTGGCTATGGACTGCCGCGCAGAAGGTCCATGGTTCGAATCCCGCTGTGGGTTTGAGCTTCACCGCATGGTGAAGGGCATTTTGCGAATGGCCGACTGGTTAACGACCACCCCCAAATAGAAAATCTGCCGCCAAGCATCTAACGATGTGTTCCGACAGCAGTCCTTGAGAGCCAGTGAAATAACAGGCACATGAGACTTAACAAATATGTTTCAAGGTGACGGGCGCAGTGCAATTCGTAACTTGTGACGAAATGCATCTGTTATAGGCAGAGGTTAGTCCGCTTAACATCAAGTGGGCCTCGCTTGTTACGTCACAATAACATAAAAAACAACCTATTTAAAAGGATGTCAAAAATTATGTTCAAGGGAATTAAAGCAGATTATGCGACTAGGAGATAAAGCAATATCCTATGTTGCTGGCAACATATTGAAACTTAAGCGAGCGTAACGGAGAATTTATGACTAGAAATTTAAGTGCAGCAAAATTGCACTAGACGCCCTTATACCAGAGGAAAATTCTTTACGTGTATACCTTCTACGAAACAATAACGAGTAGGATTTTTAGAAACCTATTATTTTCTTTTACTTATTTCAATTCAATAGTTTCTAATACATGGGTTCAAGATATATACTTGAATTATTCTAAAGAAGGAATAAAATCAAAAACGAGCACTAATATAATGAAGTATTATATGCTGATCTAAACAATAACAGCTAACATTGCCATTGTCTGATTTCCATTAGTAATTTCATTATGTTCGGTACATAGTCAGATCAAAACAACAAACTCTTTATTTTAGTCATCCATATTGAGTACAGGATCTATTTAAAACTTGCCCACAACATTGTTCACCTTCACTAATAGTTGCAAGTATTAGGTCACTTAGCTATAGGCATACGCACACAATATACTTTATTCAGTTAATTGAGCCTCTCGGTAAATTCTTTGACCGTTAATTATATAATTAAAATGAAATAATTTTGAATTATCTCTATCTCAGAACAAAAGCATTTTAAAGATTGAATGATTCTGTAATCATAAAATATATGTATAGGTACATTATATCTTATTTTTACAGAATGATTTTACACAATCAAGTTGACTTGAGAAATTTTGTCATAATTTTCGGAGAGAGATTTTATAATATGAAGAATCAAGACGGCCTAGTCGCTTGCCTGATGGTGACCATTACACTTCAGTAACACTGTTCTTCCGAAAATACAGCCAGCGGCGCACCACTTTTCTAACCGACCAGTATCCTTTTTCGTACATACAACATTATATATTTCATCTATTAATCACAGTACTCAAAAAACTATATTAAGGCCAGTCCCAGTAGACATATTCCAGTCAAGTAAGCCTTCGAAAGTCTCTAAGGCCGATATGAATAAACAGTGCTTAACATTATGTAAAAGTATTACTTTGACTAATATAAGCCATCTATCGAATATCTAAATTCAACGATATCTACGTTGCGAAAGTTTACTTGCATAACGTTTGTCTATGATAATAGACCCATACGTAAAATTCAACTGTACTGTATCAGCCAGAATGTCTACTGCTGATAGCGTCCTCCATTATTGGGGGGTTTGCCATAATCCCCAAGCTTGGCAGGCGTCTTGGGGATCGCAGTGTGAGATATCAGTTCCTCAGAAAGCGCTGTTGCCCACCTTCTGGTGTGTTACCCGTAGTCGCCTCTTACAACATCCATTAGTATAGATCCCCCGTGGGGTGCCGGGCTAGAATGTAACCCACGTGTCACCCCACGTGTGTATGTGTGAGTCTAGTCCACGGCGGCCGCGAGTGTTGTCGTCGCTATCATTCTCAAAGTCAACGCGCCACAGCTTAGGCAATAGTTAGTATTAATTTTGTTTATGTGAAAATTAATTGTGAGTGGATCACATTCAGTTATCGATTCTACACCATCCCCCGCAGTATTGTTGATGAATTAATAGTCACCTTATATAGAGCATGCAAATATTAACAACCCAATGTATGGTTCTCTAAGCATTTTTTTTAAATATATAAAAAATAAGAAATGAGTACTTAAATAAGTCAGCAGTACAATCAAAACAAATATTTCAGAATAACAATAAAAAAATATGTTTAAAAATTATAATACAATGTCATGATATTAATTCTGCTCTTGCTATTATTTTTGATTTATTTTCGTTGAAAGTATCACTGGAAAGTATTGTATATGTTACGTACGATTCAAAAGCATTATTTCGGCTTAGACTAAAGTATAGACTATTTATCTCGGCCATTCAACATATCGAAGAACTAATGAGGTATAGTTCTTTCGATAGATGAGATGAAAAATACTTAACCCTTTACTTCCCCTTCTAAGAATATGAAAAACCAAATGCGGCACGTATAACCCCAATGCTAACAGGGATTGTGTGATGTTTGCATTAAGAAAGGGTCTTAAGGTCTTAACTTAATACACAAGACGGGGTGGGTGTTAAGGCCTCATATAAATTGTATTTATTTTGCTCCACTTCGGGGCCCATAACGTTTTTATCTCAATTCCTTTGATATTGAGATCCAAATGTATACAAGAGCCTTTTTTGCGGTTTTATGTTACGGTATTCCATTTTGATGTCCTTTTCTTTGTGTCTATGTTATTTTCTGTCTTAGATGTTTATTGAACTTTTTACTTTAGTGTTTTTATATTATTGAGTGGGTTTTTTAGAGCTTTTTGTATTGAAATATGAAACGCAATGATATAAGCCTCTCTACTCTATAGCCTTTTATTTTGCTCTTTCATTCTGTAACTTATTCTCAAGTGATCTTTATTTGTCAACTTTAATTTTAAGGGTCGGCATAATAAAATGAAATAAAATTACACAATGGAGCGCTCGTAGTGCAGTTTTCTTAGCCGTTCTGAAACGATCAGCAGAGTTAAGCAACGTCCGCCGCGATCATGAGTTGGATGGGTGACCGCTGGCAACGTTACTACTGAGCGCTTCCGTGCTTCACAGGGCACGTTAGGCCGTCGGTCCCGGTTGTTGTCTTAGAATGGCAGTCGTTATAGCATGGTGGTAGGGCATTTTGCGAATGCTCGCCTGGCTAGCTACCACTCTCAAGTAGAAAAATCTATCGTCAAGCACTTAACGTTGTTTTCTGGCAGCTGCATAATCACTTGCGTGAAATAGTGGACAAAAGCTAAAAAAATAATGTACGGACAGTTCATAATTTATTTGAAATAAGTCTCTTTTGAATTTGAAACAATGTTTTATAAATACCTCGTTAAGAAGGAGTGGGGCAAAAGTCACTATAAAATCTCGAGGTCTTGGAGTCAATTCTCGGATCAAACATTTATTGTGTAAGCATTCGGCCAAACAGCATTATAGAAGATGCCGAAGTTGAACTGGAAATGACAAAAGTCTCACCCCTATTAAATGAGATCCAAACATTTCCGAGAAAACTTTGCTGTTTAAACACTTCTGCCTATCTTCGCGTTACGATATGTTTTTTTTACTATTTTTTAATGGTTGGCCCATTTTACTTATATACAAATTATAATACTAAAGTGAGATTTTCATTTACAAAAACTAGGATGCCTATCGAGGCCATTAAGTTAAAGGCAAAATCAAAATAAAATTAATTGCATGTTTAGATAACTTGAGACATACGGCACTAACAAATTTCAGAAGTGGAATGGAGATAGGTGTATTCTAAATATAATTACAAGTACTACAGCGTGCTAAGCGAAAATCACATCTACAATTTTTTATTACAATTAGCGGTCCTTAAAATCGGGGTCATGGGTTCGATTTCCAATCGAGGCGAGAAATTGTATACTCTTTAAATGTGTAAATGAAAGTTAGCACGCGATAGTGCCTGTTATCTATATATATATATATATATATATATATATATTTCTAAATGTGATTACACATTTAGACATATAGAAGGTTAACGAAATCATTACGAGACTTAAGTTTATTAAGTGTTTGAAACAGCAGTTTCGATCAGATGAAGTCTAGTATACTGCTAAATGATCAGGCACCATTATTCATGATGATTAAAGTAATACAATAAAGGCCCGTTTCAGAATGTCATAATAAAGTTTCGGGTTACTAAATGCGATACATAAAAAAACTGAATGATGGAAATGACAGTTAACATGCAGCACGTTTCAAGCTTTAACCGATGAATTGGCTAAATCGATGACTGTGAAACGCAAAGATAGTGTTTTGTTTAATAAATATGTTCTGGGTAGTTAAACCGGAACTTACTCGAACATTCTGAAACAGGCCTTTAGAGTACAAAATTTCGGCTCAATCGAGCGATCTACAGTAGTGCATAAGATCGGGGTCATGGGTTAAATTCCCTCTCATGATGAGAAATTTTGTACTCTGAAATAGGTAAATGTGTAGATGGGTAAATTTACAAGAATATACTTGTAGACATAAAAAGATATATAACTATAATTTAACAGTTTATCTAAGACAATTATTTATATGCCTATTTCAATAATACTATGGACAAGCCTTACTAGAACATCTCTAATATTGATCCTTCACTTGGTCATCATTAATTTTAGTTTATGAAATGTGCAGTGAGCACATCGGTGTGTAATTACAGGTAGTATTATTATATGTTTTATGATTACAGCCATCTCTTGTGTCAGTCAAACATAAAATTAATGAAATGCACATTCCCTTAAAAAATATTTCGCATTTTTACATTTCGTAAAGATTTTCTTTTATGTATTGTTAATTACAACAGAAAATTAATATTTTTGATAAAGACCTTTGGATTAAATTTTATTATTATATTTACTTGTTTTATAAGATATGAGGCAAGTAGGTTACGCCACCGTGTAATTTTATCAACCTTAGTACGCATCTTTTTTGTATGAATATTTAAATGATATATTTGTTATTCTAATTGTATATAATGCATTCATTTATACATAGAAGCACAATATGCACAACAATGTAAATTTTCCATCGCAAAATAGAAATTTGGCCAATAATTATGATAAAAATTTTCTTTACAAACCGAGTGACATAAGGAAACCTTAACTTACTTATAGTATGACTAATGTGTGGTAAAAAAACAAACCTCCCATGGACCTTCGTTTCCCGTGTACCGTGAAAACTGCCAACAACCACCATTAAACCTTCAAGTACAAGGACTGCTTAACTTTGTGAAACTTGGCAAGTTTTCATTGTAGCCTGCCCTTTGTGCCCCTGATATATGGCCAGTAAATCACTTCTAACAATAAGTATTGGCAGCGGTGGTATAATCTCGGTGGCAACCCTGGTTTGTCACAGATTAATAGTGACCGCAAGCAGTAAAGTTTCTTGGTATTATTTTATAAGGTTTGTGTGTATCTTAGTATATAATACGTTTATTTAAACACGTATTACATACTAAGATATATCAGAGCTTTTTAGCCAAGTAACCGTAGGTAAAGCATACTACCACAAACAATAACAATAAGTGAGCACACCCATTGTGGATTTCGTCAGGAAGACGACACAAAATCAACGACAAACATAACAACGATAGCGGAAGGAATACTGTACCAACCTGAACTCACTGACGGTATATGGGTAAGAAGATGGCGACGATAAGTGCAATTATATGTTAGCTTCCACAGCCTCAACTTTATAGCATTTTTTTATGATAATTCTTAATTGATGTAACGACAACTTACCTAATCGTAGGCGTCATGCCTGTTCATTAAAATTGCAGTGTCTCCCTTCTTGATATTCTCGAAACTGCGCTGCTCTCACTCCCGAGACGATAGTTCTTGTGTCTCTTTCGTCCAGTAATTTTAGCCACGATGGTGGGTCATTTTGTACTCGCCTGGCCAACTTATTAAAGCAGTAATGACCTAGTCGCAATGAGTATGGTTCGAACTCAGATAGGAAATCTGTCTCCAAGAACCTAACGGTGACGGTAGCTTTCCTTAAGGACCTGTTATTATATATAAAGCCTAGCAACAACTTTGACGACACCATCACTTACTAATAAATGAGATAATGAAGCTATCAAATTGAAGATTATATAGGTAATTATATTTATAGGTAACTATAATGGACTTTCGCAAATAACGCTTGAATATATTTCAATTTATAAGACAATATATATAATATATACCAATTAGGGTCCGTTTCAGAATGTCCTAATAAAGTTTTGGGTTGCTAACCAATACATAAAATAGCTGAATCATAAAAATGACAGTAAACATGCGTTTTAAGCTTTAACCGATGGATAGGCTAAATCGATGACTTTGAAACGCAGAGATAGTGTTTTATTTATTAAATATGTTCTGGGTAGTATAACCGGAACTTACTCGAACATTCTGAAACAGGCCCTTAATTATACAAATGAATATTAATTTCAACATTCAAGAAATTTTCATTGGTCAAATATAAATATTAAATTATAAAATAAATTATCGTCGAAAATTCCCCCGTGCAATGCACCCTGCCGAAACGTGCCCATTATGGCTGAAGCGTTACCGCGCAGGATACAAATTGAAATTTGCTTGGTTTAAAATCACCTGTCTTAAACCAATTGTCTTTTACTACGAGACTTAAAACATAAAAATTTGAGACATTACTAGAAAAACTTATTGTTTTTAGGTGTTGAGAAGATATTGCCTACTTCGAGCCAAGAGCGCCCGCCGCGGCAACACTGGATCTAGAGTATTCTAGAGTTTTAGAAATAGAGTTTTGAGTCTTTACACCGAGCAAACTATTAAAAAATATGGAAAATACAATAAAGATACGAGAGGCTTTTAACATCAGGTGGTCCTCGTGCTTTCTCCGTCAAAACACATTAAAAAAATTAAATTTAAACTACTCAAAATAATTGCTAGGACTAGCAAAAGTCAACACTAAGAGGTTGTTAGCATTTTACCAATAACACTGTATATATCAATATTTACAATTTCTTTTTATTTGTATTGACTACAGGAGTTTATTACTTTTCACAGGGCATCATTGATTCTAAGGTTGAATATATACATAAAAAGTCCAGACTGATTTCGTTATAGAATATGTAACCATTTTCCACAAAATATCAGAGGCCCAAGATTGGATAGGTATATCTCAACTACTTAATAACTTTTTTCGAAGGCGCGTCACAATACAGATTCGAAGCGCTCGTAGCGAAGTTTGCTTAGCCATTCTGAATCGATCAGCAAAGTTAAGCAACGTCCGCCGCGGTCAGGAGTTGGATGGGTGACCGCTGGTGACATTACTACTGAGCGGTTCCGTGCTTCGGAGGGCACGTTAAGCCCTCGGTCCCGGTTGTTGTCTTAGGATGGCAGTCGTTACAGCATGGTGGTAGGGCACATTGCGAATGCCCACCTGGCAAGCTACTACCCTCAAGTTGAAAATCTGTCGCCAAGCACCTAACGGTGTGTTCCGGCAGCTGTCCTTGATAGCCAGTAATTCTAGGTTAGCCTGTACAACATCTTCAACCTCATCATCACTTACCATCAGGTGAGATAGCGGTCAAAGGCTAACCTACCAAACATAAAAAAAAAAGAGTAGAGCGATATCGTTAGCGAGGTTAACGTTACGTAAACATTATTCATTGTGTGAAATGAAGTCCCTAAAATTCAGTATACAAACCACGGACTTTAATTTTTTTGTCACACATCTCCTCTTTTTCTCAAAGATCTCTAGGGCTTTCGAGGGTGCCATCTCTATAGAAATATCCTAAAACCGTAATGTGTAAACTTATAGCAAATTTTATTTTAAACTACTAAGAGGATACAAGTAACAGCCTAAAGGCCAACATAGTACATATTCCACCGGAGACATCCATTGCAATTTGGCGGCTAATCGGAGTTTTCAGACCATTCGAAAGATTACAAGATTGCCTAGCGACTGCCATCCTAAGACACTATCCGGGACCGACAATCGACTTAGCATGAAAGCGTTCTGGGCCATTCAACTATATTTTGTTCTCAGTGCATGTTTAAATATTTGTTGACTAATTTTCTAAATGACGGGACCAATGCTTGCTACAAATAACGTACCGAGGGTTTTCCTTTTGTTTGATTATAAGTGCACATAGGCCTCTATTACACGTTCGAAATCCCTATTATATTCAACAAATTTCTGTTAAAATCTCAACTTAGGTATATGTGTTGGAAACACAAAAAAATTATTATTGTGAATTTACAAATTATAAATTTACAAATTATTGGAGTACAAAATGTTTTGCCCCAGGCGGGAATCATTGTGCCATTGTGGTTCATCAATGTGCTTCAAATTCAGCTTATGACATTTTCAACTTCAATTCAAATGCAAATTCAAAATCATTTATTCAATTTAGGCGTCTACGACGCTCTTATGAAGGTCAATTACAAATTTTAATATTGAAATATTCTACATTGTACTGCCACGTTCAGCAAAAAAATTTATAGAGCCACTGCGAGAAGAACGGGTAAGAAACTTGGGTCCATTCTTTTAAACATCTTTTTAATAATCTAGTTTCATTTTATATTGACCTCTTGCAATACGACCCAACCTTTATCTTGGACGAGATGTCACATGTCGTCCAGTACGCACTTACTTCTTTAATTTACGATGCTCTCCAATATCCACTGTCTCCGTCTGTGTACGCACTAACGTCAGTCTGGGAACAGATGAACCTACTTTATGTATTCTAGTTACGGCTTTTGTTGACCTTTGGGCAGATGGTTAGTAGAAAAAGTATTCTGAAAACATGAGTTTTCAGAATTGATAGGATCAGTGAACTACAAATCTATTCGTGAGATAGGTTGCGTGCTTCGTAATTGTTTTATCTGATAGCAAATTACCTTTCATTCTTATACTTGCTCCTAATTTGTATACATGAATTTAATGCTATAAGAAAGTGGCGGTCCAGTGACTCAAAGATTACTCAGAGATAGGTTTCACGAAAACTGTCTTATCTATGATTACTTTTCTGCGAAATTCCATATTTAAAAGAAAAGTAAGTTTTTATTTAGTTCAGTTGTAATAGGACATTTGAAACGTATTTATATAAATACTTTTAATATTAAATTGAAACTTAAATTAGTAGTTTTAACATAGCTGTATTTTTTTGGTGATGTTTGTAACCGTTTGTCTCGTTTGATGCTCGTTTTGGTAACTATTCTAAATGATTACAGAGAGCGTGAGTCTAAAATGATATTGATTTGTGAAAAGTAATTTAACATTAATGGAACATAATTTTAGGACCAAAAAGCCAAATATTATATTTGGCTTTTTGGTCGTAATAATAAGTTTACATTTGTTGACTTATAGTTAAGACGTTACCGGTGAAAGAGCTTTTTCCAACACAATTCCTCAAAAAAGAAACTGAATCTGAAGCCATTTATTCTTTCATTAAAACTACTTTCTTCTAGTCTTTTGAAACTGGATCAATATATATCACCACAAACTCGTAACGTTATCGAAACGTGCAATCTCGTTAATTGCCGTCATTAAACAGCTTATTATCTATTTCAAGGATTATGACTGAAGTAGTTTCGTGGTTCGCCCTTTAATTTATGATTGTTTGTGAACGTGTTGGTTCTGGAGTGATAATATCATTTTTGTGTAAGCTAATGGTTAGTAGGAATAATAAACAACTAGTTCAACAAAACTAGGAGTCTCTCAATTCTTTTTTATGTTTATTACCTCAAAACTCTGCCTATATAAACCGTTTATTTTTAAATTGTTATTAAATAATTTATTATCAAATTATATTATGATGATAGATATGTTACAGATTATGATAATATTTTTTCGTGGATCTCATATCAGTTATCAAAATCGTTTCATTTGTTTGGTTTCTGAAATTAAAATAACTGGAAAAATAATTATAATAACTGTCGATAACAAAGTAAACCAAATTGCGTATTACCTTATTTTCAGTGGTAGTAGTATTTTTTTAATTATTATTTTATTTATATTCTGCCTCTTTGAACAAATGATTAAGACTAATATCGGTAGAAAAAGTTGTTCAATATCGTATATTTATATTAATTCAATATCGCATATCATATACGTTGAATGATTGTAATATGATAAAGTGGATAAATGTGCCAAATCAACAGCATGCCATCTTATATCGTCGTGAGCCGGGTTTAGCTGCAAATTCGATGCAAAACCAGTGCTCTTGACCCTATTAAGCAAATAGTGATGTCCATTGCTAACGCTTCAGGAAAGATTCCAGCCACAAAAAAGCAAAAACTTTTTGTAGGTATGTTTTGGTATCGCACTACTTATTTTTGGAATAAAATGCACGGTGGAAGGGCATTTTGTGAATGCTCGATTGGCTAGCTACCAATCTCAATAATAACAATTTAATAAATCTATAGCCAAGCACTTAACAGTGTGCTTCGACAGCAGTTCTTGTTAGCCAATAAGTCTTTAATAACAGGTACATGAGACTTAACATCTGTATGTTTCAGCGTTATGGGTGCAGTGCAGTTCAAAATGCATCATTAAAAGGTAGCGGTTACCACTTAACACCTTGGTGGGCTTCATGTATGTCTCGTAACAAGAACATTAACAAAAACGTACAATGGCAATGGACAGTACACATTCCTCAACGAACCGATAACCACTGGACTAGAAGGTTCTCGAGTTTTTACTGCACTTTGTGAACTGACGATATCGTCAAAATCGCGGGAAGCTGATGTCTAGTTCTGTGGAGAAAGCGTTTCTTAACAGTGGATCTGTTTTGTTTTCTATTGGTTATGTCTATGTCAAAACATGCATAGATTTTTATACTACCCGCAAAGAACCGCGATTGATGCTTCGCTTCGCCGCAGCAAACCAGTCTAGTTGAGAGTCATCGTTGGACCGTGCCTTGCGCCGTACACCACGACGGTGTCGCATTGCTAATTTAAATAAGTATTAATATTGTCGTATCACCACTCCTTGTTCTGTATAATAGAAGTGCATCATCATTATTTTCCTTGAATTGTGGAATATCGGACTAAGTAAAAAACAGTAGTATTACTGTTTTTACTACGTGAGATTTAGTGACGTGCGTGGAAAGTGACCCCGCACCTGCAAAGGAGTGGCTCCTAGTTCTGGAGATGGTAGAGATAGTAATGGTTTGTAAATACACATACATTTTAGTAGCCTCAATTAAGAACCTTCTTTGTGTTTGGGAAACTCTTTGGTAAAGGACGCCTATTCAAGGCTTCAATTACCTACTATAAACGACTATCTAACAAGCCCCTACCCACGCGGTGGGAGTGCCTTATTTCTAAGGACAATTCTTTTCACTAATAAAACCCATCAGGGCCTTTAACAGCTGATGATGATGATGATTAAATAACTTACGTTATCAAACTTCAGAGGTTACTACAAAATACATTTTTTCTAACACAAGAACATTTTAAACACGTGGCTTCTGTACAGATTATTGTACCTTCGGATTCAGGGAGCATCTTCTGAATTAAACAAAAATACACATAATAGGTACATAGATACACACGTAAATATGAAAAAAAACCCCTCAAAGTATATAAAACTACAGCTACTACGATAAAAGCATTTAAGCAGTTATTTAAAAAAAAAAAACCTGTTGTATAACCCAGTCAATTGTATATTTATGTTTAGCATGTTGCACACCTCTGTAGCAGGTGGATTATATATGGCACTTAAGTTTTCCTTTAGTGCAACCCATATATTTATGCAATTAAGGATTTAAATAATTTCTCAATATACACGAGAATAGGTTTCATTTTTACTAAAAATTTTACATCACCCTGGATTTCCCGTTCTCTCTTAAGTAATCCGTTACTAATATTAGTAGTATGATTTTATAACAGCATTGACGCATGCTAAGCGAAAACAGAAATTATTTCGGATGGAAAAAGATAACTTCCAGCGGGACTTGAACCCGCAACCCCCATAATACCGTCCTGGTGCATTACCAATTATGCTATGGAAGCAGGTCGCTAGAGAGTCCAAATTTCTCCATCCGATTGAAAGTACGTCTTTTTGGCGTTGGCGACATCTACCCAAATAGCAGAAGACTATTTACATAGGCTGGTAGGTTGATATACGATCCACACTGAACACCAAATCGATGAAGCCATTTTTTTTTTGATTAGTATTATTTTATAACTGCATTGACGCATGCTAAGCGAAAACAGAAATTATTTCGGATGGAAAAAGATAACTTCAAGCGGGACTTGAACCCGCAACCCCCAGAATACCGTCCTGGTGCATTACCAATTATGCTATGGAAGCAGGGCGCTGGACAGTTCAAATTTGAGCGTCCAGATTTGAGATGTCGCCAACGTCAAAAAGACGCACTTTCAATCGGATGGAGAAATTTGGACTGTCCAGCGCCCTGCTTCCATAGCATAATTGGGATATTTGCGTGGATACTTTGTCGGTGCCGCATATCTCTGAAACCAACGCGCAAGAACTGGTGCCGCGGATACTTCAGCTGAGCAACTCCTGAGGCGAAAGTATGCTTACCTCGGTTGGTATTGGTTACATAATTGAGCCGTTTGATGTGGTGACGTTGAGTCGATGGGGATCGAGAGTTCTTCGTATTTTCTAAAACTTATCAGAGGGCTTGGGCGATTCAACGAGTAATCCCAATACTGGCACCTTTTTGGTTCAACGAAAAAGCATTCAACGGTGCAATGCTGCCAGCAAGCTGGGCACGCTGCCAATTAGCTGGAGCATTTGGAATGCCTGTGAGTCTGCAATGACTTGTAGGTTATATGAATGCTTTCTTTGATTACCCGTATTGTTTTATATAGTGCGTAGTATTATGTTAATAAAGGCAAATAGCTGGTAAAAAAAAGATTGTTTTTATTTGTCGCTACTGAAACCCACTACAACATAGACCATGATTAGTTTTAAAACTTAAAATGAAATAATGTATTCTCTCCACGACTGAAACCCGCCCCATTACGAGATCGTTAGAGTCACATGGATCTCCCGGCCTCAATACGTGATATGCCTGTTGTATTAAATAAAATCTATCTGTACTAAGCGTTTTAAGTTACTATATTTAAACTACTATTAAAGTACTTACTTTTCAATTTGAACAAAGCTCTTAAAAACGGTTTATCTTATATGCTTTATAGTGATCGATGACGTTATGGCAGTGCAAACAAAATGTTTTTTGTTTTTATCTTGACTTGGTCACTTTATGTACCTATCATGAGATGCATGATATTCAAAGGACGTTCTACGTAACGATAATTCTTAAAACTTATATCACAGTTATAAGGAAAAATGTACTTTTCAATGAATTGATTTTGTATAGCGCTGGCGTCGACGCACCTTGATGTACGATTGGTCTGCTGTCCTATTAAAATGCTATCCTAACACCTTCCAGATGACCCAGATGACCCTCTTAGACTAGAATGATTAAGTAAGATGAGGAGAAACTATCGTGAAATCTTGCTATATTTGCCGGGAGGCAATAGGCACAGCCAG
This sequence comes from Plagodis dolabraria, assembly GCA_963854805.1. Lineage (NCBI taxonomy): Eukaryota > Metazoa > Arthropoda > Insecta > Lepidoptera > Geometridae > Plagodis > Plagodis dolabraria. Next base: position 27,959,074 of record OY978448.1, on the reverse strand, counting down.
GCACTTACAAGTTGGATGAAAGGTGATATAGGTTAATTATTCACGTCGCCATGATAAGAGTCCTCGAAATTAGCATTAGAGATAAACATGCTGGTAGGGCATTTTGCGAATGCTCACCTGTCTAGCTATCACCCTCAAGTAGAAAATCTGTCGCCAAGCACCTAACGGTGTATTCCGGCATCTGTACTTGAGAGCCAGTAATTCTAGTGGTTACGCCAATATTTTTAATACTAACATTGAATTACATAACTCAATAATATGACGTTGTTTACTTCAACTCCAATCGACCATACAAGGGGAGTTACTTATATTTGTACGACGATGAAACCTGTTCTCGTCGTGTCACCCGCGTCTCGCCCGCGCCGCCTGCGCCGGGCAGTCTGCTGTGGGAACTTGTAATGAATGGCCACCCCTTCGCGGTCAACGATCGATATTACTCGCCTACTACTACTAGTATATACCATATAAGAACTTCGTAAATTGTATCATAGCTGTGAAGAGTGATTGTGCAGTGCAGTGCACCATATTATAACTGTGCTCACCTACTGGATGGACTAGATACACCATCGCCGGCTGACACCTTCCAGAGACGTGGTGGATTCTTCTACAAAGGTCAGTAGCTCTCTTCATGGTTTTCTGGTATGTTGGGCTAGCAACGTCATTTAATCTAGGATTTCGGCGAACCAGCAAAGTATCCTGTTCCACATTTCTAATTGTGGCAGGCGCGCATCATCCCCTGGTCAAACCCAGAGGTTTTACGCACCATCTAGATTAGCCTGAACACCTTCGATCATATCATCACTTACCATCAGGTGAGATAGTTCTCAAAAGATAGCCTGTATAATATAAAAAGAAAAGTTTTGTTAAAAACACTACATAATTCATGTGTGCATCTACAATATGCAGTCAAAGAACATCATATCAAGGTTGACGTCTACTTCTTATTTTTAAAAATATTTGTTGAGTAGCTTTTATAATGTAAATAATGTTTGTGATCCACTATCTAATTCATTATCTGCTCTTACTTAAATTATGTCAATAAAACTATCAAGTTGAATTCCTTAACCCACATTCTCTGGAATCCAGCATTAACAAAACAAACACATTGAAAATCGCGATATGATGTTTCGTATTACGGAAATAACTCAAATGGACTGAAGAAACATAATTCAAGAGACACAAAGAAGCTTACTTGAAAAGAGATGGGATGTATGCTAAAGAATGGATCAATAACCAATATTTGGGGCCGCATATAAAAGAACCCGGTGAACTTCTCGGAAAAAATCTATAACTCAAGGATAAAAAGCTTATTGCCTTTTTAAATCAGAAAAATCTCGCAGCTTTGTATCTTGCTTTTTGTGTAAAAGTTGTTGATTAAGTACCTTTACGTGTAAAGTAAAAAAAATTGTTTGTGATTTTGAATTCTTCTGGTGGAAGGTGAAATAAAATTGAGTAATATAAAGTGTGTTTTGCCTGCAGAATTCGTTATAAAGGAATTGAAGTTACAAAGTCCGCAAATGTGTTGGTTTCATTTTAGCATTATTTTAGTCACACCTTTTTTGCTATTGTGACGAGACAAACTCAAGGCCCACCTGATGTTAAGCGGATAACCTCTGCCTATAAGGCATTTCGTCACAAGTCAAAAGCCCCTCACCTTGAGACATAGTAGTTAAGTCTCATGTGCCTGTAATTTCACGGCTTTACCCCATTCCACGGACACTTACTGTGATGGCGAATTTAAGGAGGTACCTAAATCAACCTGTAAATATCATCAGAGTTCTCGGCGGCTTTCAACTCCGTTATTGAAGAAAATTACAAAAAAATTAGTCTGGTTTTGGATGATAAAAGTATAACGATGACAATTTAAGAGCGCACCGAGCTTTTCAGGCTCGCCGCTTATGTGTGCGTAAGTAAGGCACGCCAACAGCATCCGTCCCCGTCTGACGTCCGAAGAATTACTAAAGCGGATAGGACCAAAGCATCGCGGCTATGACTAAAATGGGCGGAACATGCGTGAATTTGAGTATTTCCTTCGTATGGTTAAAAAAATACCTATATGAAAAATGTGTATACGTTATAGAAAACATGTTGTTTTTTTATTATTCAAATACGGATGACTCTCCGTTAAGTATTTACGCCGTACCAAGGGTTTATTTAGTTTTTTAGATGTAACTTTGGATTTTTTTATATTGAGAAAATTTTATGTAATCTACGATATATATATATAAAACTGACGCAGCAAGTCCAGTCAAATAATAAACTATCACTATTTGACAGTGATGTTTTCATGAATAGTGTTTTGAACTGTTGATAAAATAGCGGCCATGAAAGGACATCGCCGTTAAATGACAAATTCAAATAAGTTTATTCGTAGAATGTAGTGTACAAGATGGTAAAAATTACAAAATAGTTCTCATACATTCTTACCATATAGGCATGCAAATTTGTAAAGTCCAAAATTAATAGTTCTAGGTACTTAACATAGACATAGTATCATCAAATACAAGCCATTTAGTTGTCATTTGGTACCAATAAAATTACTTAACTAAATACTGTTAAATTATATTCATAAATATAACATTAATTCAATCCGAGGAAGTTTCTGTTTGAGGGCGCAACTCGTGGATCTTAGATAGAGAATGAGTCTTTATAATCTGTTTAACCATACAGTACATAATATCAAACTCGGCCCATTCTTGGTATTTAATAGTATGCTTAGGGTTAATTTTAAGTGAAATGATGTTATAGGCATCTAACACTTTTCCGAAGTCTTGGTGCAGATGGTAGATGTTAAACGCACTGTGTAGCTATATTTTGTGGTGGTAGGATCGCCTTCCACCTTCCTTGCGATATCGTAAATGCCTTGCATACGCGCAAATAACATTTCGCGTGTAGATTCCAGCACAGTTTGCTGACATGTGTCCTCATCATTACTTTCCTGAGACTCGAGACAAGTTTCCTTTCGACTCATATTTAAGAATAATTAAATAGCCGTAATATGAAAGAAAGCGCAGATTAGTAGGTATATAATCTTACAAATACAAATAACTTGAATGTTGTTGGCAAATTGATAACGCGGCACGGTTACGAGCGATCTTGACACAGATTAGTAAATAGTTGTCATGATTTTTACGTTTCTATACAAACTACAACGTATTCCGTAAGACACAGTTTGTGTAACAGTTAGTATGCTATGCGGTAGCGACAGGCAGGCTTCGGTATGGCGATATAATTGTAATAATAATATGTATGTTATACTACGTAAAGGCGAGCGGGCGGAGAACGAACGTTCAAATAGATCAGCGGGTAGTTAGCGAAAGTAATGTAATACTTCGATAATTTGACTCATATGAGAACAATAAAATAATTATTTAGCGGTGCGAATAAGTAGACAGCATATGTGCAACTAAGTATGTAGAAACGTGTGATAGCGGTACATAATATGCAAGTATGGCTATTATAGCGAGAATTATTGTGTCAATAAATTATAATAGAACTATTGGATGAGTGTCGTTCTAGTGAACGAATTACATATACGTATTAAGACGTAAAAATCCGGTTTTGATGGAATTTATGGTGGGAAATACTAGTTGGTTCGATACTATTTCTCTCACCACAATGATTGTGAAAACTCAGTTTCACAGGGGGTGATTGTATGTATTTGAGTGGACTGTATTTTTAATGAAGACTTTAAATTCCTGCACTTATGCCTAGGTCGTAGATTTATCTACCCACAGAACTCAACAGCACATGTAACGTTCCTTTAAAGATAGGGAGACAACACTGCTGCAGATGGATATATCACAGAAGTAGAAGACAGCAGCGTACAGGATAAGAAGCATGCACGTACCTTTTTATTTCTGGTGTAAAGATCCTTTGTTCCAAGCCTAGGTTAACATAAGACCTGGCACTGCGCAGTAGTTGGATGCTCTCACAAAACGACACAATATTGTTAATTTCACTTGAAGGTTAGAAATTCACACGTTCACAAGATATTGTCAGTAATGTCTTTGCGATGGTGAGCGGAGCCGAATGCACTTCGATGCAGTTCGGAGACATCAGAGTAGGACTGCTATATATGTGTGCGTCCATGCAGAAAGGAGATAGGAGTAGGAAGTAGACCATTACAAGCGCATTTTGGTAAATGAGCCTTAGCGATTGTATGAATCCACCAGGGAGGCTAAAGTAAAAACACGGAACATTTTTTGATTTTACTATACTTAATGAACAAGAACTTCTGGCTTATATAATTAGGTTGATTTGCTTGAATATCAGCCCGCCTCAGGTGGGAACGAGGCTACAACGTGATATCCGACAGGTGACTTCTCCGTTTCGTCGCTTCATCATGTAAAAAGTCTTCTTTCACAACTTTACCCACGGGGAATTTGATTACAAGCACGCTCTCTCAAATACTACAAAAAAATTGAGTTAAGCGAATTCCTATTCTTCAACCGTTTAGTAAATTCCGCATTTGCCGTGGGGTATCGGACTAGAATGTCACCCTCCTATCTTAGCCGTGGGTGTAGTAAGAGGCGACTTAGGGCACTGTTAACCTAAGTCGCCTCTTACGACACGGCTCATCACATAGTGGGCAACAGCTGATCTCACACTGCCATCCCCAATATGCCTGCCAAGCGTGGGAATTATAGCAAACCCGCCCATAATGTGGGAGGCTGTGTTCAGCAGTGGACAATCCGGCTGATACAATACAGTACAGTAAGTAATTTTTATTCAAATAGAACCTGAAGTTATTGTTAAGTTGTTGAGATAATTGATAAAGAAGGACACATATAAGCTGTTAACTCATTCTGTATTTATTATTAGGAGATCATGGACGTCTAAAAAGTAGAACAACGCAACGCTTACATGAAACGTACAAACACCCCACTTTGTTTAAAGATTTTTTTTGTACTCAAATGCCTCTTTCTGTCAAAGACAAGCTAATTTCCTATCATATCATTCCCATAGCATGTGTACGTAAACTTGAAGGATACTGGGAGAAAGGAAATTACCGTATTAAAAATACGTTAATTTCCTTTCTTTTAGGATTAGGCGTGTTTGTACGAACAGAAAAGCATACTTGAGATAGTATAGTTTTGATTTGGCATGGTATACTCCATTGTAAGGTTCCCTACTAGATAACAGGACTCAAACTGAGCTTAGTCTGTTCGTTCGTCCAAACCTCCTATCCGTTCTTTAAAATGCTGTATCTTTGGAATGGTAATAGTTAGCCAGTTTTCATTTTTACAAAATATGTCTTAGTACGGTGGATTGCCTAACAAATAAGGATAATTACAAAAGGTTAAAATCAAAGAAGACTTTATAAATAAATACCTGTATTTTTTCACGTTTTTTTGTTTTTGCTTATATTAAAAATGGTATATCAACGTCAAACCCGGTCAATACTTACAGACCACTTGGACAATTGTAGTTTAATATTAAATTTTCAAAAATAAATAATAAAATCTGGCAATATGCAGTTTGAACGGGAATTTAGTCAATAACGATTTATAGTACATTCTCTATTGGTATGAAACCCTCGGTGTCTGAATCCAACTCGCACTTGGACGATTTTATTTATAGATTTAAAGAACAACAAAAACCTTATTTAGATAGATAGAGATAGAACATTCTTAATTTGCATACCTTAAAAATAACATTACAAAGAAACAACGAATAGACGTATACAAAGGGCGGTCTTAATGATTAATGCAATTTCTTACAAACAACCGACTGGAGACCAGTAATTACCTTATGGACCAAACCATACCAGTAATAGACCAAAAGTTGGCCAGTTGGCAGTTAACAAATTAAACATTACTTTTTTTTACGCCCGATAGGTTAGCCTTTTACCACTATCTCACCTGACGCTAAGTAATGAAATAGTCGAAGATATTGTTCAGGCTAAATTAGAATTACTGACTCCCAAGGACAGCTGCCGGAACACACCGTTAGGTGCTTGACGACAGATTTTCTACTTGAGGGTGGTAGCTAGCCAGGCGGGCATTCGCAAAATACCCTACCACAAAATAATAAAAAAAGGTATATGATTAACACTTTTACACCTATTTATATAAATATATATTAAAATACTTGCCTTCATTTAATATTATCTCAATAAATACATACACATACATTTAGTCCGTAACGAAAAGGGTAAACTATAATTACCATATTTTAACAATTTGTCGGGTTTAATTTACATGATTGTGTTACTAATGGATATAATACTCCCATTTATTACAGTTTTATTGACTGATACAAATTAAAATACTGCAGCGATCATTAATAAACGTGATTAAATTTAACAAACATGAATGCAAAATTTATAATTGCAGACAGATACACGTACGCAATGCTGTATTCTTTCCATCTTTATCGAAGAAGGAATGTAGGCGTCTAGTAAGACGAGCCAGATCCAGGCTTGTCCCTTGTGGCTGTTGAAGCAGCGTGAGTAACCTATCCTACTAAGATAACCTAGGAGATAGCGTGGCAAGGCATATTCAGATACTCACTGTGCATGCTAGTTTTGGTGAGTTCCTGAGCAGGATCAGACCTGAGGTTGCATCTCAATGTCAATACTGTGGAAGAGACGTGGACTTCGCCCAGCACACTTTAGAAAAGTGCTCGACTTGTTATATTGAGTGACACAAGCTGTGGCTCACCACATAGGGCCTGACTTCTCTCTGCCAAGTCTGTTGTAGTGGCAATGCTGGCAAGTGAGGAGAATTGAAAAGCTGTGGTCTCATTTTGTGAGACTGTGCTGGTCTATAGAGAGACTGCTGAGTGAGTTTGCGAGAGGTTGCTGCACCACAAAGGGCATCGGTGCGTTCCACAATAGATCCCTGCTTTCTTCAACGTTCTGCATAGCAATATAATATTATTATAATTGCATGTTTTTTTTATCTATAGAAACGAAAAATCCAAACTTTTTTTTTGGTGAATTACAAAATGTTTTATTATATGTGTATATATTCAAGGATAAAACATAACAATTTACATCGGATAGCAAAAGTTGCAATTATATTTTTCCACTAAATCACACAGTTCTTTTTTAAAAACAAACCGATTACATATTTCAGTCAACACGAAAAATCATCCTTACAACACAAGAAGGCAAATTAAAAAGACAATTATTTTACACGTCACAACTAATTACAAAAAGGAACAATCCAAATTAACTGCAGATTACGAACATTTATGAAAATGGACGAGAGGAAGATTTTGATCTTGTTTTTCATATAACCAACTTTCACTATATACCTACCGTACTGAACTGAAATTATGTATTTCAGCACTGATACTCCTTGCATTTCAGATTTAAAATTTTATAAGATTTCATATTCTTGTCAACCAAAATATCATGTTACGTGTTGACCAAGACTTCAAGGAAAAATTTGGATTGAAATCTTTGTAGCCACATTTTTGGTATAATATTATTAAAATTTGTTAAAATATGAGAAATAGTCTTGATCACAGAATATAACTTATCTAATAACAGAATTTCTTCAAGTTGTATTTTCGCTCACGATCCGTTTAGAATTCAGCAAAACCATTATAGTGTTCCAACGGAAATAAGCTACAGACCTTATTTCCCCTAAAGTCTGAACTCGCAAAATCATTTGGATTTGTATTTATTTACAAAAATAAAATTGAGCAATATGTAGCAAAGATGAAATCAGAAAGTAAAGTATTGGTACATAAACACATCAAAACTCTAAGTAACGTGTACGATTTACAAAAACTACCAGTTTATATTAATTCATTCATGTTTTATTTTTCTATTACCATAATAGGTACGTATAGGTACGTCACCTAATTTGTTGAGAAAACAAAGTGACTGATCATTTAGAATTTGTTAAATCCTATTTTCTGATATATAAGTGCTAGTAAGTTAAGGCAGGTAACCATAACTTCATAAAATGTATTAAAATATTTCTCTTAAATTTACCTTTTCTATACAATTAACACTTACGCCATATGGATGGAACAAACTTGACAGTGGTATTCTCCTTTAAACAAGGTGATGTACTTGCAACAAAACTATGCTGTAACTGACAGAAGTCGCGAGAATCAACGGTGCATATCGTAAAGTCACTGCTTTAGTCGACAAAACTCTAATTTGTATAGGGTTAGTGGTCACAATCCTCCAAAAATCTCGCCCCTGTTTCATATTTTCTTTGTCATTGTCTGCAACAAGAACAAAATACTTATTTATTCTACTTGTGAGCAAAGTTAGAGTTAGTGAACTGTAGTGAAGTGAGATTTTTTGCTGTGACTGTTGACTATAAATAGCAAGCTAGCGAAGTAGTAAGTTAATTTGCGCTCGCTTAAAACATACAATTTTGACCTCTTTTAATGAAAAAAATATCAGGTGAAAAATACGCTGAGGTATAAACAAGTACTTTAGTTTTAATATTACATTGAAAATTAGCAATTGGCATTAATCGCCTATTGCCGATTTTCAAAAGTAATGTCATACCGTTATTTTTGCGTGCGTTCTCAGTTTTAGTAACAATTTTTATTCATTACATTTTAATCATAATATGCTATAGAAATTATGCATTTTATGACAAAAATTGTTTTTTTTTTTTAATTGCTGATAGTTAATCCTTTGACCACAATCTCACCTGATGGTAAGTGATGATGTGGTCGAAGGTGTTAACAGACTTAACCTATAAATACTGGCTCTCAAGGACTGCTGCCGAAACACACCGATAGGTACTTGGCGACAGATTTTCTACTTGAGGGTGGTTGCTAGCCAGGCGGGTAGTCCATGGCCAATGCCACTGAGCTATCACTGCTTCAAAGATAGTTGACAGATAGTTGTTATTGCGGTCGATGATCGTTTTGACAAAGAAGCCTTCACCAGAAGCTAGAGTGACAGATTACCTATTTGAGTGTGGTACGTCCACCACGGTCTTTGAAATCTTTTAAAACAATTAAGTTTTTGTTTTGAGATCTTGGCTTTTTAATACGTAAGCATAAGTGTGCCCCGTGGGGTGCCTGGTTAGAATTGCACCTCCCCATATCATCCCGTGGGTGTCGTAAGAAGCGACTAAGGGAAAACTACTAGAAGGAGGGCAGCAGCGCCTTCTAAAGAACTGCCAATTTACACTGCGATCCCCAAGACGCCTGCCAAGCGTGGGGATTATGACAAATACCCCCCTAATAGGGGAGGATGCGTTCAGCAGTAGACGAACCGGCTGTTACAGTATAAGTGTTAATATATTATGGTACGTGTAATAAATTTAGAAATTACTGTGCGTATTATAAACAAAACATTTGAGAACTTTACCACATGCGATCATTCAGCTTCGTGAAAACTTAGCGCAGGGGTTTTATATCATCAAAAACATTTCATAATTAGATAATAAAACCAGCCCTCTGTATGGTGTGTGCAAGAGTCCATTATAACCCTTGAATGCGGGTAGTACAGTGATCCATTTGGTAAAGGAATTCTCTACTTATAATCAATTGATAATTGATTAATCTAATAGTAATCAATTAAGAGTAACTTCATAATATCTTTTTAAATTCTAGACATTGTTACAATAAATACGAGCAAATAATTATTGTGCTTTTAAACAAAGAGCTTAAGGACATATACCCGCCAGCCAAAGCGTGAACTTTTATATAAACTCAACTTGTTATTAAAAAAAACTCGCATGTAAATATAGTGTATTATTAGACCTATCGTTTCTGGCTTAAATCTTTTTTCTTTTGGGCTAATAATATTTTTTTTTAGCCCATTTATAGCGTTTAGTATATAGCACTCGTTTTTAGGAGTTTGAGCCAGTTATTCGTAGCTCCAGATTTATTTAAAAAGTATAGTACACATGTATAAATAACTTCCCATTATAGAAAGTTCATTATATTCCCCATGTTTGTGGTTCAATAGAAATATTAAAAACATGCTTATTTTTCTTGAAAGAGATGCTTAAAGTTGGGTCTTTCTTTTATCTAAAATTACGAGTTTTTGAGCTAGTGTAATTTCAAAACTGTATAATTTAATGAAAATCTGATGCACCACAAACCTAGATATTAGGGTAGTGATTACGTAGGTAAAAAATCATTGAGTTTTATTTGCTATTATTAAAATGAGATTGGAGTTGCGTTTTGTATGGGGGCGTTCGTCTAAAATATACCCTTAAGTCTGCTGGTGATTCTATTGTCAGGAATATGTTATAAACAGATAAATTTAAGATACTTACAAGTTGTTAATGCGGTGATGAACCTCAGTAAAGTTGTTTTCAAACAGTTATACTTATTATATAATCTATGACAAGTTATCAGGACCGACAATATCACTACCGTTTGAAGTAAGATGCAATAAAGCAAATTTGCCATGCCGAAAACCAATGTTGACTGAAAAATACAAAATATTTTTTTAAGTTGACAACATTTATGTAACATTAATTTAACTTCTTAATTTTAAACAAATACTTTATTATTTTAATTTATATTATAAATATTTTTTAATCTATTTTATTAACAAGCGGCACATGTATGCTAGTCATGGTAGTGGTTATATATATGAGCCGGTTGTTGCAGAGACATTTAATGAATGAATAATAACTTTTATTTGCGGTATTTGTCTGGATAATGTTTTGATCAGACATAAAGTTGATTAAGTCTATGTATCGCGATCAGAAATGTAATAAAACATAACTCGAACCTTTTCTAATTCCTTTTATACTTACGTCTTCAATCATTGTGATAGTCAAAAGATAAATTAATAGTATACAATTCAGCGTGGTTAAAATCATAGCATACAGAATCTGAAAAAGAATATACTTAAATTACCATGACAATAAATTATCTTTACAATAAATGAATTTGTTCTTGAAATGTAATTTTGAATACTTATATTATATCAAGTATATTATAAAAGTAACACTAACAATATATTTTTAGAAATAAGCTATGATTTGTTAATAAGGTTGGAAATATATAAACAGGATTCGAACAATTTACCCACCGTACCTATTTTTAAACCGGTTCATATGAATAACAAGTCTAAATATCGTACCTGATAAGAAAAACACTTTGTAAGGCAATTACTGCACTCCACCAAACTATTATAAATTTGTACCCACAATTTCATTCGATTGTTTTTGATGCCATCGTTACAGTTATTTCGTTTCATATCCTCTATTGTGTTACATACGTCTTCAATAAGACATTGCACTTTCTTCCCAACAATAGATGTCAAAACGCAGAATACAATGTGCACTAACAAATACCTTGCTTCATTCAATAAATGGTACAATGATATCAACGAGTATTTCAGAAGTGTAAAAGGATCTTTACGATTTGAAGGCATTTCTTGTACAACATGAATCCTGGTTAGTACTATTGGAACCCGTATTACAATAAAAGATAGAATAGTTAATAATATAACTGTCTTAACTATCTTCAAAGTTTTAACATAATCAATGTCCCTCCTAAATAATATATGTACTTGTTTCATATTATATATAAACTTTATAAATACACCGCTGTGTCTTATTGCTTGAAATGAAGTGAATACATCGTTCACATATCCCATTAGTTGAAATATTAAAAACAAGAAATATATTTCACTGTGTGTTTTTAACGTCTCACGTAACAGAGACACGGCCATGATATGGATAGTCAAATATAGCAAAGATTCTAATATTAAACGTGTATATATAAGATATTTTGTTCTTTGTTTGAACAAGAGGTAATTCCTGTACATACAAACGCAGTTTTCTACCTTTAAAAGGAATTTGATTACACACGATTTTGCCATTTTTACGTTTCTTTTTTTATTGTTTCTAACTTAAAGAGATCGAGTGGGTAAATTACTTTTTGTTCTTATTATTATGTGCAAAGCACAATTTGTTTTAGTGTGTACGTCAGCTTTAAGCTGAGGAATGACCAACACTTGAAATTACTACAAATAAATTAAGGGTTGAATTTAATATTATTACGTTGAAGGCACTTCTGTATGTTTTATTGAATAACGGTGGCGTAGTATATGTTTTGCTGTGGGTTTACCTGTATGGGTCTAGGCTCTAGTTTATTTCGCTTACTTTCACAATATTATGTTATATGGTGTGTACTTGGTGCTGCTGAGATAGAAATATGTTTTATCTTATAAAGGCGTGCAATTTGAACTATTTATCAATATATTTGATATATAGTCTTAGCCAATCTCTGTGGGATCTCTAAAATGAATTAGGTATTTTAACTTTGCTGAGCATAATGCTTTTTATATAGGTAAATATTCATATATATGTTTTTCATCCACACCAGTTAATAATTTAGGCTCGAGGAGTGGAACCAGGTGGACCTAGCACCCGCATGGTGAATTCTTGGAATGCTAAATAATTCGTATCATTTAAATACTGAATTATATCGCAATCATCACTGAATGTATTTTTATTGTTTTACAATAACGTAATGACATAAATTTCGCAAAAAGTGGTCTACTGATATATTATATGAAAATAATATGATATGTATGAACACAATTCACAATTTCTCAGCAGAAAATGTTTCATGGGGGGATTCGAAACTGCATCCTTATTGTTTTACTAAAATTCAGATGTTACGAAGATAACTTTCATTGCAATCTTTTTTAATTTTTATTAATTAACTAGAAAGACCCAGCATTGCCTGATGATCAGCGTCACTCCGATTTATTACAGTTGCAGTGTTACCATCCTCTCTCTGCGCATTTTACTCCAAGTTTTTAGTTCTTATTTCTCATTGCAGTAATTTCACTTTTCACCGAACCATTTATGCCTAATCACAGTAATGTAAACTTCTGTGAGGTGGAATCTAACACAGCAGTCACGTGGTACCTGCCAAGACGTACTTTTGTTGAAGAGTCCTAACACCTTGATTCCAATATTAAACCGACCATGCATATTAACATAGATATTTACATTTGCTTAAAATCACCAAATTCTTACAACTCCTCCGAAAACGTTGTTCATTTCTTAATTTCAAGTTATCTTCACCACAATTATTGAGAGAATAAGACTGGCATTTTGCAATTGTAATAATCAATCAGAATGCTAATCAGCTCGAAATCACTTAAAAATTACACTGAACAATTTAATTTATAAATTATAACAAACACAAATTGTTACTTTTAACATATATGTACTCTTACAATGCCGATGTGTCATTGCAAAATAATATTATCATTTTCTATTTACCTAACAACCCGAAGCCTTCCAATTTGGTTAATAACCATGTGACATGTTTGCTTCAGCTTGATTGACATGATGTTCTGCATTATTCATTTAATTGGTTCAATATTAGACATAATACCGAATTCGTAAATAACTACTTGCAAGGAGTTGTACCATTAAATTTTGTGTTTGACTACAAAATATGGTTTCATGGAGTTTTTAATTGGACTTTGCACATCTTTATTCTTCAAATAATAGGACCGTATACTAATATCGAATAATATTTATTAAAGAAGTCTTGAGTCGTTTATATGCCACTGATTTATAACGCAGTCATAGAATAATAAACTTAGTTTCGTATTCTGAGCTACAAGCTTAGCTAGCCACCACTATCAAGAAGAAAACCCGTCGCTAAGCTACTAATGGTGTGCTCCGGTAGCCGTTCCTGAAAGCCTAGATTAGCCTGAACAGAAAGCCCAGAATAGCCTGAACTATATCTCGACCGCATGATCTATTATTATCAGGTAAGATAGTAATTGAAGCCGATAAGATAATTTGTATTTATGTGGAAACTGAGAAAAATCACATATATATATATGATAGTCAACATACCTAACTTGGGAGAACCGTGATGGCTCTCAAAAACAGCTGCTGGAACCATTGGATGCTTAGTTTCAGTATTCTACTCGAGAATGGTAGCGCAAAATACCCTACAACCATGCCGTGATCCTCAAGCAAGATCATTTTAACCAGGATCCTTTACCCCTAACTTTTGTCATTGGGCTAACATTGCTCCAAATTGATTAAATTTCTTCACATAAATTATTTTTGCTATACTTACTTCATTTACATATAGTACTCTGAACTCACTCTCTCTCACCCACTCTCTGTGGTACTTGGCAGGCTGAAATACACGTCAACGTGTATGGCAAAGCATAAATATGGTAATAACTACATAGTTAGATACTCAGAATATATTTATGCTTGATGGGTTAGCTTTTGACCAACTATCTCACCTGATGGTAAGTGATGATGTGGTCGAAGATGTTGTTCAGGCTAACCTAGAATTACTGGCTGGCAGCTGCCGGAACACACCGTTAGGTGCTTGGTGTCAGATTTTCAACTTAAGGATAGTACCTAGCCAGGCGTGCATTCGGAAAATGCCCTACCACCAAGCTATAACGACTGCCATCCTAAGACAACAACTGGGATCGACGGCTTAACAGGCCCTCCGAAGCACGGAAGCGCTCTGATTCGGATTTAGAGGGCTTGCCACATAACAACAGGTGAAACAATTACCTTCTTATCAATCAATTTTCCGTTCATCCCTTTATCCTTTCCTATTGCCTACGTGACAAATTGCCTCGCAAGTGGTTTCCGCCAGGCAATCCCTTATTTCGACTCCATAATGGCCCAATCACATGTAACGTGGCAATATTTCAATCAAGAGTTTGGGAATGCGTAGTTCCGACAAGGCTTTTCCTATACCTATAGTTTTAGAGATACAAAGATTTTATTTTATAAAAACCGCTATAATAGCCGTTAACTAAGTCGTCTTACTATTGATTTTGGATTCCAGTTTGGCATGCGGATATTTATGAAGTACTAAGTGAGCGCCACTGTTTTACCTGCATATCCAATGATGAAAAGACATGATTATGTAGATGAAACATATCTAATCTGTTAGTTTGGACGAAAGCTATCCATATTTTAAATTTCATACAAATAAGGTTAGCCATTTCAGTGTGAAGAATCATTATTTATTAAGTAGTTTGTGTTAGTTGTCACTAACACACAAACTTTCGCATTGACAAAATTAGGTTTCTTATCCCTAATGCTAATTTTATCAGCTATAGCTTTATATTTCAATAATTTGGTTGTTTGAGTCAAAATATATGCTCATTGAAACTAGTTTGAGGAACTTTTTTGAACGTACATCTACACGATCGCGCTTGAAGATATCCATTTGCTTTACATATATCTAACCTTCTCCCAGACAATTTACTGGGCAAAAATACATAAGAAGTATGATACCAGAGTGATGGGAGCAGTGTAGTGTCAAGCAGAATGAAGACTGTGCAACTGTATCTGTACTTGACAGGCCCGATACTTAGTAATGGGCGAAGTCTCAGGGCGACAACATGAAAAAACTCCCTGATGTGCCTCTAATATTTATCAACCCACCACTCACACTGCAAACAATTGTATAAAAAAACGCTTATATTATTTATTACCAAATCAGTCTTATATTAAAATTCTCACTTTACCTGTAATGTTCATCTGTAAGTTCACAAAGCATTGCTACATTTACTTCAAACAAATTGAAAACAGTGTTAGTTTAAATTCAATTTTGCCCTATACATGTAACTTCTAACAAGACACAATATAACTAGATCCCATGTAGAACACGGCAAAGGCACGTTATAAAACTCGTTGTTGTATTTTTTAACATAGTTAATGTATATATCGTTGACTTTATTCATGTCGTTGAACTTTTACACAAGGTGTAAGATTTCTCAGGGGTATAGTTAACTGTGTTAACGCAACCTACAATGGTCTATTATTTGCCAAGCTGAAGGTAATTTGTATTGAAATATAAAAGTGAGCTAGCTTAGGAAATTGAACAAGTGTATTAAAATTACCCAATATTAACGGCCCCCCTCCTTCATATCTTCCTGTGGGCGTCGTAATAGGTGAAGAAAGGAAACTGCCAAAACCAAAAGGTGGACAGGAAAACTGCCATTTACACTGCGATCCCCAAGAAGCTCACCAAGAGTGGGGATTATGGCAAACCCTTCCTGATGCCCTCAATGCGTCCAAAGGTGAACGTCATGACTGATGATGTTGATTATTGATTTTTGACCGTAATATGTATATCGTAAATTTACATTTGTATATCACATAAATAATCTAGATACTTTGATAAATTATCAAGAGTACAAAATAAAGCTATAAAATACACGAATGGGGACCAATCCTTACATTTTTGCAGGTGACCTAGTGGTACGGCAATGCGACATCGTTATATAGTATAAATTTCAACTACAAATGGTGCAAAACGTTTCTTTATATCAAACGTAATACTTTAAACTGAAATTCATTGCCTGAGTTGGTGTTTCTGACATCTATTCGAAGTATTTTGAAGGTAACACTTAAAAAGCGTCTCCTAGTCAAGCGTGTATGTAATAAATTAATAATACAATAGTTATAAATATTTTTGTGTTCATATTGGAAATCACTTGATTGTTAGTATATTAGGTAACAATTGTATTATGTAACGAGAATTAAAAGGAAAATTTATAATCTACTTATTTGCAAAGTCATTCAATATGATGTATCTACAAAGTAAAGGTTCTATCTGTCTCAAATGTAGATTATACGTTACCAGTTCAATAGAAATAATATTATAGAAGTGAACTTTTAAAACTAAATAAATTAAAGTGTATTATGCATTCTGCACTCACTAACAGAACACCAAAGTTAAACTTTAACATTAATTTCATTGTAAACCGTGGCCATACATGCGCCGACCGCCCAGTCAGCTAGCGGTAGCGTAGCGGGCAACACGTAGCGCCTTCGTAGCGCCCACGTAGCATACTCGTACGTAACGCCCCTTGCGTTTTTAGCGGTGCCGCGAAGTTGCAAAGTTAGGAACTGACTAACGAAGTGCTTCGGGTTTAGTGTTACTGTGAACTAAAAGTGCAGTGTGGTTTTTATTTAAATGGTAAGTGAATAGTAAGTTTTTCTTAATTTCAAACAATAGTATAAGAATAATTGTTAAGCTGTTTCAATAACATTATGATTAAAAAAATTCAAAGAAATCGTGGGACATATTATTCTTACTATTATTTATCATAAAATCATATCAACTTTCTTAAAGTTATAATTATAGATGTAAAGAAAAAACATTTTATTAAAATGTGTGATTATTTTTAAAACCTTCTTTCGTGAAACATATTTTTTAAATTTAAATAAATATTTGACCAGGTAGTGGTTTAAAAAATGTGAGCCTCGATTTGGGTCCTAGTTTGAAACGCCTCAATTTAAATTAAACCTTTATTTATTTAAATAAGATTTCAGAAGTCTACTCACAGAACACAATACACTGGCTTTCATTACTTCACATCGACTTAGTAAAAGCTTAAAAAGGACAATATAAATCGCCGTTGAAGAGTTTTAAGTTAAATACTCGTCCAGTAAACAATAACGGTTTGTTATATATAGTAGATCCACATTTTCAACTACTAGGTAGTAGATCCACATTTTCAACTACTTTTTGAACCGGGTAAAAATATTTAAAGGTAAAAATTATTTACGGGTATCGGCCCGTAAAAAAAATTTCAAAGACTGTTAAAGTTGACGGTCCCCTGTTTAATTATTATAGCCTTAAGGTTTATCATCGCCTACTAAAATAACATATTTAGGGCCCGTTTCAGAATGTCCTACTAAAGTTTCGGGTTGCTATGCAACACATAAAATAAATGAATGACAAAAATTACAGTTAACATGCAGCGCGTTACAAGCTTTAACCGATGGATAGGCTAAATCGATGACTGTGAAACGCAAAGATAGTGTTTTGTTATAATAAATATGTTCTGGGTAGTAAAACCGGAACTTACTCGAACATTCTGAAACAGGTTCTAAATGTCTTACAAACCTTTCTTAAAGTAAGTCACTATATGTACTTTCTTTACTGGGTTTCATTACAACCCGCTAGTTACTAAATACATTTGAATTTGGAACCTCAAATTGTTATGGAAATATTCATCGTGTGGAGACTACACCAAAAATAGTGCGGAAAACTAGGCGAACATCGCGCTGACATCTATGAGCAGAACTTAAGTGGTTTAACCTGAGATATACGGAAAAATTCTCCTCTTTTTGGGTTTTGATTATCAAGAAAGTTTGTCACTAACTAAATGTTACTTTGAAGAAGAAGAGAATTAAAAGTAAAATTATATTATACATTTCTGGTTATAGGATCACAAAATTTTACTCTGTAACCGATGTAACCGATATAAAAAAAACGGAATGTATTTAATTAATATTTTTAAAAAATAAACGAAAAGTTAATGTCTCCAGATTCAACATTCGAAGCGCTCGTAGTGAATTTTGCTTGGCCGTTCTTAACCAAACAGATAAGTAAATAAACGTCCGCCGCGGTCATGACTTGGATGGGTGACCGCTAGTGACATTACTACTGAGCGCTTCTGTGTTTTGGAGAGCACGTTAAGCCGTTTTTCCCGGTTGTTGTATTAGGATGGCAATCGTTACGCCTGGCTAGCTACCGTCTAGGTTAGCCTGTACAAAAAATTCAACCACTTCATCATTTACCATCAGGTGAGATAGTGGTCAAAGGCTTGTCTATCAGCTAAAATTAAAATAAGAAACTCCTTAAGATGCTTCGCATAGAAGAAAGCCCTCCCAAAACTACTTCCAGGCCTACCTGGAAGTAGTTTTGGGAGGGCTTTCTTCTACGTTTTAATTTTGCTACGTGGCGTTTTTGATGTTACGTCGGTTTAGCAGGAAATTTAAGTAGAATTGTTTCCTGACAAAACTTTTATTTTGTGTCCAAGTATTCTTCTTGGAGATAAAGTTGTCTTCGTCTTGGAAAATCTTAAAATTTACAATAGACTTGGTTTTTTTTAATAACTTCACTTGAGTTTTAGCTCAAACTGTGAATCTTGGGATTCAAAATATCGCATATGTAATCGTGCCGTTGGCTAAGCTATGGTGCATAATATATAAGGCATTGAAACTCTTTTCTAGAAACCACTTGTTTCCTCCAGACTTAAATAAGACTAATAACTATACAAATTCAGGTTCACAAATTAATTAATTTTACTATTTTTAGGTGTAAATAACACAATATTTCCGATCAATTTTGTGACTTATTTCATTTACAAGTTAAATAACCGTGTCATACTGACGGACACTATTTTTTTTCATTTCTTTAACTTTATAACTTCTATCAATCTTTTATTTTAAAAAGAATAACAAAAATCGCAGATCAGTTTGCTCGTAGCATCATTAATACAAATTATAATTAAGATAACAACAAATTAAAATTAACTAAAACATAAGCCTAAACTATAGTTAAAAAAAGAGGTCCGTTTTGCTTATAAATACCGGAAATTATCCAATTATCTCGAGATAACTCTAATCTAACTTCATAAAAAGATTTTTGTTTGAATGAAAAGCAAATTTAATAGGCGCTTGTAGCTAAGGAAAATTAATAAATTCAACAGTCGACGCTTTATCGTAAAATGAAGTGATTTAAGATACAAATATTAATCTGAAATTTTCTGTGAGAGCTTCTTCAAATACAAAATAATATTTTTCCTTACAAATGAAATCAATTGGGTCTGGACTCTGGCAATTTGCCTCTCAGGGCAATCAGTCTGTATAGTCTGATAAATAAATAGAATTCAGCTTCTAGATTTCTGTAAATTTGATTAATTAGACAATTTTGTGCCGTTTACAGATCTGTTTCAAACGTTTGCAGATAAAATATACACGTTTTTAGCTCAGCTACACAAATATAACTGTTTCGTAGCTCTCTTTTTTTGTGGTGGTCGATTTACAATTGATGGGCACTTGTTCTGTTTACTGACATAATATGTACTAAACCCATTATTTACAATTGATGGGTGCATGTTTCATGTATATTATGTACTGAAATCATTGTTTGTGTAGCTAAGTTTATAGACACTAAGTAATTTGTTATTTGAATACACAAACTTAAAACACTTTTACATCAGGAAAATAACACACCTTCTCTTACACTTATTTATATCCGTACACAAACTCAAATCACACGAATATACACTAACATATCCAAACATCATAGTCACATACACTATACTAGTTATATTTCATATTTTTCAACATAGTTCACAGGGCTATATTTATTGCTATATTTTGCTGGCGTAGGAACACAGTCTCGCAAGATACAGTTACCTAAAAACTAGTTTGTGAGGTAGAGCCCTGTTATTATATTGCGATATTGTATAGCCTACCTATTCCAATGTTTGTTTACTACTACTTTGTGTACTTTCATTTATATGTATGACTGTTTGAAATAAATAAACATTATTATTATATTAAATTTGTTGTGCAAAGTTGCATTTGGGAAGAGTAATTATATTGACACCTGAGTAAGCCAAGGATCCTTGGGCTTAATCATGAACGAAATGCGTGGTTCAATTATGTAATACTGATGTATTCTGACCTGACGACTGGTTTCAAATGAAAAAGACAGAAAATAACTTTGCAACCGAGTGAAACACACAATTTTTTGCTTAACTGTAGAAAAGGAAATGCATAATGAAAAATAAAATAGCTCACATAACAGAGCAAATTAATGTTTAGTTATGTAGTAACGTTAAATAGTGATATTGATACTACCAATATAAATCGTATTATTTTGGACTTTATAAATATGAACGTATGGAAAAATATAAAAACCTTTTCCACCCCAGATAAAAATCTCACTTGCACGCTGTTTTTGAATGAAAAATAGACTTTTACTACCTTGTGGGGATCAAAATCTTGAAATTGTTCTATCTTAATATGCACAAAAAAATTCATAGTTGTAGGGACTTTTGCGAATGCCCGCCTGGCTAACTACCACCCTCCAATAGAAAATCGGACGCCAACCACCTAGCGTTATGTTACGGCAGAGCTGTCCTTGAGAAGCAGATGTGTTTTTAATAAAATGTGCGACCAGTAACTCTTCTGTTTATTGTGCAGACGCTAAGAAGTAAGCACTAAATGTACGGCTTATGATAATGATAACTAAAGTAGTGATAATACTAATAACCCCTAATTTATAACTATGTTAGACAAATGGAGTAACACGGTCTGTGCTCTCGTTCAATAACACCATAACGAAGGTAATAAGTTCGTCTATAACTCTGCTGAGACCTAAAACATTTGATTAAATAAGACTGTTTATACCTCTATTTATATTCTTTCGAGGATGTGATGTTTGTGTCAAAATGTTTATTATCACTAGAACTTGATTAAAACTTAGTGTATAGTTAAGTTGTTTAATGTTAATGAGATATGTAGGACGTAGGCCCTATATATAAACAGGAAAATGTGAGTTTTTTTTTTATAGCTGATGATAAGTGATGATGTGGTTGAAGATGTTATTGAGGCAAACCTACAATTACTGGTGTTCAAGGACAGCTGCCGAAACATACTGCTAGGTGCTTTACGATAGATTTTCTACTTGAGGTTAGCTAGCCATGCAGGAATTCGCAAAATGCCCTACCACCGAGCGCGATTGCCATCCCAAGAAAACAACCAAGACCAACGGATTAACATGCCCTCCGAATTATGGAAACGCTCAGTAGTAATATCACTAGCGGTCACCTATCCAAGTCATGACTCCGACGGTTGTTGCTTAACTTAGCTAATCGGTTAGGAACGGCTGAGCAAACTTCGCTACGAGCACTTCAAAGTACAATAGCATTTAAGTTTGTAGTCTACATGTATACATTTAATATACCATTGAACCACCCCGTTTGTAACTTTAGGCTCAATTCGCAACGAAGTAGTCATTTTAGTGTTAAACCATCGACTTTGTCTCAATCACTACAATGCATTGGTTGAAATACCTAGCTTAGGCGAGTCGAGTCGGTACCATACCTTAGCTGCCTAGCTGCATAAGTATGTAGCACGATCACAAACAGCCGACGACCGTTAAGTCTTACATGCTATAATACACATTATAGAGATAGAGACATAGAATATATGTAGAAAGTATTTGAGGCAGTGCTAGCTGAGCGGTAATGCTATGGACTGCCGTGCCTCAGGTCCACGGTTCAATCCCTCCGGCTTGGTTTCACCGCATAGTGGAAGGGGGTTTTGAAAATGTTTTGGCAGTAATATTGCCTGGCACAGCGCTGCTGACCTCTGCCCATTCGGTCATAATTGAATCTTACAGCTTCGAACATAAGCTTGAAAGTTTTTACTGTTTATTTTGATTTTTTGTAATCCATGAATATGTTTATTTGTATCAATTTAGATGTATAGGTCTTGTACTAGCGACACGCTCTACTTCGCACAGGAGCAATGCTGATGCTAAATAATCTGTGATATCTTCGAAAATATTCGTTTAATTATCATGCTGTAAAGGGCCATATTGATCTATATTAAATTGAGTAATGGATAAAAAATGGTTATTGTGGGTTGTTCGTAAGATAATATGATATAATATTCTTAAGATAATATTCCATAAGAGATAGACAATAGACATATACCATTACGGACTTTTTGCAGCCTTTTTTAAGGTGTACAATACTGTAGTACATTATTTTGATCCATCTCGTAGGGTACAGCCATCGTTTGCAATATAATTGAAAAAAAAAAGTATTATTTACGACATCAAATTAGAAACCTCTAAAGTTGTCACTGTTTCTCTATTAAATTTTGCATGTATTATATATAAAAACCTTTCTCTGAATCAATCTATTAAAAAAACTGTATCAAAATCCGTTGCGTAGTTTTAAAGATCTAAGCATACATTGGCTGACGCCTTGGGGATCGCACTAGGGGACTCAATACAATTTCTAAGTCAGTGCACAATTATCTACATAATTACTTCAAAATTCCAATATATTATAATTGTACAATAACAAGTTATGATTGTAGATATATTAATTAATAGCTTTTGAGTATATCAATTCCAATAATAATTTGATGACACTTTAAATAAGATCGTTTGCGCTCAAAATTACGAGTAATTATAATAATGTTGCAAAAATGCATGAAAATATCTGTGTGGCATACTATATCCATCATCTATGATTCCAATGAACCAGAAAAAAATATTACCACGCACAAAATTGCATTTAACAAAACTGTATTGTGAAGTACCATTCTCAAACATTGTTCCACGAGCAATTAGAATTTCAACCTCAAACAAAGAACAAAACCACACCGGGACGGATACGCTGCACTGAAGTTGTATTATTCACAAAACTGCCGCAGTTTTAAAGCATTCAAAGCCTACAATTTATGAGGAAAAGAAAATTCATTTCACTTCAATAATAAAATTAATGATCGCTAATGGTCCAATCAGCACCGTAATAGGAAATTTGGTAACGAAAAAGACTAAAGTCCATTATTTTAAATTCACGCCGATTGAATTGGCGAACCAATTTGGTTGGATGGAGATGTAAGCTTTTGAGTCACATTAACGAAAACCTGTTGCAATACATTCGTTATTACAGTATAGGCAACATATTATTACGGTTCTACGAAAAAAAAATAACATTATTGAACTTACTCGTATTTAGCTACAACACGACTAAAGGAGGGTAAAAAATATATGAAACCTCGTTGGACATAAACCCTTCTCAATAGAGAAATAATCATCTATCTAAATTTGTTCCCAAGACCTATGGCTTAAAATTTAGAAAGAAAATTTTTAACCAAAAATGGAACCGAATTCAACACTCAAAAGTGTGAAAGTCGGGACCATGATAGTTCAAAAGTACCTATTATCACCTTATTGTTATATTAGCTACAACACGACTAAAAGAGGGTAAAAATTATATGAAACCTCGTTGGACATAAACCCTTCTCAATAGAGAAATAATCGTCTATCTAAATTTGTTCCCAAGACCTATGGCTTAAAGTTTAGAAAATATTTAACCAAAAATGGAACCGAATTCAACACTCAAAAGTGTGAAAGTCGGGACCATGATAGTTCAAAAGTACCTATTATTACCTTATTGTGCACGTGGTACCGACTTCGAAAAGTTATTTTACACTTTTGGGTGTTAAAGTCGGTTCCATTTTTTGGTAAAAATATTTTTTCAACTTTTTTAGGTGCCTTTGCTACTTACGGGATTGATAGTCATTCATTGTCAACGACTATATCATCAAGATAGGTAAATATTTTTAGTTATTGGAGTGTTACTCAAAAACGAGTTGAGAATCACCTCCTTTTCTTAGAAGTCGGTTAAAATTACAAATGATATGCGTCAAAACGAGATATATCTCCATTTCGAAAATTCTAGTTGAAAATACTAATAATACGAGTACATAATAAAATATAATAATAATAATAGAAGGTAGCCAACCTAACCAAAGTAAACCTAGTGCTTCCCCACATGGTTGTCTGATGACGTAGAGGAAGTCGCAAGAACTGGAGGAATGCTAATTAGTAATAGCTATTCTTTGTGACTGTCCATGGGGAAGGCGTTATTTCAACGGCGTAGGTCCTCCGGCTGTTGATGGATGAAAAAAATATTATATACCTCTTCTCCAACTCCTCGTCACCAAGCTCCTAACAGTGTGTTTTGGCAGCAGTCTTTGAGAGCCAGCAAAATTACAGGCATATGGCTGTACGAGGTATATCTTAGGGTATCGAGCGCTGTGCAGTTCGCCACTTATGACGAAATGCATCTATTATAGGCAGAGGTCATTGCCGTCTAAGGTAGTACTTCCTCATAATTCCATTAAAAAAACAGCAATTACATAATTAGAGAACTCAATATGCTTATTTTTTTTGAAGCAGTGATAGCTCAGTGGCTTTGGTTATGGACTGCCGCGCAGCAGGTCCATGGTTCGAATCCCGCCGCTGGCTTGAGCTTCACCGCATGGTGGAAGGGTATTTTTGCGAATGCCCGCCTGGCTAGTCACCCTCAAGTGGAAAATCTGTCGCCAAGCACCTAACGGTGCGTTCCGGCAGCTGTCCTTGAGAGCCAGTAATTCTAGGTTAAGCCTGTTAACACCTTCGACCACATCATCACTTACCATCAGGTGAGATTGTGGTCAAAGGCTTACCTATAAGCAATAAAAAAAAAAAAAAAAATATTGCTTCTGTGTTAGCTTTGCATTGAATGACTAAGTACAGCTTAAAAACTAAACCCAGAATTACTGGCACCAGCTGAAATATACCGGTTTTTGGCGGTAGATTTTCTACTTGAAAGCGGTGTTGCGAGCATTTTCAAAATGTCAAACTAAAATGCAGTGTAGCTCAAGCCCAAAACCAGATTTAGCCAAACTATGACCTCCTGCAGGGCAGTCCATAGTTATCTTCACTGCGCTACCATTGCGCATTGTGCAGCAATTTGAAATAAGCGCCAAAAAAAATATTGAGATACTGCTTTTACTTATACTTCGATGACATTTTGTTTAATTGAAGACTTTCCTTGAGATGGGAAAATTAATTTCACAATTATTTTGACGAGGGATGAGATCCAGTTCTTGGTAGTGGAAGCAATCTATATGATAAGCTTTGAAACAGATATCTGGAATTAAAATACATATTTGTATTTATTGCATTTTACCTAATCTGCCACAAGTTTTTTTTAAGCCATTAAATTCTATTTTTAACTATACACTATCGTGGGCCAATTTCAGTGAAATTATATTCGACATTAAATAATCACAAATTGCTTTCAATAACAGAACCGATTTTCACCATATCACATGATATGAAATCCGTGTGGTGAATGAAAAACTTTACCTGTCATAGATAATATAATGCCCCGTGGGGTGCCGGGTCAGAATTGCACCTCCCTATATCATCCCATGGGTGGCGTAAGAGGCGACTAAGGGAAAAATACAGGAAGGTGGGTAGCAGCGCCTTCTAAAGAACTGCCAACTTACACTGCGATCTCCAAGACGCCTGCCAAGCGTGGGGATTATGGCAAATACCCCCTTAATAGGGGCGGCTGTGTTCAGCAGTGTAAGATCCGGCTGTTACAGTACAGTACAGTTCAGTACAGATAATATAGGTTCTAGACATTGTATAGATAGTGCAGTACAGTACTTAAATACAATCACTCATAATGAATAAAAACAATATAATATGATTATTTTCATTTCATAATATCATTTTTTGTATTTGGTATATATTTTTTGAAGCGCCAAGTTTGCTTAGCCATTCTGAATCGATCAGCAAAGTTAAGCAACGTCCGCCGCGGTCATGACTTGGATGGGTGACCGCTGGTTGGGCATTACTACTGAGCGCTTCCGTGCTTCGGAGGGCACGTTAAGCCGTCGGTCCCGGTTGTTGTCTTAGGATAGCAGTCGTTACAGCATGGTGGTAGGGCACTTTGCAAATGCCCGCCTGGCTAGCTACCACCCTCAAGTTGAAAATCTGTCGCCAAGCACCTAACGGTGTGTTCCGGCAGCTGTCCTTGAGAGCCAGTAACTCTAGGTTAGTCTGAACAACATCCTCGATCACATCATCACTTACCATCAGGTGAGATAGTGGTCAAAGACTAACCTATCAAGTATAAAAAAAAAAAAAAAATATCTGGTGAAAATATAAGTGTACAGAATTCTGTCCGTAGTATTGTATATAACAAACACGATTGACACAATGTCAATGATTTTGTAATACCACGGCTTCTGCTTTTATTTATACTATTACTTTTTGTTTCTAAACTTGAAATTTTTTAATTTGATTTATGTGAAAACTTTCACCGGTTACTTAATTATGGTATTAGGTCAAGTACTACAGGTGGACTGTACCACTGTACGGAGTACTCAAATAAACAAAGAAGTTCAGATTGAGCCCATCACATATCAAAAGTAAAGCCTTGAAATTATCTTGATAATATTTAGCTTCACTTCTGTCATGCATTGTCTGCAACTGATCTTCTTTATTGGTCTTAGACGGAGAGACAGCTTACCTGGACTTAGTAATAGGGTCCAATTTCTTCTTACAGAATCTTAAGAAACATAGTTTTATTTGTGAACCTTCTTTTTAAAATACGGTATTACAACCATCAGTTTTTGTCATTGTGACGTAACAAGCACGAGGCCCGCTCGATGTTAAAGCGGTATCCTGTGTTTATAATACCTAGATGCGTTTCGCCACAAGTGACTAACTGCACAGCGCCCTTCACCTTGAGACTACTACAGTAGTAGTTCTTATACAGTTATTTAGTCTCAATTGCGAGCATTTTCTACTTTTACTGGCTCTCAAGGACTGCTGCCGGAACACACTATTAGGTGCTTGGCAACAGACTTTCAAAATATTATATGCATGAATACAATAAACATGAAAATAATCCAAATGCACTTATTTTCTTTCTTCAGTCAATATAATATACAAGCACTTTTTTAAACAGACCTGTTAGATCAAAATAAACCTTATTTTTTTAGAATTAAAAATAATGCGGAAAATTTCGACACGGCTCAAAACATCTGAACAATATATTAAACACGTATACTACATATATATATATGATCTCTCCGCATGTTATTCTCACTTGTCAGTAGCTATCAAAACTACGCTTATGGACGAGTGAGAGGAAATAACTGTTCTTAGATGGGCAAACTAAAACTCAACCGTAACATTAAGTATTTAAGTTGAAAATCGTCTGTTTGTAGTAGAACGAACATAGCTGACACACAATTCACGATCTGGTTTTCACGTCATGTCTCTGCTAAGAACTGTCGATATTCCAGGCATGTCTTTCCTAGATATTGTATTGGAAAGGTATTCACGTCGCTCAGACATGAATTCATATTATGTTTGTATTTGAAATAGTATTGAATATCTAATCAATACCAAAACTCTCTGTATCTGTTGAATGTCTTTAAATTAGGACAAGTTTTGGCTGTGTTTGACATTTGAATTGATCAATGCGTTTATTATCTTGAACAATGGCTATGTTTTTTTTTGAGAAGTTCTCAAGTGTTACCAGAACACACCGTTATGTGCGTTTGAGAGATTTTCAACTTAAGGATGTCCATCCAAGTCATGACCGCAGCAGACGCTGTTTCACTTAATTGATCGTTTATGAACGACTAAGGTATGCATGTATATAACCTACGCTACGAGAGATTTAAAATTACCTATAGTTCAATATATATTTTGTCATGCTTTCTATATTGCTGTATAAAAGTATTACATTATTAGAATAACATCTAACAGTGTGCCAATACTCACGTGGCCTAACACGTATATCCTAACATTGCTGCACTTGGGTGCACAATAAGACTCTTTATTATCTTTGGTCCTTATAAGGAAGCAGATATTCCCCAGCCAGAAGCTCCCCAAGGAGAGTTGTGTCTGGTAGGCGGCTAAGCATAAAGAACATGTCGGCATATTGGGTAGGTAGAAAACGTATCAAACCGACTCTAGATGATTGGGATGGGGTAGGAAAGCGATAAAGTAGAGGCGAGTTACGGGCCCAATTTCTTGAGTCCCCTGTGTAAGTCTCGGGACTGGAGACAGACGCTTTCTTACAAACAAAAACTAGGTTATATTATTGTTTGAAATATGATTTTGCTCCAAATTGGCCTTGAATAAACAAAAGTAGATTTTGTTAAGACAATACGAAACTAGGCTATGAAGGATAAATAGAGCAATATCCATCATTTCCAGATGACTTTGTTCATATTTACAGTCTTGAGTCCTCATTATTTACTGTCTGTATTTACGATCCTTTTTCATTATTTACTGTCTGTATTTGTAAGGTTCTTCATCAAAAATTCGTTAAATTTGTTCTAGCCGAAAGTTTACCTACTCATGTTTTTTGCTAGTTTTAATTACTTTAACTATGTGTTTTTTTTCTGTGAGACTCCTAATCGCTAACATTATAAATATATCTTTTTTTAAATATTAAAACTGAGTTCTGATGCCTTTTGAAAAATATATCACGCAAAATAAAACTTTATGAGAAGTAAATTTAAATGCGGCCCTAGCTGATTCAAACATACTGAGCTCATGTTTTCATAGACCGATTTTCACAACACATTACAGTTACATCGTATATTTTAGTGCTAGAAGTTATTTATTTGATCAATGGTTACTTTGTACAGAAAGTTTATATTCAACGCGAAATGGTTGGTATTTATCTGATATAACTAAATTATTAATAAATGGGTTACTTAAGGTGTAGCAAATCTTCAAAAGGCAAATTTAGGACATGTTTTTTAGAAGAAAAAGACTCCTTAGAGGTGTGAATAAAAACAAAGTATACACCAAGCTACTGAAAACCACTAAAAACGTGGCAACAGTTTGTGGGAAACTTTATTTATCGTGCGATACATTATAGGACTCCAAGAAAATAAAAGGGGGTCTCCATACAAGAAACGTGTTTGTTTTAACAATTTTTGTTTTCGTTCTATTGTAAAAACGATAATACATACAAAAGTCTAACTAAATTAGGATATAGTAGTAGCACTTTTACATATAAAAAACTGGCCAAGTGTGGGGGGACTCCCACTATAGATTTCGAATTGTATGAAAAAAAAAAAGGGGTTATTGGTACATTCTAACCTTGGTGAGGAACAGTTTAACTCGCACTTTGCTGGTTTTTTTGCCTACTCGGGTAAATTTCACAGTTGTTGATGATAATATAAACAAATATACAATCCAAGTAAATAAAAAAAAGTCAAAAATTTGGGACCAACTTCTAACACAGAAAATTAAATGTATGCTTTAACTTTAAAAAGTTACTACCGTGCTAATTATCTAAGTTAACATTTTCACGGTCCAACTTGCACAAGTTATGACTTTTTTACAGTCATAAATGATAGAATCACATAAAGTGGTTGATAATTGTATGTTGTTTCGTCTTATGTTCGTTACAAATGTCAACCTCCAGACCACCCTATCAAATAAGGAATTAGCAAAACCAACAAAAAAAAAAGTGTGGCACTCGGAGACTGCCGCGGTAAAGCTATTACATAGCATTTTTTATCAACTTATGCAATTATAATTTCTGCCAAAATTTAGTTCTTTTACGCACTGTAGAGGCGCTGATCAAATATAGTATCACCGCTGTGCCGGTCGGAGTGGGGGGTGTTAGGTTATTTTCGTTACGGAATTTCTTGATTCGGTCTCCACGCTCAAGGCCCAGGCTTAAAACGGTTGAGCAGATTTTCATTAATCATAGCTTTTAAAATAACTTCAATAAAGTCACCTTCCAAATAAAAATACTACAGATATATAGACATGCACCCTAAACATGTTATAACACTTTTCTGTTTGTTGCGCGGTCGGGAAATAATAAATAAATAAAATCTTTATTGAAAAACATTGTATGGTACAAACATTTATTTAATTTAGCCTTTTGTATTAGTAAAAACTGTGTCACGATAGGCGAGGCGTAATGAAAAAGTCCATAAGGTATAAAGGCATTATTATTAAAAAAAAAGTGCGCGTCTAGTAGCCCTCAAAGCTGCCCGCTTTCATTAAAAATGAGCATCGTCTGTCTGAACTGCTATCTACGTAACTGCTTGAACACCGGTCGGATATTACGACGTGAGTGCTAGTCAGTGTATTTAGTTAGTCAATAAAGACGGCAACTAAATATATATACCGTTAGGTGCTCTCAAATGCAGTAGCCGGAAAGCAACATAACTTACTTGGCATAGTTTCTTTACTCGAGGTAGCCAGGCGGGCATTACCAAAATGCTGCTATAACTGCTATCGTAAGACAACAAACAGGACATGCGGTTAAAATGCCCTCCGAAGCACGCGGTGCGCTCAATGCTCAATACCACCAGCGGTCGCCCATCTATGTAATGACCGCTGTAGAAATTGCTTAATATAAATAAACGGTTCCAAGATCCGCTACCAATGCTTTACTAATATTAGGTAAACAGAAACATGTAAGCCTCTTTTGTGTGTTCTGAAATAGTGATGACTCAGTGGCATTGGCTATGGACTGCAGCGTAGCAGGTCCATGGTTCGAATCCTGCCGCGGGCTTGAGCTTCACCGCATGGTGGTAAGACATAATGTGAATGACCGCCTGGCTAGCGACATCCCTCAAGTAGAAAATCTGTCACCAAGCACCTAACGATGTTTTGCGGCAGCTGTCCTTGAGAAGCAGTAATTCTAGGTTAAGCTTATCGCCTTCGGCCACATCATCACTTACCTTCAGGTGAGATCGTGGTCAAAGGCTTTCCTATCAGCAATAAAAAAAAAGTTTAAAATAGACATTAAAATTAAAGTTTAGTTAAATGGTTATATGTGTTAATTTAGCAATCTCGGGTTCCCGGGTTCCATTCATTAGTTAAATATATATATATATATATATATATGTGACAAAAAAATCCTTCCAGAGTATGGTACTGTGACTGACGAACAATAGTGTCGTTCTTAATAACATCAGTTATGTTATTACGAACGACACTATTGTTCGTCAGTCTAATTTCAATATTAAAACTAAATACCTTTTTGAGGATAAACAGACAGTAAAACAGGCGATGGTATAGATATTCTTGTTTAAAACACATCTCAATACTTCAAACTTATCAAAAAGCTTCAAAAACACCATCAAAGTCGTCATCGATTCCTGATACGCTTGAACTTCAGTAGGCGTGGATGGCTTTTCAAACTCCGCTCGTATTTCATTAGAATATTTATCGCTCAACCCTTCCGTCGTTCATAAACTCGACGCACGTCGTAAAAGAGTCATAATTTTCTGGATATTTGGCTTACGAGCTAAGAAATTCGTTTTCACATTGATTATAAAAGGAAATTATATTGAAAATTTGTCGTCAGCGGTAGAATATTATGTCACAAAGCTTGGATGTGGTTCAAAGTTATGTGCAATTTTATAAAGTACAATCTTTATTAGGGTGGAAACCTACGTCTCATTTGAATTTAGATATCTATGTTTCTACTTTGCCAGATTTCCCTAAAACGAAGTATTTTCAAAAATAACTCGTATAATCGTTTTGTATGGAAATCGATATTTTGACATTTAGGGAAATAATATATAATAAATCGAAAAACTAGCAAAGCAAAAGCATAGATATTAGGCTCACCGAGTACTAAAATTTCACAGGGTTTGAACATTTGGTATACTTTTGTATGGAAAGAGATCCGTGCACTCTACTCTTAATGAAGGTAAAATGCGTTTGGTGCGTTGTCTTAGCACTTGATTCCAGGATGCAGCTAACTTAAAATTATTGTAAATAATAAGTCCCGTTAAGAGCGCACCGAGCTTTTTAGGCGCGCCGCGTATGTGTGCGTAAGTAAGGCACGCCAACAGCATTCGTCCCCGTCCGACGGCCGAAGAATTACTAAAGCGGATAGGGACAAAGCATCGCGGCTCTGACTAAAATGAACGGAACATGCGTGAATTTGAGTATTTCCTTCGTTAATAATAACAAATACCTTTTTGAAAAATCTAATGTGTTATTTTTTTATTATTCAAATACGGATGACTCTCCTTTAAGTATTTTTCCATCGAGAAAATTTTAAGTATACCTGTTTCCAAAGTGTATGATTTATAAAATAAATTCTTAAATATAATATATATTAATAACATAACTCAAAATTAAGAAATAAACATAAAGCACGGGACCCAACGAACCACAATTACGTATCGCTGCCTCGGTGCAGGCTGAAATACTTATGACTATGTGTTCAAGTCTTGAAAGACTTAAGGTAACAATAAATATGTTAATTAGAATTAACGCCAACAAGAAATTTTATTAATTCCAACACCAAAATGAATAAAAATGTATTTCTGAAGATTCTCAGTTCCGTCTTAAGCAAAAGTCTCCCTCGAGAACGTTGTTTGTTCACGGAACCACCGTTTGCGTGAAATTGTAGACTGTAGACTTGTAATTTCAAGTCTCAACTTGTTGTCAAAACAGTGGTTGTTTTTACAACCCAACTCTATTATGGAAATTACCCTCGTGTGTTTACAAGTAGGGTTACCATACATCTAGATTTTACGGGACAAAATGCAGAAAGTCTCTTTTCTTTTACGTATATCTAGACCTTTATTCAATACCTATACGGAACGCCAGTGCACTGTCTTTGTAAGTAGTTTTTTCTTGATAGAATAATTAAAAAAAAATACCTAAAACGAAACCGAGTTCAACACTCAAAAGTGTGAAATAACTTGTTGAAGTCGGTACCATGATAGTTTCAAAGTACCTTATATCACGCATGGTACCGACTTCGACAAGTTAATTCACACTTATGAGTGTTAAAGTCGGTTTATTTTTTAGGTAAAAAGAAATTGTTACCATTTGTGACCCTTGCTACTTACGGGATCAATTGTCATTCATTGTCAACGACTATTATAGTCATTGACTATATCTTGATGATGATGATATCATCCATATAGAAAAACACTTTTAAGTTATTGGAGTGTAACTCAAGAACGGCTTGACTGATTTTGATGAACGGGAAGCTAGTAAACGTTCAGCTAGTAAAGCAGACAACTTAAAATCGTACAATAAACTATCAGTGCCATAATACAGTTGAATATCAAGGCAAAACATATAAAATTTAAAAATAAAACTTAATATCTATAACGAGAGAGAAAAAGTACTGCAGCTATTATAGATCATCAACGATGTGTAACAAGTTTTTGCGGCACCAGCTACAAAGTTAAAGTTAAAAAATATACCCATAAACTTGCCCTATTCCATTACTATTGCGCTGGCAATAGTATTGGAAAAGGGTAATTCGAAATAAAAATAAAGCATGAGAAAAAAGATACGACAAATACGTATTATATAAAGGTCACTCAAAAATCTAAAGCAATTCTCAAAGCTTTAGCTCTTTTTCAAAATATCTTCACTCAATCTTGTAAGTGTAGAAAGTGACCTATTGACTAATGACAACTACTCCAATTTTGTCGAACAGTGAACATTCTGTCGACGAAAAGGGAACCACTTTCTCAACTGAGAGCGCCCATTTGGTTTCTGCACATAATTGGACATCCATGATGTTAGCAAAGTTTTAATATCAAAATCCAAAAATAATATGTTTCACGTTACAGAAATACTGTATTATAAGAATAAGGCTAATGGTTAGAACTGTACTTTCAAGCTATATTTTGTATCGTATTACAAAATATAAACCTCAAGTACCGAGATTGGGTGACTTACCCCACGCTCGCTTAGCTCATCAGCAGCGACCATTTACCTTCTGTGGTCTGGAATTATTCGCTCTCATGGAAGTGACTGCAGGCAGAGGCAGACTAAAGAGGTATAGTGTTTAATTTACCTACCTTATAGTCCGATCTGTACACTGGGAGATTGTGGTGTCAAATACCACAGACTCCAAGAGGTTTTGAGTTTTTGACTCCCAACCCTTTTCTTTTCGGATCATCTTCAAATGTAACTATAATAGGAACCTTTAATGACGATATGAACTTGCAGAAACAATGATGTAAGTCAAAAATTTTAGCAGTCTTGTTTTGGCGCAGGTGGATAAAGGAAGTTCTATCTAGTAATATATGGACCTAGGAATATATGGACTAAAGAGGTGAAACCTCTACATGTGGGTGATCAAGTTTTAGTATTCGATCCTGATACTCTTCGATACTCCTGGGCAAAGGGTATGATCCAGCAGTTGCATCCAGGTAAGGATGGTTGCGTAAGGCTCGCAGAAGTCAAAACTAAGACTGGTGTGTGGAAAAGACCGGCAGCTCGCGTAGCACGAATTCCTCGTGAAATGAGTGCTGAAACTGCAGAGTCAGCTCTAGGGTGGGAAATGTTAGTGTCGCACTCATTGTTTTTAACTTAATACCAGACAGGTAGTTAAGAATTTGTACCCACATTATTTAGTAAAAGTATATGTCACACGACCGCGGCTACTGCGGGCAGACCGTACAAAAAAGCAAGTGAGCGCACTGCGTTGCGCGAATTTTTTTTATATTATCTGTCTAAATCTTGTGCATTTTGTGATTATCAACATTAATGAGTTCAAAAAAAAAAATATATTTATCGGCTCACACCATGGGTTAATCTACAACGAGTATGTACTGGACAGCTGTTATCTCAGAGCGGAATGCGTCAAAAATTTAAAAGCGAGATGCGGCGATTGTTTATAATTATTAAAGTACGTGTTGAAGTTGTAATAATTTATTTGAAAGTTACAAAATATTAAATGAGATGTTATTATGATGAAAGAGGGCGACTTCACCACAGAGCAATGCCCACTAGTATCTGGGCGTACCAGGCGCCTGAACTCTAGTTCAGGCCCCTGGTGCAACCAAAAGACATGGGGTTCTTATTCGCTAAAATGGAGCTTGATACAACGGGTAGTAAGAAAATAAATCTTTTGCATTATTACTTCACAGCATACAATTATACAAACAAAATAAATTGAATTTAAATTAAAATGTATGCAGACCTTTAGTCCGAACTTTCTATTGTCATGGCGACCCTACTCACGCGTGTTGTCAAGTTTCATTAACTGTAGCAATGATGTTATTTTCGCCTCCAGTCGTAACGTGAATGTGACAAAGACTTTGTTTATTGTAAATGCAAATTGTCAAAGTTAAGATGAGTAACTTTATATATGCAACTACCGCAGGGCTATTTTGAAAGTCGTAGTATTACAACTTCACTAGTAATATCGTGTAAAACACGATTTGCTCTTGAAGTTAAAAGTTGTTTCCTTTTTTGACCGAAAAAGGAGGAGTTTTTCATTTCATCTGTATTTTTTAAAAAAGCGTCAGATGAGCAAATGACTATTTGCTCATCTGACGACAAGAAATACAGTGGGACATGGTTGCGTAGCATATACCTATTCACTCTGTAAGTATATCAAGATTACCAGATTATATCCTTCGAAGACGCTGGTATGATGTTCTATACTTCAGCTGCAGGTACGCATTATAAAGCTGGATTTAAAGCGCTTTGTATGTATTTACGGAATAGCAACCTAGTATCGTGTGTATCAAAGGCCCTTGAAATATTACAAAGTTTACGGAGTTAGTAGTTAGTTAGTAGAATTTTTCTCAAATGATGTATATCTGTAGCCACTAAAACGATATATACTTTAAGTCGCCTCAATGCGAATCAGACTCGCGCATGAAGAGGTACCCTTCATATATGTCTGATATAGTCAAAAAAATTATAGGGAGCTCTAATTTTCACTCGAAAGTAAGGATATCGCAACTAGTGTTTTATATTGATTACAGGTCCTTACTTAAGATTCCTCGTTCATCGCTGTACTACAGTTGACTGTCATTCCTCTTATCCCATTTCAGGATCCTTTCACTAAGTATTTCGGTGAATTAGAGTAGACCTCCAAAGTTTGGCAGATTATCATCATTTATCTTGAATCAGTTGATCGGACGATCAATTCACCGAACCTTTGAAATGGGTTGATTTAAAAAGTCCCGTTAAAACCCGAATAAATCACGTTAAGCTAAGCGAAAAATGGTAATCAAAAGCTGTCTTTTATAACATTCACCAAAAATATATTATTATTGGTTACTGTATTGAATCGGAATGTATTATATAATTTGTATATTTCCTTTGAAATCAAAGAATATTTTGCTTCATTCATGCTTTTGAAAACATCTTTTTATGCCTTTCCTATGTTTCTATAAGAGACCCAAGCTGAATACCATTATTTTTGCATATTATTTGGAATAAGAGTATTCAATACACATAAGTCATAATTCTTTAATACCCAGGCACTAATAATCTTTGGCACTTGTTAGGGAGTTTTCAGCAGCTTTCACTGGCTCTAATGGTGAGTTTTCTATTTATATAATATCATAATCTTACTTTCAACAATTTTTAATTGTAACAGTGGTGAAAATATCATGCTTTAATTCCGCTATGCCACCTAGCATACATTTATGATCTGAATGCTTATTATTTTTACCGCAATCTCAAGAAGAAAAGTTGTCGCCAAGCTTAGTTTCATTCCGGCAATTTCACTGCATATACTTCTAACTTTGATAACTTTCGGTTAAAACGCATTTAAAATAGCGCAATCTGTTATAAAGTACTACCGTACTTTACATCTTCCCAGTATTTTTATAAAATTACAAGTAAAGAAAAAATAAACAACCGTGAACAGGAAAAAGAAAATGTCTTTCGTTGTATGCTTATTCAGGTAGCAGACGTTAATGAGAAAATTTAATTGTTACAATTTTCCGACTAATGTCAATTGAACCAAACCTCACCGCGTTTTCCAGTTAGGATTAATAATATTAACCATTATAACCAAAGTAACATGCATTACTATTCCCATGCCCATTGCCCATATTTTTTTCTCCGAACAAGATATTTTGTAACATAACCATTATAATTCACCCTTCAAAATTAAGTTGATAAATGTTGTACTTTCTATGTTTTTTTATATTAATCAGTGCTGAGACGGACAAGCCGGTGCCAGATGGTAAGCATCACGTCTGTCCATTACAGTTACAGTGTCACTATTGTGTGTGGTTAGAAAAGAGCTTTTTCTTTTTGTACGGAGAAGTACGCGCTATATAATCCTCTTAATACAAATAAACTATTACCTTATCTTATCTCGATCGCCCGTTAATAATACTTGCTTCAGTGCCCTTCGCGGCTAAATACAGCTGTGCTGATTGGAGCTAGAATATCTGACACTGCGGTAATACCCACCGAGCCGACTACTAGCTTAAGATGCCTACCACCTCGTTTGTCACCTTATTGGCACCACCCGGAGGCGGCGTGTGGGGTATCGAGATTAAAGGTACCTTCTCTCGAACGAGGGTGACTCAACCCCCAAAAACTACTTACGCTACCATAAAACCTGAACGTGTTACGACGTGACTAACGTTTTACTTACTTTCTCAGTTGCGGTGAAAGAATTACTAAGTATTTAGAAGTTTCTATAAAATAAATATTGTAACGTTATGGGTCTATAGTCCTATTTTGATGTTAAATATTATTCACCTTAGAGTTGTTTTTTTTTCAATGTATTATGTGTTCATAATCTCAGATAGATGTGTTAAACAGTAGAAAACGACCTCGTTTTACTGTTTCATTTTTTTTATTTAACAACTATTAAGTGACTATAAATGCCCCCACTAAGAAGGTGCCCGGCTAGAATTACACCTCTTATGGGGAATTTTCATATGGGAGTCGTATGAGCAAACAAAGGGTAAAAATCTAGAAGGTTGGCACAGTGCCTTCTGAAGATCTACCATAAAATGCTGTGATTTGCTAGACGGCTGCCATGCTTGGGGATTATGCCAAGCTCCGTCGCCCAAGTTCTGACATTACACTATGTCAAACTAAAAAATAATGTAGGTGACAATAATTAATTGTTATGTTGTTTTAGTAATTTAAGGAAAATACTATTATAATACAAGTTTCATAGTGTACAACACTTCATTTCCATCGTAAAATGGCTTTGTACAGGCAGCCTTGACACATTAAACTGCTAGTTCAATGCACAAATTTGGTCAGGCAGGATGCCAGAATATATTTTGCCGTAGAATACAACACAGCAGTAACCTTCCATTAAATAATTACCGGAAAATAATGACCGTAACTGCGTAACTAGCGGTTTGCTTCGTGAGTTTGTGTAGTAACCCCTAAATATTCGTATAACAGCAATTTCCTGCTATTAGCCGTACAGCTACTAAACTAATTTCGTAGTTTCGTAGTCGGCACTGTTCAGAAAAGTATAGGGGGTAAATAATGTTTGCCTCATTTGAAGTTTTATTAAATCGTTATTCTATAAAAGTGGGCAGTTGGAGTGCTATCGTAGTCGTAGCCTCAGTGACATCACTGGCGACTCCCACGCCGGTTCTTACCTGGTGCAGACGCTGGCTATTGCTGCAGCGGAAATGCAGTGAGTGTGATGGGCATCTTTGCACCGGGATTGGTCAGTGATGGGTTATTTAGTTTTGACATGATTTTAAAATTTTTGAAGGTAATATAAATTCAGAATTAATCGTTCCATAAAAAATGTTATTATTCATCGGAGTCCGACAATTCAACCAAAATAGAGACTAATATAACTAGATAGGTATATAATTACGGTTCTTTTAGAATAATTGCTAGTGGTTCTAGCGTTTCTCTTACAAGCAAGGCCAAAGCTTATATATGCTGGCTCGCCTACTGATAGATACTGATGTATTGTATATAGTACCAAATCGTATACTAAGTTATACCTGTATAAAATTTAAAACGATACCAGCATGCACTTAGCATTATATGAGATTATGGTCAAAGACAGCCTATCTAGTGAAGAAAAAACATGTCAGCGGTAATCTCCGAACTTTACCTTAATTCAAATTCAAATTCAAAATCATTTATTCAATTTAGGCGTCTACGACGCTCTTATGAAGGTCAATTACAAACTTTAATATTGAAATATTCTACATTGTACTGCCACGTTCAGCAAAAAAATTTATAGAGCCACTGCGAGAAGAACGGGCAAGAAACTCGGGGCCATTCTTTTAAACGTCTGTTTACAATTTGTTATAAACAATATAATACTATTATTACAATATTTGTTTAAATTACGTAGGAGACAGGTGATGGCTTGGCAGAGGTGGAATTTTCCAAGCATTTTTGTCGTTTAAGTAATCACAAACTGTGTAGTAGGATTTCTTAATCAAAATGTTTTTCACGTGTAATTTGAATTTTCCTTCTGTGAGCATTGTAATATGTTCGGGAATTTTATTATAAAACCGCACACAATTACCTAAAAAGGACCTTTTATTTGTCTTTGCTAATCTAAAACACGGTACCGTTAATTTATATTTGTTCCTAGTGTTGTAATCGTGGTTGTCACTGTTTAATTTAAATTTACTCAAATTTTTCCGAACATACATAATATTTTCAAATATATACAGACTCGGTAAAGTTAATATATCAATATCTTTAAAAAGATCCCTTAGAGATTCCATAGGATCCATTTCATATATGGCTCGAATTGCACGCTTTTGTAAGATAAAGATTGTTTCCATCTCAGCAGCAGCTCCCCACAGCAATACACCATACGACATAATACTGTGGAAGTACGCGAAATAAACTAGCCGTGCAGTAGCTACGTCTGTTAACTGTCTTATCTTACAAACTGCATATGCAGCAGAACTAAGTCTTCCGGCTAGATCATGTATATGTGGATCCCACTGTAAAGTTGAGTCCACTTTGATTCCCAGAAAGACTGTCGCTTTGTCAATAGAGAGTTTATCTAAGCCAAGCTTAATGTTTGGTTCAACATAAGGAACATTTGGTAAAGAAAACTTTAAACATTTGGTCTTTTTTGAATTTAAGAGAAGATTATTAGCGGCGAACCATTCAGAGATCATAGATAACACATTATTTACATGAATGAGTTCACTATCTTTCCTATCTACTTTAAAAATCAGAGATCTTACCTTTCGTACATATATTATTGTTTAAATAGTCCATTAAAAACTTTTTTCACTATATCGAAAAGGGTTAATTGGCGTTAATGGACAGTGGGGCAAAATTCAAATCATATTTTAATAAGAGTTAGTTTTTTTTAAATATTTATAGCCTTTAACCGTTATCTTATCTGACAGTACCCGACCTAAGTGATGATGTGCTCGAAAATGATGTTCAGGTCAACCCAGAACAACTGGCTCGCAAGAACAACTGCCGGAATACACCACTAGGTGCTTCGATATAGATCTTCTACTTGACCTAGCTACTTATTTGACTAGCCATGCATTCGTATAATGCCCTACTACCATGCAATTGATGTATGCATCAATATCATATATGGTCAGTATTTGTATTTTTCAAATGTTAGTTTAGGTTATATATGTAAAATAATGCCTATACATTTGAGTTTTGGTTAGGTTTTTTTTTTATCTTATAAGTATTGATGAAAAGTAGTCTGTTTCACTCGTGGCCAAAATATTCCGTTTCTAGGGCGGCTTCATTTGAATCCCTCACTACGCTTAGGATTCTACTCTAAGTAAAAATAACTAAATTACGAATGTAACTTACTTCAATTAATTTATATAGGGTGTCCCAAGAAGCAGTGATATACTGAAGCTAGAAGCTGAGGTAGAGGACCTAGAGGGCAATCTGAATCACCCCCATGTATGTTCCGTGATTTTTCGTATTTTCGGAGTTATGACTTTTTTTAATTTTTCACCTATCGCCGAGTACGATGAGATTTTTATTTATAGTGACGTGAATGATTGCGGTAGATGCTTGTTTTTTTTTTGTGCTAAGATAATAAATAGCCCAATTCAGTGTGGTAACATTTACTATCGTTAGATCTTTGAATGTAAAAAAATACCGAGAAAGATAAAATTACCCAGTATGTTCATATATTAAGGGCCCTTGAAGTTGTGAACATACGGGGTAATTTTATTTTCGTTCTGATCGTAAAATCCTTTGCTGCACTCGGGATTCTACGAAAGAATATAATACTTTTGCCCTGAATTCACAACAAAACCTTCAAGGAACATTATTTTTTATTTAACCCTTGTAACACAAATATTAATTCCACCTCTGTTAAACCAATTTCATACGACCTCTATTCTGCGCAAAAAAAGGTGCTTCAATTTGCAGCAATATCAAACTCACGTTGACGTGAGGTAGTGACACGCTGTTATTTCAGTAGATTATTTCCTTTCCTCTAGCTTTTTATTGTTCATCATTCATATCACACACACTATAACGCTGTTGGTTATGTTCACCATCCGTAACAAAATGACATGCTCAACCCACTCTTGTCTGTTAATCTCAACTTTTCTATCACTAGTCCTATTTTCAAGTATTAGTAAGTTATTTTGATGTTTAAGTATTATCCGTTATAGATAAAACACACATCTGTCTATACTATGTCACGCGTAATCTTCTTTCACGAGTCTTTTTTGTCGCCTCCTTCTCAGACTCTAAAGTAACTACATGTATCTCGCTTTGAAATTAAAAAGTTGACGTCTTTATTGACGGATAGGCCGGCAGACGATGCCGAAAATAAATCTTTTTCTTATATGAACCTCCAATAAAATTTTGTGTCTAAACAAAAGATGGTTATTATTCAAATGGTTGCTCATAATAAAATGGCATTAGGCTGCTTTGGTTTAGAGTTTTGGCCAGTACCTATTCGTATATTTTTTAACGTTGATAGCAAAATATTTTACAAAGGCACCCATGCCTGCAAAAAATCACAAACAACAATCTGAACCATAAGCCAGCTGCAGCGCTTATGAAACTACCGATCCGTCACTGGGTTTCAAACAAATCGTAGTTTGTTTGTTTCGAACGACGAACCGCGGAATACCAGTATATTCAAATTAGATAGCATGGAAACAAGGAAAGGTTTTTTCTCCTAGGTAAAAATGCTTCTTATGTGAATGATGTTGAAAATTATTTAATTAGACACTGGTTATTATTCCATGTATAAAATAAAATTTTGTAGCGGTTGTTAATCTTTCATTAATTTTCGAGAAATAACAACAGAAATAAAACTTATCGTTATCTTAGGCCCGCACCAAGTTTCATTGAGAGCGTTGCGAGCAGCCACTCGCATCTAGTCTAGCAAGCCTCAAGGCTGCCCGCATCCCTTACAAATAGGCAACTGGACAGCCCAAACATTGATCTGATAATACAACTGAACATCGGCTTTATTCTTCGAATCAATATAAACACCCTCCATTTCGTGTTTGTGACCCATGATAAGGAAGCAAGCCCGTTATAACTACCACACACATTTCCAGACTTCAGACTGCTACACTGAGAACTTCTTCGCCTTATACCATGATAGATGTTTACCACAAGCCACAGAAAGCGTGAAAAAGGTTTAATTTTAAACGTAGATAAAACTGTGTACCAAAATCATTTTTGTTTCGTGTTTTTGGGTAGTGTTTGGTTTGTAAAATACTTGCAATTGACAGGATTTTACTACTCAGTAAAATTTACGGGAATAGTATTGAAAGAAAACATTAAAATTTGTAATTACGTAAAAACTCACAACAATAAAAGGGTGCTACTATGGGTGCCGTGCTAGAATATCACCCCCCATTGCTGCCTGTGGATGTCGTAGGAGGCAACTTAAGCCTTCTGAGGATCTGATATCTTCATGGTAACCCTGTAAAACCTATGTAAAAGGGATTTTGGTAACCGCTCCCCCCGTCTCTTCACGAGGGAGGTTGTGTTCAGCAGTGGGCATTCAGGTTGATACAGTATACTATGGGTACTGTTATTTATATCATAGTCTTAATTATTACTTGACAAAGAGACCTGAATATTGTTAACTTAATATAAAATTAAATACAATTAGGTGTTGCAAAATTTTGTAACCATAATCCTGCTGCCCTA
The DNA here is from genome assembly GCA_963854805.1 of Plagodis dolabraria. Classification (NCBI taxonomy): domain Eukaryota; kingdom Metazoa; phylum Arthropoda; class Insecta; order Lepidoptera; family Geometridae; genus Plagodis; species Plagodis dolabraria. The sequence continues at coordinate 27,915,913 of OY978448.1, read as the reverse complement.
AAAACAAGTAAGTATTACAACAAAGCAATTAGTTACTTTCAAAGGATCCGCACAAACAACATTAATAGTCTGTAAACGACACTCCCAAAGTAATTATCATTAAAATAAGAGAACAAAAGGAAAAAATAAATTGAAAGCGATTCAAAAGATTCTGTGCCAATTGGACGAGGTTTATTGGAGCCGTAGAAATAAAATGATTAAATCACCCTACAGATGTTATTAAGTGGGTAGGTACTTCATTCTCCTAGAAGATGAAAGATTCCAATAAAATAACGCTGTTAATGAAAAGGCAAATGATTTTTAAACTAGATCTAAGTACTTACTCATCGTCTTATCGAGACCTGGTTCTTCAATCATAAGATAGTATTCATAAGAATCAATTTATACAATTAATGTTGATTGATTGTTTGTAAAATAAAAGTTCATTTGGTAAGTTTGAATTTTCGCGAACCAATTTCATGTTTACTTTTACTGGGTTGAAGAAATTTATGTTTTTTTTGGAGTTAACTCGTAACCACGTTTGATGAAACTTAATCAAAACGTTCAAGGTTCGTGAAAAATACTTTTGTAAACTTAATTTGTAGTGTGTATTTTGAATTCATTAGACTGTGCCTACACTTCACTAGACTGTGACTACATACAAACATACATAAAATCACGCCTCTTTCCTGTAGGGGTAGGCAGAAACCACAGATTTCCACTTGCTACGATCCTTATATTTATCTTTCGCTTAATCTATAATCATCAATCCTTTCATACACAAGCGTCGGTTTACTAGACTGTGCAGACTACTTACAATAATATCAATTGTACTAGTTAAAACTATTATTATATTTTGTATGTTTTTAGAAAAGTCCATAATCTATAATATATAATCTGAAATTGTCATGTCAAATAATTGTAATACGCATTCATGTCAAACTCAAACATTTTCTCCGTGAGACTTTAATTCGCTTTCATATAAGTGAAATACTGATATAAAATTCATTGCGCGCAAATACAAGGCAAATTTCATTTTGAGTCCCATCACGCGAAAACGCGAGCTGGCTTTCCTCGGCGCGCATATGAAATAACAAATTCAAGGTTGAGGAAAAATTTCTGCATAAGCACTTTCATTTTGCAATAATATGTGAAACATGTTCCAATGGGATGTATTTTATATTTGGTTTTTACGAACAATACAAGAAACAGTCTACAGATTAATTATTTTTATCTTGCAAGTTATTGCAACCTATAAGTTATGGGGCCCAACTCCCAGCTCTTAAAAACAATTACAGAAAACCAGCGTCGTTATTTTTAACTTAAAATATTATTATTGAGGTTTGTACCATAGCCGTCAGGAAACAGTAATGTTCGTATATCACTATCTCTATCGCACAAATGACTTGATTCAATGCGTGCAGCCCGCTCTCACATTGAAGTTATAGTGTAAGGTTCCTGTGATGATATTAGGTTTTTTTATGTGATAGTGACGGAACAAGCACAATGCCTACCTGATGTTTAGCCGACTTACCTCTGCCTGTAACAGATGCATATCGTCACAAGCGCCCATCTCCCTGAGACATACGAGTATATTACTGAGTTCTTAAGTCTCAAGTGCCTATAATTTTGACAGGACTGCTGTCGGAACACACTGCTAGGTGCTTGGTGACAGATTATCTATTTGAGGGTGGTAGCTAGCCAGACGAGCATTCTCAAAATGCCCTTCCACTATGCGATGAAGCTCAAGCTGGAAGTGGGGATTCGACCATGGACCTGTGGCACTGCAGCCCATAGATATTACCGCTCGGCCATCTTAGCTTCGAAAATTGGTTGTGCGAAATAAAATTGTAAATGTAAGCTTAAAATAAAACTGAACTAAGAGATGGTAGCTGGCCCTTAGATCTATTCGATGCCTTAGATCTAGTTCAAAGTCCGATAAAGTTTATTTGACACATTTTTCGGAATTAAAATGCCGGGTCACTAATCTGTGGAGATCATGACTGGTTCGTGTCAACCTTACTATCTTCTAGATAGACAAAACAATCATTAACACTGGATCAATACTGCAGTCAATGTATTAAAATATGAATCATCAAAACTCATTCAAATTTCTTCTTCAAAACCAAATGATGTGTCACGCACGGCGTGAGGTAAATTAAAATTAGGGTAGCCGCAAGGTCCATAATTAAACCTTTTTAGATAACACTAGTCCACGGTCCATAATTAAACCTTTTTAGATAACACTAGTCCACTGTATAATCAAAAGAATTTCGACTGATTTAGCCAGTGATTGTAAGGCTGAATCACGTTTGTACCCTGTTCCCGTCGTGTCACACGTAGAGTCGTATGTCACGTCAACGTGCCCTGTGTTTCGCAATGTGCATTTATACGCAGACTGATGTGATGAGCGATGAGTACCGCGACATCGTTTTGTCAAAACGCGGAACATTAATAGTCACAGTCGCTATTTTGTGTGATTTGCGGTTTTAGTGTTACGGCTGTGAAAGTAGTTTAGCGGTGTTAGGTGTGGTATAATATTTAATGTGCAGATATATTATATGGTCTTCATGTCTACATATAATTTTTTTAGGAGTATGTTTTAATTTTTTTAAGGTTATTACAGGAATTATTGAACATTTTTATTTTTAACCAGGCTATTATTTAATTCCTGGTCTAAGATTTTAAAACTGTTTTAAATCTTCCTGATTGATATCGTAAAATGCAGCATTCTGGTGCTCACTTCGATGTGAGTGGCAAGTTACTGAACATTGGGCGCACACCATAGCTCCTTATAATCTTAACGCTCTCATCACCTGACCTTGTTCAATGGTGGACGTTCCGATTAATGTGATGATGATGATTGTTATGTGTTTGTTAGCAAAAACATATAATTATAATAAAAATTTTCTTATGTTTGTGTAATTATTATTCCTCTGTGTTTATAGAGAAGCATATTGTACTGACCCTTCAGAATATCTGTTTAGATTTAAGAAGCACTGTAGCAAGTGAAATTACAGGATAAAAGAACTAATAACTGGGAATTATAAACTCAGTGCAGTAACATGCAGAAAGGCGAAACTTCACCCTCTGACTGACGTTTGTGAAGCTTTTCCATCCTACTCATCGCTTATAATCAATAGCAAACTTATCAGGTTATATATTTTTTAGATTGAGCTCACAATCAGATGTTTATATCCCTTAAATTCGTTGTGAACTCAAAGGAACATTTGGTACAGATTTCGGCTTGTAATTTTGTGCCAATTCTAGACACGTCCACATTCACGTCTTACTACGCACATTGCCGTATGTCACGTCAGTGTGCCTTGTGTTGTGTATTAATACGTAGGCTCATGTGATAAGAGATAAGTATTGCATACAACGCTTAGTTACGACTCACCTTTTCTAAATATGAACCGTCTTGCTTAACATTATCAGTTCATTAAATGTAGGTACATAATTCAGAATTTTTCAAATTAATTAAGCTGTAGATGCATGGTGAAAACAAGTAGAAAATCTGTCGGAAAGCATCTAATTGGTAGTTCTAGGAGCTGTTCTTTGGAACCACTAATACAAGGCTATCCTTAAGAATATCTTTAACTGCATCAGATGAGGTAAAAGTTATCCAACATAGTAAAAACCAGGATTGTCAATCACAATGCATTTTGGGACACATTTGATTCCTAGCGCAAAGCTATGATTTTGATCCCAGTCCTATTATTTAGCATATTTTTAATATACACATAATCAAAATCGTTTCAATAATATATTGCCTCAAATGCAAAACCACTAGCAATAGACAGGCTATTGCTAGTGGTTTGCTCGAATACAAAAAAAGGAAACGGTCGCGGGGCGAGGTAACGGGCTTTTGAATCAATATGTAGGACTGATCAGAAAGTCACCATTGAAATATTTTCTAATATACAAGAATGGACGATTGACTATTGAAGAATCTGGCACATAAAGCACCACACAAAAACTGTATATTTTATAGTTCGTTATAGGTCTTTTCCCAATTTTTAGGGCTTGATACGAATACAATCTACACTATCATTCTGCCATCTATCTTATAAGGTAATACATTTTTAAACAAAATATATAGATAGCTTGATAAAATAAGTATAAATTGTGGTCAAAACTATGGGATGTCCATAAAAGAAAGGTGTTTGTTTTTTAACATTTGCTGCTTTAGCTCTATCCGTTAAACGGTAATTCAAACAAGCGAGAAAAAAAATAACAAACTGAATTAAATGAAATATTTTTTTTATTTATATATACAACGTATCATTCTGCACACATACTGTGTATTTATTTATTCTTAAAAATTCTACACGCACAATGCAGGTTTTATTACACTAAGCATGCTCTATTACAATTTTACTGGATTTGCATAACGGTAAAAGGACTTAGCTAAAACTAATTGCGTATACTTGAAATCCTAAGAGATATTCTATTCATTTAACGGCTTTTATCTCCAGGTCGCAGGTCCAGTAATTACCATTGAGATTAATTTTAATCTACAATATTGCACTATAAATGAGATTAATGGTAAAGGGCGGAGTGGCTATCTGGAGGGACGATTCAAAAGCTTAGTTTGCTTAGTACTTCACTTGAACGCGATGAGAAAATTTGCATTATTACAAGAACATAAACTTAAGACTCATAAACTTAACTCAGATAAAGTGTCTCAAATTTCCTGACCAGATAATGCTACCCAAGGAGAGTTTCAGTGGAAAGACCGAAGTCTTCAAATCTTTGCTCTTCAGATTTATCACTCTACTTTACATACACCATCGTCCATATTTTTGAGATTTATCTACTTCTTTTCATCCTAAGGTTTCTGAAAGAGATCTCTGTAAGCGATAAGACTGCCCATTGGACCTACTTACGTTAATTACTCCATGTATTGTTTCCACTATTAATCTGGTGTCAATAAAGACTTTTTGTATCGTATCGTACGTACGTGTTTTAAAATTAGAAAAGAGAGGGTTATATAGTTATAATAACAATGTCCTACACGAATGCGAACAGTATTGTGTTCTATTCTACAAGTTAAACTTCTACAGTTTAAACTAAAGGGACGGAGCGGAAGCTTATCTGGCAAGTCCGAAGGCAGTTTTGCATAAACATATGTGGGGTACGACTAACCCACTTACATACTCTGTACGCTACTGTACTTACATAGCGTATGGAAATGACGCTACGATATAGTGATGTGCCCATAGCTCGTTCATATTTTTTGATAAAATAAATAGAATTTTATTAATCAAACACTACAAACTTAATACAGTACTTCAGCTACTACAACAAAAGCATTTCGGCAATCTTTACGTCATTGCAGGTCCACAGGCAATGCAAATGCTCCAGCCCACTACCAGTTGGCAGCGAGCTTCGCAATCTGGCAGCAATTACCCGTTGAATTCCAATGGTTATCGTTGGGCCCAATAAGTGCCAGCATACAACGCATCGTATTGACCAAGAGCTCTGATACGTTTTGGAAAATAAGATGAGCTCCTATGGCGCTTTAGCCATGTGGCATTGTTGTTAGATAGCTGGACCAGTTTCGAACTCTTAGAAATAAATACTTAATAATTCCGATTAGTTCTTTTTTATTAGTTTTTCTTCTAATTTTGTTAAATAATTTTCGTACCAAATAATAATTGAAGTCGTACTTTCCCCAACACTAGTAAGTGGGACTGAAGTCTAAGTTATACGACTGACGACTTAACTGAAACTGCCAACTCTAGAATCTTATCTATGAAATAAAGTGCTCATCGTTTGTGACGTCACACAATTATGTACATTTGATTGGTTGCTTAGGTTTTACGAGCATACGACGAATAAGTACCGCGCGACGGTAAAATATCTTATTACTAATATATTATTCACAGGCTTGAGACATTCCGACCTTTTTTTTTTTCACCATTCCGACCTGTGCCGCCACGCCGTGCACACCTGTCTACAGCTCCGCCAGTATCTCCCAGTGAGACCGCAATAGTCCCCGCACTATTGCCGTCTCACTCGGGTCATCGTTCCGACGCTAGTTGCAGACCAGTGCCTCGGAATACGCAGTCCTGACGAAGTTTTGTTTTCTGTGCAGAAGCTGAGCAGCCACCGACCGCCGTGCAACGTGAGCTACGAGCTCGCCGTGCCGGCGCGCAGAGGCGCTCTAAGACGTCAGGCATTACCACCTACCCAAGTCCCTTGTTTCGGACGAACAACATCATATCGGGCTGGTGGTCTTGTTTTTTGACCGCACTTTTCGGTGCGCATTTCACCACTTTACTACCCGACACAACATAGTAACAGTCGCGTAACAACACACTTTGTGCTGTTAAGCGACGTCGTTCAGGCGTGGGGTAGCGTCAGCCAAACCCGTCTGAACGATCAAATCCGCCATTTGCTGCGGTCGCAGTGTGACACCCTACGGTGACAACGGCCACTGTTGTTGTTTTGGTTTAACCTTGCACCGTGGCCTTTCCCGCTTCACGGGTCAGCCGAAGCAAGCTGGGCTCCGGGATTACTGGCCTTGGGGTCGCCCCTAGTCAACCCCGGAGTAGCGCTTAGGAGCACCCCTCTCCGCCGAGAAAAAAGCTCGGAGAGGGTACACAACTAGGGCACACCCTAGGTACACACTCCCTCTCACACAGTGAGCTCACAAGGTGTGTGAGGGAATTCAAACCCTTGATAGGGCGTCCTGAGTATTCCCCTCAGGATGCAGTCCCGTCCCTCTAACGGTGAGGTGCAGGTCCTTCAGACCTTCGCCCTCCGCCACCCCGATCTGTATGTTGCTCATATGCAACTCCTCGAAGAGGAAGCGAGTGCCCGCCTCACGGACACTCTTATTGCTCCCTCCGGGACTTCAATCCCGGAGGCCAACGTCCCTCCTCTGACCCGGTCCTTCTCAGAGGACAGCCCGCTTTCGCCCGCTCCGGGCCCGGATAATAGACGCACGGTGGCCGCCCCGTGAGAGGTCTCGCTCGCGCTCACCGATCGGGAGGCCAACGAGCACCCGTCCCTCCATCGCCGTTGTCGAGCCCACTTCGGACTCCGAAACGGAGATGGAAGTAGATCCGAGTCGCGCCTTACGCACTGACTCGGACTCCGATAACGACGGCTATACCGTCGTTGACCGCAAACGCAAGCGTGCTCCTAAAGCCGCTAGTTGCGCAACTTCCGCCCCTCCCGCCAAGGCACCCGCTAAGGCCCCCGCCTCCGGCAAGAAGCCGACCCCCGCCCCGCGCCCCGCGTCTCCTCCCTCCGCTCCGGCCACTACTGCCGCGTCCCCTCAGGACGCGAGCGCGCGCCGCGAAAAACCGCCTCCGCCCCTGTTCATTCAGGACAAAACCAAATGGGACATGCTGTCCCGTTTAGTTTCGGATCGTGGGATCCATTACACTAATGCCCGCTCCACGCAGCAGGGCATTAAAGTCCAAGTGCCCACCAGTAGCGACCACAGAGCGCTAACAAAGCTCCTCCGTAAAGAGAGCATAAGTTTTCATACTTATGCGCTCGAAGAGGAGAAAGTCCTTCGCGTTGTGATTCGCGGTGTGCCTAAGGAGATACATACCGATGCGGTATGTGACGACCTTAAAGCACAAGACTTCCCTGTGCATGCGGTTCACCGCATGTACAGCGGGAAGGACCGCAGTCCATATGACCTAGTACTCGTAGTACTAGACCGTACACCAGAGGGCAAGGCCATTTTTAATTTAAAAAAGGTCTGTGGCCTCTCAGGACTCGATGTCCAAGCCCCATACAAAAATGGAAGTCCCTCACAGTGCCATAACTGCCAACTATACGGGCACGCCTCCCGTTTCTGCTTCGCTCGCGCTAGGTGCGTTAAGTGCCTAGGCGATCACGCGACAGCAGCGTGCACTCGCACCCGGGATTCGCCGGACCCACCCAGTTGTGTTCTGTGCGGTGCTCAAGGGCATACCGCGAATTACCGTGGGTGCCCTAAAGCACCACGAGTGAACCACAGGGTGGCAAGGCATAGGCCGACCCGCCCCTCTTATGACCGTTACCAACGGGTCAGCCCTAAACTAACGGTAGTACCTGCCTCACAGGTAATACCCGCGCCGCTCCCAGCCCGTAACGCATGGTCTAAACCACCCAGTATGGTTAAGACCGTCGCTACCTCCCGCGCCCCGGCCCGCGCGCCCGCGCCCGCGCCCGCACCTGCACCCGCCCGCGCCGCGGCCCCTGCCCGCGCACCGGCCCCGGCTCGCCCCGCGCTCCCGGCACCCGCTGCCAACACCGTTCGCACCCCTCCCCGCGCCGCTTCCCGGCCACAAGCTCCCCCTATGCCATTGATGGCTGCCCCTCTTCAAGAGGCAATCAACCTAGTCAGCGATCTGGCTATGTCGGTTGACATCAATGAGGTACAAGAGCTATTCCACAAGATGCAATACGCTCAATCCCCAGCGGACGTGATCCAATACACATTGGAACACGCGAACTTACTAAGCGCCCTTAAGCGCTTCGTTCCCCAGGCCCCTCCCCAGTACAACCACTATGGGTAGTACAACCGCACGCACGAAACCGCGCTCAGTTTCGTTAGCGTCATTCAACGCTAACGGTTTCTTTAGACAACGTGACCTTGTCCACGACTTTTGTTGCACCCACCTTATCGACATTATATGCGTGCAGGAGACCCTTCTAAAACCGGGGAAGGCGAACCCTAGGTTTGCCAATTACAGAACGGTACGTGATGATAGAGTGAACTCCCGTGGGGGAGGCACTCTTATCTATTACAAAAGGTCCCTGCACTGCATCCCCCTACCTACCCCGACTCTTGTTAATATGGAAGCATCTTGTTGCCTCCTAGCTATGACTGGTCATCAACCTATAGTCATAGCGTCCTGTTACCAAGCTTGTCAAAAGCCGATCGTCCGAGCTGACTTAGAAGCATTGTTCTCATTAGGAAGCGCCGTCCTTCTGATTGGCGACTTCAATAGTAAGCACATCCTATGGAATTGTAACGTCAACAATCCCAGAGGCATTGCACTTGAAAAACTAGTCGCAGAACTTAATTTTGACATAATTGCGCCCACTGAGCCCACTCACTACCCTCATACGGAAGACTTTCGACCTGACTTGCTTGACATGGCACTACTCAGAGGCGTAACACTCCAGTTACGCTCCATAGAAGTGGTTCACGAGCTTCACTCTGACCACCGACCCATTATACTGCGACTAGGTCCCGACCCAACAACAGACCTCCCCCGCCCCACTAAGACGATAGTGAACTGGAAGCAATTAGGCGTTGCCCTAAAAGCTATCAGTTCACCGGACCTTGACAAGATCCCTGACGACATCCTGACTAAAGATGACGTAACCCTTGCGATCGATTCGTTCACTAATCACCTCTCCACCGTAGTAGGTGCATCCGCAAAGGAGGTCATGGTGCCGGACGACCGGCGCCTTGTCATTCCAGCGGATGTGAGACGATTAGTGACGGAAAGTAAAGCAGTGACCCGACATTACGACTCTTACCCCAGTAAAGAGAACAAAACTAAGAAACGCCACTTTGAACGCATGGTTCAAAGTCGCATGTCTGAGTTGCGTGATCAACAATGGGGTGACAAACTTTCAAACCTCGTGCCAAGCCACCAGGCTTATTGGGACTTGGCGCGAGGTATGAAAGGAAGTAACTACAACGACATGCCTCCCTTATACAGACCAGTCCCACTAGTCCCAGCGTTCTTTGACGAAGACAAAGCTGAGTGCCTAGCTGATAGCCTAGAGGCTCAGTGTTCCCCTAACGTAGATCACGTTGACCAAGCTCACCTCGATTCGGTGGATGCTGAAGTCGAACGTAAAAGCTCTGTGGTCACCTCTGAACTCCCACCAATCACCTTAGCGACTTACGCTGAGGTGGCGAGACTGATCAAGGCCCTCCGACCGCGCAAATCCCCCGGTGCCGATGGCATCTCCAACAGGGTTCTTAAAACCCTCTCTCCTCCTCTCATCCATCTCCTAGTCAGCATCTTCAATGCTGCTATGAGCCACTGCTTATTCCCAGACACCTGGAAATGTGCAAATGTCATTGGCATTCACAAACCAGGCAAAAGCTCATCTGACCCCACCAGTTACCGCCCCATCAGCCTCCTCAGTGCCTTAGGCAAACTTTACGAGCGGTTACTTGCAAACCGTCTCCAGTCCCATGCTAAGGAACACCACCTTATCCCAGATGAGCAGTTTGGCTTCAGGCCCGGACACTCATGCGTCCAACAGGTGCACCGCCTCACGGAGCACATCATTGAGGGCTTTAACAAGTACCCCAAACCCCAGACAACGCTAGCAGTCTTCCTCGACGTAGCGAAAGCTTTTGACAAAGTCTGGCACAATGGCTTGATTTACAAGCTATACCAATTTGGCGTGCCAGAACGTCTTGTGCTCATCCTACAAGACTTCCTTAAAGCCAGAAGCTTTCGCTATCGCGTGGAAGGCACCCTCTCCTCCCCCCACCCAGTCAGAGCCGGAGTCCCTCAGGGCTCCGTGCTATCACCCATTCTATTCGCGCTGTATACCAGCGACATCCCACGCTCTCAGCCTAACGTCCTATTAGCCCAATACGCGGATGATACCGCTATTTATACCACTGGGTGGCATATCAGTAGAAAGTCCATTCCCGCCCTCCAACGGGCCATCACCGAGATCGGTGACTGGTTCCGTAAATGGCGCATCGCGGTCAACCCAGTTAAAAGTGCAGCTATGTACTTTACTGAGAAGGGCCGCCCCCGTTACCCGCAACCTTTAACTTTGTTCGACCAACCCATCCCCTGGGTTAGTAAAACAAAATATCTCGGAGTCACCCTTGATCGGAATCTCACCTTTAGCGATCATATAACAACCGTCCGTAACAGAGCGGCCTTTGTAATGGGTCGCCTTGGTCCCCTGATTCGCAAAGAGAGTAAAATGTCTCTTAGAAATAAGAAGACACTTTACACTGCCTGCATCCGCCCCATCATGACTTACGCATCAGTAGTGTTTAGTCATGCTAGTGAGGCCCATCTCCATAAGCTTCAAGTCATTCAATACCGTTTTCTTCGTAGTGCAACCGGCGCTCCGTGGTATATCCGGAACACCGAGTTGCATTGCGACTTAAACCTTCCCTCTCTAGCGCAGTTCAATAAGGACTGCGCCCGCCGATACTTTGATCGAGCGCCCCACCACCCGAACCCATTGGTTGTCCAGGCATCGAACTACTCGACTGCCTCTTCTATCCCATTTTTCAAACCCCCCCGTCGCCGACCACGGCAGGTATTAGACGACCCGGATGACCCCATCGCAGCCATTACGTTGGCAGCTTTAGCGTTATCCGCAAGTCGTCGAGGTAAAATCCCCAGGTGTGAGGTAATCAGAGGTCACACAATCAAACACCGAGCTCGCCGGCGAGCTCGAGGCAAAAACAAGGTCACGATAAATTGCTCTCCAAATAGTTAAAGAGTATTATTCAGTAGGGCCCAATTGTGCAACACTGCAGTTGCACAGAGGCATTTTGCTCCGATCCCCCCCATGTCTCTCGACAGCGAGACAAGCCGAGGTCCGAACCACAGTGGTGCCCTTGAGCTCGCTGTCAACCCCTCCTATAATAGCGGTACGTTTTCGGCGTCCGCAGGAGACGGAGGTAGAAAGCGCTTTTCGCCTTCTACGCCCGTCTCGGGAGAAGTGCCTTCGGCACTTCTCCCTCCCGGGCTATTGTAGGGCCAGGCCCTCGCCCAAAACCCGGTGGAGCTGGACGACCGCACAGGCGGTAGCCAGCATCTATGTCCTCCCTAAAAAAAAAAAAAAAAAAAACATTCCGACCTGTGCCGCCACACCGTGCACACCTGTCTACAGCTCCGCCAGTATCTCCCAGTGAGACCGCAATAGTCCCCGCACTATTGCCGTCTCACTCGGGTCATCGTTCCGACGCTAGTTGCAGACCAGTGCCTTGGAATACGCAGTCCTGACGAAGTCTTTGTTTTGTGTGCAGAAGCTGAGCAGCCGCCGAACGCCGAGCAACGCGAGCTACGAGCTCGCCGTGCCGTCGCGCAGAGGCGCTCTAAGACGTCAGGCATTACCACCTACCCAAGTCCCTTGTTTCGGACGAACAACATCATATCGGGCTGGTGGTCTTGTTTTGACCGCACTTTTCGGTGCGCATTTCACCACTTTACTACCCGACACAACATAGTAACAGTCGCGTAACAACACACTTTGTGCTGTTAAGCGACGTCGTTCAGGCGTGGGGTAGCGTCAGCCAAACCCGTCTGAACGATCAAATCCGCCATTTGCTGCGGTCGCAGTGTGACACCCTACGGTGACAACGGCCACTGTTGTTGTTTTGGTTTAACCTTGCACCGTGGCCTTTCCCGCTTCACGGGTCAGCCGAAGCAAGCTGGGCTCCGGGATTACTGGCCTTGGGGTCACCCCTAGTCAACCCCGGAGTAGCGCTTAGGAGCACCCCTCTCCGCCGAGAAAAAAGCTCGGAGAGGGTACACAACTAGGGCACACCATAGGTACTCACTCCCTCTCACACAAGTGAGCTCACGAGTTGCGAGAGGGAGACAGAACCCGTTAGGCCATCCTGAGTATTCCCCTCAGGATGCAACGTCCCTCTAACGGTGAGGTGGAGGTCCTTCAGACCTTCGCCCTCCGCTACCCCGAACTCTACGCTGATCATCAGCAATCACTTAACGATGCAGAGAGTGCCCGCCTCACGGACACTCTCATCGCTCCCTCCGGAACTCCAATTCCGGAGGCCATCGTCCCTCCTCTGATCCGGTCCTTCTCAGAGGACAGCCCGACTTCGCCCGCTCCGGGCCCTGACAACAGACGCACGGTGGCAGCCCCTCCCCGTGAGAGGTCTCGCTCGCGCTCACCGATCGGGAGGCCAGCGAGCACCCGTCCCTCCATCGCCGTTGTCGAGCCCACTTCGGACTCCGAAGCGGAGATGGATGTAGATCCGAGTCGTGCCTTACGCACTGACTCGGACTCCGATAACGACGGCTATACCATCGTAGACAGAAAACGCAAGCGTGCTCCTAAAGCCGCTAGTTGCGCAACTTCCGCCCCTCCCGCCAAGGCACCCGCTAAGGCCCCCGCCTCCGGCAAGAAGCCGACCCCCGCCCCGCGCCCCGCGTCTCCTCCCTCCGCTCCGGCCACCACTGCCGCGTCCCCTCAGGACGCGAGTGCGCGCCGCGAAAAACCGCCTCCGCCCCTGTTCATTCAGGACAAAACCAAATGGGACATGCTGTCCCGTTTAGTTTCGGATCGTGGGATCCACTACACTAATGCCCGCTCCACGCAGCAGGGCATTAAAGTTCAAGTGTCCACCATTAGCGACCACAGAGCGCTAACAAAGCTCCTCCGTAAAGAGAGCATAAGTTTTCACACTTATGCGCTCGAAGAGGAGAAAGTCCTCCGAGTGGTCATCCGCGGTGTGCCCAAGGAGGTACATACCGATTCGGTATGTGCCGACCTGAAGGCACAAGACTTCCCCGTACATGCAGTTCACCGCATGTACAGCGGGAAGGACCGCAGTCCCTACGATCTAGTACTCGTAGTACTAGATCGTACACCTGAAGGCAAGGCCATTTTTAATTTAAAAAAGGTCTGTGGCCTCTCAGGACTCGATGTCCAAGCCCCATACAAAAATGGGAGTCCCTCACAGTGCCATAACTGCCAACTATACGGGCACGCCCGTACCGTTTCTGCTTCGCTCGCGCTAGGTGCGTTAAGTGCCTAGGCGATCACGCGACAGCAGCGTGCACTCGCACCCGGGATTCACCGGACCCACCCAGCTGTGTTTTATGCGGTGCTCAAGGGCATACCGCGAATTACCGTGGTTGCCCTAAAGCACCACGAGTGAACCACAGGGTGGCAAGGCATAGGCCGACCCGTCCCTCTTACGACCGTTACCAACGGGTAAGCCCTAAACTAACGGTAGTACCTGCCTCACAGGTAATACCCGCGCCGCTCCCAGCCCGTAACGCATGGTCTAAACCACCCAGTATGGTAAAGACCGTCGCTACCGCCCGCGCCCCGGCCCGCGCGCCCGCACCCGCGCCCGCACCCGCACCCGCCCGCGCCGCGGCCCCTGCCCGCGCACCGGCCCCGGCTCGCCCCGCACTCCCGGCACCCGTCGCCAACACCATTCGCGCGCCTCCCCGCGCCGCTTCCCGGCCACAAGCTCCACCTATGCCATTGATGGCTGCCCCTCTTCAAGAGGCAATCAACCTAGTCAGCGATCTGGCTATGTCGGTTGACATTAATGAGGTACAAGAGCTATTCCACAAGATGCAATACGCTCAATCCCCAGCGGACGTGATCCAGTACACATTGGAACACGCGAATTTACTTAGCGCCCTTAAGCGCTTCGTTCCCCAGGCCCCTCCCCAGTACAACCACTATGGGTAGTACAACCGAACGCACGAAACCGTACTCAGTTTCGTTAGCGTCATTTAACGCTGACGGCCTCTTCAAACAACGTGACCTCGTCCACGACTTTTGTTGTACCCACCTTATCGATATCATATGCGTGCAGGAAACCTTTCTAAAACCGGGGAAGGCGAACCCTAGGTTTGCCAACTACAGAACGGTACGTGATGATAGAGTGAACTCCCGTGGGGGAGGCACTCTTATCTATTACAAAAGGTCCCTGCACTGCATTCCCCTACCTACCCCGACTCTTGTTAATATGGAAGCATCTTGTTGCCTCCTAGCTATGACTGGTCATCAACCTATAGTCATAGCATCCTGTTACCAAGCTTGCAAAAAGCCGATCGTCCGAGCTGACTTAGAAGCCCTATTCTCATTAGGAAGCGCCGTCATTCTGATTGGCGACTTCAACAGTAAGCACATCCTATGGAATTGTAACGTCAACAATCCCAGAGGTATTGCACTTGAAAACCTAATCGCAGAACTTAACTTTGACATAATTGCGCCCACTGAGCCCACTCACTACCCTTATATGGAAAACCACCGATCTGACTTGCTTGACATGGCACTATTCAGAGGCGTAACACTCCGGTTACGCTCCATAGAAGTGGTTCACGAGCTTCACTCTGACCACCGACCCATTATACTGCGACTAGGTTCCGACCCAACGACTGACCTCCCCCGCCCCACTAAGACGATAGTGAACTGGAAGCAAGTAGGCGATGCCCTAAAGGCTATCAGTTCACCGGACCTAGACAAGATCCCTGACGACATCCTGACAAAAGATGACGTAACCCTTGCGATCGATTCGTTCACCAATCACCTCTCCACCGTAGTAGGTGCATCCGCAAAGGAGGTCATAGTGCCGGACGACCGGCGCCTTGTCATTCCAGCGGATGTGAGGCGATTGGTGACGGAGAGTAAAGCAGTAACCCGACATTACGACTCTTACCCCAGTAAAGAGAACAAAACTAAGAAACGCCACTTTGAACGCATGGTTCAAAGTCGCATGTCTGAGTTGCGTGATCAACAATGGGGCGATAAACTTTCAAACCTCGTGCCAAGCCACCATGCTTACTGGGACTTGGCGCGAGGCTTGAAAGGAAGTAACCATAACGACATGCCTCCCTTATACAGACCAGTCCCACTAGTCCCAGCGTTCTTTGACGAAGACAAAGCTGAGTGCCTAGCTGATAGCCTAGAGGCTCAGTGTTCCCCTAACGTAGATCACGTTGACCAAGCTCACCTCGATTCGGTGGATGCTGAAGTCGAACGTAAAAGCTCTGTGGTCACCTCTGAACTCCCACCAATCACCTTAGCGACTTACGCTGAGGTGGAGAGACTGATCAAGGCCCTCCGACCGCGCAAATCCCCCGGTGCCGATGGCATCTCCAACAGGGTTCTTAAAACCCTCTCTCCTCCTCTCATCCATCTCTTAGTCAGCATCTTCAATGCTGCTATGAGCCACTGCTTATTCCCAGACACCTGGAAATGTGCAAATGTCATTGGCATTCACAAACCAGGCAAAAGCTCATCTGACCCCACCAGTTACCGCCCCATCAGCCTCCTCAGTGCCTTAGGCAAACTTTACGAGCGGTTACTCGCAAACCGTCTCCAGTCCCATGCTAAGGAACACCACCTTATCCCAGATGAACAGTTTGGCTTCAGACCCGGACACTCATGCGTCCAACAGGTGCACCGCCTCACGGAGCACATCATTGAGGGCTTCAATAAGTACCCCAAACCCCAGACTACGCTAGCAGTCTTCCTCGACGTAGCGAAAGCTTTTGACAAAGTCTGGCACAACGGCTTGATCTACAAGCTATACCAATTTGGCGTGCCAGAACGTCTTGTGCCCATCCTACAAGACTTCCTTAAAGCCAGAAGCTTTCGCTATCGCGTGGAAGGCACCCTCTCCTCCCCCCACCCAGTCAGAGCCGGAGTCCCTCAGGGCTCCGTGCTATCACCTATTCTCTTTGCACTGTATACCAGTGACATCCCACGCTCTCAGCCCAAAGTATTCCTAGCCCAATATGCGGATGATACCGCCATTTACACCACTGGGTGGCATATCAACAGACAGTCCTATTTCGTCATGCAACGGGCCATCACCGAGATCGGTGACTGGTTCCGAAAATGGCGCATCGCGGTCAACCCAGCTAAAAGCACAGCTATGTGCTTTACTGAGAAGACACGCTCCCCTTACCCGAAACCGCTTATTTTGTTCGACGAACCCATTCCCTGGGTTCCTAGAACAAAATACCTCGGAGTCACCCTTGATCGTCATCTCACCTTTAACGATCACATAACAACCGTCCGTAACAGAGCGGCCTTCATAATGGGTCGCCTTGGTCCCCTACTTCGCAAAGAGAGTAAAATGTCTCTTAGTAATAAGAAGACACTTTACACTGCCTGCATCCGCCCCATCATGACTTACGCATCAGTAGTGTTTAGTCATGCTAGTGAGGCCCACCTTCATAAACTTCAAGTCATCCAAAACCGTTTTCTTCGTAATGCAACCGGCGCCCCGTGGTATATCCGGAACACCGAGTTGCATTGCGACTTAAACCTTCCCTCTCTAGCGCAGTTCAATAAGGACTGCGTCCGCCGATACTTTGATCGAGCGCCCCACCACCCGAACCCATTGGTTGTCCAGGCATCGAACTACTCGACTGCCTCTTCTATCCCATTTTTCAAACCCCCCCGTCGCCGACCACGGCAGGTATTAGACGACCCGGATGACCCCATCGCAGCCATGCCGTTGGCAGCTTTAGCGTTATCCGCAAGTCGTCGAGGTAAAATCCCCAGGTGTGAGGTAATCAGAGGTCACACAATCAAACACCGAGCTCGCCGGCGAGCTCGAGGCAAAAACAAGATCACGATAAATTGCTCTCCAAATAGTCAAAGAGTATTATTCAGTAGGGCCCAATTGTGCAACACTGCAGTTGCACAGAGGCATTTTGCTCCGATCCCCCCCATGTCTCTCGACAGCGAGACAAGCCGAGGTCCGAACCACAGTGGTGCCCTTGAGCTCGCTGTCAACCCCTCCTATAGTAGCGGTACGTTTTCGGCGTCCGCAGGAGACGGAGGTAGAAAGCGCTTTTCGCCTTCTACGCCCGTCTCGGGAGAAGTGCCTTCGGCACTTCTCCCTCCCGGGCTATTGTAGGGCCAGGCCCTCGCCCAAAACCCGGTGGAGCTGGACGACCGCACAGGCGGTAGCCAGCATCTATGTCCTCCCTAAACATATAACAAACATAACACAGGCTTGAGAACATCATTCCGCACTAGTACGCTACGTGGCGCTCTTCTCTCAATCAATCATCACATCATTCCGACCTGTGCCGCCACGCCGTGCACACCTGTCTACAGCTCCGCCAGTATCTCCCAGTGAGACCGCAATAGTCCCCGCACTATTGCCGTCTCACTCGGGTCATCGTTCCGACGCCAGTTGCAGACCAGTGCCTTGGAATACGCAGTCCTGACGAAGTTTTTGTTTTGTGTGCAGAAGCTGAGCAGCCGCCGAACGCCGAGCAACGCGAGCTACGAGCTCGCCGTGCCGTCGCGCAGAGGCGCTCTAAGACGTCAGGCATTACCACCTACCCAAGTCCCTTGTTTCGGACGAACAACATCATATCGGGCTGGTGGTCTTGTTTTGACCGCACTTTTCGGTGCGCATTTCACCACTTTACTACCCGACACAACATAGTAACAGTCGCGTAACAACACACTTTGTGCTGTTAAGCGACGTCGTTCAGGCGTGGGGTAGCGTCAGCCAAACCCGTCTGAACGATCAAATCCGCCATTTGCTGCGGTCGCAGTGTGACACCCTACGGTGACAACGGCCACTGTTGTTGTTTTGGTTTAACCTTGCACCGTGGCCTTTCCCGCTTCACGGGTCAGCCGAAGCAAGCTGGGCTCCGGGATTACTGGCCTTGGGGTCGCCCCTAGTCAACTCCGGAGTAGCGCTTAGGAGCACCCCTCTCCGCCGAGAAAAAAGCTCGGAGAGGGTACACAACTAGGGCACACCCTAGGTACACACTCCCTCTCACACAGTGAGCTCACAAGGTGTGTGAGGGAATTCAAACCCTTGATAGGGCGTCCTGAGTATTCCCCTCAGGATGCAGTCCCGTCCCTCTAACGGTGAGGTGCAGGTCCTTCAGACCTTCGCCCTCCGCCACCCCGATCTGTATGTTGCACACATGCAACTCCTCGAAGAGGAAGCGAGTGCCCGCCTCACGGACACTCTTATTGCTCCCTCCGGGACTTCAATCCCGGAGGCCAACGTCCCTCCTCTGACCCGGTCCTTCTCAGAGGACAGCCCGCTTTCGCCCGCTCCGGGCCCGGATAATAGACGCACGGTGGCAGCCCCTCCCCGTGAGAGGTCTCGCTCGCGCTCACCGATCGGGAGGCCAGCGAGCACCCGTCCCTCCATCGCCGTTGTCGAGCCCACTTCGGACTCCGAAACGGAGATGGAAGTAGATCCGAGTCGCGCCTTACGCACTGACTCGGACTCCGATAACGACGGCTATACCGTCGTTGACCGCAAACGCAAGCGTGCTCCTAAAGCCGCTAGTTGCGCAACTTCCGCCCCTCCCGCCAAGGCACCCGCTAAGGCCCCCGCCTCCGGCAAGAAGCCGACCCCCGCCCCGCGCCCCGCGTCTCCTCCCTCCGCTCCGGCCACCACTGCCGCGTCCCCTCAGGACGCGAGCGCGCGCCGCGAAAAACCGCCTCCGCCCCTGTTCATTCAGGACAAAACCAAATGGGACATGCTGTCCCGTTTAGTTTCGGATCGTGGGATCCACTATACTAATGCCCGCTCCACGCAGCAGGGCATTAAAGTCCAAGTTTCCACCATTAGCGACCACAGAGCGCTAACTAAACTCCTCCGCCACGAGAGCATAAGTTTTCACACTTATGCGCTCGAAGAGGAGAAAGTCCTCCGAGTGGTCATCCGCGGTGTGCCCAAGGAGGTACATACCGATTCGGTATGTGCCGACCTGAAGGCACAAGACTTCCCCGTACATGCAGTTCACCGCATGTACAGCGGGAAGGACCGCAGCCCCTACGATCTAGTACTCGTAGTACTAGATCGTACTCCTGAAGGCAAGGCCATTTTTAATTTAAAAAAGGTCTGTGGCCTCTCAGGACTCGATGTCCAAGCCCCATACAAGAATGGGAGTCCCTCGCAGTGCCATAACTGCCAACTATACGGGCACGCCTCCCGTTTCTGCTTCGCTCGCGCTAGGTGCGTTAAGTGCCTAGGCGATCACGCGACAGCAGCGTGCACTCGCACCCGGGATTCGCCGGACCCACCCAGCTGTGTTTTATGCGGTGCTCAAGGGCATACCGCGAATTACCGTGGCTGCCCTAAAGCACCACGAGTGAACCACAGGGTGGCAAGGCATAGGCCGACCCGTCCCTCTTACGACCGTTACCAACGGGTAAGCCCTAAACTAACGGTAGTACCTGCCTCACAGGTAATACCCGCGCCGCTCCCAGCCCGTAACGCATGGTCTAAACCACCCAGTATGGTTAAGACCGTCGCTACCGCCCGCGCCCCGGCCCGCGCGCCCGCACCCGCGCCCGCACCCGCACCCGCCCGCACCGCGGCCCCTGCCCGCGCACCGGCCCCGGCTCGCCCCGCGCTCCCGGCACCCGTCGCCAACGGGCGACGCTTCCCGGCCTCAAGCTCCACCTATGCCATTGATGGCTGCCCCTCTTCAAGAGGCAATCAACCTAGTCAGCGATCTGGCTATGTCGGTTGACATCAATGAGGTACAAGAGCTATTCCACAAGATGCAATACGCTCAATCCCCAGCGGACGTGATCCAATACACATTGGAACACGCGAACTTACTAAGCGCCCTTAAGCGCTTCGTTCCCCAGGCCCCTCCCCAGTACAACCACTATGGGTAGTACAACCGCACGCACGAAACCGCGCTCAGTTTCGTTAGCGTCATTCAACGCTAACGGTTTCTTTAGACAACGTGACCTTGTCCACGACTTTTGTTGCACCCACCTTATCGACATTATATGCGTGCAGGAAACCCTTCTAAAACCGGGGAAGGCGAACCCTAGGTTTGCCAATTACAGAACGGTACGTGATGATAGAGTGAACTCCCGTGGGGGAGGCACTCTTATCTATTACAAAAGGTCCCTGCACTGCATCCCCTTACCTACCCCGACTCTTGTTAATATGGAAGCATCTTGTTGCCTTCTAGCTATGACTGGTCATCAACCTATAGTCATAGCGTCCTGTTACCAAGCTTGTCAAAAGCCGATCGTCCGAGCTGACTTAGAAGCATTGTTCTCATTAGGAAGCGCCGTCCTTCTGATTGGCGACTTCAATAGTAAGCACATCCTATGGAATTGTAACGTCAACAATCCCAGAGGCATTGCACTTGAAAAACTAGTCGCAGAACTTAATTTTGACATAATTGCGCCCACTGAGCCCACTCACTACCCTCACACGGAAGACTTTCGACCTGACTTGCTTGACATGGCACTACTCAGAGGCGTAACACTCCAGTTACGCTCCATAGAAGTGGTTCACGAGCTTCACTCTGATCACCGACCCATTATACTGCGACTAGGTCCCGACCCAACAACAGACCTCCCCCGCCCCACTAAGACGATAGTGAACTGGAAGCAATTAGGCGTTGCCCTAAAGGCTATCAGTTCACCGGACCTTGACAAGATCCCTGACGACATCCTGACTAAAGATGACGTAACCCTTGCGATCGATTCGTTCACCAATCACCTCTCCACCGTAGTAGGTGCATCCGCAAAGGAGGTCATGGTGCCGGACGACCGGCGCCTTGTCATTCCAGCGGATGTGAGACGATTAGTGACGGAAAGTAAAGCAGTGACCCGACATTACGACTCTTACCCCAGTAAAGAGAACAAAACTAAGAAACGCCACTTTGAACGCATGGTTCAAAGTCGCATGTCTGAGTTGCGTGATCAACAATGGGGTGACAAACTTTCAAACCTCGTGCCAAGCCACCAGGCTTATTGGGACTTGGCGCGAGGTATGAAAGGAAGTAACTACAACGACATGCCTCCCTTATAGTTCTTTGACGAAGACAAAGCTGAGTGCCTAGCTGATAGCCTAGAGGCTCAGTGTTCCCCTAACGTAGATCACGTTGACCAAGCTCACCTCGATTCGGTGGATGCTGAAGTCGAACGTAAAAGCTCTGTGGTCACCTCTGAACTCCCACCAATCACCTTAGCGACTTACGCTGAGGTGGCGAGACTGATCAAGGCCCTCCGACCGCGCAAATCCCCCGGTGCCGATGGCATCTCCAACAGGGTTCTTAAAACCCTCTCTCCTCCTCTCATCCATCTCCTAGTCAGCATCTTCAATGCTGCTATGAGCCACTGCTTATTCCCAGACACCTGGAAATGTGCAAATGTCATTGGCATTCACAAACCAGGCAAAAGCTCATCTGACCCCACCAGTTACCGCCCCATCAGCCTCCTCAGTGCCTTAGGCAAACTTTACGAGCGGTTACTTGCAAACCGTCTCCAGTCCCATGCTAAGGAACACCACCTTATCCCAGATGAGCAGTTTGGCTTCAGGCCCGGACACTCATGCGTCCAACAGGTGCACCGCCTCACGGAGCACATCATTGAGGGCTTTAACAAGTACCCCAAACCCCAGACAACGCTAGCAGTCTTCCTCGACGTAGCGAAAGCTTTTGACAAAGTCTGGCACAATGGCTTGATTTACAAGCTATACCAATTTGGCGTGCCAGAACGTCTTGTGCTCATCCTACAAGACTTCCTTAAAGCCAGAAGCTTTCGCTATCGCGTGGAAGGCACCCTCTCCTCCCCCCACCCAGTCAGAGCCGGAGTCCCTCAGGGCTCCGTGCTATCACCCATTCTTTTCGCGCTGTATACCAGCGACATCCCACGCTCTCAGCCTAACGTCCTATTAGCCCAATACGCGGATGACACCGCTATTTATACCACTGGGTGGCATATCAGTAGAAAGTCCATTCCCGCCCTCCAACGGGCCATCACCGAGATCGGTGACTGGTTCCGTAAATGGCGCATCGCGGTCAACCCAGTTAAAAGTGCAGCTATGTACTTTACTGAGAAGGGCCGCCCCCGTTACCCGCAACCTATAACTTTGTTCGACCAACCCATCCCCTGGGTTAGTAAAACAAAATATCTCGGAGTCACCCTTGATCGGAATCTCACCTTTAGCGATCATATAACAACCGTCCGTAACAGAGCGGCCTTTGTAATGGGTCGCCTTGGTCCCCTGATTCGCAAAGAGAGTAAAATGTCTCTTAGAAATAAGAAGACACTTTACACTGCCTGCATCCGCCCCAT
Organism: Plagodis dolabraria; assembly: GCA_963854805.1. Classification (NCBI taxonomy): domain Eukaryota; kingdom Metazoa; phylum Arthropoda; class Insecta; order Lepidoptera; family Geometridae; genus Plagodis; species Plagodis dolabraria. Next base: position 27,893,164 of record OY978448.1, on the reverse strand, counting down.
CATGACTTACGCATCAGTAGTGTTTAGTCATGCTAGTGAGGCCCATCTCCATAAGCTTCAAGTCATTCAAAACCGTTTTCTTCGTAGTGCAACCGGCGCTCCGTGGTATATCCGGAACACCGAGTTGCATTGCGACTTAAACCTTCCCTCTCTAGCGCAGTTCAATAAGGACTGCGCCCGCCGATACTTTGATCGAGCGCCCCACCACCCGAACCCATTGGTTGTCCAGGCATCGAACTACTCGACTGCCTCTTCTATCCCATTTTTCAAACCCCCCCGTCGCCGACCACGGCAGGTATTAGACGACCCGGATGACCCCATCGCAGCCATGCCGTTGGCAGCTTTAGCGTTATCCGCAAGTCGTCGAGGTAAAATCCCCAGGTGTGAGGTAATCAGAGGTCACACAATCAAACACCGAGCTCGCCGGCGAGCTCGAGGCAAAAACAAGGTCACGATAAATTGCTCTCCAAATAGTCAAAGAGTATTATTCAGTAGGGCCCAATTGTGCAACACTGCAGTTGCACAGAGGCATTTTGCTCCGATCCCCCCCATGTCTCTCGACAGCGAGACAAGCCGAGGTCCGAACCACAGTGGTGCCCTTGAGCTCGCTGTCAACCCCTCCTATAATAGCGGTACGTTTTCGGCGTCCGCAGGAGACGGAGGTAGAAAGCGCTTTTCGCCTTCTACGCCCGTCTCGGGAGAAGTGCCTTCGGCACTTCTCCCTCCCGGGCTATTGTAGGGCCAGGCCCTCGCCCAAAACCCGGTGGAGCTGGACGACCGCACAGGCGGTAGCCAGCATCTATGTCCTCCCTAAAAAAAAAAAAAAAAAACATCATTCCGACCTGTGCCGCCACGCCGTGCACACCTGTCTACAGCTCCGCCAGTATCTCCCAGTGAGACCGCAATAGTCCCCGCACTATTGCCGTCTCACTCGGGTCATCGTTCCGACGCTAGTTGCAGACCAGTGCCTTGGAATACGCAGTCCTGACGAAGTTTTGTTTTCTGTGCAGAAGCTGAGCAGCCACCGACCGCCGTGCAACGTGAGCTACGAGCTCGCCGTGCCGGCGCGCAGAGGCGCTCTAAGACGTCAGGCATTACCACCTACCCAAGTCCCTTGTTTCGGACGAACAACATCATATCGGGCTGGTGGTCTTGTTTTGACCGCACTTTTCGGTGCGCATTTCACCACTTTACTACCCGACACAACATAGTAACAGTCGCGTAACAACACACTTTGTGCTGTTAAGCGACGTCGTTCAGGCGTGGGGTAGCGTCAGCCAAACCCGTCTGAACGATCAAATCCGCCATTTGCTGCGGTCGCAGTGTGACACCCTACGGTGACAACGGCCACTGTTGTTGTTTTGGTTTAACCTTGCACCGTGGCCTTTCCCGCTTCACGGGTCAGCCGAAGCAAGCTGGGCTCCGGGATTACTGGCCTTGGGGTCGCCCCTAGTCAACCCCGGAGTAGCGCTTAGGAGCACCCCTCTCCGCCGAGAAAAAAGCTCGGAGAGGGTACACAACTAGGGCACACCCTAGGTACACACTCCCTCTCACACAGTGAGCTCACAAGGTGTGTGAGGGAATTCAAACCCTTGATAGGGCGTCCTGAGTATTCCCCTCAGGATGCAGTCCCGTCCCTCTAACGGTGAGGTGCAGGTCCTTCAGACCTTCGCCCTCCGCCACCCCGATCTGTATGTTGCTCATATGCAACTCCTCGAAGAGGAAGCGAGTGCCCGCCTTACGGACACTCTTATTGCTCCCTCCGGGACTTCAATCCCGGAGGCCAACGTCCCTCCTCTGACCCGGTCCTTCTCAGAGGACAGTCCGCTTTCGCCCGCTCCGGGCCCAGACAACAGACGCACGGTGGCAGCCCCTCCCCGTGAGAGGTCTCGCTCGCGCTCACCGATCGGGAGGCCAGCGAGCACCCGTCCCTCCATCGCCGTTGTCGAGCCCACTTCGGACTCCGAAGCGGAGATGGAGGTAGATCCGAGTCGCGCCTTACGCACCGACTCGGACTCAGATAACGACGGCTATACCGTCGTAGATAGAAAACGCAAGCGTGCTCCTAAAGCCGCTAGTTGCGTAACTTCCGCCCCTCCCGCCAAGGCACCCGCTAAGGCCCCCGCCTCCGGCAAGAAGCCGACCCCCGCCCCGCGCCCCGCGTCTCCTCCCTCCGCTCCGGCCACCACTGCCGCGTCCCCTCAGGACGCGAGCGCGCGCCGCGAAAAACCGCCTCCGCCCCTGTTCATTCAGGACAAAACCAAATGGGACATGCTGTCCCGTTTAGTTTCGGATCGTGGGATCCATTACACTAATGCCCGCTCCACGCAGCAGGGCATTAAAGTCCAAGTGCCCACCAGTAGCGACCACAGAGCGCTAACAAAGCTCCTCCGTAAAGAGAGCATAAGTTTTCATACTTAAGCGCTCGAAGAGGAGAAAGTCCTTCGCGTTGTGATTCGCGGTGTGCCTAAGGAGATACATACCGATGCGGTATGTGACGACCTTAAAGCACAAGACTTCCCTGTGCATGCGGTTCACCGCATGTACAGCGGGAAGGACCGCAGTCCATATGACCTAGTACTCGTAGTACTAGACCGTACACCAGAGGGCAAGGCCATTTTTAATTTAAAAAAGGTCTGTGGCCTCTCAGGACTCGATGTCCAAGCCCCATACAAAAATGGAAGTCCCTCGCAGTGCCATAACTGCCAACTATACGGGCACGCCTCCCGTTTCTGCTTCGCTCGCGCTAGGTGCGTTAAGTGCCTAGGCGATCACGCGACAGCAGCGTGCACTCGCACCCGGGATTCGCCGGACCCACCCAGTTGTGTTCTGTGCGGTGCTCAAGGGCATACCGCGAATTACCGTGGGTGCCCTAAAGCACCACGAGTGAACCACAGGGTGGCAAGGCATAGGCCGACCCGCCCCTCTTATGACCGTTACCAACGGGTCAGCCCTAAACTAACGGTAGTACCTGCCTCACAGGTAATACCCGCGCCGCTCCCAGCCCGTAACGCATGGTCTAAACCACCCAGTATGGTTAAGACCGTCGCTACCGCCCGCGCCCCGGCCCGCGCGCCCGCGCCCGCGCCCGCACCCGCACCCGCCCGCGCCGCGGCCCCTGCCCGCGCACCGGCCCCGGCTCGCCCAGCGCTCCCGGCACCCGCTGCCAACACCGTTCGCGCCCCTCCCCGCGCCGCTTCCCGGCCACAAGCTCCCCCTATGCCATTGATGGCTGCCCCTCTTCAAGAGGCAATCAACCTAGTCAGCGATCTGGCTATGTCGGTTGACATCAATGAGGTACAAGAGCTATTCCACAAGATGCAATACGCTCAATCCCCAGCGGACGTGATCCAATACACATTGGAACACGCGAACTTACTAAGCGCCCTTAAGCGCTTCGTTCCCCAGGCCCCTCCCCAGTACAACCACTATGGGTAGTACAACCGCACGCACGAAACCGCGCTCAGTTTCGTTAGCGTCATTCAACGCTAACGGTTTCTTTAGACAACGTGACCTTGTCCACGACTTTTGTTGCACCCACCTTATCGACATTATATGCGTGCAGGAAACCCTTCTAAAACCGGGGAAGGCGAACCCTAAGTTTGCCAATTACAGAACGGTACGTGATGATAGAGTGAACTCCCGTGGGGGAGGCACTCTTATCTATTACAAAAGGTCCCTGCACTGCATCCCCTTACCTACCCCGACTCTTGTTAATATGGAAGCATCTTGTTGCCTTCTAGCTATGACTGGTCATCAACCTATAGTCATAGCGTCCTGTTACCAAGCTTGTCAAAAGCCGATCGTCCGAGCTGACTTAGAAGCATTGTTCTCATTAGGAAGCGCCGTCCTTCTGATTGGCGACTTCAATAGTAAGCACATCCTATGGAATTGTAACGTCAACAATCCCAGAGGCATTGCACTTGAAAAACTAGTCGCAGAACTTAATTTTGACATAATTGCGCCCACTGAGCCCACTCACTACCCTCACACGGAAGACTTTCGACCTGACTTGCTTGACATGGCACTACTCAGAGGCGTAACACTCCAGTTACGCTCCATAGAAGTGGTTCACGAGCTTCACTCTGACCACCGACCCATTATACTGCGACTAGGTCAGCGCCTTGTCATTCCAGCGGATGTGAGACGATTAGTGACGGAAAGTAAAGCAGTGACCCGACATTACGACTCTTACCCCAGTAAAGAGAACAAAACTAGGAAACGCTGAGGTGGCGAGACTGATCAAGGCCCTCCGACCGCGCAAATCCCCCGGTGCCGATGGCATCTCCAACAGGGTTCTTAAAACCCTCTCTCCTCCTCTCATCCATCTCCTAGTCAGCATCTTCAATGCTGCTATGAGCCACTGCTTATTCCCAGACACCTGGAAATGTGCAAATGTCATTGGCATTCACAAACCAGGCAAAAGCTCATCTGACCCCACCAGTTACCGCCCCATCAGCCTCCTCAGTGCCTTAGGCAAACTTTACGAGCGGTTACTTGCAAACCGTCTCCAGTCCCATGCTAAGGAACACCACCTTATCCCAGATGAGCAGTTTGGCTTCAGGCCCGGACACTCATGCGTCCAACAGGTGCACCGCCTCACGGAGCACATCATTGAGGGCTTTAACAAGTACCCCAAACCCCAGACAACGCTAGCAGTCTTCCTCGACGTAGCGAAAGCTTTTGACAAAGTCTGGCACAATGGCTTGATTTACAAGCTATACCAATTTGGCGTGCCAGAACGTCTTGTGCTCATCCTACAAGACTTCCTTAAAGCCAGAAGCTTTCGCTATCGCGTGGAAGGCACCCTCTCCTCCCCCCACCCAGTCAGAGCCGGAGTCCCTCAGGGCTCCGTGCTATCACCCATTCTATTCGCGCTGTATACCAGCGACATCCCACGCTCTCAGCCTAACGTCCTATTAGCCCAATACGCGGATGATACCGCTATTTATACCACTGGGTGGCATATCAGTAGAAAGTCCATTCCCGCCCTCCAACGGGCCATCACCGAGATCGGTGACTGGTTCCGTAAATGGCGCATCGCGGTCAACCCAGTTAAAAGTGCAGCTATGTACTTTACTGAGAAGGGCCGCCCCCGTTACCCGCAACCTTTAACTTTGTTCGACCAACCCATCCCCTGGGTTAGTAAAACAAAATATCTCGGAGTCACCCTTGATCGGAATCTCACCTTTAGCGATCATATAACAACCGTCCGTAACAGAGCGGCCTTTGTAATGGGTCGCCTTGGTCCCCTGATTCGCAAAGAGAGTAAAATGTCTCTTAGAAATAAGAAGACACTTTACACTGCCTGCATCCGCCCCATCATGACTTACGCATCAGTAGTGTTTAGTCATGCTAGTGAGGCCCATCTCCATAAGCTTCAAGTCATTCAAAACCGTTTTCTTCGTAGTGCAACCGGCGCTCCGTGGTATATCCGGAACACCGAGTTGCATTGCGACTTAAACCTTCCCTCTCTAGCGCAGTTCAATAAGGACTGCGCCCGCCGATACTTTGATCGAGCGCCCCACCACCCGAACCCATTGGTTGTCCAGGCATCGAACTACTCGACTGCCTCTTCTATCCCATTTTTCAAACCCCCCCGTCGCCGACCACGGCAGGTATTAGACGACCCGGATGACCCCATCGCAGCCATTACGTTGGCAGCTTTAGCGTTATCCGCAAGTCGTCGAGGTAAAATCCCCAGGTGTGAGGTAATCAGAGGTCACACAATCAAACACCGAGCTCGCCGGCGAGCTCGAGGCAAAAACAAGGTCACGATAAATTGCTCTCCAAATAGTCAAAGAGTATTACTCAGTAGGGCCCAATTGTGCAACACTGCAGTTGCACAGAGGCATTTTGCTCCGATCCCCCCCATGTCTCTCGACAGCGAGACAAGCCGAGGTCCGAACCACAGTGGTGCCCTTGAGCTCGCTGTCAACCCCTCCTATAATAGCGGCACGTTTTCGGCGTCCGCAGGAGACGGAGGTAGAAAGCGCTTTTCGCCTTCTACGCCCGTCTCGGGAGAAGTGCCTTCGGCACTTCTCCCTCCCGGGCTATTGTAGGGCCAGGCCCTCGCCCAAAACCCGGTGGAGCTGGACGACCGCACAGGCGGTAGCCAGCATCTATGTCCTCCCTAAAAAAAAAAAAAAAAAAAGGCTTGAGAATTGAGCGGTGGTAAAATTATTTATTGAGACAAGCCTGTGGCCATGATTTTATCCACAGTCTTACTGGAAAATAAATCGAACTGGCTCGAGTACACATTATTTTTCTTGGATAAAATTAAAATAATAATTAAAAAAAATTAAATAAATTTTTAAATAGTTTGCTTTAGTAAAACATAATCCGTGAACTTTTATTTTGCAGAAACGAACAGACCGTATTTGCGCGTACTTCATTTGTTTTTATTTTCACATTACTTTTATAACCGGCCAGTTAAATAAAAATAATAAAAAAGTGTGTTATTTATACCAGAATATTTGTATGCAAAATTTAGTTTTGTTGGTATCACACACTTTATTAGTTTAATATTTAAAAGTAAGTAGTTACAGTTTTATAAAAGAATTTCAGATACGTTATAATAGTAATGTAGTGAAAATTATTCTGTAAGGACCCCTCTAGAGTTTGAGGCCTCATCTAAATTTTGCCAGTTTTCTCTGGATTGCGCTGCTTGTATCCAGTATGGACCCGCTGTGCGTTTAATTTAATCATGGCCAGTTATATACTTCCTTCTGAATAAAATAATAAACGATTCTTCTTAATAAGTATATGATCTAGTTGGTCACGGGTCGTGAGTGAAGTGACCAACTAGAATGCTCTGCAAGGAACAATATTCATGTTACAAAATTACAAAGTTTTTTTTTGAGCTAACATGACACATGTGTCATGTTAGCTCATTTGGTTAGAGTATACCCCGGCTAAAGGGGTGGATGTTGACACATGTGTCATGTTAGCTCAACTGGTTAGAGCATACCCCGGCTAAAGGGGTGGATGGACGCGGGTTCGAATCCCGCACATGACTATAATTTTTTCTCTCGTAAAAATTTTTAATTTTGTAATGTGATTCGCCTAGCAGGCGTCATTGCAAACTTAACAATATTAAAAAATATTCATGTTGTTCAACATTATCGATGTTGGAATTCTGTTTTGTTTTTTTCTTGCCCATTTTGATGATGTTGACCGCAAACAAAATAAAATATATTGTGTCTCGGCTACAGTATACTAATCACCATTGAAAAGAGTTTCAATTACAATAGTATCAACCAAGATTGGGTTGCTTGGCAAATAGGTATTTTATGATATTTTTTTTTGAGTATTGTGACGAGACTCACTTTAGTCTCACCTGATTAAGACAGGTTCGTGTTCAGTCTCATGTACCTGTAATCAGTACTAATATTATAAATGCGAAAGTAACTCTGTCTGTCTGTCTGTCTGTCTGTCTGTTACGCTTTCACGCCAAAACTACTGGACCGATTTAAATGAAATTTGGTATGGAGATAGTTTGAGACCCGGGAAAAAAAAAAAGGATAGTTTTTATCCGACTGCGCAAAAAGAGGTTAATGTTTTCGCGCGATAACCGACATACGCGCGGGCGGAGCCGCGCCCGGAAAGCTAGTCTTATATAATATTGGACATTCTCAAAAGCGCCACTATGCGTGCATTTGCACGTTTTTGTGTGAAGGTAATAAACAACATGAAAAGTGTAGCAGAATGCGGAATAAATGTCCGGCTTTTAAATAATGGAATTTACATTGTAGATGTTTCATGGTTTATACTACAGGAACTATAATAATTCACCCGTATTGAAATAAGACACATAATATCAGTACTATTTTATTTTGAGAGTAAAGCACGATTATTTCTGCATTATGGTTGTTTGGCGTATTAAGTCATACATATATTTGTATATTTTTTAACCGTTGGTATGCCTTAATTAATAAAAGGAAAAAAATCAATTATTGATATTATATAGGTTGACTAAATGCTTTTATTGTGGTAGCTGTAGTGTTGTATATAGTTCGTAGTATTATGTTAATAAAGGCATAACATTTAATTATTTTTATTAATAAATATTACTTAATTTTTATATGGGTTTTTTTGGCAGTCTTTAACATTCATATGGTTACTACAATATATCTAGCATCTGTTGCAACATAATAGATTCTTTACCATAGAGTAGGTATTTTCAGTAAGTGTATGTCTTGGTAGGTACCACTAGGTAGGATATTCTGCCTGAAAGCAGAAGCGTGCATAAAGTACTGTTTACTACAATAGTGTACAGTAATATAATGTTTAGTCGTGAAAGACACCGTAGCAAGTGACTAATGAGTCATAAGTACTAATGTCTTGGAGTTAGGGGCGTAGTGTAGTGTTAAGTGGAACAAGATGACATTGAATAGTAACAAATATTTTTAAAATTATCTTAAAAAAAACATTAAATAATATATAAATAAAACACTTAAAAAAGTATAAAAATATATATCTGGTGACAATTCCGCCTAATTTTGCTGTTATCTACGTGACGTCACAAACATCACGCAGCCTAACGGGAAGAATATCCGATTAGTTTCGCTTCTAAACGAAGCATCTTCATGAGGTCTTGACTCACCGAGCGCACGATCGAGACCGATCCTGCGCTCGCGGAATTGTCACTAGACATATATTTTTATACTTTTTAAAGTATTTATTTAAATATTATTTAATGTTTTTTTTAAGATACTTTTAAAAATATGTGTTACGATTAAATATGGATTTCCGCAAAGTAACGCCTGAATATATATTCATTACCTAAAGATGAGATTGCAATAAATAGATTAACGAACAGTTATGACGTTTATCATTTGACGGGCGAGTAGTCAGTCTCACGACTTAATATCATTTAAAAAAATCTATATTTGCTCCAGGCTACTACTATTCAAGAAGGATTCGCTGCAAGAACCATCGTTGGTACGTTGAATTACAATGCCAGTTCTTTACAAGTATAAATGAATTAAAAAGGTAAATAACACGAATGAAAATAATTTACTTTCATAAAGCGTTTTATTGTTCCATTGAAATAAATCTGTTGTTATATATATTTATGGAATTGTTTTTAAATCCTATTATTTGAAAACCAACTCGATGGGTTACGAAGACGAAAAATTTTCTTTACAAAATATGACATCTAATATCTGACAGTTTATTATATATTTTTTTTACATTTTTTTTGTACTCTTGCAATCAAGACGAATCTAACAATATCTCATATATTAAAATCGGTTAAGCTGTTTAGAGATTATGGTGGTATAAAGAAACTCACAAACATACATACCTGAACCCTATCTACTTAAAACTCCTTTTTTTGAGCAGTCGTTTTTTTTTATTTTTTTATTCTTGATAGGTTAGCCTTTGCCCACTATCTCACCTGATGGTAAGTGATGATTTGATTCATCAAATCATTCAACCTTCAGGTTACTCTGAATAACATCCTCGACCACGGATGTTATTCAGACTAACCTAGAGTTACTGGCATTCAAGGACAGCTGCCGGAACACACCGTTAGGTGCTTGGCGACAGATTTTCAACTTGAGGGTGGTAGCTAGCAAGGCGGGTATTTGCAAAGTGCCCTACCACCATGCTGTAACGACTGCTATCCTAAGACAACAACCGGGACCAACGGCTTAACGTGCCCTCCGAAGCACGGAATCGCTCAGTAGTAATGCCCAACCAGCGGTCACCCATCCAAGTCATGACCGCGGCGGACGTTGCTTAACTTTGCTGATCGATTCAGAATGGCTAAGCAAACTTGACTACGAGCGCTTCAAAAAGTCGTATAAAAATAAAACAGAATTGAAACCCATATCTTCAAGTGGATGTCATATGAGGAAAAAAAACAAAACTACCAGAAGATAAGGCAGTATTGCATTCTGAACAACTGCAATTTCAAACTACGATCCCCCAGACACCTGCCGAGCGTGGTACCGAACGTCCCTGTATGTGGGGAGGCATTTGTTCAACCGCATTGCTGTTGATCATGATGATGATGATGGTGACATAGTTGTCAATAATAGGTTCTATGAAAATAAGAGCGGAATATAATGTATGTCCCCGTGCGATGCCAGGTCAAAATTGCACCTCCCCATATCATCCCGTGGGTGTCATAAGAAGCGACTAAGGGAAAACTGGAAGGTGGGCAGCAGCGCCTTATAAAGAACTTCCGTCTTACACTGCGATCCCTAAGCTGCGTGCTAAGCGTGGGGATTATGGCAAATACCCCCTTAATAGGGGAGGCTAGGACGATCCGTCTGTAACAGCACAATATAATGTAAACGATAAATAACGTTCCTAACCGAAACTCGATACAATACTGACGTAACGCGTGGATAAAATATATTTTGACGCTCAGTTCCTCGCGTTATTTTACTTTGTGGCCTTATTTTGGTATGCTTGAATAACATTGCTCTTAAAAAGAGGTTTTAATTAAAATTCTCATATTGTAAACAAATTTATGAAACAGATACGTAACGAATTTTACTGGACGGTTTTTCTCTTATATTTTATAGTTTATTATATTTTAACGTTAATGGTATGTCAAATACCTACTTGATTTTTGCATTATTCTAGGGCTTTATATAGGAATATTGGGAAAATGTCCATCTGCCTGGCTAACACCTGCAAGTAGAAAATCCCTCACCAAGCATTTAATGATTATGTTAATGAAGATTTTCGTATTCGTTTCTTTGAGAACAATTTCCAATTCAAGGTTATTTCTATTCAAGTTATAACTTTCATCAAATTATTGAGGTTCTATCAAAATATTGAGGTCAAACGTGGTCAAAAGATAGCCTAGCCTATTGTGGGGGCTAAAGGCCGATAAGCAAAAATGCTTATGGATGGCACCGTAGACAGACGACAGAGGTTCCGAGCAGATGTGGATGCCAGGTCTTTCTAATAAGGCATACATGAAGCTCACCCACCGTTTAAAATGGAGTATTTCCTGAGTTGTGCAGCTCCCTTGCTCGACCAGCTACAGACAATCCATACAAACTTGAGTAAGAAGAATCCCACATGCTCACAAAAACGTCTTTCCCGAAGCGCGCAAAGTTGGAGTGAGCCCTACAACACGCAATACTTACAATGATAAAGCCATTCAACGACAAATATCTGGTAGAAACACCTATAAACAATAAATAAGTCCAAAAATACAGATAAATTTTACCGAGCTTTCAGGGTAGATCATTGTGAGTAGAAAATCTGCATTATACATCAACGGCCAGCTGGATTAAACTTCTAACTGTTTTATATATCTGTCGGATTTTTCACTGCTTAACACAGCCTCCCCCATTAAGGGGGGGGATTTGCCATAATCCCCACGCTTGGCAGGTGTTTTAGGGATTGCAGTTTAAAATATCAGTTCCTCAGAAAGCGCAGAGAGCAGACTAAAGGTAAAACACCGGAAGATGGGCAGCACCTTTCGGTATTTTACCTTTAGTTGTCTCTTACAACACCCATAGGTAGCAATGGTCCCCACCATTGCTTACATAAAATACACGTTACATAATACTTGTATTAGCTCTAGCCCGGCACCCCTCGGGTCTATCATACTAAATCATAATATTGCCGAGAAACGGCCAGAATGGAGAAGACATGTACAAGAGAAAGTACATGATTTTGAAGAGGATAGAAGGCGAGTCCTGGACCTTAAGCGAGATCAACTTAAAGCAAGACCGCCTTCTTACATTAATTACAACTACGAAAATGGAATCCTAACGTGTGGTGCTTGTAACCGCACGTTTACCGCTAAAATCGGATATGTAAGTCATATAAGGGCTAAACATCAAAGTCCCTAAATTTAATTTAAAAATCCAAAGCCCAAGTCACTGCAGCCGAAAACAGCTAGGTGGGATTATTATTATTATCATAATATTACGGACATGAAAAACTGTCATAAATGGTTATGGCGAGAGTGTTTTACCGAATTAATTATCATTCTTTACCGCAATTACTTAATCATACTTTATTAATACCAACCTAAACACGTTAACATAGTGTATTTATACAGTCAAATAAGATGGAGTTACTTTAAAACAAAATAACATCTACGCGAACTATGAAAAACTTTACCAACAAATGAACTCGGATACCAAATGCTAGCTTTTCAAATATCGAAATCTCGGATTGAAAGCAATCAGAAACTGATTTTATATTGGAAATTGGAAATAGCAAAGCGCAAATTGCTAGTTTTCAAGTTTACAAAATACACTGTTACAGAAAGAGACAGTATTCATAGTAACGTGATATATCAGGCTGTTATAGTTTTTCTAATAGCTTTTCTAGGACGGTAGTTATTTGAACACAAAGAGAGCCGTGGGATATAAACTACCCTTAAACGGTAAGATCCATATGATTTGTGTTTTGTGTACACCATGCTCACATGCTGATTTATGTTGAAATATTTGCTGCATTACTAATCCGATAACGAATTCATATACATCGTATGTTTACATGATTGTGAATTTGTTTGTCCCCGCGCTCAATTGGAGCCGCACCTTTCGTGACCACTTATTTTACTACTGTAGGTATAGGATAATAAATCGCGTGGTGTATCTAGCGGTTAGCCTCGGGTCGGACAGCTATTTGCTTCTGCCAGTAGTTCTAGGTTAGCCTGAACAACATCTTCGACCACATCATCACTTACCATCAGGTGAGATAGTGGTCAAAGGCTAACCTATCAGGCATAAAGAAAAAAAAAATGTGGCAGGCAATAGGTTCACCCCCTATCACATGGGAACGATCTGATGGGTGTCTGGCATAAAGTTGGACATCTCTGTCTGTATTCCCCGAAAATATAAAAATATAATAATATAATTTGCATGGTGGTAGGGCACTTTGCAAATGCCCGCCTGGCTAGCTACCACCCTCAAGTTGAAAATCTGTCGCCAAGCGCTTAACGGTGTGTTCCGGCAGCTGTCCTTGAGAGCCAGTAACTCTAGGTTAGTCTGAACAACATCCTCGACCACATCATCACTTACCATCAGGTGAGATAGTGGTCAAAGGCTAACCTATCAGGCATAAAGAAAAAAAAATGTGGCAGGCAATAGGTTCACCCCCTATCACATGGCAACGATCTGATGGGTGTCTGACATAAAGTTGGACATCTCTGTCTGTATTCCCCGAAAATATAATAATATTTTAGGATAAAATATAATACGCATGTTTTTTTATGATATGTTAATTTGATAGCTGTGATTTGATATTTATTTTTAAGATCTATATAACGAATATTTTCATAATTAATTGGGTCCCAAATATACGAGTAACTGTAACAAAGCCAAAATGTACAAGGCTAGTTTTTGAGCGTTAACTTACCTGATGATAAATTTAATATAGTACCAGTATTCGAGGTTAAGCCACATCACCATCCCCGACCAAATCATCCTCAACCATTAGCTTTGATTAACCATTAGGTAAGAGGCTAGCCTATAAGTTTTTTTTTATCACATCTATTCGAAAAGAGGTGGTTTATTCTTCATAAACAGGGACTAACATAGCTTTTTAATCCCCGATTGACTACAAGTGATTTGAATTTAGAATGTGGATATTTTTAATAAAAGTTCCCATCACCAAGGAGATCAATATGTTAAGATATAAAATTTAGAATGGTTTTTTACTCTCATGGTAAACAATCTTCTATTTCGTTTAATATGCCCTGTCAGTGTCATCTGAATATTTACATTTTTTTTTATACTGAACTGGATAGCACTTGACCACTATCTCACCTGATGCTAAGTGATGATGCGGTCGATGATGGAGCGCACTTACCCAGAAGATACCTGTTCACTCGCGATTTGAAATTTAGTAGAAGAAGAAGAACTTTTATTCACGTTGTCCAACAATAATTATTTTGGCTTTCCTTTACCTATACTAATTTTTTCCCTAGTCTCATCTTTTTGAAGAGTGTGTAGCTTTTAGTGTATGCTAAGCGTAAACAAGGAAAGTAATCCAGATGAAAAAAGATAAGTTCTAGTGGAGCTTGAACTTGTACAGCATAATTGGAAATGATATTTGCTTACCAAAAGTGCATACGCACCGCCTCCTGCTTAAAGCAACCATTGGTGAGATGTTAATGTTGTCTTTGTTAGTATAGGCATATAGTTGCTAAAGAGCCTACATTTCTGCTAAATGTGCAGATTTATCTTAGTCAAGTCGACGCGAGGAAAGGGCATGTTGCTAATTAAGCTTATTTGTTCACATGTAATTTTTCAACATTTAATTGTCTTACATAAGTCTCCCTCATTTCATTAACTTTATATTACAATACCTTTTTTTTGTAATTAAAAAAGGTTGGTTGATGCTTGTCTACATGTTAGATATACAGATAAGCAGATCATGGCGAAAAAAGTTACATTTCCAATACGGATCTCTAATTTAGATTATGTATATCTGCATAAACGATTTATTCATTCAATTTTACTCTGTACCTATATAATTTGATTCAATAATAGTTATTTGTTATACAAGAGTGCAAATTTGCTTTTTAACCGCGTGTTCAATTTTGATGACCGAGCAAGCGAAGGACTCTAAAATTGAATCACGAGCGCAGCGAGTGATTCAAAATTAGAATCCTGAGCGTTAGCGAGGGAATCAAAAGAGCACGAGGTGAAAAATCTTTGCACTCGAGTGCAACACGTAACTTTTCATTCCACCTCAGCGAGGAAATGACTAAATGCAATAAAAAAACGTTTACAATCACAAGATAGGTACACTTTCATTTCAGTTTAGGTATTATTTACTACATTATGACAGGTAAGTATTACAGAATAATCTTTAAATTATAACAAAATAATACTAAGGTATAATTATATTCGGCACCATAGAGGTAGCAGTAAATAGGTTTAATGTTTTTTTAAATTCACAAACTTAGTGCACACGATGTTCTAAATTCAATTTACTTTATCCTCTAGAGAATAAAAACGGCTTTTCCACTCAGATATTGAAGATTAAAAATACTCTTTCCGAGATGGTGGGATGAAAAAACTATTTGTATAATTGTATTGCTACTTAACATTGGCCTTATTTCTTTTGAAGAACATTGATCAAATAACTGTCAACAGGGCTATCATAGCGTATTTAATCTTATCTTAGGCTCGTGTTAGTAGATGCATCTCAGAGTTTATGGATCAGTATTGGTATGCAATAATATGACACATCTTGACAGAGATATTGACCTTAATAAGAGCGTCGTAGTCACCTAAATAGAATAAATGATTTTGACTTCGACTGTAACGTTGACAGACGTTCCATACTATTCATGTATGAAACATCTGTAAAGACTGCATCTTACGATCGGTCTCGGCTTACGGATACATTTATTGATACGAGTATGAGAGTGGAGAACAGGTCCCTTAACTACTTTGACCCCAACAATCTGTTAAGGTACAAGGAAAATTCCCTCATATCATTCATACTGCACAACACACACGACATTTATCCCATAATATGTTCTATCGTTGATTTCTACGCATCACTTTGCATATGCTCACACTTTGGCCCTTACTCATTATACCTAATAATAACAAACTGGAAGAGACATTGAAATAATTATTTTTTTCTTACCGGTGGTATGGCTTTTTTACTTTTACTTTACTTAAGTGAATAAGTCAAATAGCTCGGACTATAGTTTAGATCACATCCGGTGGTCTTTTTCTTCTAAGCGAGTCAACAACTTGGGTGTTCCGAGTGTTCCTTGAAAAAATAACCGGATGTGTTTAAATCTTTAGTCGGAGCTATCTGACTTATTTACTTGAATTATCCCGTATTGTTTACTAAGGGCCTGTTTCAGAATGTTCGAGTAAGTTCCGGTTTTACTACCCAGATCATATTTAATAAATAAAACCCTATCATTGCGTTTCATAGTCATCGGTTTAGCCTATTCATCGGTTGAAGTTTCAAACGCGCTGCATGTTAACTGTCATTTTTATGATTCAGTTATTTTATGTGTTGCATAGTAACCCGTAACTTTATTAGGACATTCTGAAACGGGCTCTAAATCAATCAAATCTATCGATAAAATAAAAATGTATCATTATTTGCTCAACAAATATAAACAACTTGAGTTTGGATCCTGTTTATTCCAACTTATCTACAAAATTCAGTCAATTAAATATATATACAAAAATAATAAAAACATACACCCAGAATAAAATTTTCAGTATGGTCAAATATATTAGTTAATTATAATAGTTTCGATTTGTCGTATATAATACCTCATACCCTCAAGTAGAAAATCTGTCGCCAAGCACTTAACGGTGTGTTCCGGCAGCTGTCCTTGAGAGCCAGTAATTCTAGGTTAAGCCTGTTAACACCTTTGACCACATCATCACTTACCATCAGGTGAGATTGTAGTCAAAGGCTTACCTATCAGCAATAAGTTTTTTTTTTTTTTAAATGTATATTTTTAACTCTGACAGCAAAATATCGATAAAGGTGCCGGCGTACAATTAAAAACAACAAACTGAGCCATAAGCCAGCTGTAGTGCTTTTCAAACTACCAATCAGTCACTGGATTCCAAACGTACCGTAGTTTGTTTATTTCGAATGACGAAACTCAGCTTACCAGTATTCAAATTAGAAAGGCTTTTTTTGGCTGAAATGAAATTTTTTTAGAACACGAACCTATTACGACAAATGAAATATAAAGCCGTTACAAAATATAGACAAATAAAGTCTAGTGTAATTCAAAGCCACTGATATCAGTCATTCAATGAAAAAATACAATATTACATAGTTAACGTAATTATTTTACATTGCAATACTTGCACTACAAGCTGAAAATAAGGTTATTGTTACTCGTGTTAACACTCTTATTGAAGAAGGGTATGGTCATAACAAAATTGAACATGACAAACTGAAGAATTACAATAAGCTTTTAAATTCTTGAAAACCACGTGAAAGAGCATCGTTTAGCAACATATATATTTTACTCTTTTCCACCACGAAATGGGCGGTTTTGGCGTTTAAAAACTCCAAGTTAAATCGATGATTGGGTTACTTACCATTAGATATTTTACTAGTAGTCTATATAGACTCCATACATTTCTATTCTACGAAGAAATCTCTCTCGGACGGCTAAGGAAAGCTCTCAAAAGGAAGCCCTGGAATGTAAGCGTTGAAGGCACTACCTGAAACGAGCGTAGGCGGCGGAGGCGTGAAGCGCATTCTAATTTTGTAATTTGCGGTCACCAAAAACACACCGCTACATATAGAGGTTTTGACAACATACTCAAAGGTAATTCCGTGGGCACTAGGCTTGAATTGTGACCTAGATTATTTAGGGTGATTAGAACTGCTTTTAGGAGATGGGAATTAATTTAGTCAGAACTAATTTGGTTCGCTCGGAAATGTATTGGGAGTTTAAATTAGACAAAAAGAACAACAAAAAACTAATAGTTTTTCCGTTAGGGCTAGGCAGAAGTGTCTAAATAGTCTAATTACCAAAAATTTAATTAAAATAGTTCAAAGCTCAAGACTACACTACAACATTATGTGGCAGAAAAACCCAATTTAAGTATCATTGGGCCCATGGATCGAACCCAGGACCTCGAGATTCAAAAGTGATGTTTTCGCCTCAACATTGTGGTGGTACAGGCTAGTGTGATCGTCTAAGTTAAGAGTTATGATATATTGAGAAAGGATTACTTGATTCAGAGATACGAAATCATAGGAGAGCTTTACTTAATGTGATTGTAAATCATCACTCATGTCTTACACAAGTTTTATGTCAGTACATAGGCGGAATGTCCATAAAATAATCACTTTCATATTCCTCCTGGCTTGCTTTAAATAAGAGAGGTCAACAAGTAAATTAATTAAAATAGTTAATTAAATTAATTATATTAGTGTATGCGTTTGATTCATAAGGTATATATGGAAGAGTTATTTCTAATTAGACCATCCTTAGCAAGTGGCAGGATTCAATACAAGAATGCCTTATTTTATGTGGAAGGAAAGATCATCTCCCCAATAGAAACCAGTCCAAATAACGTCTAGGGAACCTATAAAACGCGGCTCAGCGTACACCTAAGTTTTTTTTTTTTTTTTTTTTTTTTTTTTTTTTTTTTTTATTGCTGATAGGTTAGCCTTTGACCACAATCTCACGTGATGGTAAGTGATGATGTGGTCGAAGGTGTTAACAAGCTTAACCTAGAATGACTGGCTCTCAAGGACAGCTGCCGGAACACACCGTTAGGTGCTTGGCGACAGATTTTCAACTTGAGGGTGGTCGCTAGCCAGGCGGACATTCACAAAAATGCCCTTCCACCATGCGGTGAAGCTCAAGCCCGCGGCGGGATTCGAACCATGGACCTGCTGCGCGGCAGTCCATAGCCAATGCCACTGAGCCATCACTGCTTCAAAAAAAAAAAAAAAAAAAAAACCTAAGTGTTTTCAGGGCGGAACCAACCTTTTAACCTATCATGAGCTGAGGAGCTCTATTTATTCTTATAGCGAAATAAGCGCTATTTGTATATTTTATCAGCCCTTTAAAACCATGGATTTATGTTTATCTCAAATATCACGTGATTCAACACAAAATTTGTGTTTGCCTGGCCAGGCTTATAGAAATCTATAGGTCGGTTCAGAGAGGACGTGTATTGTGACGTATTGTACTGCCGCTTCTAGGCACAACCATGTAATGACTTGTGAAATCTAGGTCCCATATTCTTGTTATAGGCCTTCAAAATATAAGACTGTAAAAAGCACGCTCTCCTAAGATATCGTTTTGCAGTTATTCCCTATCATAGTCCAAAAGATATAATATAGATGTTTAGAGTTAATGGAATTGTATACTGTACTAATTTTAATATACTCCCTGTTGATCAGTAACTGGACTCGATCTCCCCTTGCTGTCTGCTCGCAGGACTTTGTGCTGGAAATTATATGATCTATCTATCTAGATTAGATGCTACGTTATAGCCCTAATGAAATAATTTATGTTATATTACTATCTTAAATTAGGTAAAGAATACTCTATACTCCAGCATATTCTGCTATACTAAATAATTAGACTCAAATATTATTTTACTATCCTAACTGTTATTAACTAAGTAAACTATCGTAAATTATTTATCAAAACAATTATAAATTTATCTCAAGATCTAATTAAGTGTGGATTACTATTTCAATAGCTAGAGTTCAAATATTCATTTAATTTACTTTAGATTCAATTATTCTTAATATATATTATATTCTATCTGATTGGAAAGGTTCTTAATCATAAAATAAAATAAGTTTAATATAGATCATATTATTTTTTATTATAATGATCTTAAAAGTTGTTGTGGTATTTAAGCGACACTCTTTGATTATTTAAATCATGAAAGTTACATATATATGTATCTATATAAATACACATATATATTAATCACATGATCCGCCATTCATTTCCTAGACTTTATTAAGAGGACAAAAAATGAATAGCGAAATGACAAAAACCTCTTTAGTCGTATTACACAGTACAGTAGAATCAACAAAACATATAATATATGTTAATATACACAATTATTTACAAAATAAAACCATACCCATATGTAATTTTCAACATAACAAGTGATATCTTTGACATGAATATACTAATTGTATGTAGCAAATAAGATATATGTATTCAATAAGGTAATACAATTTAATACTATCATTAATAAATTGACTATTCAATATAATTTAATTTTCCTTACAACAAATCCTCTGAAATTCCATAAAATATATATTGGGTGTAATTTTAAATTTATCGCTAGAATTAACTCTATAGTATGTTGAGAATAGGATTTATCAACTTTACCGAATGATTGTCTTCTAATATCACTGAATTTAAACTTAAGTTGTTAATTTATCAAATAATAATAAAACACTGAAGTTACTGCAGTTTTTAAACTGACTTCCGCGTTAAACCAGCGCTAATCTGTTAATGTTTTTCTCCTGTCTCCTCTCTTCGTCTTTGCAAGGTCAGAATTCCATCCCCTCTCTGTATGTAAGGAAACACCCCCATCGTCATCGATTGGTTGATCTAAAATAAAATAAAACAGCCACAGATCATTTGTTCTCTGATAGGTTAATTCCAGGATCGGTTAAGTAAACACCCTCGCAACAATATTTTTTATATTTCCCACGGTTTGCAGTTTTGCCAAGCTTCACAAAAAAACCCTCCAACCCAAATTTATTGTGAGTCTCTTTTCGAGTGGCCATTAAATCAAGAATAGATTTTGAATGCGTTTGTTTTTATCTTTTAATAGCTTCCCGGCGCCAGACTGTTAATTTTTTGTGTTTTGTGTTATTTTTAAAAATTCATTTAGGCAGCTCTACTTATTCGTCAAATAAAAACTTCATTGTATGTGTCATATACGAGAATACACTATTACCTATACTATATATGTGAGATACCTCCACAACATCTTACTAACCAGTCAGTGTGTATAGCTAAAACAATCCATACCCAACATTGCAAACATAAAAATAATAATAAAATTATATGTTTGTGGCATCGTCAACCAATTTAAAGCTAATTACGAAAATAACTCTTGTTTGCAGTGCAACGTTAATTAAACTATGGATATCGCTCCACCCAAACGAAGGCACAAATTAGAGGGATACGTCACATGTCATGTCGGCTTAGCAATTAGAGCATATTCCGGCCATAAGGGTAGATGGCGCGGGTTCGAAAACTGCACATGACGATAATTTTTCCTCCCGTTGCAATTTTGTAATCCATACCCATAGTACGAGTTTTGTAGTATTTTTTTTAATAACTGTACAATTAACTTTATCTTTATTTCATTTGATAACATTGGCTCTAACGGAAACTAAAATAAGCTAAGTAAAATTAAACTTATGTTTACTTACATAGTTCTGTGGGTTACTTTCAAAACTCATACTAAGGGTACTGCTATGCAACTTTCTATACTACAAACTTCAAACTATTCTTTTCAAAAAGCGTCCAGCACTACGAATACATATATGTTAGTTACATATATGTTCGCGTAGGTCGCGGTATTAATACCGACCACGGTCCGCGGCGCCAACGCCAATTGTTTGCCACGACAACAAATCTGCACACTGTTCTTGGTAACAACGCACCTATAGCAAGAGAAGTTCAATTGCTCAAACGATATGTTAGCCCAAGACTCAGAAATTTTATAATAGCATACATACATACTTACCAATTACCTCAGCATTTTATCTATGTTATGTGTTCAACTTTATGTCTGTAAATTACTAGTAGAATATTACATGGTTTCATATAACCTCGACGACAGCTTACTGTTAGTAAGCTTACGTTTAGTAGAATAAGTAAATAAATAAATAATTTTATCAACTGTTTACATCATGAATAAAGAAAAATTTTCTGTTTACATCATGAATAAAGAAAAATTTTGTTACCACCCGAATCTTGCTGCAGTAAAAAGAAAAACAAGTAGGTATTACCACAAAACAATTAGTAACATCAAAAGAACCGGCTCAAACAACGTTAATAGTCTGTAAACGACACTCCCAAAGTAATTATCATTAAATACGAGAACAAAAGAAAAAAATAAATTGAAAGCGGTTCAAAAGATTCCGTGCCAATTGGACGAGGTTTATTGGAACGGTAGAAATAAAATGATTAAATCACCCTCCAGATGTTATTAAGTGGGTAGGTATGACCGTTATCTTAGAAGAAAAGATGAAAGATTTCAATACAGTAATGCTTTGAATGAGAAGCCAAAAGAAGGTACTAGGTAGTTGAAAAGAGAATGGTTTTGTGGTACAGAAAGTCAATGGCAAAAATCATTTATTCAGGCATTTGCGACGCTCTGATAAGGGTGCTGGACTAGAACTTACATCCACCCATATCTTCCTGTGGATGTCGTATGAGATAACAAAGAGAAAAATTGCGCTAGAAGAGCATGCCACTTCTGAGGGTGATATGCAGGGGGTGTTGCTGCACAAGCGTCTAGTGTTGAAGTTGCATTCCTTCCATAAAACTAATGCCACATGTTCAGTAACTAGGACTGTGTTGTTTTGGAAGTTTCGTTAGGGAAATTAACGGCAAATGAATACTAAAATAATTCAAAATATCAAAGAAATCTTCCGTGAGGATATTAAAAGTTGGTTAACAGTACGTCTAGCCAGCTTAGTGGTCTTTAAGATGAGCCTGTAGAAGCAATAAAAATCAAACAAATAGTTTTGTTTTATTTAATTAAAAGTTTGTATACCCAAACATCTCATAGACAATCAATAAAGAACATCTTAGTTAATATATAACAGAAGTTAAAAAAAATCTTAAACTTTACGTTAAGAATTTTAAGGAGAATACATATTTTTTTTTTTGCTTTGCGTGAATGGATACGACCCAATAGTCACTTTTGATCAATGTTCTTTAACCTTTTAAAAAAAGCCAACCAAACAAAAGAGCGATCTCAACGTAACAAGAAAGACAAACCAGATCTATTATTTAGAACGTACTTTCAAGGAAACATTATTTTATTCTGTGTTTCATATTCATTTTTACACGACTGCCCAAAGGAGAGTTATGTATATCTTTGTAAAAGTCTCTATTTGGTATTTCAACGTTTGAATTATCGTTTCAAATTATTTTAAGACGTATTCATGTCAATCCCAAGAATTTTCTCCGCGCGACCTTAATTCCTTTTCATAATATAAGTGAAATACTGATATAAAATTCATTGCGCGCAAATACAAGGCAAATTTCATTTGAGTCCCATCACGCGAAACCGCGAGCTGGCTTTCCTCAGCGCATATGAAATAACAAATTCAAGGTTAAAGGAAAAATTCTGCATGAGCTCTTTTATTTTGCAATAGTTTGTTAGAATATGTACAGATATTGTTACATTTTTGGAAACAATTTAAAACACGGTTTTTGAAAAACCAAACAACAGTATAAAATTTAATTATTTTTATCTTAAAACTAGTAGTTTGTATTTGTGTGTATTTAGCTAATCTCGGGAAATCTAGTTTCAATGCCTCTTCGAGTTATCTGAATCCTGGAAATTTAGCCGAGAGGACTATTATAATGAAAACATTATTTGAGTTTTCGTTATTATTATCATCATGTCTTTATTCAGACTTTTATTAACTTATTTTTTTTTTGTTATATTTAATACAATAATTGAAGCTCTGCGACAAGGCTTTTCCATATTTGGATGTATCCAGCATTTTGAAGCACATTAGATACGTTGTTGAATTTACGTTTCAGCTTCGGCAGCGTTTACTCGTATGTGGCTTATTTTCGAGTTCCTTTTATCAGAGCGGCTACACTTTTTTTTGCTCCGGGGTAATAGTTTTCCAAACCTTTATAATTTTGGTTATAAAATAGATCTGATGATGGACAATTACATAATTATGTGATTTTTTTTATTCAACAATAATGATGATGTGAAGTACAGCTTGTAACTAAGATAAATCACTTGTTTATGGACTGCGTTAGACAAGTAATATTTATTTTTTTATTTATTTATTTAATATTGTCTAGATAATGTAGAAATAATAATGAATAGAAATGAATATTGTCATTGTACATAATATGTCAACGTATATTATACATATTTTTTAACGATACGTGTGTTTTTATGTTTGGTGTGTAGTTTGTGAGAATTTATATAAGTGTGTTGTCTTTGAAAACTGATAACCTCATAAAAAATATGGCAGTGAATGACGTAACAGACATATTCGAGACAGCTCTACGATAGGTTATTTTTTATTTATATTAAATATGGTTACTTTTCTTTATAATTCTTCTAGCATGGGGCGTAAAATCAAATCCTTAAATAAAAAAAATGATTGATATCTTAAAAAAAAAATAATGGAATAACACAAATCTGTGACACTCGTGATCGGAGTATAACCCGAACTACTACACTGGCATTCAATATTATGAAATAAGTACTTCATTTTAACTGACAAAGAACATTTCTTTTACAGTACTTATAAATTTTACATGCAGTACCAGATGTTAAAGCTCTAATTACTTTTGACTGTACCATTTCAATATGATTCTCATACCCGCTACTACAATCAGACATCACGTTTTTCTGCAAGGCCCATAATCCTTTTAGCTTTCATCTGTCCACTGCATAATCAAAAGAACCTTCGAGATCCATTTTGCAAGTGATTTTACGGCTGAGTCACGTCTGTACCCAGTTCACGTCGTGCGACGCGTAGTCGTATGTCACGTCAACGTGCCCTGTGTTTCGGAATGTGCACTTAAACGTAGACTGATGTGATGAGCAATGAGTACCGCGTAAACGTTTTCTCATAACATGGAATATGAATGTCACGCTTGCCATATTCTATGATTTTCGGTATAATTTTAATAACTGTGGAAGTTGTTTCTCATTGATGTATATATGCCGTTGACCAAATTACCACTATCTTACGTGATCGTAAGTGATATTACGATGGAAGATGTTGTTCTACATATTCTAACCTATTTTCCTGGCTCTCAAGGACAGCTGCTGAAACATACTATTAGATGATTATCCAATATTAAATTTAATGACCTTAACTGCCTGGAGTCATGGAAGGCCGCTAGTTTGGGATGCCACTTGCGTTGATACGCTTGCGGCGTCTCATTTGCCTTCCACCTCAAAGACAGCGGGAGCAGCGGCAGTGGCAGCAGAAATGCGTATAAAAAATGCCGTGTTGAGGAGTGCGCCTTCGCGAGTGAACAGGTCTCTTACTTTGGTACAGATTTAAATATTATTATAATTATTATCAAATATCATCTTTATTAATTTTAAGCTTGTAATATTTGTGTCAATTTGAGTCACGTCCACATTCACGTCTCACTACGCACAGCGCCGTATGTCACGTCAGTGTGCCGTGTGTTGCGTAATAAAACGCAGGCTCGTATTATGATGAGAGATAGGTATTGCGTTCATCGCTTTGTAAACACGGCTTTCCTGAATATGTATTGTCACGCTTAAGGTAATCTGTTCATTTAATGTACACAACATTATATTTTAAGCATTTCGAAAGTTAGTTTATTTGAAAAGATAATAACTGACATGGTAAGAGCGAGGATAGTCAAACCAATATGAATTTTATGTAAATTGTAAAATGTTGTATATGTTACTGTTCGAAAAGAATTTATTAATGTAAAGCAACCTGAGTTAAAACATTTTAAAAATCAACTCGAAAATTTGTAGTTGCTGTAGATTGTGCGACAAACTACCTAGAAGCAGTGATGGCTCAGTGGTATTGGCTATGGACTGCCGCGCTTCAGGTCCATGATTCGAATCCCGCCGCGGGCTTGAGCTTCACCTCATGATGGAAGGTCATTTTGTGCCTGGCTAGCGACCACCCTCAAGTAGAAAATCTGTTGCCAAGCACCTAGCGGTATGTTCCGGCAGCAGTCCTTGAGAGCCAGTGAAATTACAGGCACATGAGACGTAACAACTACTTCTCAAGTTGACGGGCGCAGTGCAATTCGTGACTTGTGGCGAAATGCATCTGTTATAGGCAGAGGTTATTCTATTTAATATCAGGTGGGCCTCGAGCTAGTTCCGTCACAATAACATAAAAAAAAAAAAAAAAACTTGATATAAAAAAAATACGTGATGCAAAAAAGGGTGTTGATACATATCAGTGTGTGTAATTCACAGTTACAAATTACAATATAATAATTAATGATGATATTGTTTACCCCTGGTGATATTCTTTTGCTACATACATATTATATCAACAACGCATGCAGCATGCTGGGGACGGCAGCAACTAATAGTGGGCTGGAGCATTTGGACTGCCTGTGGGCCTGCAAAAGTCTTTAGGTTATCTAAATCCTTTCGTTATAGAAGCTGTTATGTTATATATAGTTTGCAGTGATTTGTTAATAAAGATATCTTCTTTTTTAAGTGCCTCTCCATTAATGAAGGTTGGCAGTAAGCTTCTTAAATTGTTCCTTATCAAGCGCCAATCTGAACAGTTGCTCGACGGTCTTAATCCCTGTCCACTCCCTGATATTACGGAGCCAAGACATTTTGCGTTTTTTTTTTATGAGATAGGAGGGCAAACGAGCAGGCGGCTCACCTGATGGTAAGTGATCACCGTCACCCACAAACATCTGCAACACCAGAGGTCTCGAGGATGCGTTGCCGGCCTTTAAGGAGGGAATATGCTCTCTTCTTGAAGGTTCCTAAGTCGTAACTGTTCGGACATACTTCACCTGGCAGTTGGTTCCATAATGTGGCAGTGCGAGGTAGAAAATGCCGTGAAAATCGCAAGGTTGTGGACTTCCAGACGTCGACATGAAATTGATGAAACATCGCGCTTTGTCGGGAAGTCCGGTGGCGAAATTGAGCTGCAGGTAGTAAATCGAACAGTTCCTCAGAACACTCCCCGTGATATATACGGTAAAAGATGCAGAGTGATCCAACATCTCTACGCAAAGCCAAAGGGTCGAGCCGACCGGAGAGAACTTGATCGTCAACGATTCGAATCGCTCTACCAGATTTACGCTTCCCGGGTACATTTCCCATTCAATAAAGATATACGGCCGGAAAAAATAATAGTATTTAAATTCAAACTATGAATCACCGTCATCACGGTGGCTCAAATTGCCAGAGAATTTCCTAATTCCAAGGAAAGATGGGCGCGGGTTCGAATTCCACTAGCAGTTTCGTTCTTTTAATTTGTTATATTAATATGTAAGCTTATTTTCTTAGCAGGCCAAAAAACTAGCTTTATTAAAATTTTACTACTCGTACATTTGCATAACGATAAAAGGCCTTATCCAAAACTATTTGCTTATACTTAAAATCCTAAGAGATATTCTATTCATTTAATGGCTTTTATCTCCATTCGCAGGTCCAGTAATTACCATTGAGATTAAGTTTAATCTACAATATAACACTATAAATGAAATTAATGGTAAAGGGCGAAGGGACTATTTTGAGGAACTATTCAAAAGCTTACTTAGAATATAACATTTCTGAATCTCAGGAGCTCCGTACAGTTTTCCTATTTACTGTTCATCGAAAACACAGTTTGCGAAAAAACTCAATTTTACTTAACAAAATCTAGAAAATTAAGCTTAATTTTACCTAACTTAATCTAAAGAAGCTCAAATTTTATTTAAATTCAAACTGTTTTGCATAACAGAATTTGTAGTAAAAAATATATTTAGGGGAACTGTGCTCTCTGCGAACAGTGTTTCTGCATACCATATGGAAACTAATGTTTCAAATCACGTGTATATTTATTACCGATAGTTATGAAGTGTCAACACATGGTGAGGTTTTGCGTTATGTCAAAAAATAGAGTCATTTTATACTACGCAACTTTTTACTTCTAAATTTAGCAACGTGGAATAGATTGGCTTAAGATATTATAATAACAATGTCCTACACGAATGCGAACAGTATTGTGTTCTATTCTACAAGTTAAACTTCTACAGTTTAAACTAAAGGGACGGAGCGGAAGCTTATCTGGCAAGTCCGAAGGCAGTTTTGCATATAAACATATGTGCGGTACGACTAACCCACTTACATACTCTGTACGCTACTGTACTTACATAGCTATGGAAATAATACTACAGTAGTGATGGATATGCTAGTTTATATTTTGAGGGCCAATTTCACCAAACTAAAAAAAGGGGATAACTTTAGCAGAATAAATTTGTTCTCTGTAACAAAAAATATGATAGACCCTTATCACCGTATAGATATCCAATAATCTAGCAAAAATGTATTCCAAATTTTCCATGGTATTGGATTTATCTTATCTAAGATTAAAATATTGTTACATAGAATTTGTTGATATGGCTCTAAAAATTAAAAACTAATATTGCCACTACTACAACTTATAAAACATATTATTTTTATGTGCAGTTAATATACTTTATATAATCTCATTCGGTAATATTCTAATTATGAAATGAAATACAGAATTTTATTGGCATATTTTATGTACATACTTCTTTAAGAAAATTAAAAAGTTAAATTAAAGCATTGTTCTCCTAACAAAACAATGCTTTAAAACAATTTTTTAATTATTAAAGTACAATGTGTCCCGACCAAGGAGGTTTCAACATTATCTATGGTGAGCGAGATGCGCGCGCAACGCGCTGCGCTGATTCCGAGCCAATAGACCAATAACAGACGACGGACACGTTGACATTCCGACCTGTGCCGCCACGCCGTGCACACCTGTCTACAGCTCCGCCAGTATCTCCCAGTGAGACCGCAATAGTCCCCGCACTATTGCCGTCTCACTCGGGTCATCGTTCCGACGCTAGTTGCAGACCAGTGCCATTGGAATACGCAGTCCTGACGAAGTTTTGTTTTGTGTGCAGAAGCTGAGCAGCCGTCGAACGCCGTGCAACGTGAGCTACGAGCTCGCCGTGCCGGCGCGCAGAGGCGCTCTAAGACGTCAGGCATTACCACCTACCCAATGTCCCTTGTTTCGTTATAATATCATTCCGGGCTGGTGCTCTTGCTTTGACCGCACTTTTCGGTGCGCACTTCACGACTTTACTACTCGACACAACATCGTACCAGTGCGCGTAACAACACACTTTGTGCTGTTAAGCGACGTCGTTCAGGCGTGGGGTAGCGTCAGCCAAACCCGTCTGAACGATCAAATCCGCCATTTGCTGCGGTCGCAGTGTGACACCCTACGGTGACAACGGCCACTGTTGAACTTTTGGTTTAACCTTGCACCGTGGCCTTTCCCGCTTCACGGGTCAGCCGAAGCAAGCTGGGCTCCGGGACAACTGGCCTTGGGGTCGCCCCTAGTCAACCCCGGAGTAGCGCTTAGGAGCACCCCTCTCCGCCGAGAAAAAAGCTCGGAGAGGGTACACAACTAGGGCACACCTTAGGTACACACTCCCTCTCACACAGTGAGTTCACAAGTTGTGTGAGGGAATTCAAACCCTTGATAGGGCGTCCTGAGTATTCCCCTCAGGATGCAGTCCCGTCCCTCTAACGGTGAGGTGCAGGTCCTTCAGACCTTCGCCCTCCGCCACCCCGATCTGTATGTTGCACATATGCAACTCCTCGAAGAGGAAGCGAGTGCCCGCCTCACGGACACTCTCATTGCTCCCTCCGGGACTTCAATCCCGGAGGCCAACGTCCCTCCTCTGACCCGGTCCTTCTCAGAGGACAGTCCACTTTCGCCCGCTCCGGGCCCTGACAATAGACGCACGGGGATAGCCCCTCCCCGGGAAAGGTCTCGCTCGCGCTCACCGATCGGGAGGCCAGCGAGCACCCGTCCCTCCATCGCCGTTGTCGAGCCCACTACGGACTCCGAAACGGAGATGGATGTAGATCCGAGTCGCGCCTCACGCACTGACTCGGACTCCGATAACGACGGCTATACCGTCGTTGACCGAAAACGCAAGCGTGCTCCTAAAGCCGCTAGTTGCGCAACTTCCGCCCCTCCCGCCAAGGCACCCGCTAAGGCCCCCGCCTCCGGCAAGAAGCCGACCCCCGCCCCGCGCCCCGCGTCTCCTCCCTCCGCTCCGGTTTCAACCGCCGCGTCCCCTCAGGACGCGAGCGCACGTCGCGAAAAACCGCCTCCGCCTTTGTTCATTCAGGATAAAAGCAAATGGGACATGCTGTCCCGTTTAGTTTCGGATCGTGGGATCCATTACACTAATGCCCGCTCCACGCAGCAGGGCATTAAAGTCCAAGTGCCCACCAGTAGCGACCACAGAGCGCTAACAAAGCTCCTCCGTAAAGAGAGCATAAGTTTTCATACTTATGCGCTCGAAGAGGAGAAAGTCCTTCGCGTTGTGATTCGCGGTGTGCCTAAGGAGATACATACCGATGCGGTATGTGACGACCTTAAAGCACAAGACTTCCCAGTGCATGCGGTTCACCGCATGTACAGCGGGAAGGACCGCAGTCCATATGACCTAGTACTCGTAGTACTAGACCGTACACCAGAGGGCAAGGCCATTTTTAATTTAAAAAAGGTCTGTGGCCTCTCAGGACTCGATGTCCAAGCCCCATACAAAAATGGGAGTCCCTCGCAGTGCCATAACTGCCAACTATACGGGCACGCCTCCCGTTTCTGCTTCGCTCGCGCTAGGTGCGTTAAGTGCCTAGGCGATCACGCGACAGCAGCGTGCACTCGCACCCGGGACTCGCCGGACCCACCCAGTTGTGTTCTGTGCGGTGCTCAAGGGCATACCGCGAATTACCGTGGTTGCCCTAAAGCACCACGAGTGAACCACAGGGTGGCAAGGCATAGGCCGACCCGCCCCTCTTATGACCGTTACCAACGGGTCAGCCCTAAACTAACGGTAGTACCTGCCTCACAGGTAATACCCGCGCCGCTCCCAGCCCGTAACGCATGGTCTAAACCACCCAGTATGGTTAAGACCGTCGCTACCGCCCGCGCCCCGGCCCGCGCGACCGCGCCCGCACCCGCACCCGCCCGCGCCGCGGCCCCTGCCCTCGCACCGGCCCCGGCTCGCCCCGCGCTCCCGGCACCCGCTGCCAACACCGTTCGCGCCCCTCCCCGCGCCGCTTCCCGGCCACAAGCTCCCCCTATGCCATTGATGGCTGCCCCTCTTCAAGAGGCAATCAACCTAGTCAGCGATCTGGCTATGTCGGTTGACATCAATGAGGTACAAGAGCTATTCCACAAGATGCAATACGCTCAATCCCCAGCGGACGTGATCCAATACACATTGGAACACGCGAACTTACTAAGCGCCCTTAAGCGCTTCGTTCCCCAGGCCCCTCCCCAGTACAACCACTATGGGTAGTACAACCGAACGCACGAAACCGCACTCAGTTTCGTTAGCGTCATTTAACGCTAACGGCCTCTTCAGACAACGTGACCTCGTCCACGACTTTTGTTGTACCCACCTTATCGATATCATATGCGTGCAGGAAACCCTTCTAAAACCGGGGAAGGCGAACCCTAGGTTTGCCAATTACAGAACGGTACGTGATGATAGAGTGAACTCCCGTGGGGGAGGCACTCTTATCTATTACAAAAGGTCCCTGCACGCATTCCCCTACCTACCCCGACTCTTGTTAATATGGAAGCATCTTGTTGCCTCCTAGCTACGACTGGTCATCAACCTATAGTCATAGCATCCTGTTACCAAGCTTGCCAAAAGCCGATCGTCCGAGCTGACTTAGAAGCATTGTTCTCTTTAGGAAGCGCCGTCATTCTGATTGGCGACTTCAACAGTAAGCACATTCTATGGAATTGTAACGTCATCAATCCCAAAGGTATTGCACTTGAAAACCTAATCGCAGAACTTAACTTTGACATAATTGCGCCCACTGAGCCCACTCACTACCCTTATATGGAAGACCACCGATCTGACTTGCTTGACATGGCACTACTCAGAGGCGTAACACTCCGGTTACGCTCCATAGAAGTGGTTCACGAGCTTCACTCTGACCACCGACCCATTATACTGCGACTAGGTCGCGACCCAACGACAGACCTCCCCCGCCCCACTAAGACAATAGTGAACTGGAAGCAAGTAGGCGATGCCCTAAAGGCTATCAGTTTACCGGACCTTGACAAGATCCCTGACGACATCCTGACTAAAGATGACGTAACCCTTGCGATCGATTCGTTCACCAATCACCTCTCCACCGTAGTAGGTGCATCCGCAAAGGAGGTCATGGTGCCGAACGACCGGCGCCTTGTCATTCCAGCGGATGTGAGTCGATTAGTGACGGAAAGTAAAGCAGTGACCCGACATTACGACTCTTACCCCAGTAAAGAGAACAAAACTAAGAAACGCCACTTTGAACGCATGGTTCAAAGTCGCATGTCTGAGTTGCGTGATCAACAATGGGGTGACAAACTTTCAAACCTCGTGCCAAGCCACCATGCTTATTGGGACTTGGCACGAGGTTTGAAAGGAAGTAACCATAACGACATGCCTCCCTTATACAGACCAGTCCCACTAGTCCCAGCGTTCTTTAAACGAAGACAAAGCTGAGTGCCTAGCTGATAGCCTAGAGGCTCAGTGTTCCCCTAACGTAGATCACGTTGACCAAGCTCACCTCGATTCAGTGGATGCTGAAGTCGAACGTAAAAGCTCTGTGGTCACCTCTGAACTCCCACCAATCACCTTAGCGACTTACGCTGAGGTGGCGAGACTGATCAAGGCCCTCCGACCGCGCAAATCCCCCAGTGCCGATGGCATATCCAACAGGGTTCTTAAAACCCTCTCTCCTCCTCTCATCCATCTCCTAGTCAGCATCTTCAATGCTGCTATGAGCCACTGCTTATTCCCAGACACCTGGAAATGTGCAAATGTTATTGGCATTCACAAACCAGGCAAAAGCTCATCTGACCCCACCAGTTACCGCCCCATCAGCCTCCTCAGTGCCTTAGGCAAACTTTACGAGCGGTTACTTGCAAACCGTCTCCAGTCCCATGCTAAGGAACACCACCTTATTCCAGATGAGCAGTTTGGCTTCAGACCCGGACACTCATGCGTCCAACAGGTGCACCGCCTCACGGAGCACATCATTGAGGGCTTTAACAAGTACCCCAAACCCCAGACAACGCTAGCAGTCTTCCTCGACGTAGCGAAAGCTTTTGACAAAGTCTGGCACAATGGCTTGATTTACAAGCTATACCAATTTGGCGTGCCAGAACGTCTTGTGCTCATCCTACAAGACTTCCTTAAAGCCAGAAGCTTTCGCTATCGCGTGGAAGGCACCCTCTCCTCCCCCCACCCAGTCAGAGCCGGAGTCCCTCAGGGCTCCGTGCTATCACCCATTCTCTTCGCGCTGTATACCAGCGACATCCCACGCTCTCAGCCTAACGTCCTATTAGCCCAATACGCGGATGATACCGCTATTTATACCACGGGGTGGCATATCAGTAGAAAGTCCATTCCCGCCCTTCAACGGGCCATCACCGAGATCGGTGACTGGTTCCGTAAATGGCGCATCGCGGTCAACCCAGTTAAAAGTGCATCTATGTACTTTACTGAGAAGGGCCGCCCCCGTTACCCGCAACGTTTAACTTTGTTCGACCAACCCATCCCCTGGGTTAGTAAAACAAAATATCTCGGAGTCACCCTTGATCGGAATCTCACCTTTAACGATCATATAACAACCGTCCGTAACAGAGCGGCCTTTGTAATGGGTCGCCTTGGTCCCCTGATTCGCAAAGAGAGTAAAATGTCTCTTAGAAATAAGAAGACACTTTACACTGCCTGCATCCGCCCCATCATGACTTACGCATCAGTAGTGTTTAGTCATGCTAGTGAGGCCCATCTCCATAAGCTTCAAGTCATTCAAAACCGTTTTCTTCGTAATGCAACCGGCGCTCCGTGGTATATCCGGAACACCGAGTTGCATTGCGACCTAAACCTTCCCTCTTTAGCGCAGTTCAATAAGGACTGCGCCCGCCGATACTTTGATCGAGCGCCCCACCATTCGAACCCATTGGTTGTCCAGGCATCGAACTACTCGACCGCCTCTTCTATCCCATTTTTCAAACCCCCCCGTCGCCGACCACGGCAGGTATTAGACGACCCGGATGACCCCATCGCAGTCATTACATTGGCAGCTTTAGCGTTATCCGCAAGTCGTCGAGGTAATATCCCCAGGTGTGAGGTAATTAGAGGTCACACAATCAAACACCGAGCTCGCCGGCGAGCTCGAGGCAAAAACAAGGTCACGATAAATTGCTCTCCAAATAGTCAAAGAGTATTATTCAGTAGGGCCCAATTGTGCAACACTGTAGTTGCACAGAGGCATTTTGCTCCGATCCCCCCCATGTCTCTCGACAGCGAGACAAGCCGAGGTCCAAACCACAGTGGTGCCCTTGAGCTCGCTGTCAACCCCTCCTATAGTAGCGGTACGTTTTCGGCGTCCGCAGGAGACGGAGGTAGAAGGCGCTTTTCGCCTTCTACGCCCGTCTCGGGAGAAGTGCCTTCGGCACTTCTCCCTCCCGGGCTATTGTAGGGCCAGGCCCTCGCCTAAAACCCGGTGGAGCTGGACGACCGCACAGGCGGTAGCCAGCATCTCTGTCCTCCTAAAAAAAAAAAAAAAACCAATAACAGACTTTTTCATTTTGGCGCTATTTCGTACATACGAATTTGAGTAATATTTTGTTGGATAAAACTTTAGTAGCAAAAATGTCAAGCAACAACCACGATACTGATGATTTAACTCCACCTGACATTCTAGAAACAGCTACGAAACTGACGAATAGTCTTTTGCCAGAAAAATCAAGAAAAGCGTATAGCCACAGAGAGTTGAAATACAGGTAAAAAAAATTAATATAGCCATGAGATTTAATAAAGTAGTGTATGCAACTGCATATAATTAGGTATTAAAACACTCGTGTAATCTTATTTTGAAACTCGCCTGCGGCTCGTTTCAAAGAACTACACTCATGTTTTAATACCCTCTATTATATGACAGTTGCATAAACTACTATAATACTAGATGACACCACTAGAACCAGGTTGTAAAATAAATGCGAGCCCTCACTCTCAGCTTTACGCTTGTATTATACAATTATTAGGGTTCAAAAAGGACCCTATTAGCTTTCGCTGTACATTAGTCCGACCGCCCTTTAAAACCGTATTTCCTTTGAAACGTTATGTCTACTGTTTACAAAGTAGGTGTAATTACAGCGGATAGCCTAAGTAAGAAATACTTACAGTAATTATAAAATTATCGTTGAAAAATATATGTAGTATAAAAAATTTTTAGTTAGTTCTTTATTTTTGCGCTGGCGTAAAAACGGTAATACAACAGGCGTCAAATTTTGTCGCAGTAAAATGGCCACATTTCGAGATTATAGCGGAGCTATACCGCCAAATTCATCAGTATAATTCCAGAATCTTGCTTCCTACATGTCCGTCTATTATCACATTTTATAAATGTTACCACAAATACAAATATAAAATACTACAACGTACCTACAATGTGCAATGGCACGTGGTGACATAAGCCTAACTATATTATAGTGTTTCAAAATATGATTACAAGCACTATCGCGTGCTAAGCGAAAATCATTTTTTACAAATTATTGGAGTACAAAGTTGTAAGCATGCCCTATGTAATTTTCCACCCTTGACTTGAATCCCCTATGACGGTTACAGTTATACAATTGGAGCACAAAATTTCGGCAGAAATGCCAAGTCCCAGGTGGCTGAGGTGGTTTGGGCATCCGACGCCATATCGGAGAACGCTGGTTCGATTCCCGCCTTAGGCATAAAATTTTGTACTCAAATAATTTGTAAAATATATTATAGTGGTTACAGAAATAAAAAAATAAAATATTAATATTAACAAGTTATGTATCATATTTTTATAATATATTATGATATAATTATACTAAGAATTTTAAACTACAATATTGTAATCTTCATACTACCTACACGTAATTTCTTTATTACATTGTGTTTATCTTAGATGCATTACATACCGAATAACTGGTAACTAGAGTTGCATTATTATTTTTATTTGAATTAAATTATTCGAAATAGAACGAAGTACAAAAATATTTCCATACTTAACAATAATTTAAGTCACATCTACCCCAACACTAGTAAGTAAGACTGCGAAGTCTAAGTTATACGACTGACGACTTAACTGGAACCGTAAACTCCTAGAATGTTATCTACGAAATAAAGTGCTCATCGTTTGTGACGTCACAAAAGTCTGTTTATTTGATTGGTTGTTTTGGTTTTACGAGCAGTCTCTCTCAGACGGCTAAGTAAGGGGCGCGGGCGGTAAAATATAAATATCTCATTCACAGGCACATCGAGAGGTAATAAAAGTACTCGTATTTATTGAGCACAAGCTTCTGGCAGCGATGTCATCCCCAGTCTTGCTGGAAATATTGAGCTGGCTGCAGTATATTTCTATGTTAAGAGAATTTATCTAAATGTTGGTTTGTTACCTACACATTTGAAGCTTCCTTTGTTGTCCGGATTGACGCTAGAAATGAAATTCCTGCTTAACTAAGTAATCAGTTACTTAGTTAAGCAGGAATTTCATTTCTTGATGATACGGATGGATGAGACGGTTGCGCCGCAGCTGTCATAGTCATAATTTCTCCGTCCGAACTGTGACTTCTGTCACTATCATTGTGATTGTCACTTTCGTTTTGGTAGGTATGTTGGCCATCACGGGAGCACGGTAATGTTATCTATACAGTATTTCAACAATTTCATTTCATAGAAACGGACGAAACGCGAGTTATACCTACGCGCCTCGATCTTGACCCGCGCTCGGTACGCAGACAGTCGCGTCTGTGCCGCAGTGACGAATGGACGGTGTGTTATTTTTTCGCGATATGTTTACTAAAAATAAGTTTATGTACATATTACATATTTAATATGACGAGTAGGATATATTGTGCAGTTTTTGGTTGCATGAATTCGTCAAAAACGCATCCAGAGATAACTTTTTTTAGATAACTTGGAAACTGAAAGGTAATACTATAAAATAATTTTACTTACTAGTAAGTACTACTACGCTGTGCTAAGTATGAAGCGCTCGTAGCCAAGTTTGCTGAGCCATTCTGAATCGATCAGCAAAGTTAAGCAACGTCCGCCGCGGTCATGACTTGGATGGGTGACCGCTGGTGACATTACTACTGAGCGCTTCCGTGTTTCGGAGGGCACGTTAAGCCGTCGGTCCCGGTTGTTGTCTTAGGATGGCAGTCGTTACAGCATGGTGGTAGGGCACTTTGCAAATGCCCGCCTGGCTAGCTACCACCCTCAAGTTGAAAATCTGTCGCCAAGCACCTAACGGTGTGTTCCGGCAGCTGTCCTTGAGAGCCAGTAACTTTTTTTTTTTTTTTTTAATGTTATTTTGACGAAACAAGCTCGAGGCCCACCTGATGATAAGCGGTTACCTCTGCCTATAACAGATGCATCTCGTCACAAGTGACGAATTGCACTGCGCCCGTCACCTTGAGACATAGTTATTAAGTCTCATGTGCCTGTGATTTCACTGGCTCTCAAGGACTGCTGCCGGAACACACCGTTAGGTGCTTGGCGACAGATTTTCAACTTGAGGGTGGTCGCTAGCCAGGCGGGCATTCGCAAAAAGCCCTTCCACCATGCGGTGAAGCTCAAGCCCGCGGCGGGATTCGAACCATGGACCTGCTGCGCGGCAGTCCATAGCCAATGCCACTGAGCCATCACTGCTTCACTCTAGGTTAGTCTGAACAACATCCTCGACCACATCATCACTTACCATCAGGTGAGATTGTGGTCAAAGGCTAACCTATCAGGCATAAAGTTTCAGTTTATTATCCAAGAAATGGATATTAAAACAATTTAACCCCAAGTGTAACGGATACAAGTATCTCTGACCTTGACTCGCATATATGTCGGTACGCCATTCTAGAGCTTTCTGGCAAATGCTATATAGGTTACAACCGTAATAAAGCTAAATTGGCTCGTTTTGTTTATTCGATACACCTTTCCATTTCCACGTTAGATGGCCCTTTTTAGTATGAAGGTAATAAACAACATAAAGAGTGTAGCAGAATGTGGAATAAAGGTCCGGCTACTAAATTACGGACTTAAAAAAATGGACTTGCAATGTTCCATGTTACAGCTATAACCATTACAGTTTTTATATTACAGTTTGAGATGAGATACTCGTATTTCAAATGATGATTGAGAGGAGATGTCTTTTTAGATTTATAATATATGCTGTACAAAATAATGCATGCTTTTTCTGAATACTCTGACCTGTATTTGCCCAAAAAAATAATGTTCTTTTGTTCAGATACACATCTGAATTTAATGGTTTACCTTTTAGGAAATGTATTGGGTGTTGTACACACTCTAAAAATAAGATTTAACACATTCTTCAGAGGAACTAAATGGTTCAGCATACTACTAAGCAATTTGTTAAGCACTCAAGCTGTATTAAACAGTGATATCGCAATTCAAAATCGTTACATTAATTATTGAAGTGAGCTTATTTTCATTAATATACTAATATTTTTTTACAGTTTTAATATTTTTATTCTTGCAATAAAGCATGCTATGCGGATTACATTATACAAAATTACAAATTTACGAGAAGAAAAATTTAAGTCATGTGCGGGATTCGAACCCGCATCCATCCACCCCTTGAGCCAGTGTATGCAATTATACCAACTGAGCTAACATGATAAGTTTAAATTTTTGCTCTAGTAAATTTGTAATTTTGTTATATTTTTACAGTTTCTTAGAAAAAGAGCGAAACATAATGTAAACGATAAATAACGGCATCATACTTACCTATCCGAAACCCAATATAAGAGATCGAACGGCGCGTGTATTAAAATTTAATTTAAAAGAAATTTGAAGCTTCAATACCTCGTTATTGTATTTTACAGCGCATTTTTTATGAGGCTTTAATAATATTGTTATACTATAAGAGAATAATTAAAATTCTCGTATTTAAAACAAAATTGGGGGGGAAGAATTAAATAAGAGACCGTTTTTATAATATTATGAGCTGTTCTTCGCAAAGGTAATTATATTGTAATAGTTGTAGTGCTTTCTTCGAAAGTCTGCCAGTTTGAATTGGATTGACGGGTGGCTAGGTGGATCATGGAATAAATAAAGTCTACCATAAATGGTATGGGGTGAATAGAGAATTATTTATGCGGGACGAAACATCGTTTGGCGAACGTGCAACAAATCATAAACAAATCAATATACTGACACAAAAATTACATAGGAAGGGCACAAGCAAATAACAGGGAATGTCCTAATTAATGAATTTTGAGAAAATACAATTTGAAAGTTTAAAAGTATATTATTTTTATTGAGATCAATGCATGCATTAACTTTTGCTTAGAACTAATTAAATGCTTAATTAGTAATATTATTTTAATGTTAAATAGATATTTTAGCCTTTGTAAAAATAGTAAAATCCTATCAAAACAAAATTAAATATCTTTTAACAAACAAAAAACAAGGAATGTCCTATATCAGTCATCTGAATGGTTGGTACTTGGATCATATTATATTGATCGGTACATAAAAATATTGAACTTCTCTGGTACAAAATGGCATTAAACACAAAATCTTTATATTTTACTTCGCTTATTAGCAAAAAATTTTTATATGAAAAATCTGGAAGCACTTTAGGAGTTTCAACACTCGTAAATTTATAGTTTAAAATGTTTGTTTTCTCCCAAGCACCATTATAATTTTCTCTATGGAGTATGACATGACCATCTTTAAATACCATCTTTTTCGTTTGTTTCTGCAGAGGGACCTCAGCATTTTATCAACAATTCTACCCTGAAAATCATAACTGTCAGATGTGACAATCCTTGTTCTTTGGCGTAATGTCGTGGACATTCCCATTTCTTTTCGTTTTGGCCTGGTATTAATGAGTATTATAAAATTAATTATTAATCTGTAGCGGAATAACTCAATCTGACTGTGTAAATTTACTGCCTACATACATATAGAATTATTTACACACACAGACAAGATCGAGTTCAAAACAAAAGTTCATCTAATCAAACTACGATGTACGTTATACACAGAGAAACTCGGGACGCCGAATGCTAGCTCTTCAAATATTGAAAGCAATCACAAGAAAATTGTATTTTCGAAATTTGAAATAGCAAAGTGCAAATTGCTAGTTTTAGAGTTGACAAAACACACTTTCTGCTGGAGTCTTACACAACAAGATATATTTACTTAAAAGTAGGAAGTCACAAATGTGGCAGGAAATTTAAAATTTAAACTGATTTTTAAACAGGATGGTGCGTCTGGCATGGGATGGTTTGTGATGGGGTAGTTTAGGATGGGATGATTTGGGATGGCTGAGATGGCATAGGATGAAATGTGGTGAGATGACACACACGGACATTACAAATTATTAAGGACACATTAACTAAGAGTATTGTACTTACTTTTACATACATATCCTTGATTGGACAGTAATTAGGTTTTTCTGACCGTCTGAAAAATAGTACTAGTCCAAAGTCAGGTTACTGTGGTCGGTAGGTGACAACGCCTTTATAATGAATTCATAACATACCTTGGTGAAACATGAGTGATAGTACTAACCTCTGTTTGTATCCTCGTGAATTAAAAAATTACGTGAGAATGAGAGCCGAGTACTTATCACTGACTTGCTATTTAATCACCAGAACTTTTAAAAATATGTTATGTATATAAATAATAGGTAGAAATTTTTAAATTTTTCGTAATAGGCTGGAGTATTTGAACTGTCTATGAGTTTACAATGACTTATGGGTTGTCTAAATGCTTTCATTGTAGTAGCTGTAGTGTTGTATATAGTTTGTAGTATTTTTAAAGGCCAGTTTTTTTATGTGAGGATCAAATATGTATTTGATATGGGAGATATATAAATTGACATTTCATAAATATTTTCAATTTATACAGCTTTTGAGCGACCAATCAAATAAAAGTGTTGGGCTGAGCAATGCTTACAAAGCACATTTAAAATTCTCCTTATAATTACTTTTTGATTAAATCGGGGACAAGAGCAAGTCAGTGACATAGTCCGGAAAAATTTAGACTCCTGATTATTTACTTAACAATTTTTAAAAAATTAAGCTTTTTTTGATAGGCCCCGTGAAAAATGAGCTCAAATTAATTCTGGCTACCCACTTCCACTTTTTTAATGAATAATATGAATATATTATTTGTATGCACTACTAAATCAGCTCCAAATATTAGACCTCTCCAGCATTTATATACGAAATATCTCAGGTCATCTTACAGGTTTGTTTCTAACTCCGTTTATTAGCTAGAGATTTGGGGTAAGGACCGACAGAGAGTGAATACTCATTAATAAGATTCAGTCTGCCCTTTGGGTACAAATTCCTATACAACAGCGAATCGCAATATTTGTGTTGAGGACGAACAATAAGTATCAACATCATTTAGTCAGAAGACATCTACTAATGAAGAAAAATTTCTCCCCCATTGAACCCCCTACAATTTTCATAGTATTACTACACAAATAATAGTACTATAAAAATTATATTATATTTCACGGTGGTCTATAATCACTTTATTCTGATTTTCACATGAGCCGACAACTGGCGATGAAAATTATCTCATAACACCGACGCAACCGTTCTTGAATACAAATTGTCTATAATTCATCACAGAGAATGTAGAACGTATTATTAATGACATACAATACGATACAATATAATCAGTAAGGACTCTGACTTTGGAACTTTGAACCAAATATTTAAAAATCTCACAACCATAAAGATAGTAGCATACAAAAATAAGTAACTACCGTAATCTGCCTACCCTTATTCCAAGTATGTGAGAAAGTAGACTCTCGGTGTGACATGCCTTCAGGAAAATGCACACTTTAGCTTTTCAACACGCTTATTTTTGGGCTTTAAAATGGAAAAGAGCTTTGTATCGCCTAATGTGCAATTAATATATACTTACATCGACGTCAACAATAGGACAATATTCATTCAGGTAATTTTTATTTGCCTTCAGTCCCTTTTATAACATCCAACAAAGGTATATGATGGACCAGTCCTTATGTACTGATACAATATTTATTTTCTAAATGAACATGCATTAAAAACTTATAATATGAACTTTTGATCCATTCTCATGACAAAAATGTAAATGTTAAATTTATGGAAATCAAAGAAAAGGCTGTATAGTTCTGCTTTTCTTCAGCTGGTCGTTCTCTGCATGATATGGAAAAAATGAAATAATTTAACGAAATTGATATTGTTATTCATACGCATTAACACGATTATGTTAGGATATATCTATAAGGATCACAGTGTAAGGAAACAATAGGCTTGTTATTCAATTAACATTATCGAGCTGCATTTTAACTAGTGGGTGCCATATTGAATTAGGAGAGCAATCTAATGAGACGAGTCAAAATCCAAAATAGCGGTTTTGACTAGTAAGTAATCAGGCTGACGATTTTACCTTGAAGATATATTATTTTATAACTTTGTATTATTAAGCACAAACATCTAAAGTGTTTAAGGTGTGTCTAATTTCACGTTTTCTAACGTGACTTTATTTTTATAAACGTTTATGAATAGGTGTGTAAAAAAATATAGTGGATGTATTTTTGGGACGAAACTACAATTGATCTTGCAAATTTGTACCACACGGGGACAAATCTATCATAAACTGAATATATATATTAATAAAAACTGTCATTCTAACGCTTACTATTGTAACCAGAATAAACGTTATTCAAAGTATTTTCCAGCAAAGTCCTTACTGATCAATTGTCAATATGTTGCGTTAAAAGCGATATTATATTATGTTATGTTAATGTAATTACCAGAGAGTAGGCAGACATGTAAACGCCTACGCAAACGCGAACATCAGCTTTAATAATAAACATACCGACTACTATTTGCAATGATATTATAGCTAATGCACTATCACAGTGCTTTAATTGCTTTGGGAGTTGATGTCACAGAACACAACCTAAGCGCACGGAAGTGCGATATGTTTGAGAGGAAATAGCGGGACCTTTTTTATTTACACGAAGTCATTCGAGTTCTGTTTTGGAGGCTCTTTATGATAAATAATGTTTATTAAGTAAAACAGTTTCAATGATATAATTCTCCATATATCACACTGCATAATTCAGTCATTCAGTGAGTGTCAGTGGCAGTGAGTTCATTCATTAACCGATTGAAAAAACCGACCAAGTGCGAGATGGACTTACGCACCGAAGGTTTGTATTTTTTTTTCGCGGCGGGTTTTTTAAATGCTATGTTGTACGTTATATTTTAAGCTACAATCACACACAGTTTGACGCTTGTGTGTGCTGCTGTTTTTAGGATACAGCAAAAATATATATCGTTAAAAACTTGTTTCTTGTATGGGATACCTACTTAATTTTTCACTCTTTGCCATTATTGTTATTTGTCAGGCAATCCGCCGTCCTAGGTAAAATATATTCTACGACAGTTTCAACTGGTTGCCTATTACGATTACAACGTTACATTCGGACAGACAGCCAAGGCTTAGTAATAATAATTATCTGGTACGGAACCCTACAAAGTAGTAAACATATATGTCACTATGGACTAGTCTTCATATGCATTGAAATGATAACACGATTTGTCAATGTAGAGAAATTAGTTTTGAAACAATAGCCTAAGTTATTTATATTACAAGTGCTTCTGGTGGAGTGTGTCTACTTCTTAACCGATACACTAAGATAAGTTTTCTTTATGGTCACTTCATGGCTAGGCTTTTATACTGAGCGCTTCCATTCTCCGTAGGGCACATAAAGCCGTCGGTCCAGGTTGTTGTCTTTGAATGGCAGTCGTAAGGCTATTGAGGGACCTCCGGGCGGCCTGAAACCACGACACTTTGAATGGAGGTAGAGTATTTTGAGAATGCTAGCTGAATAGCTACTACACTCTAGCATAAAATCTGTCACTAAGCACCTAAAGATATGTTCTGGCAGTTGTAATTGAAAGCAAGCAATTCTAGGTTAGCCGTAACAAAAGGTTTGATCGCGTCATACCGTACTAACAGGTGATATATTAGTCAGAGGCTATAAAACCTCATCAATTTTAAAAAGATTACTAAGATAGCTCGATATTTGTTTAACTAAATCCGTAATTTTTTTTAACATTCAAAGCCTATTTTCACCAATTAAGGATTTAATTTACGATTAATAACCAATACGTATTCTTTCT
Organism: Plagodis dolabraria; assembly: GCA_963854805.1. Classification (NCBI taxonomy): domain Eukaryota; kingdom Metazoa; phylum Arthropoda; class Insecta; order Lepidoptera; family Geometridae; genus Plagodis; species Plagodis dolabraria. The sequence goes on along the minus strand of OY978448.1, from coordinate 27,849,529 downwards.
GAAAATATAAAAACTCCTCAGAGTATTATGTAAATCAGTTAAGGTCTAATATTTTTTGTATGTAACTTCATCTATATATTTTTTAAAACTGAACCCTCATTCCGTGCCTTCAAGTTTTAAAATCTCGAGAAATGTAATAATAATTGATTCATTGTTAACAATTTCCTTTTTTAATGGCCCAAGTTTATAAACTTGACATTTGAGTCCGAATTACAAATAGAGTTTAAGTTTTTACAGTACCGCACTGGCACTCTTATGCTATCGAACAAGAAAAATATTCATATTGGTACTCAATTTAAACAAGTATCACTATTAAAAAGAATACCCTACTAAAACCTTCTAAGCTTTCAGAAGTCATTTTCACTTGAGCGAAATGTTACTATAAATTGCAAAGAAAATATATTTAAGATCGTCAGCTATCTTAACGCACTGTAACGGATCGCGTAGTGATTCATAGTATACTTTCCTCCATTTACCGGTTCATTTATCACTCTCAACTCACCCTCCTTCGTTATCCACGATATTGTCTATCAAGATCCCAATATTATCGGCCATGTAAAAACAACCTAACAAGCAGCTATTTTGTTCACCAATATATTTCTTAGAACTTTCGTGTAAGTTTTTGTTTCATACAGATTGCGCCGGATACGACTTCAAAAGAAATATCCGCGCAATTGGCTGTCTATGCTTAAAACTTTGGTAAACAAAGAGAAAATTGAAGCCAGATTCAATTTCCTCCACATCAGCTTTGGAGTCATTTGCCATGCCTGCTAAAATAAGGAGAAAGTATTCGTTGAAAAAGTCAAAACAAACACTGAACAATAAGGCTTTCATTTCCATTTAACCTTTTATCTTTCCAAACGTTAATTACGGAAGCCATTGCATAATCAACTTAATTAAAATGCTTGTCTGTTTCAGATTTAACCGACGGAGTTTTATCTTTCAAAATTAAGAAAACAATTACACGAAATTACAAAATATACTGCTGAGAACAAAGTCTCATTCAATTTTTATATTCTGCCATAAAATCTACACAAAGTCGGCGTAATCTTTCTTCATTCAAAACTTCGTTAAGTTGGTGGACACGTTGGATTAAAGAGATGTCGAAAGCAGGAAAATTTTGCCTCAATTTTTACGCCAAAATCCACGTAAGCGACGTCGAGCGTAAGAGCTGTTTAAAAATTGATAATGAGTTTACCCTCGTTTATTTTAAAGTGTACAAGAACCTTTTACGCCTCAAATAATCTTTACACCGCGGCAACAGCTCGACGCTTAAGATATTAGGTCGTTCAATAAGGCTGAAAGCTCTATATTGACAGCTGACATTTATGTGACAGATGGAAGAAAAGGACGGTAATTGGTTGAGTTATTTTCTCAAAACGACGCTCTTATTTAGGAGAGTGGACGATTGAAAGCCTGATATAAAACTATATTGGACCGTTTTACGGAATGAAATGTGCGCCCTTTTTTTAGACCGTCGTGAAAATAGAGTTCTGCTCGACCCTTGGGAAACGATAGGGGCACTTTGTTACATGAAATAAGCGGTATGGTGTGTGTTAAGTAATTGATAATGCCTCTTAGTGGCTAATGGTGTTTTAATTACTTACTGAGCTTTGTGTTTGTTAATTGATACTAGTATATCTACCTTGTAAGCCGTCGCCGAGAGCATTGAAGTGTTCCGCAAGACACTCAAAAAAATCATGTTTTGACTCACATGCCTGAAACTCCTTAGCTTTTATGTTCTTCTTGTTATTATAAAAGATCATTATTAGAAGTTTAGCGCTTTGTCGTTAAATTATAGATGAGAAAATCATATAATCTATCAAAAATAATTCCTCTTGCGGCTTTTGATGCTGGTTAGCTCGTCAAGTAGTTGACAAGCTAGTCAGCTATTCAAGTCGTTGACAAGCTAGTCAGATATAAATTGTGATCGCACGTGACATTATAAATTGTGATCGTTGCATTTTATGATGCAAAGAGAAAAGAGATGCTTTGCACCGTGTCCTGCATCGATAGATATATACCCCTACACCGCACCTACGAAGTATATACCTATACCTATCATGCTTCTCGGTACAATTTACACCAACATAACTTTATCGTTTGCGATGCTTTGGGATAAGAAAACATTACCTACAGTTAACACCTTATAAGCGCGACTGTAACTTATACGTATACTTTAAGATTTTTTTTTTATGCCTGATAGGTTAGCCTTTGACCACTATCTCACCTGATGGTAAGTGATGATGTGGTCGAGGATGTTGTTCAGACTAACCTAGAGTTACTGGCTCTCAAGGACAGCTGCCGGAACACACCGTTAGGTGCTTGGCGACAGATTTTCAACTTGAGGGTGGTAGCTAGCCAGGCGGGCATTTGCAAAGTGCCCTACCACCATGCTGTAACGACTGCTATCCTAAGACAACAACCGGGACCGACGGCTTAACGTGCCCTCCGAAGCACGGAAGCGCTCAGTAGTAATGCCCAACCAGCGGTCACCCATCCAAGTCATGACCGCGGCGGACGTTGCTTAACTTTGCTGATCGATTCAGAATGGCTAAGCAAACTTGGCTACGAGCGCATCAAATCAAGAATTTAGAGAGGCGCATTTTTAGGATATTTCGAAACAATTTATAACATCATAGTATATTATGATACAAGTGAGCTAAGTTGCTCATTATACACGAGGCTGTGGGTTGCAGCCTGAGCCGTAGGCGAGGGCGTAAATCAGCCGAGTGTGTAGTGAGCAAGTTGCTCACGAGTTTCATACGCACTTTTTCAACACCCTTGCGGGGAAAAAATATATTGCACAAATGCGATACAAACAACATACGAAAATTATGAAAAATAGCGCGCAAGTTTTTTTTACTGCGCGCGCGGCATATTAACCACTTTTATCAGTACTAATATTATAAATGCGAAAGTAACTCTGTCTGTCTGTCTGTCTGTCTGTCTGTCTGTTACGCTTTCACGCCAAAACTACTGGACCGATTTGAATGAAATTTGGTATGGAGATAGTTTGAGACCCGGGAAAAAACATAGGATAGTTTTTATCCGACTGCGCAAAAAGAGGTTAATGTTTTCGCGCGATAACCGACATACGCGCGGGCGGAGCCGCGCCCGGAAAGCTAGTAACATATAAACCACTTTGTTGATACAAATCTGTATTACCCGGATAAATTTAAAATGCTCTGTTTACTCGCATATAATTTGCAGTTAGGTAGTAACTTAATTTTGTGGGGATAATTCTATTACGCACTAATATATAATATAATTATGCACGAGGGTGTTATAGTTCGGCTTATGGCCCGAAAAAATATAAGAACGATATAATAAAAGCTCACTTTACAAGCAAGGGTGTTGATTGAAAACTTATATACTCGTAGCTTTCGGCGTGTTTTTTTGGGGTTACAATTTTATTTTATAAATAAAACTACACAATACATAAAATAGTGTATAACGTTCCCATATTTAGAAATAATACACTCACTATACAAAAATAGCGTATATTCACGTAATAATTATTTTAAAAAACAAAATCCAATGTGTGATACTTTTTTTGTTTTAAATATTCATTTCTCTAAAAATACTCCGTTACAATTTATTTATTAAATAATTCCATAAGTAAATCAAAGCTTACAAAATTATTGAATTATTCCGTGCACGTACTCGTATATACTTTCCCAAATAACGTCTATTAAAACGTATGAGATGATGCTATTAAAAATAATTTTCTCATTATTTTTCTACGTTTTCATGCGAGCAGTTTTATACATAGACTAAGCCTTTTATTATGAAGATATTCAATTTAATTACGTCATAAAAGGCAAGTTACTTCGCAATAATGCGGCTAAATGAGAATAGAGAGATATTTAGGCTGTTCGATTATGCACCTTCAGTGTTCGGAGCTAAGATCAAGTATTGAACGGAGATATGGAATATGTTATATCTAGTTTTGCTAGGGTCTTAGTTCCGGTGTTCGTCATGTAAGGCGTCTGTTGCCAATGTTGCCATCTTCCTTTTTAAATATCCTGTACAAATATCGCTATATTCGCCCTTTATTGATTCTTTAATTTTTTCTTTGGCCTGTAACGAAGGCAACGGATGGAGTTTATTACACGAGTTTTGGTATCAAGATTTTATCTCGTTCAAACACTGAAAAATATTTTTACGCAAAGTTTGGCAATGGGTGACCTTTAATTCGCATTATATCTAGATTCCTATTTTTGAATGTTGTAGTGTTTGGCATTTTGGTCTTGTGGTGATGAAAAGCAAAGTGAGGAGTAGTTACCTATGCTGACGTAACGTCAGAAACCCCACGTAGTATAGCTGGAATAGTTTTTAACGCGTTTGACTCTTCAAGAGCACGCACGAAGTTAACGAGGATTATTTAAGTTAATGAACAGGTAGAAGTTAGTTTTAGTTTTTTTGTACTCTCTGCTTTTGTTTTGTTCTGTTTGCTCTTTTTGTTGCAAGATCGTTTGTCACTTGCCCTCTGAATTTGTCTCCAACTATACGTCTAACTGACCTTCAATCACCATAAAATTATCCAAGTATGTAAACAAATATTTGTATGAATCGGCAATAAAAAAATAGACTGCCAATTTAGACTGTACATATTTTTCACAGATTTTATTTATAACTTCAGAATGGCGATATTTACTAATGCTCCTGACTGTACAGGTATTTTATTTGTATATCTTGGGAATTGGTTCGGACGTTCGCATCAGTTTACGTGTTTACAACATAATGTTATTTAAAATCATTGTGTGTATTATGAATAATTTTGTTTCAACTTAATTATTGTGAAGTTATTGTAACCATCGAATAATATTTTTTTTTAAATACTACTCTATAGTAAGCTGACGTATTTTCCTTACTAATGGTTCAAGATAGAAATGTCTTTATTTGAATGTGATCTATTGAAGATGATAATTATTTCTAAAAAATTATTTATTTGGGGCATTGGGCCTAAGAATGAAGGTCCAGGAAGATGCAGCGTGATATGCAGTGTATTTTTTAGTTACCTCAAACGTAAGATTATCCTTAGAAGCTTTGCCTTAGGCTGTAGGCTCTGCTCAACGCGCCGCTTTTGATGCGCTGCGCTACGCACAGAGTCATATGTTCTTTAAATTGGATATAATCTGGAAGACATATTTTTTGGACGCAGGTAATTCAATTATGAACTACCCCACTATCCCACTCCGTCAAAGATAACTTAATACAATCTAGATGAACTCGCTGTTCATACTAAAGAGATCTAGCATGGCCAGCACCGGCATTTTTATGGCTATAATTTTCTTTTGAACCTAATTTAACGAAGTAGGGACTTGATAAACATAGAGTTTGACGTAACAAGTATAAGACCAAGCATTTATTGGAAAAAAATTGCGACAAGCAAAAACAACTCAACCTGAACTATTTGTTAACGTTTAGCATCGTTAGTATAAATTATAGAAATAATATAATTATTATTGTTATAACTATATATTGTTATATTACATACCGCCTAAAAATTATACAAACAAATCTTGCAAGCCACGCTTTATTTTTGCTAATTATACTATCTAAGTCAACGGGTTGATTCATTTGTGAAATCGCAAAATATGCTGAAATATGTGAAATAAACGGTCACAAGTTTTGATCGCGTTGACTTACAAAATTCATATTTCTAAATCGTTAACGGGTCTATTCACGCACGAATTAACATCAAAATAATAATATTTTGCTTAACCTAACGGGGGTACATTTAAATCGGTCCCGCCGCTCCTCAACACGATGACACCCACTTCTTGAGTCTACTGGTGACCACGGTCAATGCAGATTGATCGAAACAAAACAAATGAAAAAGGCCATAAACTCGCATATTTAATATAAATTTCAACTAGGGGCCACTACGCGTTCCTAAGAATAATAGCCTTGACAGACAGGCCGACGGACTGACGGACAACAAAGTTAACACACAATACTGATATGTTAAAATACTAATATGTTAAAATACTACGAACTATATACAACACTCTGTAGTGTTGTATATAGTTCCTAGTATTTTGTTAACTTTGTTGTCCGTCAGTCCGTCTGCCTGTCTGTCAAGGCTTTTATTCTTAGGAACGCGTACTACAATAAAAGCACTTGCACAACCTAAAAGTCATAGCAGACCCACGGGCAGTCCAAATGCTCCAGCCCACTACCAGTTGGCAGCGTGCCCAGCATGCTGGCAGCATTGCCCCGTTGAATTGCAATGCCTATTCGTTGTGCCAAATATGTGCCAGCATTTTGATCACGCGTCGCATCTACCAAAGTGATTAATACAGTGAATATTATGTACCTAAGTAGATAATATTCCAAACATCTTCCAACACCAGCAATATTAACAGAGCTCTGTACAAAATATTGAAATTAAATTTATTTATTTTTTATTGCTGATAGGCTAGTCTTTGACCACTATCTCACCAGATCGTAAGTGATGATGTGATCGAAGATGTTGGTCAGGCAAACCTACTGGCCCTCAAAGACAGCTGCCAGAACACACCATTAGGTGCTTGGTGACAGGTTTTCTACTTGAGTGTGGTAGCTAGCCAGGCAGGCTTTCATAAAATGCCCTACCACCATGCTGTAATGACTTCCATCGTGAGACAACAACCGGCCAAAGCACGGAAGCACTCAGTAGTAATGTCACTAGCGGTCACCATCAACTCCTGACCGCGGCGGACGTTGCTTAACTTTCAGCTGATTGATTAAGAACGGCTAAGCAAACTTCGCTACGAGCGCTTCATTTTAATCATTTACTTTTAGGATTGGTCTAAAAGACTGTCCAAATTACAAATGTAATACTCAATAGATCAATATCAAGTTATTCGAACGCATAAAACAATAATTACAGCGCGTAATTTTAATTCAAAAGATAATTAATCTAAGGACCCATGAAGACCCACGAAGTGAGTTGTTTGACATTATAATAAAATTACCAACGAATTTGAATGTTGAGCTGGTTTCACATTTTGTCCCGGGAGAGTTCTTTCTACATAAATACAACGTAATTGAATTGTTCCTACATTAAACATAGATATTTTTCATAATTAGGATTAATTACTTAACGCTTTATGTAAAAAACAACTAATAAAGAGCATGGTCTCGTTTTAGACTTCTATTACTTCCAACCACGTCGTAACTTCCATCAGGTAGAACTGACTTCTGAGTTTTGAGTCTCTGAGGAATTGGAACGCATGGAAAGCATACTCATATAATATATTAAACAACATCAGTACACAAGTAAAATCTTAAGATAATTTTAAATAATAATATGTTTATATGTTGGTTCCGACGCTAATGTATGGTAGTGAAAGTTGGATATGGCAGAAAAAGCATGAGAGTAGAATAAATGCAGTGGAGATGAGAGTATTAAGAAGCATGATTGGAGTCAAACGGAGTGACAGTATAAAGAATAGTGTGATAAGAGAACGATGTGGTGTGAATGAGGATGTAGTGACAAAAATTGAGAAAGGTATGTTAAGATGGTTTGGACATGTAGAGAGAATGAATGAGATGAGACTGACTAAATAGGTATACATGGGACAAGTGAACGGAAGTGTTGGAAGGGGAAGACCTAGACGAACATTCCGAAATCAAATTGAAGACGTTTTGAAAAAAGGACAGGTCAGTACCCTAAACCGACGCTCATGTATGAAAGGATTGATGAATGTAGATGAAGCGAAAGAGATATGCAAGGATCGTAGCAAGTGGAAATCTGTGGTCTCTGCCTACCCCTACGGGAAAGAGGCGTGCTGTTATGTATGTATGTTTATATTCTGCTTTACAACACATATTTGAACATTGTCTACACTAATATTACGAGTATAATGAATGAGAAAAGATTTGTATTTTTGTATGTAACGAATAATCTTAAAAACCACTGGACAGATTTAAAAAATTCTTTTACTATTAGAATGCTACATTATCCTTGGACATGGGCTATATATTTTTTTTATATTTTTGTTAAATACCCGTGCGAAGCTGGGGCTTAGTCTAGTCGATTATAAATCGATTGTAAAGATAAGACATATATAAAAATAAAATAACTGTTCAAATTACTTGTATACACTAATAACTAAAATTGTCAAATAATTATTTATATACAGTTTAAAAAAATTTTGTTACATATAAAAATTTGCTCGATGAACTTTAGGCGCGATTTAGGGGTAGTAAAGCTTGCGGCTGTCGTAATGTTAGTATACTGTTGGTTCCATTACGTATGTCAACTCTCTTGCCCTTGACAAGGAGTGCGTGACAGCTAGTAGCTTACCGAGTTTACATGTATTGAAGTGAAGCACTTCTATGCGCGTCTTTTAAATAGGTCAGGGTAATCAGTACTTCAGTACTAATATTATAAATGCGAAAGTAACTCTGTCTGTCTGTCTGTCTGTCTGTCTGTTACGCTTTCACGCCAAAACTACTGGACCGATTTAAATGAAATTTGGTATGGAAATAGTTTGTGACCCGGGAAAAAACATAGGATTGTTTTTATCCAACTGCGCAAAAAGAGGTTAATGTTTTTGCGCGATAACCGACATACGCGCGGGCGGAGCCGCGCGCGGAAAGCTAGTATTACATAAACACGGTCCCGTGATGGATTAATAAGGAAGGCAGGCATGTGAGAATTCCAAGCTGTGCAAATCATGTAGCAGTAAGCAGTACTGACGAAGTACTTTTGATACCAAGTATGTACGTAAATAATCAGAAGTTTAGAAAAAGTAACACAATGTATCTTCTTATTTTTATGCGGCTTATAGGCTATCTTTTGATCACTATCTCACCTGATGGTAAGTGATAAAGTGGCCTTAGATCTTGTCTAGAATTACTGACTCTCAAGGACAGCTGCCAGAACATACCGTTAGGTGCTTGGCGAAAGATTTTCTATACATACAGCTAGCCAGGCGAGCATTAGCAAAAATATGCCCTACCGCTATGCTATAACAGATTGCCATCCTAATATAACAACCGGGACCGACGGATTAACGTGCCCTCTGGCAGGGCTCAGTAGTGACGCTTCTAGCGGTCAGTCATCCAAATCATGACCGCAGGATGTTGCTTAACTTAGCTGATCGGTTAAGAACGGCTAAGCAAACTTCGCTACGAGCGTGTTAGTTTAATAAATAAAGGTCAAAGTCAAAGTCAAAAGCATTTATTTTATTTAGGCATCTGCGCCGCTCTAATGAATTTATAATATTGAAATATTCTAATTTTACTGCCACGTTCAGCAAACAAAGTTGTATTGAACCACTGCGAGAAGAACGGGCAAGAAACTCGGGGCCATTTTTTTTATTATCGATAGGTTATCCTTTGACCACTCTCTGATGGTAAGTGATGATGTGGTCGAAGGTGTTATTCAGGCTAACCTAGAATTACTGGCTCTCAAGGACAGCTGCCGGAACACACCGTTAGGTGCTTGGCGACAGATTTTCTACTTGAGGGTGGTAGCTAGCCAGGCGGGCATTCGCAAAATGCCCTACCACCATGCAAAATGCCATTCCTTTAAACATGTTTAACAATGTGTTACTTACTTTCTAAATACATTTTATTTACAGTTTTACTGGTTCATAAACTATTAATTAACATTATTATAATTATAATTCAATATTATTTATAACAACTGTCAAAACCTTTTTAACAAACTATTTTAAGAACCATTACATATAAACAATGTTAGTCCTGTAATATCATAAAAGAGAATAATAAATTACTTAACTTTCACACAATCTTGATCGGGCAGCACTTCGTCGTTAAAGACTACTTTGAAAATATATTTCGACACCACTGTGAGATCTGAGTTGTTCACTCTGAGCTTGCTTAAAGACGACTGACTTGCTGGGCAGAGCCCCTTTCAAATAACAACTTCGGCAGTCAATATCAGTACTTTCAAATAATTACAATTTTGGTTTACTATTAAATTATTTGATTAGAATGTGCTTATAAATAACTATTTTAATTATAGGTATTATTACATAAATCTTATTATTGATTCTATACAATTATTTGTATTGAACAAGTATAATATATTTAATATGACTAACGTCAAATCAAGTACACTTATTTTAAACCTTAAATAAATGTACAATGGTTCAACATGATACAAATACTTATTAATAGTTCCTTGAAAGTCTTATTTTATTCAACATCTTAAAATTAAAACAAAGGACATTGCCTAAAACGTTAATCTAACGACACAATATTTACCTATGCTATCAAGCGCTTCAAAAGCGTTTTCTCTGACAGTTACCGTTTACTGATTTTGTGATGAGTTAAAAATGAACGATCACCGCTCACAAATACAAATAGTAAAAGATAGACACTGGTGATTAAACAATTCAGGCAATTTAAGAAAACTATTTAACTTCCACCAATTTCGACGTCTTCTCCATCCAAGATTAATCGTTAAAGTTACACTGAGCAGCCACAACAAATTATCCCCCTCACTCCACCGCGATCACTGAGCAAGTTTCTCGTGTATTTTTAATAAAGGAAATTAATCCAGAGACCCACAAAGACTCTTAATTGTTTATCCCGCGTAGTTTACTAAGAGTTCTTTGACAAAGCGACACAAAAATGTTGCTTGTTTGGAACTGTAACGGCTTAATTCCTTTTATTGAGTTCGGTGTATATATTTTTAGGTCTGAGACAGGGATAATCTATATCCTAATATTGTTTTATTAATTAACTAAACAACATTTTATTTCTTTAAAATTTTATATCAATGAAAGTACTACTACAATAGAAAATAATACTTGGTTAAGCCGTTTTATCATAGCTGTGTCATGCAAGTTGAGGTGTACGCCATCTAGGGGTGGGCGCACCAGGTTTAGCCGACCACGCTAACCCAACGGTGGGGCAACAGCCAACTACCGCGCCGCGACCCTTACCTCGACATTGAATGTCACTAGGCGTGGGAGAAATGTCACATCGTCGCGATTGGAACATTTGCATCTCGATCAGTCAACTGTTCCGGAACACTGATATGTATCATTTGGAACATTGCGTCAATTATATAAAATACAGATTGTTATGGCACGTCGCGGACGAACTGAGACAGAGAAACGGTTGATGGTTTCAATTGGAAAGTCATGTCACGTATGCCCTAGCAAGCTTAAATTAATTGATAATCAATTTATCAATAATCTAAGGTAGCAAGGTTGAACATAGCTCAATATTTATAGCAATACTAGGTAATTTTCTAAAATAGTGAGGTCATTAATAAAACCGAATTCCCTTCATACTTTATCCAGGCCTTAGGACTGACAGCCAGACCCTTAGGCTAGCTGGCTTATTTAAAAATCATTTTAACTTATTCATGAATCACGTACGCATTACACAGTAGAGAGAGAGACTCTGTATACGCATTACACTAACAAATCTCAGTACAGCCCTAAAGCCTCAGCAACAATCTAATTTGTTTTGGTCAAATCAAATTCAACGGTTTAAACTGAGCCAAAAAAACTTCATTTTAATGCGAAAAACAACCTTAAATTGTTGAACATACAAACTATAATATACAAACTATTACAAACACCATTATTACGTGCATATGTATCGAAGATTGTGAAGTGTTGTTCATCTCATTCCCTATCTCATTCTTACTTGCTTTTAATTTATTGTTTTCCCGCTCTCTCGCTATGCTTGTTGCTCAGTGATTCAATATGCCTTCAATGCCTCCGGTCGGTCTCTATCACGCTTACGCGAAATGATCGCGCTTGAACAAATGTCACTCCGTCGAAAGATCGCAACGCTTACGCACTCCCGCATTAACTATTTTACCTGCTCCCACGCAATCTAAGGGACATTTTATTTCTAAAGTGCTACCTCTGAACTTTACCGCTTTTTTGGAGCTTACATCATTTCTCGCGCTGTGATACTGTAGCCTAGCAACTGTGGACGCTTGCGATAGTGATAAGTTGCTTGTATTTCACTCCGCCGCCGCGCCATTGCCTGGATGCTGATACAGAACCCGCCAAACGGAAAGCAAGTTAGCAACGCCAGGTTAGTGCTCATTCCCTATTTTGGTGTATTTCCTTCTCTTGTGTGACACAGCATTTATTTCTCGTATATACCACCCGCATCCGCATTTAATTTTGTGATATTTCCATCCGCGTCAATAATACTTGTATGAACAAAACTTTTTAAAGACAGTCATTTATTTGATTCATACTAAAAATGTAAAAAGTAACAAGAGAACTAACCGTATTCCCCGTTGAACTTGTAGTGAAAACTTTTGAGCAAGCTGTGCATCATTTCAATTATATTTTATATGAAAATTGTCTTAGTACTTGTCCTTCATGCCATGGTCCAAAAGTTTCTAATCCAAGCGACGCAAAAAATAACCGTCATTAAAACATTTTCATATTATATGACGCTTTTACTAGCCGACGAGTATGTGGTGTGCAAAACTTATTTTGAAATCATGGTGTGTTGTAGTAGGTATACCCCGTCAAATAATTACCTCTAAAATATTACTTACATAGTAAATACTAATTTAAATTAAATTTTAATTTATAGTCTCGATCTGTCACCCAGCACTTGATAGTGTTTATGGGAATGATACGGAACATGCACGAGGCCTATATAGCGTTAAGCAGTAAAGTAACCTCTGCCTCTATCAGATGAATTTCGTCCCAAACTGCACTGGGGCAATCACCCAAGTGAAGTTGTTAAGTCTGAAATTTCACCGGATTCACCCTTCTGACTGTAATACAGTTAATGCAAATATTATTACTTAGCGGTATAAAAAGGCTTACGTTCAACTTACCACCAGATAGAGTAATATTAATAACAGATAAACATAGTAAATGATCACCAAAATTAAACCCGCATTTTAATGTAAACTTATAACCAAAAAAAGACTCCAAATAAATCGTTGTTAACCTAAAAGTAGTCATTGATCACCAAAATTAAAACAGCATTTAATGTAAAATTATAACCAAAGTTTTTACATCTTGCTACAATTCTTCTAGCGTTGTTGTGATCACAAGTAACCAAACGCTCCCTCTCGCTTCGTTCGTGGTCGCACCTAAATATGACTTTAGTGATCATTTACTACATTTGGTGTCCGATTACAATTTTTGATAAAAGAACTAAGGGTATCAAAAGATTTTATGGTGGTCATTATATTTAATCCCGTAAAAATAGTTCACATCATCACCTTATCATCGGGAGAGATTGTAGTGAACGGTATCAGAATTATAAGCAAACATATTTAATGTAGGTCGCATATGTATAACAATTCTGTATAATTATTATACAGAATTGTTATACATATGCGCAATTAAAACAAAATTGTATTTTCTGAGCTATGGAATACCAGCTGGGAGGGTGAGTATTTTAAATTTAAATAACCTTTTAGAGTAGACCTTGCTAAGATACGTTAAAACATTTGATCTGTCCCTTGGGTCGCTATTAAAATTAACGCACTCATAGACTTCTTAAGTAGGTCACGGCTGTTAAGATAAATATAAATGTGGAAATTTAAATTTAAATAATATATCCATACATTTAAATAGGATTATATAAATTTTACGTTTTAGGCGGGGATCAAACCTTTAGCACGGATTTATTGGCAAAATGTCATCGATTTAAATTAATAAAGGAAGATATGGTACGCTCTAATATCATGACAATATAATGTGGAGAATATTTCACACATATAATTATGAAATTATGATAGTAAAATGTATCCAATTTGGTAATCTTGGTCCTAGAGAATCTAAATTCCAAGTTTCATTCAAATCGGTTCAGTCGTTTCAGCGGACGGAGAAACTAAGGATTGCTATAAGCATATTAATATTATGGTGATATATAGTATGACTTTTACGTAAAAATATCCCTCCCTCCAACTATTATTTATCTACGAACAATCTAGTTCAGCCCTAGTTAAAAAAAAACTATTTTTTTTATAATTCAATTTATTTTATGTACTTAACTTTTCAACACTGGGAACAAATTCAGGACCTCGAAACCCCAAAGCGCCACGTGACGCGTAAACTTGAAAGTGCTAAGCCTCCACGCGGATTCAATCTTCACAACAAAGTTATAACGTTCTATGAACAATACTGCGGTACCGTGTTCAAATTCATCCAGCAAATTCTAAGACATCCACTTAAAATTTTAAACTGTTACTCTAAGCTTGGCTCACGTGCGGATGAAAATCTCATTATACTTACCCAGTAAACAGGATTACTGAAGGTATAATGCAGCTTCTTTCAAGCGTTTGAGCAGTAAGCGCCGGCTACAGGACTTTTTAGGACAAGAATTACGTTTTGAATAAATAATTTATGAAGATCCTCTCGCTTTCAGCCCTCTGCGGGTACTCGAGATTTTTTCGAGGTGGCATTCCTACGTAGTACATTTTACTCATGTTAATGGGGAGCTAAGCGGCTTAAAATTGTTATATATTTATATTTTTTTGTACTTGAGCTTACAGATAAAGAAATATCTGAGGTACGTGTGCTATGTCTACCGTTTTGGCAAACATGGCAATATCAAATCAGATGGCTCCTGATTGAGTCTTGGTAGTGTGCGTCTAACTGACCCATGGGGTGCGGGGCTAATATGTCACCCCCCCCCAACATTGCTACCTGTGGGTGTCGTAAGAGGCGCCTGAAGGTAAAAAATACCGGAAGGTGGGAACCCCTGAGGAACTGCCTGCGATCTCCAAGAAACTTTACACGCCAAGCATGGGAGTTATGGCAAACCTCCCAGTGGACAATCCGGCTGATACCGTATTCTAGCTTATCATCGTACCTAATTAGAACATAAGTAAGCTTATTCCGTTAAATTAATGAACTTTACTTAGCAAATTAACTCGTTCTATTTGCAATTCAACTCTGAGATAATCGCGCGCCTCGTTCAAACATTGTAGTATATTAATAAAACACTACTGTTATGCTTAGCAAAACGAATTTTAGTGTGGAAAAAACTACCGCAGTTAGTTCCGCAGGCTATCTCTCAATATATTTTCTTCTTCCAGTCTGTATATATTTGAAAATATTAAGTACCTACGTTCGTAAAAAAAATTGTAAATTTAAATTAAAAGTGACAATCATGATAACAACACTAGGAATAAAGATAAAATTGCGGTGCCAGGTTTTAGATTAGCAAAAAACAATAAATGGCTCTTAGGCAATTGTGTGTGGTTTTATAATAAAGTTCCCAAAATATTACAATGCTCACAGAAGGAAAATTCAAGTTTCACGTGGAAAACATTCTGATTAAGAAATCCTACTACACAGTTCGTGATTACTTAAACCATAAAAATGCTTGTACTATTCCGTCTCTGCCAAGCTTTTGTCTGTCACCTACGTAATTGAAATATATATTGTAAAAATTTGTTATAACTCTCAAACACACCGTTAGGTGCTTGGCGACAGATTTTTCAACTTGAGGGTGGTCGCTAGCCAGGCTGGCATTCGCAAAATTGCCCTCCCAGCATACGGTGAAGCTCAAGCCCGCGGCGGGATTCGAACCATAAACCTGCTGCGCGGCAGTCCATAGCCAAAGCCACTGAGCTATCACTGCATTAAAAAGCTTAAATTGAATAAATGATTTTACTCTATTCTTAGTTTCTGGAACTTCTGTCAAAGTCATCAATTAACAGACTGTATACTTAATGCTCATTATTAACCTTTCGCGTCATAATATACCACTGACCAATCAGCGCACAGTATTTAATTAATTACGTATCAAAGCTTTGACAAACGACTTACTTACTAATTGTTAAACAGTTCATCTTACAGTATCTCATTCCAAACGAATGATATATACTTTATTTCAAGTATTAATTAAAATTATCTCAATCATTACCTTGTCGTCTCTTATTGTCATACGCTGAAAACTCATACGTGTCACTCCGCCACAGCTCCGTATTCAATATGGGCAGAATTAATTAATATTCCTACAGATCCAGACGAAAATTAAACCGGTGCGAGATGTGATGAATATTGACATTCACGATCGCAGGAATTGAATTCATAATAATATTTGATGTCATCGAACGATGGCTCAAGGGGGGTGAGAGTATAGGATACCCACCTCTCACCCCCTCTGGTGGTGTAGGGTAAGGCCCCTCCGGATATCTTCCCGGATATCCATAGCATCGCGATTGGAATCCCGCTTGCTCACAAAAAAGTGATCAGAAATGGAGAGAGCACTGGAATTTGTGAATATTAATGCGTTTTTAGCGAATGCAATGAATTCGCCGATGATATACGATCCCGTTAGTAAGAAATGGGTCCAAAGCGTTTGTTGACTGATAAAAACAAAAGTTTGGTACTAGCAACTTTCTAGTCATTGTGTAGTCTGTAGAGGAGGCTTTAGGGCCTGTTTCGGAATGTTCGAGGAAGTTCTGGTTTTACTACCCAAAACAAATTTAATAAATAAAACACTATCTTTGCGTTTCACAGTTATCGATTTAGCCTATCCATCGGTTAAAGCTTGAAATGCGCTGCATGTCAACTGTCATTTTTATTAATCAGTTATTTTATGTGTTGCATAGCAACCCGAAACTTTAGTAGGACATTCTGAAACGGGCCCTAAATCTTACTTATTTTTTATTACCTATAAACTTAACAGGCTTAATTTTGCCTTGTGTAGGTAGTTGTTGTTCTGATAGTAGGTGATAATGTGATCGAAGATAAGATAAATATTCATTTTAAAAGACTACTTATTATCATTATGAAAGGAAAACGAAAGATATATTATACATTAAATCTGCAGGCTTGTTATAAAAAATATGTACCTAATAGCTGATATTTAAACTAGGTTTATCGGTGTCATGAATATTATAGCCATTCCTTTATTTAAAAAAAACAATGAGAGATATAAAACTGGTACATAGTGGAGTTATTAAATATAAACAGATACAGTTATAGTAGATGGTTCAACCTTAGCTAAGAATATTAACTAGCCCTCAAGGACAGCTTCCGGATTACATTAATTAGGTGCTTGGCGACAGAACTCCTACTTTGGGGGGGTAAACATTCGCAAAATGGATTTCCTTTATGCGATTTATTGCAAGATCGTTTCAACGAAAACTCTGTAATAACGATTAGTTCAAATAATTTGAATAAGGGGAAGAGTCTCTTAGACATTTCCTATAAAGTGATAATAATAATAACGGCACTTGGGGAAAAAGCGAGGGTGGAATAAAAGTGGAAATAAGGTCAGTAGGTAGAGGAAAATAACACCTTGGTTTTTGTAATTTTATCCTAAGGCTTTTTTGTTTCCACGGCCGCCGTGTCTTTGAACTACCGGCACGGTAATATAGTACAAGCTACCGTATATAGATAACATTGCCGTGCTACCGGTAACGAGATGGTTTTAGCTGATATCTTATTTTTTGGACTAGATATAATCGCCAATTGATATGAGGTTTTTGAAACGCTTGAAGCGTAGTTTGTTAAAGCGTTCTTAACCGATCAGCTAAGCAAAGTCAACTTGGATGGGTGACCGTTAGTGACTTTACTATTAACACTTCTGTTCTTCGGAGGGCACGTAATACCGTACGTCCCGGTTGTTGTCTTAGGATGGCAGTCATTACAGGGTGGTAGTAGGATATTTTGCGAATGCCCGCCTGGCTAGCTGCCACCCTGAAGTCGAAAATTGGCACCAAGCACTTAACAGTGTACTGTAACAGCTGTTCTGTGGATTTTGGGTTATCCTGAACAACATCATCACATGGGATAAGGTGTTCAACCAGGGGCAACCAGGAAAAAAACTAAATAATTTATGTAATTGTCGTTTTGTGACTAAACCAGTAACTAAAGCAATATTTTGTACTGAGTGGCGCCATTGACCGCATCGTCACAAAAGCAATAGGTTGTGCAAAAAACATCTATACTTAAACGCACTGCGGTTGGTTAGCAAGAGACTAGTGGTAAATGTTTTTTTGAGGTTCAAGTCAGTTTATCTATATTAAGAACGTTTCCATAGGTAGGTATTATTGGATTTAACTATTTAACTACAAATTTTCATATCTATTTCGCGGCACCATCTTCTTCTTCCTTTTAATCTAATTTATTTGAACAAAAAAATTGCAAACTACTTAAATATTTTTATTCATTCATTAAAAGAGTATGTTTTGTTTTGTCTTCAATGTGTGTCAGAAAGTAACTGGAAGTCATATAAAAACAACAATTCAAAAATATTTCATTTCTATTATCATGCAAATGCGGTCTGAGATATAAGTATACTGACTGTCACTGATAAGTAAATGTAATATTATGAATGATAGCACCGCATGCGCAGCTGTTTCTTTCGGGTGGACTTAGTTGCCTTGGTTTGACATAGATGGCGTTACTAAAATGACGTCACTAAGCTGTATCGCGGTGACGAGATTCTCAGCAAAATATAACACTGTGGTTCAAGTCACGCAAATATGCGCTATTTGCACTGTATGCACGCAAACGGTCGGTTCTTAACTTGCTAAACAGACACCACGATAGCGTAATGATGTCATCTATGACGTCACCTCCGGCCGCAAACAACGCTCACAGAAAAGTGGTAGTGCAATGTATGCACAAACGTCAAACTCAAATCTTGACAGATAGATGAGGAGATTTTTGTTGTTGTGGTTAGAATGTTAAACGTACAAACATCTGTTCACAAAAGAATGCCTTGAAGTGCAATACTTCTATTATCAATAATTCGATTTTGGGTTAATTGCGAAAAAGCAAATTGACAGTTAGCAGATGTTATTAACGCGGCTACATATCGGTTCACATCGTTTGCGCGCAAACAATGCATATTCTCGTATTTCAGTTATGAACCGAGCTTTTGTAATGTATGCAGTGACAGCAGTGTTTGCGTGATTTAAACCGTAGTGTAAGTGGATTTGAAATTGTTACATGCATCACTCTGGTTTCCCTTCAATACGAATAAATCTTTCGCCTTTTACTAAAGATTTCCGTGGAGGGAACACTCAAATGAGTCTATATCATGTTTTTGAACGCACTGTTCATCGCAGTGTAATAAATAATTATCTATCGCCTTCAATTCACCTGAGATGTAAACAAATTAGGTACTATATCCAGTACCAAACCAGGTATTTTCAGTAAATTGGAATGAATAAACAAATAGTAAAATTATCTGATTTAAGTTTAGAACTGCATATCTAAAATGATTTGTTTGTATATCATGCGTCGTATTAACTTTATTTCGTATACAGAGGTTTAAAATTGTGCAGAAAAAAGCATTATGATTTTTTTTGCGCTTGATTTACTTCTCTTACGAGAAATTATTTATGGAAATACTGTCTATTCTAAAGGAACTAACTTCCTGTCCTACTTTAGTCCTAGCTATCTTAACTAAAATAATTTACCGGAGTAAACAAAATATCTTATAGACTTATTTTTTGCGATATTGCAGTTAATTACCTATATTTTTTTTAAATACGTTGTCAGAACAAAGGTTTTACTGTGATTAAAAAAAATTAAAACATGTTACCTTGAATTATAAAAATAAACTTAACCATAAGGATCCAAAATTTTGAAATGTTCTTTTTAAATGAATTTGTTAAAAATGTATACTTGACAATTCGTCTAAAAATGATGACTCTCGACAGAACGAAAACAATTTTAAGTATTTTCTTAAATATTTTGATTTAATTTCTAATTCATCTCTTAACATGCACTAACAGCAAAATATCCGGTTTGTAACTCATCCGTATAAAACTGATGTTGAACTTACCTTTAGAACAGTACTGGGCTGATGTATTACATTTAACCAAAGAGACTTTATTGCATGCAATAATAAACACTAATTTCCTATAAATTTCTTTTTATTTCAGAGGCAGTGAGGATGTAGAAGGGATGCAAGCGCCGGCCGCCGCGGCGCTTCTGCTGGCCGCGCTTTCAGCACTGCCATATCGAGGTAACTTTCTCACTAAAGTTTGACAAATGATACACTATCGACTTACAAATTTATTTGGGGACTATAAACGGAGGGTTCGTTTCTGATAATATTATCCCGGGTTATAACAGGGCTACCCCTCGCCCTAAGTCCAGTGGAGCTGAACGACCGACAGTCGTAGTTCGGTACCTTCGGTGGTCAGCGCCTTGACCTCCCTAAAAAAATGATAATATTGTTCAATGAGCTAGCCAGAATGATTAGTAGTAGCTGTACGTACTAAACTATTGTTTATTGTGAAAATTGTTAAAATAATATTTGTTACAAATGTTTATGGGTATATAACTAGGTATATGTTGCTATATTGGTGATCCTACGAATAACTAAGTAAATTATGTAAGAAGTGTTACTCTTACACAGTTACCGCTTTGTAGAAAGTATCACTATTTAAACCGTGCCCGCCGCGGTAAGGTTTGCGTTTTGCTGTTTGAGATTATTAGTGTATTTTTGAGATTGACTTACATATATTTTCATATATAATAGTAGTCTTTTGTGTGATAAAAAAATTAAAGCATCTACTACAGCGTCTCAGAAGACATGAAGGAAAGTATTTCCTGAAAGAATAGAAAATATATTCTCAAATTTATTTAGTATAATTTCCCCGAACTCTTCTTCTTTTATTGCAACTGACATGAGTATGTTAAAATTTAAGCTCAATTCCAAATTCTTGATTTGAAAACTAAACAGGTAATATGATTGCTACCTTCTTTCTGTTATTAAATTGTATACAAAAATATTTTTACAAAATAGCTTTTTTTATAACTCCATCACAACATTTCGTTCCTCATTGGAATTAACCATTCAATCTTATATTGTGCAAATAAAGCTATAACTTGGGCTTATTTTTAATTAATGTCTGTACTAAACAATGAAATTGTGACTTTTATCTTGTGAATCTTTTTGAATAAAACATTATCTCTTATTTTGTTTATTCGTAGTTTGAACCTTCTGGGAAATTTAAACTTGAGGGTCCTGTAAACGAAGGCTCATTCAATATAACCAAATTAAATTTCCAAGTAGGCCCTAGTGTTTTGAAGTACGCTTTTATTCAAAATGCCCCAGCCCTCAAGCTTAAAGGAAAATTCAAGTAATCACGAAACATTAACACGAGTGCTAAGAAGAAAATGAAAAAGTGCTTTCAAAGAAGAAAAGATATTTTCATAGCGAAGAAAAATATTTCAAAGAATCCTGAAAGAAAAACTGTGTTTTGCGGAAGTTTGAAAGTGAAACTCGTTCGCGGTATACTCGGAAAGTCGTAACCTAATGAAAAAGTTCCAATACCTGCTCATACCTGTTGGTTTTTGTGTTGACATGACAAACAGATCAATAAAAATACTGGTGTAGCAATAATTTTTATTAGGGTTCCAAAATTATTTGCAAAAACTTTTTTAATTTTGCGGCACATATACCATCATAAAGTATTCAAACCTTGATTCGTGTTCAAATCATCCAATCAGAATTTTTAAGTAGCAATATATTATGTTTATATTATAATAACAGAACAATAATTTTCTCTTGTCAGAAAAATGTCACATATATATAAACCAATGTCGAAGACTCCATAGTACTTACTATAATAAACCATCATAGTATGTCATGGTTTCAAGCAAAATAAAGCATTTCTCTGTATGATTTCAAGCACTTCGAAAATTTTGTTAATGTAATATTAAGCATAGTTACTATTTTTGAAGGAATGATAACCGAGCGGTTATAGCTATGGACCATGGTACAATATTCAACGGCTTGAGCTTCACTGCGGTGGTAGGATTGCATTTTGCGAATGCTCGCCTGACTAGCTTCCATACTTAAGAAGAAAATCTGTCACCAAGCATTTCAGGGTGTGTTTCGGCAGTCCTTGAGAGCCAGTAAAATGACAGACACACGAGACTCAACAACTACATATCGCAAGGTGACGGGCGCGGTGCAATTCGTTACTTGTGACGGATTGCATCTGTTATAGGCAGAGGTTACCGCTTAACATCAGCCGGGCCTCAGCCTTGATCCGTTACAAACACAAAAAAGTCGTCACTAATAGTACCTAATTAAAGAACTAGTATAAAATGACAGTTAACATAACCATAACATTTATTACTTGTACCACAGAACATAATAATAATAATACCTAGTACAGTCAATAGAGGAAGATTCGTTTGTCTTAGATCTAACCAATCTATTTGGCTCCCAAATACCAATTATCTATAGATCTCAACAAGCATTCGAAACCTAGATAAGCTTCAACCGATTGTTGTTCAATATCATTTTCTGTTTCAGGCACAGATGCCGACAAAGCTTCTACGATATTGAACGAGCCTGCTTCGACCGATTCTCAACCAATACTCAACAAACTCTATCAAATGCTTCATACTGGCGAATTACACAACAATACGGAACTTTCCACTTCTAATTTCACAAGTCCAATACACGATTTTAGCTTTTACGATATTGAAACATTAGAGAAGGACAGAGTGGACATTGTAGATAGAAATGAAGTACCTGCATTGAGGTCTAGAAAGAGAAGGGTTGTGAGTGTTATACGTAGTGATATGGAGACTTCTACACTCCCAGTGACGAGTCCACCGATGACGATGGAGAGGAGAAAAAAACCTGGAGAAACGGGATCCAGTGCACCGTTGCTCAACTACATATTTGATACTTATTCGAACACGCATCAGCATAGAAATGAAAAGTAAGTAATGTTGTCTTAGGTTTTCGCGATTGTTACACATAGTAATTAAACAACTTTAAACGGTTTAAATCGCGTATATTTGTCATTATTTTTGTCCCGACGTTTCAAACACTTTGCAGTGATCGCGGTCACGGGGTGACTAATTGGTTTTATTTGTCACATGAGTTATTAAGAAATTATTTGGTCTACCGTCAGATTTTTTTTTTTTATATTAATCATAACGTTCCCTATTCACGCAGTATTCGCTCACGGTGTCCAGAGGTCTTGCAGATTTGTGTCGGCCATGAGATTTAATTAATTTAATAACAGGATCCCAAGCAGGTGGTACTTGCCAACCATCATCTCTATTGAAATTTGGGTACTTTTTGATTTCAATAGCCTCGCGTAACATTCTTGGCATAAACCGGGTCTCTCTGGCAAGGATTTGTAGGTTGTCGAACCGAATGTAGTGGTTGGGTTTGTCCTGGGCATGTTCACAAACCGCAGACTTGGTCGAGCGTCTGTTCTTCATGTCAGCAATGTGTTCTTTTACCCGGATACCAACGCTCCTCTTTGTTTGCCCAATGTATGACAGCCCACATTCACAATCAAGTTTGTAAACACCTGCATCTTGTAGGGGAATATTGCACTTAACAGGTCTTAAAAATTGGTTGATCTTCTTGTGCGGCTTGAAGTAAGTTTTTATTGAAGCTCGTCTTAAGATATTACCAATTTTGTCCGTGACACCCTTGATGTAAGGTAAGATGGCAGGTTGTCGCTCAACTGTGGAAGGCTTGGGCCGGCTTCTGTGACGCATACGTGGGAGCTTGTGATTATTGCTTCGCAGTACTTGTTTTACATACTGAAGCTCCTCCTTGAGATGGTCAGTGTCGCAGATGCCATGTGCTCTCTGTAACAAAGATTTGCCTACGGTAGCCAACTGACATGGATGGTGATGGGAGTTACCATTGAGATATTTATCTGTATGGGTGGGTTTCCTATACACTGTATGACTTAGGGAGTTGTCAGGATTCCTGATGACTAAAACATCAAGAAAAGCTAAGCATTTATTGACCTCAGGCTCCATTGTAAATTGAATTTTGTTATGTAAAGAGTTTAGATGGTTAAGAAATGCAGAAACTTTATTACTGGGGAGGATGGTAAAAGTATCATCTACGTACCGTTTATAGATCTTCGGCATAGCCACAGCTGTGGAAAGAGCTCTCTCCTCGAAGTGCTCCATGAAAATATCGGCAACAACGGGGGAGACTGGAGAGCCCATAGCTACACCATCAATCTGTATGTAGAACTTATTTTCCCAGAATATAGCTCTGTGGAACATTGTCTTGCCAAAAACAGTATAAAAAAGGAAGATTTGGAAGCGTTACGCCAAGATATCTCTGCAGTTTTGCGTCGAAGTAAAGCGCCCACACCGAATCTACCTCGTGAACAATATCTTGAACTTACCAACCTACGCAAGAACCAAGACATAACCATTATTCGAGCAGATAAAGGTAATTCCACTGTGATCATGGATACGTCGGATTATAACCTAAAAATAAAAGAACTTTTGTCGGACGAAAGCACATATAAACCAGTAAAAAGCGATCCAACAGCTAAAATGGTAACAAAAACTAAGGAAATAATTTGTAAATACTCCGATACTCTTGGGTTAGACGTCACGGCACTGGTACCTTCGTGTGTGAAACCACCAAAACTGTATGGATTACCAAAAATACACAAGACAGACGTTCCTTTGCGCCCAATCGTAAGCCAAATTGACTCGCCAACATACAAACTAGCTCAACACCTTGCTAAGATACTGTCTCCACTTCGCGGTCAAACTAGTGCGCATGTCAAGGATTCTTACCACTTTGTCAGTCAAATGAAAAATCTACAACTGACTGATGATGAAGTTATGGTTAACAGTCGTTATTCACCAGCCTACCTGTACATGATTGCATTGAAATTGTCAAGAAAAGACTTAGTGAGAATGACCTTCCCATGGAATATGCAGAATTACTGGAACATTGCCTAACATCTGGCTATCTATTCTGGGAAAATAAGTTCTACATACAGATTGATGGTGTAGCTATGGGCTCTCCAGTCTCCCCCGTTGTTGCCGATATTTTCATGGAGCACTTCGAGGAGAGAGCTCTTTCCACAGCTGTGGCTATGCCGAAGATCTATAAACGGTACGTAGATGATACTTTTACCATCCTCCCCAGTAATAAAGTTTCTGCATTTCTTAACCATCTAAACTCTTTACATAACAAAATTCAATTTACAATGGAGCCTGAGGTCAATAAATGCTTAGCTTTTCTTGATGTTTTAGTCATCAGGAATCCTGACAACTCCCTAAGTCATACAGTGTATAGGAAACCCACCCATACAGATAAATATCTCAATGGTAACTCCCATCACCATCCATGTCAGTTGGCTACCGTAGGCAAATCTTTGTTACAGAGAGCACATGGCATCTGCGACACTGACCATCTCAAGGAGGAGCTTCAGTATGTAAAACAAGTACTGCGAAGCAATAATCACAAGCTCCCACGTATGCGTCACAGAAGCCGGCCCAAGCCTTCCACAGTTGAGCGACAACCTGCCATCTTACCTTACATCAAGGGTGTCACGGACAAAATTGGTAATATCTTAAGACGAGCTTCAATAAAAACTTACTTCAAGCCGCACAAGAAGATCAACCAATTTTTAAGACCTGTTAAGTGCAATATTCCCCTACAAGATGCAGGTGTTTACAAACTTGATTGTGAATGTGGGCTGTCATACATTGGGCAAACAAAGAGGAGCGTTGGTATCCGGGTAAAAGAACACATTGCTGACATGAAGAACAGACGCTCGACCAAGTCTGCGGTTTGTGAACATGCCCAGGACAAACCCAACCACTACATTCGGTTCGACAACCCACAAATCCTTGCCAGAGAGACCCGGTTTATGCCAAGAATGTTACGCGAGGCTATTGAAATCAAAAAGTACCCAAATTTCAATAGAGATGATTGCTTAACTTAACTGATCGGTTAAGAACGCCTAAGCAAACTTCGCTACGAGCGCATCTAAAAGGACGTTGCTTTTGCATATGGCCACTGATACCGCAGATTTGCCTATATAATATTTGTTCAATCCATGATATCACGCACCGTAAAAGGCAAGCTTAATAAACACAGAAATCTGAGACGAAGAGATTCAATGTAGTCGTAAAATCAGCTCGTGAACACGCCGTTTGACATCTTGAAATTGACGCTGACGAAGTTACTCGTAAAATTTTTACTAGAGTATTTATGTCTGAAGAAGATTGTAAAATCAAACAATAAAGTGTTCTTAAATTAGTATATGTACTTTAGCGATTTAGTAACAGATGTCTTAAAATAAAGTTTTTGAGGCAGTGTCATTAGCTATGGACTGCCGCGTAGCAGGTCCATGGTTCGAATCCTGCCGCGGGCTTGAGCTTCACCGCATGATGGAAGGGCATTTTGCAAATGCCCGCCCAGCTAGCGACCACCCTCAAGCAGAAAATCTGTCGCCAAGCACCTAACGGTGTGTTTCGGTAGCAGTCCTTGAGAGCCAGTGAAATTACAGGCACAGGAGACTTAATAACTATGTGTCAAGGTGACGTGCGCAGTGCAATTCGTGACTCGTTACGAAATGCATCTGTTATAGGCAGCGGTTGGTCCGCGATTCATCAGATGGGCCTCAAGCTTGTTCCGTCACAATAACATATTTAGTGAAAATAAAATTTAGATATTCAGATTCATTCGATTTAAAATCGAATGTTGGACTAGACAATCAATTACTCGGGTGCTCATCTTATTATCCAAAACTTATAGAGCTCTAGGTCGATATACCTATGCTTCTGGCATGCCAGTTTTTCGATTTATTATTTATTTTATCCCTAAATTTCAATATAGCAATCCCCATACAGAACGATTTTCGGATTATTTTTGGAAATACTTACTTTTACGGAAATCTGGCAAACCAGAAGCATAGATCAGGCTCAAAGATATACAAGCAAAGTTAGACAAAAGAAGACTAACAAATTGTTAATTAATATTAATAAACCTTTGACCGCTAGAAGAGTCCTGTTTATTATAATTACCGCTTGAACAGCCTATACATAAATAGTATTGACCATGTTAAGGATCTTGGTCACTTTAGATCTGAGATTAACTTTTCATGACCACATATTAGTCCTCGTTAAAGTGGTTTCTTGTTGTTTCGGGTTTGTATTGCGAAACGCTAAGGATTTTCAAAATTCTCAGATTAATGTCACCTTAAGATCGTTGTGTAAGAAACTCTATAGGTGTTATCCCTTCCATTATCGGTCAAAATTCCTGCTCGGTCAGAGCTCGGTTACATCTCGCTAGAAGTAAGGAAAGCCCGTAAGGCCGACCCCCAACTTGTCGTCGGCTATTTATTATCATTAGAGGTAGACTGCCCGCAGCAACAAAGTATTTTGTGTAGGTATATTGTTTGTTCCACCAATGTACACGCACGGTGGTTGGCTCGAGCTGTTTCATGTTCCTCGGATAACAGTGTGGCGCATTTGTCAGTTTTCTTTTCAATCGAATCCAACGCATAGACGAAAAATAAATTAAATTACACGGTCAACTCCATCACATTTTAAACCGATAATATTAATTATTTTTAAAACAGGGCAAAAACGGGCAGTGGAATTTACGCTGCAGCAGCACCAGAAATTGAAGCACTGGTTGGTTCCACAGCACATTTGGACTGCAAGGTGGACGCACTGCATGATAAACTGGTAATAAGTATGTTCTATTGTTAAAATTGTTGTGTTTCAGTAATACGATTTATTACATTGAGAGATTAATCTCAAAATGTTTGTTAGGACTAGCAGAAGTCAACCCTAAGAGGTTGTTAGCATTTTACCAATAACCCTGTATCCATCTAGAGACTTATTGCTATCGTTTTAAAGACTTGAATTTGTTTGCAACAAAATGTTATAGTTTAAACTCAATGTAACCTAAAACTAATATTTCCCCAAATTTATGCTTATTTTTCACTGCATTAAGGTTTGAATAAAAAATTATACCCGTATTTCTCTGAAATAAAATCATATGATTTGTAACAAAAAAATACAATATTTCAGTTTGTTTAAATATTATTGCTTGATTATTACTTATTAAAGCATTATTTATTATACTTGATTTTTATTTGATGTTATTAATTAATTTAATCATAGTATCGATCATGCAAAGTAGCTTAGTGCTTGCAAACATACATTATTCAATCCTGGACGTGACTTACCCCATCCGGGGGTAAACATGTCTTTACCGAGTCTTTTCAACTGCATTCCGGAAAAGCTGGCCCATAGACCACCCAACAAATCGAACTCTGTCCACTTATAATCTTGGTGCTAATATAAACCAAAAAAAGATGAAAAGAAAGAAAAGCAAATAATTATAACATTACGCATACTCACGTTCTTTACACGACGTGCTTTTAAACACAAAGGACCAGTGCTAAATGGAATTTCCTACTTAGTAAGAAGATGACCGCATAAGGAATTCTTTAATTTAAAACTTTACAAACTGGAGATATCAAATTTGAGGATTTCCTTCTGACGACAGCTACTTACCGGTCATCTAGGATGCAATTTCACGTTTATAAATGTCCATCTAACGGTCTACAATAAAGTCACTTGGTATGAAGTATATATCACAAACAGTATTAAGTACTAAGAGACACACACAAATTATCTGAAGCTATTATTAATTACACGTTATTATCATTCAAATCAAAGTTTTTACACGGTCCTCGCTGAAACAGCAAACACTGATGCGCTTTGCACCCTTCTACTTATTAGAGTTTACAACGTTGCGTCGCGGTGCCTACATCGGTCACAGCGGATGCGGGTAGACGATAACTGGCAACTGCCATGATCGTCTAAGATACCGCTATAAGACGACCTTCACCGGGGTGGTTATTAGATGAAAAGCAATTTATATTCAATTATATATGTAAGTAAATACATATATTGCAAATGGGTTGCCAAAAAATCTCAGTCCAGAATCTAATTAATTTATAATAAAAAAAAACTTAAACATTTCACTGGTTTCGTTAATAGACAAATTCCGTACCAATCGAAAGTATGAAGCCCATACAATATGCAAACGTTACTTTGACTATTCTTTTCCTGTCACAACTCTTGGGTAGGAAGGTATAAACAGGTAAATCGATATTAGTAAGTTGCACCGGTCTGGTTAATGAATTAAACATATATTGAAATAAAGATTACATCATTACGAACACGGTGGTATAGGGTTGTCTGCGGAAAATCAGTCCTAAATTCCGGTTGTCGAATCATAAAATGTATGTGCACAAATATATAGCAATAAATTTGTTGAAATATTTTATTGAAAATAAAGTACTTTCATCCATTAACCACCTCGGTAAAAGTTGCCTTCGGACGCCTTCGTCTAGCGGGATCTTAGACTATGAGAGATGTTGGTGGACGCAGAGGGACTACTTGGTCACGGTAATATTATCTATATATTACCGTGACTTGGCTGAAACGCGCGGTCGATGCGCTAGGGCGCGATCCTGTTATTTAAAACAAGTTATATGTGAATATAGTCTAAAAATAATATATGTACGTGATAGCAACATATTACACCATTTTAAAACGTTATCCTTATTGGCAAGTCGATTAAAATTTATATTAATAATGAAATAATATTCTCGTGAGTTTCACACATATTTAAATATTATTAATTAACCGGCAAAAACACTCACGTTGGGATCGAATACGTCGACCCGGGTTTCGAGCATACTCGTATTAGTTGCTCAGCATCAGGGTGAGTGCACAGCTGCGTCTGCGAGCTCTCGGCGGCTCGGTGGGATGCCGAGCTAGGAAGCTGGGTGGGGGCGGAGCGAGCCCAGCGCTTCTGGTGCTGGCTGATGAGTTTCTAGCGTGTCCGACTGAAGGCGGTGGGCCTACTTCGTCGTCTGTGATCGCTTCATCTGATATCTACTATACAGGGTTATTGGTAAAATGCTAACAACCCCTTACGGTTGACTTCTGCTAGCCCTAACAAACATTTTGAGATGTTTTTTTTTGTTTAGAAGAAAATATAAAACATTTTTTTTGTGTTTTTGACGGAATAAGTATGAGGACCACCTGATGTTAAAAGTCTCTGGTGCCTGTAATTTATTTTTTCATATTTTTTATTACTTTGCTCGATGTAAATATTCAAAACTGTATTTAAAGGGAGCACGTTGCGGTCCAGTGTTGCCGCGGCGGGCGCTCTTGCCTCGGAGTAGGCATTAAAATAAAAAAATTCAAAATTTTTTTTAGCTATTGCTAACTAGCAGAAGACAACCCTAAGAGGTTGTTAGCGTTTTACCAATAATCCTGTATACATTAAACAATAATGAAAAGTAAACAACATACTCGTATGTGTACGAATAATTATGTTGTCATAGCGTAATGGTTATTTGTTCTTGACAAACCTACAAAGTATATAAAAAAAAATAATGATCGAAGATGTGGTACAATAATATGATTTTTGACAAATAGTAAACTTTAATAGCGTTATTACAGTAAATACATAGATGTTTTCATTTAGAATAACATATTTTTGAGTAAATTGAGAATGTTTTTACGGACTTCCAAAAAGGGAAAGGTGTTCTCAAAGGATTCTACTTTTTTGTATATTTACTATTAGATAACAATGACAAATTGTCATAAGCAGCAGGAAGATATTCGTCATTTTCCGTCTCTTACCTCACTTATCTGGATCTCTATAACATAGCACAATCCAAGTTTTTCTGCTAAGCTTTTATTCAAGTTGTTTTGATTTAAGCTTACTGTTAGCGGTAATTATCAGTTTTTCGTGTATTATTAGCGAAAACATATTCTCTACGTATTCTTGGATTGTCCTTTATTATAGAGGCCCCAGACGGGTAATTTAAGATGTGTTTGCTTATGTTTAGTAGCCGGCCGCCATCTTGACACTAACCCTCTATAAAAGTGCTTTCGCTAGGTTACCTTTTAAGTTAACAAAACGTAATTAAGGTAAAAAAAACCTCCTGTGTAAAAAATCCAATGTGCATCAACATCCTATTCACTATTTTACTATTCTAAGTAACTATTAAACGATTGGTAAGTTACAGTGTGCAAAAAACATATTTATCACTCTAGTCTTGAAGATAACTATATAAATCTTACGAAAACAGAAGGCATCAGGGCTGTACCAGAGCTGCCATATATGGGCTGTAAGCATTAGAAACGCGGTTCTAAATCGTTGCATCCTTATTTTAGGAACGTCCACGAATGCCTTGTTCTTTTATTTGTAGTAGAAACAGACGAAGAGAATTAGGTTTAATCACACACATTTAACTATTGGCCTCTAAACATAACAAAGAACATGGAGTAACCACCCATCGCTTC
Organism: Plagodis dolabraria; assembly: GCA_963854805.1. Classification (NCBI taxonomy): domain Eukaryota; kingdom Metazoa; phylum Arthropoda; class Insecta; order Lepidoptera; family Geometridae; genus Plagodis; species Plagodis dolabraria. The sequence goes on along the minus strand of OY978448.1, from coordinate 27,818,489 downwards.
CCCGCGACACAATTTTGTGGTTCCACCCACAACGAGGGACCTAGTTAATAATAAAACTATTATTTGTTTTTTATTGTAGGTTTCATGGGTCCGGCGGAAAAACGATGAAGACCCTATGGAGCTTCTGTACACGGGAACTCAGCAGTACACGGCTGATGACAGGTTAGTAACTGTTTTTTAAAGCATTAACCTATTTCACATCACACCTACAATAGCCGGAAGTCGTCTACCGTTGAACAAATAGCTACCCCTTCAGGCGGAGGCTGTTGCCATAACCTACATGCTTGGCAGGCGTTTTCAGGTCGCAACGTCGTTAAATACCCGTGCGAAGCTTGGGAGGGCCGCTAATTAGCAATAAAAGAAAACATTTTATAATTAAATAAATATTGAATTTTCGATTGACCGAGCTGATAACAATTTATTCACTTTTACATATAAAGAAATGATATAGTATATTTCGAAACATATATCAATTTCAAATCACAAATACAAATGAGGAAAAAACTAACGTATGTTTGACACATACTAAAAGACATTTTAAGCCGATTCAACGTACGGTTTATGTAACCGGTATAAACCGTAAGTAACGTCGTTAAATATCCGTGCGAATCTTGGGAGGGCCGCTAATTAGCAATAAAAGAAAACAATTTAATATTAAATAAATATTGAATTTTTGACTGACTAAGCTGATAACAATTTATTCCATTATTACATATAAAGAAATAATATAGTATATTTCTTAACATATATAAATTTCAAATCACAGATAAAAATGAGGAAAAACTAACATATGTTTGACACATACTAAAAGACATTTTAAGCCGATTCAACGTACGGTTTATGTAACCGGTATAAACCGTAAGTAACGTCGTTAAATACCCGTGCGAAGCTTGGGAGGGCCGCTAATTAGCAATAAAAGAAAACATTTTATAATTAAATAGATATAGAATTTTTGATTGACCGAGCTGATAACAATTTATTCCATTTTTACATATAAAGAAATGATATAGTATATTTCTTAACATATATAAATTTCAAATCACAAATACAAATGAGGAAAAACTAACGTATGTTTGACACATACTAAAAGACATTTTAAGCCGATTCAACGTACGGTTTATGTAGCCGACATAAACCGTAAGTTAAATTATTATTCTTACAAGGAAAATATTTTCATAGGAGTTATTATATTTATATCCAGTTAGGTTACTTACTTTTCCGTATCTGTCCAGATTCTACTGAGTTTTCGATAAGCATGCGATCTATAGATATATAGAGTTATATAGTATTTTAGTAATGTTTGATAATTATATTTAGTAGGTAGCGACAATATAACAAAAGTTTGGGTAAATTTATAGCTTCAGGGGACCAATTCCATCTTATAGTAGTGTCATTATTTTCAATGGATTTATAGATTATTTTATCTGAACCAATATTTTATTCAATATTTCGGTATTTTAAATAGTGGCAACACACATCACTGTTGCGCTCGATCGACCAATAAGAAAAGATTTACCACTATCGCATTTTGGAGGGAAAAATACAGGAGGAACAAACCAGTCAGTCCGTCGAATGATTATTCTGGCAAGAGACTTCGTGGCGAAAATTACTAGCTTGAAATTGTACGAGTTTGGAATAAAGTAATTTGGAAGTATTATCTACATTGGTTTGAAATTCTTAATTGTAGTAATAACTTAATCTTACTGATAAAATTTAACCTCCACACAAATAAAGCAAACTTACAAACGATAGTCGAAACGTTTGGCGTTTTCATGATGTCACAACAAATTGTTAACTCTATTCGCGTTTTGTGACCTGACATTTAATACAAAGTATAACTGTTCCAACAACAAATCCGTCATATTTATCCATCTTAAAAAGTTGCTTCCTGATAGCAGCGGATTTAAATTTTATGATGACTTTTTTTACATTAAAAGTGGTTTTAATTAATGTGCAAAGTAAGTTCAATGTTTTTTTTGGTATTCTCTTTATAAAATAAATGCAGCAATATTAATCGATGAGTGATGATAACGTATTTATTAAAGCGATGTGATTCCGCATAGCAGACGAATATGACATTTTTGAGTTTAAGGCTACTAATGCTATAATGTAAAAAAATGCTTCAAAAATTCTTCCCTTTGGAAGCAAATGAAGCCTCATCGACTTAGCATAATTAACGCTTATTTGTACGTATATTTTTACATTATTTAAGTGGTTTCCAATATATTATGAATTTAATGCTTTCTTAAAATATACGTTTTAATTAAAACGTTGAGTGTTTGAAAAAACCCTTAATTCATTCAGAAAATTAATAAAGTATAAAATTTGTTAGAAGCCCGTATTGAAACGCGTCAGCGGACATAGCTTAAAGAAGCTAATATATAAGTAAAAAATAAACGATTCCAATATATTTAGGAACGAAGTAAAGGGTAAAAAGTATTATATGTCATTATTTTTTCACAAAATCTTTGCTTGCATTTCCGTAGACCTCTTACTGCCATTAATCTTAACATAGCCATAGCCGTTACCATCTCCAGCAAACATGGCCAACCAACCTGACAAGTAAATCCTGCTGACTGGATACGTAAATCCCCCTTTCCAGCGTAGATTAGAGACCGTTACACTTTCCTACATCGTACGGATATTCCCGAATATCTATTTAAAATGGCAATCACGTTTGGCTCCAATTTGTATGTTTTGGGTCCAACGGAACGTACAGAATATTATTTAAGTACATTAATATATTACTTTGTTGCTAAAGTATCATTAGGTATTTTAAAGAACATTGCGGTTTTGTCACAAAACGGAGTAGTTGCAGTAAAAGTTCAATCATAAAACCTAACAATTAATACAATAACATATATACATATAATAAACAATTATTATAAGCATCATAGGTCAAAATCTCTGACTAATTCTCGGTTAAACCTGTTCTGACCTTCATACAAATACAAATACAATTCGTCCACATCATCACTTACCATCAGGCGAGATCATGGTCCAAGGCCTACATATCAGCAATTAAAAAAATATATGGAAAAGCTTATCGAACTAGTACAAAAATAAATTTTCCTCTACGATTTTAAAATGTGTGACCGGTGATTAAAATTGCAAAACTATGGTCCGCCACTCGGTGTGTGCAGTACACACTCTGAATTCAGAACTTTTGCTTTGGGCCCAGCGCCTCAGTCATTTATAAGACACTATCTGTCACGACCCAACAGTTTTTTAGATGAAGCAGAATCGTGTCAAGCTTTAATTTTTAATACTTAATATAAAAACTTAACACGATTTAATTTATTCTAAAAGCACTTTCCATAAGTTCCTTCAACCCTATCCCTAGTTAGAATAATATTATTACGAACCCCAAAGTTGCAAACTTTAGGAAATCCTCCGAAACTTGCTTTTTATCGCGGGTCGATGGACACCTGGGAGTAGAACTGCTGAAGAAAACACGTGTTGAGCATTTTGTGGTAAGAAAGTAGTTTTATGAAACTTGTCAGATATTGAACGAGAATACTTGGAAGACGTGAATAGATTGCGTATTATAATATATTATGATTTCGGTCAACAATTATTTATTGTACTTATATTGTTGATGTATTAACATCAAACAAATATCGTAAATGAAAAAGTTACTGATGTGAAATAATAACAAGTATTTTTAAAATATTTTAAGAAAACATCAAATTAATATTTTAATAAAACACTTAAATATACAAAAATGTATCTAGTGACAATTCCGCCTAATTTTCCTGCTAAGCCGACGTGATGTCACAAACGCCACGCAGCCAAACCGGAAGAATTTTCCGATGAGTTTCGATTCGACACGAAGCATCCTTAGGAGGTCTTGACTCTGCGAGTGCACGGTCGAGAAAGAATCATATTTATCGGGAAAGAATCATTATAAATATGGATTTCCGCAAAGTAACGCCTGCATCTAACGAAACGACTTGACCGATTTAGATGAAACTTGAAACATATATAGTTTGTAACTTGGATAACATATACTGTACATCATCAAAATCATCATATCTACGCGGGTGCAACAGCAAGATGCGACTAGTAAGATACAAAAGTTAAAAAATGTCGTTGCGTTTGTTTTCCGTATACCTTGCCCATTTTACACGAAATTTTGTGAATCTGTGCGAGGGCATCTTGCCAACGCGACATATGACTCATGACTCTAATTTGTCCTCTTGTCCTTAACCATGTTCTGGGTATGGATATATATTCCTCTCATTGTAATTTTGTAACGTCATCCGCGGAGCAGGCGTCATTGCAAAAAAAAATTAAATTACAAACTATTTTTTTTATGTTTTTTGGATGTAAGTTTTGTTATCAAATAATTTGTAATTTCAACAAGTAATCAAGATAATACAATCAATATTATTTAAGCTCGAAAATACCACGAGTATGTAGTATGAAAAACTTAACTAGTTTAGAAATTCTCGCTGCAGAAGTAACATTTTTTTTCAATCGACGGTATGCCTTTATTAACAAAATACGTCGAGAAAATAACTCTCAAGAGTTGCAATAAGATTTGGTTTGTTCGCGATGAATTCTGCCAAACTCTGTTTAACCTAAACGCGCTCTTATTGGCTAAGCCACCTCCATGCGGTAAACACCCGAGTCCCATAGTGATGGGACGTGATTCTTATGCAAATATCGCTATCAATATAATCGATATCAATACATCGTACAACATATATAAGCTGATGGCATAATTTATTCCTCCGTGACGGCCTATTTAGATAAAAGTGATATTTGCTCCCACTTGCGTTGGCAATAATACTCAGCAGATACTTCGCGCGGTATTTTGTATGAGTATAGCTGTTTTGTTAAAATAAAATATAGAATAATTATTTGGTTGTGTGATTCCACAATTCTGCTTGAAATATCCTTACTAAAATAATAAACATTTAAATACCCTTTTTAATATTTTTATGTTTGCATTAACGCATGCTCTGTGGATTACATAACAAAATTACAATAATACTTTTTATAACATGCTAAAGATTGAGATTTGGATCTCTAGGGAATCTATTAAAAAAATACACTTTGTTTATTTATATTAAGTTAAGGTAGCTATATATGTTTTATACAAAAATATGATTTTGAAATCGGTAGACGTATATTGATATACCATAAGATTATATAAAGATAGACTTATATCAAGTAAAAACATAAAAAAGATTTGGTGTTTATTAGACAGAAATTCAACACGAAACTGGCACACTGTCATCAGAGTTTTCTTGGCTCATATGTATTTAACAAAACTAGTAAAGTTATCACTAATCACAGCCATATCATTTAATAAGTAAACCTCAATCTTAATGTATTATTGAAGGAAGCAGACTCCCACGACACAAGATTTTTTTCTTAGTGTGGGATCTGCATGTCATTTCACTGTCAAAAAATAAATACAATTTAGTGTACCAATTGTAATAAAGTTAAGAATAACAACATGTAACTGTATATTGTGAAATAAGTTATTATTATTATAAACTCATATCAAACATATAAAACCATCTTTACATCCAAGGCTAAATATATTTATGGGCCAGAAGAGCACAACACTAGGAGAGGGCGCGGTTTACAGAAAGACAAGGATGACAATAGATGCATGTAGTAAGTGGGAGTGAAATGCATTCATACGGGTCTATTAGATTGTCCAGTTTAACTTGACCTATTAAAATGAAGTAGATAAATTACGTAAATTGAATAATTTTACTTACTTGTGGAAGATAATTCCATCTGTTTTATAATTGGATGTTTTGCTACTTTTCCCGCACCATTTATTGGAGCAGGTAGTCATTTTTATGGCCCTGAATGCCTACAATCGTCAAAAGTAAAAATATTTTCAGACACATACGTACGAATCAAGCTTCTGGTCGCGTACTGTTTATGTGCGCTCATGCTATGACTTAAATATGTTAGAAATCACACACCAGTTGCATTATCAGGCGAACCATCAATTCCCCTCTCAGGGTTTAAATCTCGTTGACAAAACACTACGAACTATATACAACACTACAGCTACTACAAATAAAGCATTTACACAACCCATAAGTAATTTAAGACTCTCAGGCAGTCAAAATGCTCCAGCCTACTACCAGTTAGCAGCGTGCCCAGCATGCTGGCAACATTGCTTCGTGGAATTGCAATACTTATTCGTTGAGCAAAATAGGCGCCAGCATTTTGATCACGCGTCGCATCGACCAAGCGCTCAGATAAGTTTTGAAAAATCGATGAGCTCTCGGTCCCTACGGACCCAATTTCTCTAATATGTAACCGATACAGACGTTAGCATATTTGCGCTTATACATAAGTACTCGTAAATCGATGATATTCACTTTAACTGAGGGTAAACAAATTTATAGTTAGAAAAACAGAACAATTCACACTTTCTTATCAGTACAAAAACATTTTTTAAAAAGGAATTCTGTCCATTACACAAACCACGTCACGAACATAAAAAGGAGCCGAAATGACTATCACTTGTCTGTTTTTTGCTGGTTTGAGTTTGTTTGGCGCCATCTAGGACCGGATGTCCGGTCGGGGTGGAAACATGAAACGCGATCCGTTTTTCAAATAACTTGCCGTAACGAATACAGACAAATCGAAGTCCTTGAACTTTATGCTATAACTTGTTTATATATTTCTGGCTTTGAGCATCTGACACGTGTAGCTAGATGATGCTGGCGAACAATGGAGACGACATTAAAATCATGCACTCTAAAAATTTGTGGACAATGTATTTTGTATAGATTAGATGATTACATGGTGATACCTTCGTAACTGATACAGATACGAGAGTGATTTAATTAATATTGCTCATATTATCCTAAAAACTACTGTATTTCAGTACCAGTAGGTATTTATTTCTATATAATTTTTTTTTGTGCTCTAATAATCTTCATTATGATTATTTATTTTTCTTAAAACAACTATTCTACACTCTACAATTCAGCTACATAATCGCTCATAAATAGGATAAATGTTGGTAAAACGATTGTTTATCAGCTATATTGTATGGTAGGTATACAATGCAGTAGTAAAAAACTGTTCTATTACAGGTACTCGTCCCGCTTTATCCCTCCTGATATCTGGAGACTGGAAGTGAAGGAAGTCAGGCCTTCAGATGCGGCACACTATGATTGCCAGATGCCTACCCATCCGCCCAGGACTGCTCGGCTCACGCTCAGAGTACCAGGTTGGTCAGAAGCTCATACACATCTTAAAGTGATAGTAATCATAGACTCGTACAGTTCTAGCTTTAGGCAAGCGTTACAAATAATAATATCATCGCAAAGGGAGATAACGACGACACCAAAAAAGAAAGTAAGCTGTGCTGTGCTGTTTCGAATTATTCGATTCAGCAAATAATTTATATTCAGGAGTTTGTTAAAATTCTTTGACAATAAACGAAACGAGTCCAAAACATTCCTTTGAAATTTCTTTCCACATTATATATTCCATAGTAAATTTCGCCAAAGGACGTCGCGACAGAGCGTGGTATTCCATCAATTTCATGTCCATGTCAGGAAGTCCATAACAAAGCGATTTTAATAGCATTTTCTCCTTTGCTATGTAGCAGCTGCCATGTGAAGTATTTACAAACCAATGCGCCTTTATGAAAAGAGTATTTTCTCTCCTCAACGCCTGCAACCCATCCTAGCGAACTTTGGTGTTGCAGATGTCCGTGAGCTATAGTGATCAGTTACCGTCAAGTTAGCCACATGGTCGATTAATCTCTTAAACAAAAAAAAACTTTCAAAATGTCATGTCTATGTACACTAGTACACTGCTAGTATGACAAATTGAAATACGTATAGTAAAAAGTATCTCTGTCTATTGACCGGTTTTCTTTCCAACTACTAAACTACTTAGTATGAAAATTTGCAATGAATATACTCACAATTTTATTTTATTCATTTGATAATGTTAAAAAGGATGTCTAAATAAACGATTGATAGTATTATTTTGAACAAAACGTTTATCGCTAAGAAGCAGCATCATCATAATTGCCAACGAAAAATAATCGAGTAGCTCTCATCTACAACGCTCACAATATTTAACAAAACATACATTGTTTGTTATACGATTCATAAAGTTGAATGTTTTTAGCTTTAAAAAGCTATTCACGAAATTAAGACATCCTCATAAAACTAAGGGAGGCTTGCTCGCAATCTTCATAATACAAGCTGGTGTTTTAAACGAGTAAACAGCCATACGCAAGAGGCTTTTATGTTGTTAATGTAAATACTTGCTTTGTAACTTTATAATAAGTGTATACTTACACGCACATGCTCCATTTTACAAAGTTCTTAAGCTTCAAAGAAAGCTGATTTACAACATGTTACTGTTTCTCTAAGGAAAAGTTTGGTTGAAAGTTTAATTAGTTTTGGAATCGAATTTTATGTAATGAATCTGTTGTTTGAAACTTTAATAGTCTTGTAATTTCGTCGTATTTTACATTATAGAGATTTGCAGGTCGTGCCCTGTGGCTAGGATTAAAACGCGTTCCGATTTTCCCGAAAATATCTAACTTTTGTTCTGAACTTTACATAACCGAGATTTTTTCGCGATTACCCTAAAGAAAATCAATGAGTTTAGGGTTAATGCATGTATTGAGTTTCTTTACTTTACCATTTCTTCTTTTGAATCGGAGCACTACCCAAATGAGAGGTTTGTGAATCTGTGGTCGGGTCGGCATCTTGTCTTCGTCTCTGGTGATCTAATATCTGGTGAATTTTTATGTGGTCTAATAAACCTATTGATTAATTATTTTAGATAAGATAATAGTTTATTTGCATTAAACATGAGTATTATACACACACAAGGTAGGTATGCACATAGATGGATATTTAACAATTAAGTTCATCATGTGTTGCCTATTTAGGCGTACAAATTTTAGAGAGAAAGCCATTTGAAATATAATAAAAAACAAAAAAGAAAAACAACTCTCAACATTAATACAATCCAATAGTGAAACACCCGTACATTATTTTCAATCGTGTTTTGTGCATAAATGTCAAAGTATATTTTAATTATTATGTCAAGTCAGTAGGGATTAGAAAGATTAGATTATGTCAGATTATTATCAGTCGAAAATTCATTTACACTGTAATAGCACTTGGTCATTAAAATGTTCTTTAGCTTAATTTTGAATAGGTTAGTATTTAGCTCCCGTATTGATCTCGGTAACTTATTGTAAATTCTTGGTCCCATACAGAACATGCTATTACTCATGAAAGTCTTCCTTGCTGAGTGAGTTCGAAGTATATACCTGTCACGTCTGTTACGTTCAATTGTGTCAGATAATAAAGGAAAATGGTGTCTGTAAGATACTACAAATAAAGCAACTTCATATATATAGAGTGACGGAAGTGAAAGGATTCTGTGTTCTATAAATTTCGGTTTACAACTATCGATTGTCTGCAATCCAAACATTGACCATTTTAAAGTGTTTTTCTCGCGATACCACATTTGGCGACAAAAAGTAGAAAGAACCAAAGTGCTATTAGAAAATTGAAGTTAAATTATCTAAGATAAGGATTATTAGGATTTGGAAAGCGCCGTTCGAGGTTCATGTCAGACTTGGAACTTCGGAACAAGATTGTCATGAAAACGTCCTCATAAAATCAAATAAAAGAACAAATGCACAAAATCAAGTTGAACCAAATAAGATCACGGGACACATTGACCAAGCGTTCTGATAAGTTTTGGAAAAAAAGATGAGCTCTCGATCCCCACAGTGGGTCTGTAGAGTCCGGAGATATTTCTACACCAAATGGCTCAACTATCTAACCATGCACTACGAGGATAAGCATGTTTGCGGCGCTTGAGTCGCTCTGCCGTAGTAGCCGTGGCGCCAGCCCTCACGTTTGTTCCAGAAACATGTGTCGGCGCCACAGTTTCAACGCACGTAGAAGTCAAGAGTTTAAATCTCCACGTACACGCTTAAATTAATTTGTGTGTGAGCTTAAAACTATGGCTAGTGAAGTAAAATGAACGGGCATCGCGTCACGTGCCACGTGTGGTATTAAAATCTGGTACATGGCAAGTGGAAGTAGAAGATGTTAAATAACAGATTTGTATGAATAGGGTATCGTCAGAATCCTTTTGCATGGTGGTAGGGCACTTTGCAAATGCCCGCCTGGCTAGCTACCACCCTCAAGCTGAAAATCTTTCGCCAAGCACCTAACGGTGTGTTCCGGCAGCTGTCCTTGAGAGCCAGTAATTCTAGGTTAGCCTGAACAACATCTTCGACCACATCATCACTTACCATCAGGTGAGATAACAGGCTTAACCTAGTATTACTGGCTCTCGAGGACAGCTGCCGGAACACACTATAAGATGCTTGGTGACAAATTTTCTACTTGAGAGTGGCCCGCTAGCCAGGCGGGCAATCTCAAAATGCCCTTGCGTGATCAAACCCACCGCAGGATTTGAACTATGGACCTGCTACGCGGGAGTCCATAGCCCAAGCCACTGAGCTATCGCTACTTCAAAACTTCGGATGTTAACAAAAATAACATAAGATTTTGTTTGCTTGAACCTGAACCTTACATGCTTTTGATACAATATTAAATAAATCAGTCCGAGACACAATAGCAAATATATTTTCTAATAAAAAACTAATAACTTTATTTAAGTTCGTAAACTTACTTCCAACACTAAAAATAAAAGTAATTTCAATGGAAATCCTATAATATCATGACCGAGACGTCTACAATTATTTTTTATTGTTCGGTAGGTATCGGTTAAATCGTTTATTCTTTTCTTACACTTCAGTGACTGTGGCCTACTTTGCAAACGTGATAAAATATTTCATGGTAATCCTATTTTATTTCATGAATCCTCCTCGTCGTCAGGAAATCGTTTTGAATTTATTTTATTTTTTAAATGTCCAGCATAATTATTTTCAAGACTTTTAAATTTGAGCTAGAAAAATATCGCTATTTTTTTCCATAATTATTATTTAGCAAACGGTTATGACTCGCATGATATATGTATCGGAAATATCTCTGACCAGATTCTTACTTTTTTGAAGTGTGAGACCACGGGTCTCAGCACGTAACTGGCGTTGATACAAAATTCATTCTGTCACTATCAATATCAGTGTCAAAGTCACTACCGTTTGGATAGGTTTAGCATTGTTAACACACTATACTTAATTTATTATTGTATCAACAAAAATACAATAGATTCTAATTTCTTTATTGTAACAAACCTACTTTACAGTATTTGTTTTCCATATGGGGTTGGAACGGCGATGTCATGGGACGATGGGGTTGGGAGGCAGCAGGTCGGCACTCCGCGCTAGGATAACTTAGAAACCAACCACGAGTTCGGTTCGAGTACATCTTAGTACACCTACATACCTACCAGTTTTAATGAAACAGCCTTTATTTGCGATGTAATTTAGTAATTTAATCATTAAAAGTAGTTTTTCATACAGATGAAAAACTACTTTTATTTAATTACTACCTTCTAATAAATAGTCAAATAATCCAAAGAACTATTACTTGAATACAACTTAATGTGTATACACACGTAATTACTGCATTTTAGTGATTTTTAACCGACTTCCAAAAAAAGGAGGAGGTTCTCAGTTCGTCGGTTTTTTTTTATGTTTATTACCTCAGAACTCTTGACTGGGTGAACCAATTTTGAAAATTCTTTTTTTGTTTGAAAGCTGATGCTTGTCGTTTGGTCCCATTTAAAATTTCATAAAATCGGTCAAGCTGTTTTTGAGTTACGCTCCAATAACTGAAAAATATTCACCTATCTTGATGACGTAGTGAAAAAAATTTTTGGTAAAAATTTTTTTCACTAGCCGATCGCTCTTCACGATCTTGAAATCCAAATATTTCGTAAGCGTGACATTTTAGGGTATCATATTACGCAATTATTTTTGCTTATATAAGTGTCCTCTACCTATATATAATACTTTCATCGTACGCGGAAACTTAAGAAAAAAATGGTTGCGGGTAGAATATGTTAGCTTGCATATAAAAATGTTCTAACTCCTTTAGTTATAAATCCCAAGTCTACTATTTTTATGAACATACTCTAGTTATATCATCTTCGGGGTTCCATAGCTCCAATATCGTATCGCCAATATTCAGGACTCGTAACAAAACGGCAGTAAGAGAAGCGCCAGTTCGAGCAGAAGAATTTTGTCTTTGGCAAATACCTACCTATATCGAAATCGTCTCAACGCCAGTCACATGTTGAGGCCCGCGCTCGGCGCTGTTCAATATCGTACTACCAGACTACCAGACTACCAGACGATGAACTTGAAATAAGTTCGAAACTATTCGTAGAAATTTCTGGTAAATAATACGTGAGTCCCTAGCCAGTGGCTGAATAATAATTAATGACTTTTCAAATTTAGAAATGGTAAGCCTGTCTGTAGTGAGAAATGATAGCCAGGAGCAAAGGATTTATAAAATAAAGTGTGAGATAACATATCATAGAGGGTTTAAGAATATATTTTAATATAATATCATGTTTTTGTTTCTACTGTGTATTGGACAAACCCGACAATCTTTTTCTACAAGGTCAACTCGGCGAAGACCAGCATACTTCATTTAAAATATTACAAATTGACTTATTTTGGCTATTCTATAACCTTTACGTCAAAGTTTTTGAAACAAGATAATAAGATATTTAGTTCATCTGACAATCAATATGTCAAAATTAGATAGAAACCATCGGTCACGGAATAACAACCATTTTAGAAAACATAGTGCAAATAGACGGATTTGGCCCCCATGTCGGATAAGACCGTCTAGTGGCAAATTTACTTAGTTAGCGGTAGTTTATGTAGTTATAGATAGTGTGTACGAGTGCCAGTGCTTGTAACAACTTAATTTGTGTACTCTAACTCTCAGGAATAAGGTTTTTAATAGCTTATTTCGCGAGATACAACATTTGTCGGGTAAGACCGGCATGCTTCGCACTTTCAAGGGTGCAAAACATATCTTACCTTGAATAATAATTAATGATTACAAAACTACCAAGCTTAATCAATTTTATCAAAAATTTTTATTGTGGCAGATTTGGCTAAACTGAGTAGAAAGAAATAAACGAGTGCTAAGTATTAAAATAATGAAATCCAAAATCGTAGGTAATATCCTATTAACCTTAAAAACTGTCCCTAAAATGACTAGTAAAATTTTGACGACTTCTGAATGTGGCAAAGACCGGCTATGACATTTATTACCCTCCAAAACCTAGACGGACTTCCCCACTACATATTTAGAGATTAGTTTTATTTTCATCAAGAATAACATAGTGAAAAACAAGTATAACGCATATGTTATATAATAATTAAATAGATATATTCATAAAGAACGAATTTACTTGCATAGGTCTGAAAAATAACTAAGATTTAAACACTCTTTAACATTTTTGTTAGTACGTGGTACACTCGCAATGCAAGTCGCGCGCCCTACTAAATTAAAAAAACTATTTTTTTCCGTTTGCACTACACGCACCGCCATCTATGTCAATGTATAAAAACAAGAACGACTTTACTAACCGGTTGATTGTGTTGCCACCTTCGAAATACTGCTGAATTCATTGTGATTCTCGTTGTAGGATCTTTCCCGACAGACGGTCTTCGCCGAGTTGACCTTAGCAAAATTTTAGCAAGGGCAGTATATACAAGGTAGTTAATATACACCGATTCTGACTCATTTTATAGATTGTTCGTTCAGTAACATCTAAATAAGGGTCAATGGTAGAATGTCGTGATGTGTGTGCTTAGTGTATTAATTAAAAACTATTAAAATATACTCAAATAGCTAAAACTTAATGTATTTCTTCAGGAGCACGGTGGCCGTTTAGGTACCCACAGAAAAGTCAAGCTTAATTTTATACATGTTTTCACATCTCATCCTCATTTGCATACTTTTATCTAAGTCAATAAATGACAAATATTTATTCAACACACAATTATAATACAGTATAAATGTGTATACAGAACCAAATAATATTAATGTACTGATTTTCCTGAATAAATCTTAGCATTGTGCCAATTGGCTTACCAATCAGCGCTGGTTCTCAGCCGCGACCCGAAAGGCAAAAGGACACCAAAAAAACAATGGGTAATTTTGATAAGTAACTCTATTCAAATAAATATATGTTAGCTTTAAAATGTTTAAGAAGTGAAAAATAAACGATATCTATAGATAACTAAATAGATACCACATACACTATTCATAACATAATAATAATACTACACAACATATTAAACTATATAATAATATAAATTACATATATATATATATATATAGTAAAAATACATAATTATACTCAATAAATACATATTCATGAAAACATACATTCTTATCTGCTATAAATTTACACATATTTTTATGAATGTAACAACTCAACAACAACGATGGATAGATAAAAGAAAAATAATTCTTGTTAAAGCTCATCAGTAAGAAAGAAAAATCTAATAACAAATACATATTTATATGATTATTTCTTGGAATATACTAGCGTCATGGTATGATATTTTTTTCTTCACAGAAGTGTCAGTCCGCATAGTGGACGGCGCCGGCGCAGAAGTAAACGAGCAAGTCTGCGAGCTTGGCAGTACAGTCGCTCTGAGATGTGAGGTGCGGGGCTTGAGGATGGAGGGAGGGCCATCTCTGCTGTGGTACAGGAAGGACGATCTTCTAAACGATGATACTACAAGAGGCGGAATCAGGTAAAAAAATAATAGCATATGTGGTAGTTTTTTAACAAAAATATTATGTATGAATAAGAAAATCACAACAAAGAGAAAGAAATAAGTGGGATTTAAATTTGTGGCCAATCTGTCCTTGGAGCCGGTAAGTTCTAAAAACCTTCCTTTCGTTCTAAGGGAGACGGACGTTGAACGTACGATTTGAAATTGTATTCATTTAACTGACGTTTAAACGAAAATGTTGATATAGAAACCGGGAATTATATTTTGATGATAAAAACAGTTAATAGATAAGTTTCAGTAGATGCAAAGAAAAACAAGTAGTAGTAACCTACTCAAACCTATACTCTGAACCTGCCTTCATTGCTGGCAAAAACTTATTCTTCTCATGATTATTGCCTTATTATAATGTAATCAAAACTGAAACCTACGATATACTCAAAACTATACTCTTAACCTGCCTTCATTGCTGGCAAAAAACTTATTCTTCTCATGATTATTGCCTTAATATAATGTAATCAAACCTGAAACCTACGACACGGTAATGATATCTATACAGTATTTCAACTTCATAGAAACGGACGAAACGCGAGTTATACCTAAGCGCCTCGATCTCGGCCCGCGCTCGGCCCGCAGACAGTCTCGAGTGTCGCGACTATGCCGCAGTGACGAGCGAATGGTTTGTTATTTTTTAACATTTACCGCGCGATTTTTTCACCAAAAATAAGTTCAAGTACATTCTTACATATTAAATATGACGAGTAAGATATATTGTGCTGTTTTTAGTTACATAAATTCGTCACAAACGCATCCAGAGATAACTTTTTTAGATTACCTGGAAACTGAAAGGTAATACCATAAAATAATTTTACCTAATATCATAAAACAATTTTACTTACTAGTAAGTAAATTTTTTTTATAGTCTACATATAGTTGACGGTTTTGTTTAGGGAGGACATAGATGCTGGCTACCGCCTGTGCGGTCGTCCAGCTCCACCGGGTTTTGGGCGAGGGCCTGGCCCTACAATAGCCCGGGAGGGAGAAGTGCCGGAGGCACTTCTCCCGAGACGGGCGTAGAAGGCGAAAAGCGCTTTCTACCTCCGTCTCCTGCGGACGCCGAAAACGTACCGCTATTATAGGAGGGGTTGACAGCGAGCTCTAGGGCACCACTGTGGTTCGGACCTCGGCTTGTCTCGCTGTCGAGAGACATGGGGGGGATCGGAGCAAAATGCCTCTGTGCAACTGCAGTGTTGCACAATTGGGCCCTACTGAATAATACTCTTTGACTATTTGGAGAGCAATTTATCGTGACCTTGTTTTTGCCTCGAGCTCGCCGGCGGGCTCGGTGTTTGATTGTGTGACCTCTAATTACCTCACACCTGGGGATTTTACCTCGACGACTTGCGGATAACGCTAAAGCTGCCAATGTGATGGCTGCGATGGGGTCATCCGGGTCGTCTAATACCTGCCGTGGTCGGCGACGGGGGGGTTTGAAAAATGGGATAGAAGAGGCAGTCGAGTAGTTCGATGCCTGGACAACCAATGGGTTCGGGTGGTGGGGCGCTCGATCAAAGTATCGGCGGGCGCAGTCCTTATTGAACTGCGCTAAAGAGGGAAGGTTTAAGTCGCAATGCAACTCGGTGTTCCGGATATACCACGGGGCGCCGGTTGCATTACGAAGAAAACGGTTTTGGATGACTTGAAGTTTATGAAGGTGGGCCTCACTAGCATGACTAAACACTACTGATGCGTAAGTCATGATGGGGCGGATGCAGGCAGTGTAAAGTGTCTTCTTATTACTAAGAGACATTTTACTCTCTTTGCGAAGTAGGGGACCAAGGCGACCCATTACGAAGGCCGCTCTGTTACGGACGGTTGTTATGTGATCGTTAAAGGTGAGATGACGATCAAGGGTGACTCCGAGGTATTTTGTTCTAGGAACCCAGGGAATGGGTTCGTCGAACAAAATAAGCGGTTTCGGGTAAGGGGAGCGTGTCTTCTCAGTAAAGCACATAGCTGTGCTTTTAGCTGGGTTGACCGCGATGCGCCATTTTCGGAACCAGTCACCGATCTCGGTGACGGCCCGTTGAATGACGAAATAGGACTGTCTGTTGATATGCCACCCAGTGGTTTAAATGGCGGTATCGTCCGCATATTGGGCTAGGAATACTTTGGGCTGAGAGCGTGGGATGTCACTGGTATACAGTGCAAAGAGAATAGGTGATAGCACGGAGCCCTGAGGGACTCCGGCTCTGACTGGGTGGGGGGAGGAGAGGGTGCCTTCCACGCGATAGCGAAAGCTTCTGGCTTTAAGGAAGTCTTGTAGGATGAGCACAAGACGTTCTGGCACGCCAAATTGGTATAGCTTGTAGATCAAGCCATTGTGCCAGACTTTGTCAAAAGCTTTCGCTACGTCGAGGAAGACTGCTAGCGTAGTCTGGGGTTTGGGGTACTTATTGAAGCCCTCAATGATGTGCTCCGTGAGGCGGTGCACCTGTTGGACGCATGAGTGTCCGGGTCTGAAGCCAAACTGCTCATCTGGGATAAGGTGGTGTTCCTTAGCATGGGACTGGAGACGGTTTGCAAGTAACCGCTCGTAAAGTTTGCCTAAGGTACTGAGGAGGCTGATGGGGCGGTAGCTGGTGGGGTCAGATGAGCTTTTGCCTGGTTTGTGAATGCCAATGACATTTGCACATTTCCAGCTGTCTGGGAATAAGCAGTGGCTCATAGCAGCATTGAAGATGCTGACTAAGAGATGGATGAGAGGAGGAGAGAGGGTTTTAAGAACCCTGTTGGAGATGCCATCGGCACCGGGGGATTTGCGCGGTCGGAGGGCCTTGATCAGTCTCTCCACCTCAGCGTAAGTCGCTAAAGTGATTGGTGGGAGTTCAGAGGTGACCACAGAGCTTTTACGTTCGACTTCAGCATCCACCGAGTCGAGGTGAGCTTGGTCAACGTGATCTACGTTAGGGGAACACTGAGCCTCTAGGCTATCAGCTAGGCACTCAGCTTTGTCTTCGTCAAAGAACGCTGGGACTAGTGGGACTGGTCTGTATAAGGGAGGCATGTCGTTATGGTTACTTCCTTTCAAACCTCGCGCCAAGTCCCAGTAAGCATGGTGGCTTGGCACGAGGTTTGAAAGTTTATCGCCCCATTGTTGATCACGCAACTCAGACATGCGACTTTGAACCATGCGTTCAAAGTGGCGTTTCTTAGTTTTGTTCTCTTTACTGGGGTAAGAGTCGTAATGTCGGGTCACTGCTTTACTCTCCGTCACCAATCGTCTCACATCCGCTGGAATGACAAGGCGCCGGTCGTCCGGCACTATGACCTCCTTTGCGGATGCACCTACTACGGTGGAGAGGTGATTGGTGAACGAATCGATCGCAAGGGTTACGTCATCTTTTGTCAGGATGTCGTCAGGGATCTTGTCAAGGTCCGGTGAACTGTTAGCCTTTAGGGCATCGCCTACTTGCTTCCAGTTCACTATCGTCTTAGTGGGGCGGGGGAGGTCAGTCGTTGGGTCGGGACCTAGTCGCAGTATAATGGGTCGGTGGTCAGAGTGAAGCTCGTGGACCACTTCTATGGAGCGTAACCGGAGTGTTACGCCTCTGAGTAGTGCCATGTCAAGCAAGTCAGATCGGTGGTCTTCCATATAAGGGTAGTGAGTGGGCTCAGTGGGCGCAATTATGTCAAAGTTAAGTTCTGCGATTAGGTTTTCAAGTGCAATACCTTTTGGATTGTTGACGTTACAATTCCATAGGATGTGCTTACTGTTGAAGTCGCCAATCAGAAGGACGGCGCTTCCTAATGAGAATAAGGCTTCTAAGTCAGCTCGGACGATCGGCTTGGAGCAAGCTTGGTAACAGGACGCTATGACTATAGGTTGATGACCAGTCATAGCTAGGAGGCAACAAGATGCTTCCATATTAACAAGAGTCGGGGTAGGTAGGGGAATGCAGTGCAGGGACCTTTTGTAATAGATAAGAGTGCCTCCCCCACGGGAGTTCACTCTATCATTACGTACCGTTCTGTAATTGGCAAACCTAGGGTTCGCCTTCCCCGGTTTTAGAAAGGTTTCCTGCACGCATATGATATCGATAAGGTGGGTACAACAAAAGTCGTGGACGAGGTCACGTTGTCTGAAGAGGCCGTCAGCGTTAAATGACGCTAACGAAACTGAGTACGGTTTCGTGCGTTCGGTTGTACTACCCATAGTGGTTGTACTGGGGAGGGGCCTGGGGGACGAAGCGCTTAAGGGCGCTTAGTAAGTTTGCGTGTTCCAATGTGTATTGGATCACGTCTGCTGGGGATTGAGCGTATTGCATCTTGTGGAATAGCTCTTGTACCTCATTGATGTCAACCGACATAGCCAGATCGCTGACTAGGTTGATTGCCTCTTGAAGAGGGGCAGCCATCAATGGCATAGGGGGAGCTTGTGGCCGGGAAGCGGCGCGGGGAGGGGCGCGAACGGTGTTGGCAGCGGGTGCCGGGAGCGCGAGGCGAGCCGGGGCCGGTGCGCGGGCGGGTGCGGGTGCGGGCGCGGGCGCGGGCGCGCGGGCCGGGGCGCGGGCGGTAGCGACGGTCTTAACCATACTGGGTGGTTTAGACCATGCGTTACGGGCTGGGAGCGGCGCGGGTATTACCTGTGAGGCAGGTACTACCGTTAGTTTAGGGCTTACCCGTTGGTAACGGTCATAAGAGGGGCGGGTCGGCCTATGCCTTGCCACCCTGTGGTTCACTCGTGGTGCTTTAGGGCAACCACGGTAATTCGCGGTATGCCCTAGAGTACCGCATAGAACACAACTGGGTGGGTCCGGCGAATCCCGGGTGCGAGTGCACGCTGCTGTCGCGTGATCGCCTAGGCACTTAACGCACCTAGCGCGAGCGAAGGCGTGCCCGTATAGTTGGCAGTTATGGCACTGCGAGGGACTCCCATTTTTGTATGGGGCTTGGACATCGAGTCCTGAGAGGCCACAGACCTTTTTTAAATTAAAAATGGCCTTGCCTTCAGGTGTACGATCTAGTACTACGAGTACTAGATCGTAGGGACTGCGGTCCTTCCCGCTGTACATGCGGTGAACTGCATGTACGGGGAAGTCTTGTGCTTTCAGGTCGGCACATACCGAATCGGTATGTACCTCCTTGGGCACACCGCGGATGACAACTCGGAGGACTTTCTCCTCTTCGAGCGCATAAGTGTGAAAACTTATGCTCTCTTTACGGAGGAGCTTTGTTAGCGCTCTATGGTCGCTAATGGTGGACACTTGAACTTTAATGCCCTGCTGCGTGGAGCGGGCATTAGTGTAGTGGATCCCACGATCCGAAACTAAACGGGACAGCATGTCCCATTTGGTTTTGTCCTGAATGAACAGGGGCGGAGGCGGTTTTTCGCGGCGCGCGCTCGCGTCCTGAGGGGACGCGGCAGTGGTGGCCGGAGCGGAGGGAGGAGACGCGGGGCGCGGGGCGGGGGTCGGCTTCTTGCCGGAGGCGGGGGCCTTAGCGGGTGCCTTGGCGGGAGGGGCGGAAGTTGCGCAACTAGCGGCTTTAGGAGCACGCTTGCGTTTTCTATCTACGACGGTATAGCCGTCGTTATCGGAGTCCGAGTCAGTGCGTAAGGCACGACTCGGATCTACATCCATCTCCGTTTCGGAGTCCGAAGTGGGCTCGACAACGGCGATGGAGGGACGGGTGCTCGCTGGCCTCCCGATCGGTGAGCGCGAGCGAGACCTCTCACGGGGAGGGGCTGCCACCGTGCGTCTGTTGTCAGGGCCCGGAGCGGGCGAAGTCGGGCTGTCCTCTGAGAAGGACCGGGTCAGAGGAGGGACGATGGCCTCCGGAATTGGAGTTCCGGAGAGAGCGATGAGAGTGTCCGTGAGGCGGGCACTCTCTGCATCGTTAAGCGATTGCTGATGATCAGCGTAGAGTTCGGGGTAGCGGAGGGCGAAGGTCTGAAGGACCTCCACCTCACCGTTAGAGGGACGTTGCATCCTGAGGGGAATACTCAGGATGGCCTAACGGGTTCTGTCTCCCTCTCGCAACTCGTGAGCTCACTTGTGTGAGAGGGAGTGAGTACCTATGGTGTGCCCTAGTTGTGTACCCTCTCCGAGCTTTTTTCTCGGCGGAGAGGGGTGATCCTAATGCTGCTCCGGGGTTGACTAGGGGCGACCCCAAGGCCAGTTATCCCGGAGCCCAGCTTGCTTCGGCTGACCCGTGAAGCGGGAAAGGCCACGGTGCAAGGTTAAACCAAAAGTTCGACAGTGGCCGTTGTCACCGTAGGGTGTCACACTGCGACCGCAGCAAATGGCGGATTTGATCGTTCAGACGGGTTTGGCTGACGCTAACCCACGCCTGAACGACGTCGCTTAACAGCACAAAGTGTGTTGTTACGCGCACTGTTACAATGTTGTGTCGAGTAGTAGAGTTGTGAAGTGCGCACCGAAAAGTGCGGTCAGAACAAGACCACCAGCCCGGAGTGTTATGATAACGAAACAAGGGACTTGGGTAGGTGGTAATGCCTGACGTCTTAGAGCGCCTCTGCGCGCCGGCACGGCGAGCTCGTAGCTCACGTTGCACGGCGGTCGGCGGCTGCTCAGCTTCTGCACACAAAACAAAACCAACTGTCAACTACCGACAGGATGTGTGTGCACGTTGCTCTGTGATAAAATTACGAAATAAATGTTTTAAAGTGCGTGAGACAGTTAATCTTCGATACAAATATAGATGTTTTACCGCTGCAAATAATATAGTGATATAGAAATTGTTATTCAGGTGACTATTCATCTTATTTCCTTTGAAAACAATAATCTGTTTGTTGGTACTACCCACATTGTAGCGAAAGAGTTGAGGCTGTTTACATCCGTCAATTTATAGCTAGTGCCACCTAGTATCGAGTAGCTGAACTACAAGCAGCTCTATCAATACTTGTCAGTAAATTGATAATACTGCCACCTACACTTTAAACCCAGAACTACCTCCAAGTAGGCGCTATGAATAAGTGTAGAGGATGCGGAAAATTTCTGTCGTTGCAAGAGGGCGCTAAATGCAATAAATGTGATGGAAGGTATCACAGGGCCTGCGTTAACATACCAGACAAAGTGACAGTGGCTTCTTCGTGGGTATGCCCGGGTTGTAAATCTACGGTACCCAAGGTTAACAAGCCTTCCACTCCAGTCAGAGGGGTGGTGACGCAGTATGTTGATGATGACGGAGGATCGTCACAAAAGATGTTTATCTCAGCAAATGTAGAGCAAACCCAACCTCAATCTGTGGGTAAAAACCAAGACTTAAACCAGCTGCTGATCGCTATTGGCGACCTTAGAAATGAGATTATCTCTTTAAGTGATAATAACCGTCAGATCAGAGAGGAACTGTGTCTGCTAAAGGTTGATCTTCAAGATAGTAGAAGCGAATCTAAGGCTCTCAGATTGGAACTGAAGGAGATACGGAACTCTTTGGTTGTTAGGAAGGAAATTTTTGGTCAATCTAAGCACACAGCGCTGCCTGAAGTCCAGATAACTTCCGAAAGGACTGCACAAAAGCAAGGGAATAGTCACAAAATGGACAATAAAATAGTGTCAGAACCTCTACATGGAAATGCTTCACGTGACTTTAAAAACAGAGTCACGTTTGTGCCGAATTCTGAGACTGATAAATCATCTTCGGAAAAAGAGCGTGTCCATAAGATCTTGGTTTCCGAATCAACTACACAGGGAGAAAATTCTCAGCGAGATAGTAATCTAGAAAGTGGAGACTGGACTACAGTTATTAATCGGCGTCGCCGAGTAACGATTCTTGGTGCTGGAGAAGATGATGAGGAACTCCAAGCCGTAGAAGGCCTAAAAAAAATTCACCTGTGGTCTCTTAAGGAAAGTACAACAGTGGAAAATGTTATAAGTTACATGGAAAGGAAAAATCCGTCCGGTAAACAACATTATTTTGTGGAAAAACTAGACCTGAAACACAAGAACTATGCCTCCTTTGTTGTAACAGTACCGCAAAGTCTTTTTGGCTATTTCATGAAAGGCGAAAATTGGCCACATAATGCGAAGGTAAATGAGTGGTTTCGTAGAAGAGCCAGCGCAAAAAGTTTTCCAGAACGTGGACGTGGCAGCCACGAGGATTTCATGCCCTTCTCGCAATAGTAGCAATATTATTAATGTTTACTACCAGAACGTCAGAGGCCTAAGAACTAAGTTGCATGACTTGTATGCATCTTTGAGCACCTCGGAAGCGGATATATATTGTCTGACTGAGACCTGGTTGACGCAAAGTATAATGAATGAAGAGTTTGTGCCAAATGGGTACTCTATTATTCGTGCAGATCGACCTGGAGCAGGGCGAGGAGGAGGTGCTGCAATTTTGGCTGCGCCAGGATACCAGATCAGGGAAATAAATATTCCAATTGATACTAGTGGCACAGGATGTGACCTGGTATGTGCCGGCATTTATCGTAACAGCCGCTTAATAGTTTTAGCTGTTTGTGT
This sequence comes from Plagodis dolabraria, assembly GCA_963854805.1. Lineage (NCBI taxonomy): Eukaryota > Metazoa > Arthropoda > Insecta > Lepidoptera > Geometridae > Plagodis > Plagodis dolabraria. Next base: position 27,795,290 of record OY978448.1, on the reverse strand, counting down.
TTATATACCGCCTAAGACAAAAGAAAATGAATATGCAAAAATGTTTGATGTTTTAGAGTCAGTTTGTGTTAATTTTGAATATGTCATAGTATGTGGTGATTTTAATTTAAATTCAAGCCCAGCTGGTGTTAGTTCTAGGCTTGAGTTTCTATTCTCTTATTGTGAGTTTGTTCAAATTAATGCAGTAAATAATACATATGACCAAATTCTAGACTTGGTTCTGGTAAATAAAGCGTTTAAGCATGCTTCTGTTAAAAGGGAGGATGAATGGCTCATTCGTCCTGACAAATATCATCCAGCTTTGGCTATAGAGATACATTTTCAGTATGCTCTACCTTCTCATAAGTTACATGGCAGTGGCCAGGAAGTATGGAACTTTAGAAAAGCCAATTTTGTTGAATTATACAATAGTCTAAGATGTATTAATTGGGAATGTCTGTATGAAGAAGAAAATGCACAAAAAGCAGTAGACTTTTTCTATTCTAAAATTAATGAATGTTTTAATCAGTTTGTTCCAACTCGTTTAAGTATATCTGTTCAGCCTAGATATGTCTATCCCGAGTGGTACACAACTCGAACTATTAGGCATATAAGAAAGAAAGCTTTTTATCATCGTGGTTACAAAGCTTGTGGTACTTCTTCTAATAGGACAGAGTTTATGAAATGGAGGGCTATAGTAAAACTTAATATTAAAGAGGACTTTAAACTATATAAAGAACAAATGGAAAACGATTTAACGAAAAACCCAGCAACTTTCTGGAACTATGTAGCATCTAAACGATCTTCTGGTAGATTAGGTAAAAATATTGTCTATAAGGGTGAAATTCTTTCTGATCACCAAGCTGCAAGCAGTTTTGCTGAGCACTTTCATTCAGTTTACTCACCAAATCCGCCACGATTGGACGCCGAAGATGCAATTCAGTTCATCTGCAATAGTAATGCTAGAGTTCACATTTCGGCCATATTAGAGGAGGATGTCAAACTTGCAATTAAGTTACTCAAACCGAAACGTTCTGGGGGACCAGATGGCATTCCTCCATTTGTAGTAAAAGATTGTAGTGCAGTACTGTCCAAGCCACTTCATCACATATTTCAACTGTGTTACAAAAATGTATTTTACCCGGAGGTATGGAAACTCTCACGAGTAGTGCCTATACCAAAGGGTACGGGTTCAGACGTAACGGATTACAGGCCAATTGCGGTGTTGTCGGTTTTTGGCAAATTGTTTGAGTCAATTTTGCAAAGTCGAATTAGTAGGCAAGTAGAAAGTCAACTGACAGATGCGCAGCATGGTTTCAGAAAAGGTCGCTCCACCTCTTCAAACTTACTTGCTTTCTGGTCATCCATAGTAAAATCTGTTGACTCTGGCTCGCAGGTGGACGCGGCTTATTTTGACTTTTGCAAAGCATTCGACACTGTGGACAATGACATTCTTTTGCAGAAACTCTCGAGAGCCGGATTCACTCCTCATTTGCTCCGCTTCTTTAGTTCATATTTGCGTAACCGTCAACAATACGTACAGTTCAAAGGACATATTTCGGAGCCATACTATACATACTCAGGCGTGAGCCAAGGCAGTAACTTAGGGCCTCTGCAGTTTTTGTTGATGATCAACGATTTGCCGGTAGCCGTCAACACTGCAAATTGTTTGTTGTTTGCGGATGATCTTAAATTATTCATGGAAGTCAGAGATGATAGTGATTGTTTTCTTTTCCAACAAGATATTGATCGAGTAAAGCAGTGGAGCGATCGCAACAAACTATTTTTCAACGAACGAAAATGCTCAGTTGTTTCGTTTACCCGATCTGTTAATCCACTCATGGTGCAATATAGTCTCGGTGATGCTACTATTCCTAGAGTTACAGTTGTTAGAGATCTTGGAGTTTTTCTTAGTGGTGATTTATCATTCAGCGTGCATATAGGTAAAATATGCGCTCAAGCATTTAGGACTCTAGGATTCGTTCTGAGACAGTCACGACATTTGGACAGCATTCCAGCCATAAAGTCTCTTTACAATGCTTTTGTGAGATCCAAACTTGAGAGCAACGCTATAATTTGGAACCCATATGAAGTCAAATACATAGAAATGGTAGAAAAAATTCAAAAAAAATTTATTCGGTGGCTGTATCAAAAACAATTTGGTTACTATGTTGGTTATCCATTTCTATACCCTAGTTTATTTTTACTTGGTATGATGGGATACACCAGTTTAGAAGTAAGGCGAAATCTATCACTTATAGAATACATAGTGCGGATAATAACTGGAAAATTAAACATTCCTTTTGTTCTACAAGAGTTATCTTTGTCAGTACCTGACAACTATACTAGAGCCCGATACCATAGGCTGTTAGTTGAGCCGTTACGTTTCACCCAGCTAGGAAGACATGCACCTTTAGTACGAGCGGTACGCCTTATTAACGAACTTATTTACCGGAACCAAGATCTGGATTTGTTCAACTGTACGCAAAACGAATTTCGTAATGAGGGAATGGATTTAATCACAAAATGTCCGGAACTAGCACGATAAAAATTAAGCATTTGTTTTTTTTCCTTGTATCTGTACTTATATCATGAATAACTTAATATGTAATATCTTATATTTTTTTATATAATAGTATTGTTCTTGTGTATTTTGAACCTTGGGTGGGTGACTTGGGAGACTGTTATGCCCACCCAAAGGAATGTTTCAATAATAAATAAATAAATAAATAAATAAATAAATAAATAAAACTTCGTCAGGACTGCGTATTGCAAGGCACTGGTCTGCAACTAGCGTCGGAACGATGACCCGAGTGAGACGGCAATAGTGCGGGGACTATTGCGGTCTCACTGGGAGATACTGGCGGAGCTGTAGACAGGTGTGCACGGCGTGGCGGCACAGGTCGGAATGTATAGTTGACGGTACATAATGTGTCTTTTTAATGGTCAAGTATTATTTCCTTCTATGCCGCGAAAAAAATGTCTCAATTAATAAAAAAAAAGTGAATAGAGTGAAGGAAAGTGATTGACACGAGTGAAATAGGTAGTAGTTATAAGCAAGTTATAATAATATTACAGGTAGTTATTAGTATGTGGATTTTTAATACTTTAAAATATAATAATAAAGCATTTCGTACGTCTCATAAATATTTTTCGGTTGCCAATTTTTAAGAACCATTTTTTATTCAAAAATAAACATGGTTTTTTTGTTTAAATCTACCTACTGGTCAAGAAAACAACACGCATTTAGTGAACACTTCCTGTTCAACCCACAGAGTATTTTATTTGTTTATATATATATTTTTTTATATTTGTTTATATTTTTGTTAGAAGTCAAAGCTGAGTTACAATACTGTATAGATAACATTACCGTGCCTACGATATCAATTGTCACGTTAGCAGATCCATCCGTATCTGAGATTGTAGCCTAAGTCAGTAAAAAAAAACGGCCAATTCCAAAATCGCCTAACAGAATGATTATTTGGAATAATCTAACAGTAACGAACAAACTTTGGTCAATATCTCTGTACCTAGTCTACCCGAGCTCTCATTAAATAAGCGTTGTAAGGTCAAATTAATAATTTCATTTATTGAGATTAATAGCACCTTCCAATAATGTTGCTAAGTTAGATATGTTTAAAACCCGGAGCAGTTTTGTTTCACTAGTTATTTGTCTTTCGGTTCCATCTGTATGTTCATGATTTTTTAAACAAGTCTATAAGTATATGTACTTATAGACTTGTTTTAAAAATCATGGCCCAAATATCTACTCGTAGTAACATTACAACCATATGAGCGACCTATAATAACGAATATTTTGATTAATGAACGTTCTCGTAATGCAGTGCTGCGCAGAACTTTAATACACTCTATAAAAGCCATCAATTTTAGAAATAGGTAGTAATTTTAGAAAATGTCTAATGACATTGTAGTTGGTTTTCTGTATTATATGGTTACCCTATATCATATTAAAAGCACTTGAAATTAAATGTTCTTAGAAACTTCTTCAGTGAATTTAAAGTTGATTGCAATAAACAAAGTATTATTAGTTAATATTATTAAACTGTATTGAAGATAGTACTCGTATATTCAAGTGTCTTTCGGTGGTTTATTTGTTTCAGTGTCCGAACAGAGTTTGGACCAAATGGGGCCAACTCTGTGCTCCGAGTGGCTCGAGTCAGAGGCGACGATGCAGGCCGCTACACATGCGCTGTTGCTCGATCACCACCACCATCTACCTCACCTGCGCATGTTTTACTGCATGTTATCAAAGGTATGATAAAGTTCAAAGTAAATTCAACGCTCCGATTGGCTCAAGTAAACAATACGAGTCGACACAACTGCGTTGCTCACTCACCACTACCTCATATATTTTGCAATTTGTGTCTTTTTGAGTACTCCAACGATGGTTGGTTCCATAGAAGATTTTGATCAGTATTAGAAACAGGATCGATTGGCATCAAAAAATGTTTTGATGTAAAATGGCTATTTTCTAGCTAACTGTATTTTTTTTCAAAATCTGTGAATGGCGATCAAAATTATATAAAAAAATATGGATAGTCTCCTAAGACCATTTCCGAGTAGCTACAACGGATAAGGTACTTCCCCTTACTGCCCCGCTCAAAGTTTCCACCCTGTATACCCATGTTATAAGACAGTAACGGTGTGATCAAAATATGAATATTTAATACTCTTGAGTGAGTTGAGTCAGTGGTTAATACATGCTCAAAATTATATTCATCCTTGTGAAGAAAATTATGTTATTTTTGGAGCATCTACTGCTGGAAAGGCATGGAGCAAATTTGCGCCACTTACCCATGCACTTTGTGTTACTAACGCCATTCCTAGCGTGCGCAGAAATGGATTAACTAGATCCCTTAGTCTTTTTTGATCTAGGTACTAAACTTTTGATATATTTTCTCCAGGTGAAAGCCTTGCTGAACTGCATCAGGGCGGATCTCCATCCAAGTCGTCGCACGTGTTAGCACTGACGCTAAGCGTCGTTTTACATGCGTACCTAATAATGTACCATACGATTTATTTTTAAATAAAATATTCATATTTATTTTGAGTATTTTAATTTGCCTGACCTGAGTGAATTTTAATGTTCTTATTCAAATTAACAGACATTTTAACAAGCACGTGTGTAAAATGTATATAGTTTATATATAAATAGAAAGTGGAAATCGGTATTTCCGTAAGTTTTGTTGGCCGATTATGTAACAGAGGAGGGGAAATGCTGAAAGTAACTATATACAGTTTCCAAAATAATTGGACAGTACTGCTTATAATGTTGCCGTATTAATACGTCACCGAAGTGATAAATCAGTACTAATATTATAAATGCGAAAGTAACTCTGTCTGTCTGTCTTTCTGTCTGTTACGCTTTCACGCCAAAACTACTGGACCGATTTGAATGAAATTTGGTATGTAAATAGTTTGAGACCCGGGAAAAAACATAGAAGGTATACAGCACTCCAAGGAGAATAATTAGTAATTATGCAATCATACAGCAAGGAAGTTGTTATGCAGTAGTGAACAATATATTTTGTACGAGAACGTGAAGGTAAAAATTAAAATATTTAACTGTATTTTCTTCGAGGACAACGAGAAAACTGAAAACAGCAGCAGTCGACAGGTAAATTGATAGAGGTAAATGTTTTTGTTCTAATTAATATTTGAGACATTTGGTCGCTTAGCTATTATGACAGTTTCAGAGTAGTAAGTGAAAAATTATACTATAATTGTGCTTACAGCGACAAAACTCAAATATCAACTGATGTTACTCTTAATCGTTTGTCCTGAGAAGAATGCTGACCCAATAACTAGAAAATTTCAGTTTTGGAAAAACACATAATTTTTTTAAATATATGTGAGTATATATAGTAATAAACTAATAAATATAAATAACATCTGTACGTGCCTATTCGCCATATTCTTTTTTTGGTGCTAGTGCTTCTACTTTATACCGTTAAGACCATGTGAGGTCGGCACAAAATGTCTTATTTCAAAGCATCTCTCGCTAAAAAGCCCTACCACCGTGCTATAACAACTACCATCCTAAGACAATAAGGTTTAATTTCATGCTCCTAACTTCATAAACAAAGGAAATTTATACAATCTTCCAATTCCGGTTAAACCCCTTTCATCCCTTTCAGAGTTCATAACTGACATATCTTATTAAAAAAAAAAAAAAAAAAAAACTAGTCAATTTTCAGTTTTATAGGGCCAGTCATTTGCAGCTTCAACATTACACTTACATATAAATTAAAAAATACACAGGACTTTTATTCATACCTTCATATCAAAAACCTTTTATAAAACCCAATCTTAGCTGACATATTGTACCTAAAAAACCAAAATACCTGGTAATTGTGGTTGTTTAAGTCGTTTTCAGCTGAAACAAAATACTTTCCAATTTTAACCCCTATATATTAGTAGTCCCTTAATTCCTTCATCCCTTAAAATTTTTAGTAAGTACAGAGCTTTCATATTATGTCATTAAACGTAAAACTAAATGTCATGCTCCTAACTTCAAAAGCATAGGAATTTCATATGAATCTTCCGTTTTAAAGCGACGTCTCATACCTATAAACTGCACATTGTGACCTGCCAAACTTTATCTCCATAGGTCAAGTAGTTTTTGAAATTTCCTGTTTAGTTTGTTTAGTGTTAACCGGAAAAGCTACTCTTTTATGTATATAGATATATTTACACGTATAGATATGTTTACCCGTAATAAAAAATAATCTCTAGGATACCTCTAGGGTCTACCTTTCGGGGTACGGGTTTATCCCGTGGGGTGCTGGGTTAGAGTTACACCTTTTTATCTCTTCCTGTAGGTGTTGTAAGAGGCGGCAAAAGAGAAAATACAAAAAAGTGGGCATCAGCAGCTTCTGAAGAGCTGCCATCTAAAACTGCGATCCCCAAGATACCTGACAAGCTAGGGGATTATATCAAAACCATCCTTAAATGGGAGGTATACAAGATTATTGGAGGATTGATGGCTGTTGATGATGATGATGATAAAATATCTTAATTGTGCACTATATGAATGTCTCGTATCCTATGATTAATTACAACAGTTATCCACCCTAGCTACGATAGTAACATATGTTTTTTGTCGGCTAGTACGAAAATCAAGCAAACCGACGTTGAAATAAGGTTTACCTATATCAGCTCTCGCAGCAACATGATATTCTTGCTTGAGCTGAGACTTTACTCCATCTGAAATGCAATAAAATTGTAAAAAATAATATTATTCACACGGACGCCGATTTTCCTTTACAAAATATTATGTACGGATTAAAGTCTATTAATTATATTTAAAACTTATGCTTTTTTACAGAAAACGCTACAAAGTATAAAAACAACAGTACAACTACACAACAAACGAAAATACTTAGGCAACTAAAGGCCAATGCAGGCTACAGAATGTCCAGATGCTTTAGCAGAATGCCCAGCTTGCTGGCAGCATTGCTACAGAGCGTTGCAATGCTCATTAGTTGAGCTAAATTATTGCCATCATTAGATTACTTGTCGCATCGACTAAGCCCCTTGATAAGTTTTGGAAAACGTGCTGAGCTCCTGAACTCAATGTCCCTGCAACAAACGATTTCAGCCGTTTGTTTTTTTTTATTGTTATTTTATTCATTGATGGATAGGTAATTAAGAGCTAAACATTAAGCATAGGTAGGTACTTAGTGAAAAATTATCCTATCATTTTAATAAAAATATAAATCATAAATTAATTATGTGCAGCAAACCATATTATCCATAGATAAACAAATATGTCACCACGTATGTATTAAATATCTAATGATTCAAATTAAATAACTGTGAGGGTATCATCTATGAAAGCAGATCGATTTTAAAGTTTGATTCTACTTTGGCACTCGTTGTGGCCAAATTTTGAATCATTCGCCTATACGTCAAACAAAATAAATCTTACTACCAAAGGTACTAAACGTGAGTACCACCCATAATTATGTCAGAAGTTATTATACAGTATTTATAGCGTGGGGTGAAGGGCTAAATCTCGCATTTCTCTACATCTTCCCATAAAAAAGAGGCGACGAAAGTAAAAAATGTGCGATATGAGCAGTATGCCTTCACGTACGTCAAGAAATGGGGTATGCTTACTAAACCCGGCCGCCGAGAGAATGCGTTTGACAGTTCGTTTTGTGAATATATTTTCCCCAGTTCAAAGTAACATAGACAGTTTGACTGCATAATATTGTATTAGTCAGGCACCGAAGTATGTAAAAATAGGGTAAATATTTTATTTTACTCCATTAACAAGCCACAACGCCAATTAAAACACGTACTGTCAAATGCATTCTCTCGGCGGCCGGAGTATATTCTTTGGAATGGCCGCCAAGTACCATCGATTTTAAGGAAGTGGATCTGAATGCCCCGATTAGTGCCGTCAGGCTATGGAGGCGTTTCCGTGATTTTGGTATTTTTGAATTTGAATTGCTCTTCAGATTATCATTATTTAGGTTCACAAAAAATATAAATTATGTACCTACGGTACATCTGGCAACAAATCTTAATCCAGGTTCTGTTTGAGTAATAGGTCAAACAAATATCTTAAGTGCAGCTGTTTAACCAAATAGTTTTAGGAATTCCTCAACGATAATGACATATCGCTAAAATATGACCAGTTAAATCCCTAACAGACACCCAATTGAAAATATAAAAATCGGAAAAATATGTCCATGTGAAATGTATTTCTTATAATTATCGAGCATTATGATCACGCAAAGGACCGCAGTTGCCGTGCATTGCAAATTGAGAATGAACTTTGTTTAGTTCAAGCACGGTAATTACCATGGTTCAAGGTTTGTTTTATTTTCTTTAACAAGCTCCTACTTGTTCTTAATCACCCCTTTAAACCAACGTCCAGTATCTACAATTTTCCATATAGTGTAGTGTGCGTTGATATTATGTTGTGCTATACGTTGTTAAAGAAGAAATTTGGTACTTACCCCAAATAACAGTTACAAAAGTAGAAAGATGGTAATAACAAAATCTAGAACTTAATTCCAATATCACTATTGACATTTCAAAACGTGTTGAATTGGCCCGCATTAAAATGTGAAGCATACTGAAGGCACAGAGTAAATAATGCTTACTTTTGTGGGAGCGCAACTTTATTATAAAATACCCTCAAATATATATGATGTAAATTATTTAGCATTCAAAAGACAACTAGCTCAGTACCGTATTACCGAGCAATAATGATACGAAGAAGTGATAGATGAGCAAAGTGATTTGTATTTTTGTCTATAGCTAATTCATTACGTTTTATTCGATACTGCAAATTCTTAGAATGTCTATTGAATATATAGTCTTTTTTTTTTTTTTTTTTTTTTTTTCTGATAGCCTTTGATCACAAAGTGGATGTTTTTGTGTAAGTGACTTTCCGACTTCTGTTTTATTTGAGAATAAACTTCTTTAAATCTAAATAATTGTTAGTAGGTACTTTGCGATTATGCAAATAAGTTTTTCACCGGTAAAGAACATTTTAGCTGCTGACTTGGAGCGGTAAGCAAAGAATATTTCGTTGTTTCTACATTAGCATGTAGTAACGAAGAAGCAGTTGAGATTCCACGAATGTATTCAATTTAGATGACAGAACATTCATTTATTTCGGATACTATTAGTGACATTATTAGTCTTTATTAAACAAAATACTATGAACTATATACAACACTACAGCTACTACAATAAAAGCATTTAGACACCTATAAGTCATAGCAGACTCATAGGCAGTCCAAATGCTCCAGCCCACTCCCAGTTGGCAGCGTGCCCAGTATGCTGGCAGCATTGCCCAATTACATTACATTCATATTTACATCCCCCACCATTAAATTCCCCATTAGTCTTTATAAAAATAATATATCTTGTATTGATCTAAATTGACTCAGAAACTTTCAATCTTAGACTTTTATACGACACAGTTATAGCATGGTCATGGATGCGAGGCAATTATAGCACTCTATCTTCACTCAGAGGGCCAGGGTCAATGTTTTTGGGTTTAGTAAACTGCCCCATTAGAGTTAGGTTCACATGAAGTATGGGTACGGCCGTGTTCCAGGGTATCCCGTGGAAAAGAAGAGAATTATCCCCAGAGGTTGGTCCCGCCTAAACAAGCATCAACGTTGGTGGGGGTTGTGGTTGAACGCGCGAGAAGTCTCGCGCTTCCCGCCAGCAGCAGGCCAGGCGCACTCCGCGCTTTAGTTACAAAGCCACAAGTGCATTTGGCTGAATGAATAAAAAATAGAGATCTCACGTTATTCTCACTTCCAAAGGACATCAAAGGTATGGAAATGTACACTTACCTATAGGTCTAATGTTACTCATATAACTGTTGTCAGTTTTCCTTGTTTTTTTATAGCTAATAGGCTAGCCCATATTATTTGATCACTGTCTCATCTGATAGTTAATGATGATTTTACAAATTCCCGCCTGGCGAAATAGAAATGAGTAAAATATTTTTTCTCATTAAGATTATTGCTACATTATGATATTAGAAAAATATTAGCAAATAACTAATTAACCTGACAGATGTAATTATTAAGTCCGTTGAATATAGGTATTCTAGAATACATTCAAATACTCATAATATCATCTATTCGAATATGTATATAATTGAGTTTTTTGGATCGAAAGTTTTTGAAAGTGCTTTTTTCGAACAGTTCGTAATCCATAAAATACGACTATATACTACTACTAGTATATTCGCAATTTGATGAGTAGACTTTCATGTTTATATTCGTAAAAGCAACACAACCTTTTTCTGACTGAAAGCACTTTGATACTTTATTATTAGTTACTCCTGTCCCTTTGTATCAAGGGACAAATCTCATGTTTACACTGAAAAGAACTTGCCCTATGAAGCTGAAATTTGACAGATATGCAGTTTATAGGTTGAAGACGTTATTTATAAATGAATTTAGAACTTTATATAAATTTCCTTTGTTTTTGAAGTTATGAGCATGAAATTAGGCAGTGAGTTTAAAAACAAAACAATAAACTATGTTTTTGAAATATGTAGGAATGAATTAAGATGAATTCATTAGGGCTTACAATTAAAGTTCTTAGTTCTTATCTAGTTTGTAGTCATCAGCTAAGAAAAAATCTTCCGGCAGCTGTCCTTTGAGAGCCAATAATTCTAGGTTAAGCTTGTTAACAATTTCTACCACATCATCGGTTACCATTATGTAAGATTGTGGTCAAAGGATTACATGTCAGCAATAAATAAAAACATGAAAAATGGTACATAAAGAAATAAGTTGTCAGTTATTTACAGGTTGTATGAAAGGGGTGGGATTAAAGTGATCAAATCAGGGCTTAAATCAAATTGTGTTTGACAGATAGGCATTCTATACGTATAAGACGTCATTTAAGAGTGGGTTTTATAAAAAGGTGATGAAAAATGGAAAAGAGCTCAAAAATTGCCAGCACGTACACCTAGACAAAAAAAATATTAGTTGGTAACCGAAAATAGCGTTTCTGAGGACCTCTTGTGTGTAAAAACATCTACAAAATATACATGGACGGTGTCAAATCAAATCAAGGGTAGGGTGCGCTTTCTATTTCCTAGGACATGGACTCACATAATCCGTAGCACAGAACAAGACAACCACAATTCTGTAGGTCAAGGCCCAGAGCAGCATCGGTGAAATGCATCGGGACAAACCCAACAAATGAGTGCAAATCTGCAGTATTTAAATTTCTTACTGATATTGTAGCTACAATATATGCACTCAGGAAGCCTACACCAAGCTTGAGAGTAATATCTGGGTGCCATGCCGCAGTACACGATAGTATGGACAGACACAGAGTACTTATAAAATAGGCGAATAGCCACAAATCTTTCACTGGTAACAACAAGGCAGACTTACTAGCTAAAGAAGGGATAAAAAACAAATGAGTGAAAACGTAACCACTCGCCTCAGAGGCCAAAACTCTATTACGTTTACACACAGAAAGAGATCATCAAAAACTATGGAATAGGAAAACAGACTGAAGTAAGGCAAAAATCATATCCATCCACAGCAAGAAAATCTCAATTTGTCAAAATTAACGAGAGAATACATACGCCTTATAGTTGATATAATTACGGGCCATTGCAAATTAAATTAGCACCAACACAAGATCGGGGCTACTGACAATCTCCTGTACAGAGTTTGTTTGCTGGAGAAAAAAACTGTGGAGCATGTGCCATTGCAATGCAAGGCCACAGAAAATGTCTTGCATCAAGCACAATCGTGATAAAGTAGGAATGACTAAGTGGTTACAAGACCATCACTAATAAAACTGGACCAATTGTGCCAGCAACTTAGAGCCATTCTTCAATACATCAAGGAGTTAGGATGGCTAGGGTAGCTGGCGGAGGAAATGCACAATAGACTCCACACAATACGTCAGTGCAGGACTTATCGCCCCCACACAGATAAGAATAATGATAAGTATCTATTTTACAACTATATAACAGTTAAATAGTACGTTTTTGACTCAGTCCTTTATTTATTTATGTAAAGAACAAATTTTCCGCAAACACCTTAATCTTTTCAAAAATATCTTTGTTTACCATCTTCTTAACTCAACTGCCGTAAAGTGATATTTATTTGTGTATATGCCGCCCGGCTAGCAATTATAATCTGTTGCCAAGCACCTAATGGCGTGTTTTCGTAATTGTCATTGAGAGCGCGTAAGTATATAGTAATGCATCTGTTATAGGCAGAGGTTACTGCTTAACATCAGGTGGGCCTCGTGGTTGTTCCTTCACAACAGCATAAAAAAGCAAAAGATATTATTTGTATTACTATTATAGCTAATAACCGATTTTATACCGACACGCCCCGTTAAGTGCTTGGAAACGCCCCACCTCGTAGACTTATAGTTGCTATCTATAAATCACAGACACAGACATCAGATGTTTATTGGTCTACAAGTTACCAGACTCTAAACTGTTGCTGAACTTATCTTTTCAGATAATCCCAAATATTTTCTACTTGAAACTGAACTATAGAAATTCCAAACCGACACTTTACGCCACACGTCTAACTCGGAAATGTTCAAAGGGCTCATAATTAATTCAATTGATGTCGTATTTCTTGTCACCAACCTTAATTGGTGCCCAACATGACAAAGGTAGTCGAAATTGGGGTCATAATTACTATTACAAGTACAAGACCGAATACCAAAGCTTAACCCTTGTAACGAAAGTACTGCGCATCACAGCATTGTTATGCTCTAAGCGCAACCTTACCATTGTCAATTAGATTCAGATATCTACAATTGAATGCTAATTTATGGAAACCCTCTAATACACGAGATACAATTGTGGTAACTCGACCTAGGGCCGATCGGTTACCGCCCCTCCCATCCTCATAAATATGGAAATCGGAGATTCCATCTATTATTCTAACTTCATTCTAGTGTGAAATTTACCGAATTTTCTCTCTATAGAGTTTGGAGGCAGATTAATGGCGGTTACTGTTGCGGATATTTGAATATGGGTTATAATAACTCATGCATATTCCTAACTCATGGGTTTTGGGTTTGAAGTTTCAAATCGATTTAACTTTGTCGGCTTGAAATAATATTTGGTAACGTGTACTTCGTACGAGTATACCAAGTGTTCTGTCAACCAGCCAAGACCCATTGTTATAGCCTGGAAGGTATTCGATTAGATCGTTAAGTACTTACCAAAGGTGTATGTGTTAGCCTATCAGTGTTTCTGGCACATCAACCTTGACGATTTATTAATAAAATCTGGTCATGTGCATGTTGGGTCTCGTTCTTCTGAGGTTACACATCACCACCTAAAATCTTGAACAATCACCACCACCATACATGAACTATTTCGGAATTAACCTTTCCAATAGAATGCAAATTTCGTCGGTACCACGCGCACAATATTGTGATCATAGGTATTTTTGAACTATCATGGTGCAGACTTCGACAAGTTATTTTACACTCTTGAAGTGTTGGTTCCATTAAAATGTAAAAAAAAAATATTTCTCCCATTTTAGCAACCGTTGTTTGTTGGTTTGTTTGCTACTTACGAGATCGATTATAATTCATTGTCATGACTATATCATTAAGATACGAAAACACTTTTCAGTTATTTGAGTGTAACTCAAAAACAGCTTGACTGATTTTGATGAAATTTAAATGGGACTACACGAAAAACATGAGCTTTTAAATAAAAAAAGAAACATCAAAATTGGTTTATCCAATCAGAAGTTCTGAGATAACAAACATAATAAACAAATAAGAATACAGGTGAATTGAACCTCCTCCTTATTTGAAGTCGGTGAAAAATGGCCACGACAGGTGTATATGGTCTATGCAATACAAACAATGAAACGAATCGAAATTCTCAAATACAACAACATACAAGCGAATATTTACCTACTAAATCATATAGCCGGAATCTAAATGATCTCATTATGTCCTCAAAATTGTCTAATATGGCCGGTTTGGTTGCCAAATTATCGAAATTGGCTGACGGAGGCTACGGGCACGGTAATTTTATCTATACAGCTCTGTATTCGAAATAACTACCTACAACTGCGCGGTAGGTAAACATGCGATAGGGCTGCCCGCCTCCAGAATTTTAATTACATTTGCTTACTTTGTGTTTCCATTTAGTTTTGTGATTGTAGATATACTTTTTTTGTATAAACAAATAAAAGATTGTGAATGAAATAGGTAGTGTTCAATAAAAAATGCGTGTTGTTTTTTGATTGGTAGATTTAATTAAAAAACCATGTTTGAAAAAAAATAAAAAACATATCGGATTTTGAGGTTATAATTTAATGAATGTTGATAGTGGGATTTGCCTGTATTAGGTATACCGTAAAATGGGGTGTATAATACAATACGTAATGCATGTAGAATGCATGAAATATGCAAAAAAGGCGGCAACGATGGTAAGCAAAAAGAATACAAATAGATCGACCATAGCCATACAAGAATACAAACAGCAGAAAAAAATGTCACACACAGCCATCTAGATTGTATCAAGCAATTAGGGAAGACCTGAATGTTATAAATTATTATATCTTTAAAGCTATGAGAGGAGTATTTCATGCTATGCAGAGAGATACCAGTGGTTGTTGGACTGAACGTACACAGCCCACATATTATTGCCAAGTGTAGTTTTTACTCATGGTCTCTTCTACACATAACTGGACTAGGATGAATTGTTCATAAATTGATTCGTGTAGAAGGGACCTGCTAGCTTTAAAAACGAAAAAAAATCACTTCACA
The DNA here is from genome assembly GCA_963854805.1 of Plagodis dolabraria. Lineage (NCBI taxonomy): Eukaryota > Metazoa > Arthropoda > Insecta > Lepidoptera > Geometridae > Plagodis > Plagodis dolabraria. The sequence goes on along the minus strand of OY978448.1, from coordinate 27,780,020 downwards.
TGGCAATAATATGTGGGCTGTGGAAGCCTTGATGGCTTCCTCAGCCTCACAACTTGCCACATTTTACAGCACGTTTGTCATAAAATTAGTATTTTAGTGTCAAAAAACAATCATTTCTATGACACGTCGCGTCATCGATGAACATCGATTGTTGGCGAAGCATCGATTGTGCGTCCATGAGTGTAGTTTCAACGCGAGTTTACCACAACACTACAGCTTACTACTTGGCCAGCGGACCTATTGGCGATCGGCGATCTGTGATTGAATCAATGAAAATACTTGTTTATATGTTATTAATATTAGGAAGTGTCTGTCACATTATATTAATAAATTGAAAAATGAAAAAAATGGTAATAATTATGAAACAAGAATCGAGCGTGTAAGATCATAGGCCGGGTTCTGCTTTATCTTATAGGTTTATAACATCTTTAAATATGCCGCAAAATCTAAAAAGATTTTCTTTACTTCGTTTTATAATAAAGATCATGAAATTTTGCGTGAACTAAACAAACATGTAATTAAACAAAATCTGTTAATTATGAACTTATGACTCCGAGTACTTATATGATTCAGAGGAAGCAAATGCAAACCAATGAAATAGTTGTAAATCTTGGAACTTTATTTACAACGAGTGGAAAACACGAAGGAGATTGTAGCGGTTTATTATAATTGTATTTTTTTATTAATAACGAAGTAAAATGGAAGCTAAGCAAAGATAAAGCATAGTGTGCACTATGTATTTAAAAGATCTACATCTGGCTAGGCATAGCCAGATGTGGGGTCATTAAATGCATTGTCAAATGTTAATTACTAGAAGAAAGAGGGCTTCTCTCGATAAAAAAAAATAACTGTAAACTTTACAGAATTAGGAGGAATTAGTCTTTCATAGAAACAGCCTCCAGTGATATTCGCATTATGTTATGAAAATACCTTAGCCTAAAGACAGTGAACGCATATATGTATATGCTTTATACAGGGTTATTGGTAAAATGCTAACAACCTCTTAGGGTCGACTTCTGCTACAAACATTTTGAAATGTTTTTTTTTGTTTTCTGTTTGGAGCGCGCCATGCTCTAATAGAGTTTTGACTATTTACATCGCGCAAAGTAATACAAATATGAAATAATACATTACAGGCACAAGATAATTTTAATATCAGGTGGTCCTCGTGATTATTCCAACAAAACCTTTTTAAAAAAAAATAACATCTCAAAATTTTGGTTAGCACTAGCAGAAGTCAACTCTAAGAGGTTATTAACATTTTTCTAATAACCCTGTATATTTGTAATTTATCATATTTCAACACAAACTTATATGAGCACAAAGCGATGACTACATGATTGATTGTCTTATTTAGATTGCTGGAGTATTCATATTTACCTATATGAAGCTGTCAGTGTTAGCAAATGTGAAGATATTTCAAATATGAGATCTGAAATGCTCCAAATCTCAAGTTTACATAAAGTTTAACGCTTGTATATTTTACCGCTTGAATTGTAAAGCAAAACAAGATTATTGAAAAAATACGTATTTTGTATCTATAATGCTTGTGATTTTTATGATCTACTATAAAAGAAAACTCTTAGAAAATTTTACCAACTACTTTATACAGCATTCAAAGGATACAGCATTTTAAAGTTAGAAAAAACATCAGTTGGACGTCCTTACATCCAACAGGACTCTGACTGATATATAAAGCCCAGCTTGTCTTTCTACTATCTAGGCCAGCCACATAGCCTTTATAGTCCCAGTAAAACCCAGTCAACCCAGCCTTCGGCCCTCGTCAGGCATACGGAACACATTTCCTAATCAGTACAACTTTAGCATTGTCGCTTTTTGACTTAATTAATTGCTGATTTTGGTTTTTGAACCATATTTCCTACGCCAGTAAAAAGGGCCTCGAGTGGCGTCAATACGGCAAAGTGTTTGATAAAATTTAGTAATATTATTAACTGTTAATAATCACTAATTTATCTAGTTTCTGTGTGTGATGACCGTTTAATTTTCAGTACCCTAGGCTTCAGTATTTTCTCTTTGGGAAGTAGAGCACAACGGAACTAATCTAACTTTTGTTTGCGAAGTGGCTTTGCTGAACCAACGCGCCGTTTATAAAGAGAATTCAATTAAGTAGATGACAGACATCGTGGTTTAAGCTCCGTGAAAACATAAAAAGATCAGAATGAGTTTATATTTGAGGGTAAACTACGTTGAGTAGTGTTTATGAATTCAATTTATAATATGTCAGCGCAATAGGAAAATTGGAGTTGAACTGCTTTCTAGAAGAGCCACAGCATTTGTATAATTTATCTGTTCAGAAAGAGGTGGTGATTTTGAGCACCTGTAATTATTACAAAATATAATTAAAACAGCAGTAATTCTAACAGATAGACTATTACAAACATTATTTCACACATTAAAAAAACGCCACTGTCTTTTAAATTAACGAATATGAAATATTGTGTGTTGATTTTCACACACCGTGGGTCATAAAAAGGATATAATATCAATATTGTGAGGTCGTCGTGGTATGGATGAATGGGATATTGGCAATTTATTTGTTAATTAAGTTTGTTTTATGAAGTTATTTCAGTGTTACTAAAAAAACTGCGTAAGGGTATAAAATTTCATTGAAACTTACTTAGGGCTATGACCTACCAAACAAAAAAAAACATCATGCAGCATCCCCATACGCGGGAAGTGTACCTACGTATATTTTAAGTTATAAGAAATCTACTCATTCAGTGTTTAATTTTAGTGCAGATTACAATACTATAGTGTTCTTTCACTAGTATGATTGTACGTTATTTTTTTACTGTAAGTTTTTGTAAAAACAGCCAAAAAGATTTGGAATAAATTGGTAGGGGGCCAAAGAGCCACTGCACAGGATAAAACTAGTTTGGGCTAATGTTTCAATTATGTATTTTCATGTTAAATTGACATTAAATTGTTATAGAAACTATTGTGAAAAGAAAAATAAAGATAATAATTATTATTATTGCCATACATGCAATGCGTGTACCCTTTTATGATCACTAAAATTAACAATGCAATGATATATAAGCCATTCGCAAAAAAGTAGTCGTGTACTTCAACGGTTAGGTACTATCTAGCAATATAACTACTTTAAAGATCTCAACGAGACACTGAATTGCTCACTATCTAAAGGATTCACTGCAGGTACATAAATGATGTCATTGGTACTGGTCTTTTTTTTTTTTTTTTTTTTTTATGCCTGATAGGTTAGCCTTTGACCACTATCTCACCTGATGGTAAGTGATGATGTGGTCGAAGATGTTGTTCAGGCTAACCTAGAATTACTGGCTCTCAAGGATGGCTGCCGGAACACACCGTTAGGTGCTTGGCGACAGATTTTCAACTTGAGCGTGGTAGCTAGCCAGGCGGGCATTCGCAAAGTGCCCTACCACCATGCTATAACGACTGCCATCCTAAGACAACAACCGGGACCGACGGCTTAACGTGCCCTCCGAAGCACGGAAGCGCTCAGTAGTAATGTCACCAGCGGTCACCCATCCAACTCCTGACCGCGGCGGACGTTGCTTAACTTTGCTGATCGATTCAGAATGGCTAAGCAAACTTCGCTACGAGCGCTTCTAAAAAATAAGTCTAAATATTATATGAGGTACCAAGACATTTAATTTTAACATTACTTAGTTATTTTTAAGAAAACATGATATTAATTTTTATTAAAACTTAAAAAATAAATAAAATTATTTCTAGTGACAATTCATGTCTCGATCGTGCGCGGATGCGAACCTCCTAAAAATGCTCCGCGTAGAAGCAAGTAGCGTCGAAAATTCTTCCGGTAGGGTGCGTGGCGTTTGTGACATCATATCCGCTTAACAGGAAAATTAGGTGAATTGTCACTAGATATATTTATTTTTTGAGTGTACTACTGTAATATTTTCTGAAATATTTGTATTAAGAATTTCAAACCATTGTAGAATTTGTAGATAATACTTCCAATTTACTTTATTCCAAACTTGTACAATTTCAAGCTAGTACTTTCGAAGTATCTCTCGCCTCGAAGTCTCTTGCCCGAATGACCACAGACCATTCGACGGACTGACTAGTTTCTTCCTCGTGTATGTTTTCTTCCGAAATGCGATAGTGGTAAATTTTCTCTGATTGGTCGATCGAGCTCAACAGTGATTGGTCGATTTTGAATAACCGACCACGAGATCGTGTGTGTGTTGCCACTATTTAAAATATCGAAATATTGAATAAAATATTGGTTCAGATAAAATAATCTATAAATCCATTGACATTTGTTATTATTAAATATGGATTTCCGCAAAGTAACGCCTGAATCTATTCATTAAATTACTTAGTTCCAATCATCAAGAATAGAGTGCACGGAGCGCTTGCCGTACAAACGTAACATCGTCATATTTTGAATACATATTGCTGAGCCTAATATCTGTACTTCTGGTTTACCACTTTTTCGATTTATTATTTATTTTTACGCCAAATGTCAAAATGACGATTCCCATACAAAACCATTATTCGAATTATTTTTGAAAATACCTAATTTTAGGGAAATCTGGCAAACCAGAGGCATATTAAGATATTAAGCTCAAGGATATACATGCAAAGTTTCACCGAGTTTGAATACTTAGTATTTAAAATATGACCAAACTACGTTTGTATGTAAAGCTCACGAGCACTCAAGCACACAAGCTCACGCAAGCATGTTACACCGTCGACCGCGTCGTCACTATTCAATCAGGTGAGACAGAGGTTTGCGGTCAAATGCTGGCTAGTAATTTATAAAAATATTATATTATTAAAACAAAGTAGCCAAAAAAAACTTTTCAGACTCCAAAACCGCCATTTAAAAAATTACCATTAGCTATGAGCGTAAGGATAACTTTGTCACGTAAGTACAAAACCGTTTCGTTTAAACTGCATTAACACAACAATACTTAGATTTTAATCAGGACCTATTGTTTATTTGTTAACGAGAATAAACTCATTAAACAACGAACAAACTCAAAAAACAATTCGAACAAACGTTTAATATTGCATTGTTCCTTACCTAAAACCTCATATTGTTCTCGCTGGTACAGGTGAAAAGTTCTATGTTTCACAAGAAGGCGCCTGCCTATAAACAGCTTATTGTGCGCAGAAGTCTATATTAGAATCACTCGTGAATGAAATCAAGACTGCTTGGCTCGAGACTCGCACCAAAAAAAAACTATTCCTACTTATTGAACAAATAGGTAACTAATGAGCGAGATGAGGGTTTGGCATGGAAAAAACTGAGATATATTAATCTTGCTTGATTAAATTGGACGTCGACGCCAAGTAAAGCGTCATTCTATTGCACCTGAATCCAGTTAGTAGGTATCAATTATTTTTTATTATTGTGAAAATTATTTTTAACAGCGTTATAGCTTGAAAAAATTTGGAAGACGATTGTAGAAAATTATTTGTACAGCAACCGTAAATACCATACTTAAGCCTATGCAATATGATTTTAGGTTTGGGTTTTTCTATGATTGAGTCCGTATTATCAAGTCAACTATGCTCCAAGTCAGCATACTCTAAGAAAGAAGACATAGAGCTATATTAGTGATATTAGATTGCATCGACGATGGTATACCATACTAAGAGTTCATCTGATAGTATTTGCAAAGAGGATGCTTGCTCTTTTGAAAAGCAAAAACAGGAGCAAGTCCCGAGAAACTCGAGAAAGTGTAGCCTACCAACCGCACTTTATAGATTACCCACGAGGTCCCTGAAGGAAAATAGGGGCGGTTAATCACTCATAACCAATAACGATTTAAACACATGACTGCGCGTATCGGGGACCCTCTCGCGATATCAATATGGCAATGTACGTTTTATGTTTGCCATCTTTGTTTGCAATTTTTGTATAAAAGGAACCCTTTATTTATTTAAAGCAGTGATGGCTTAGTGGCATTGGCTATGGACTGCCGCGCAGCAGGCTTCCACCGAAGGGCATTTAGCGAATGCCCGTCTGGCTAGCGACCACCCTCAAGTAGAAAATCTGTCGCCAAGCACCTAACGGTGTGTTCCAGCAGCAGTCCTTGTGAGCCAGTGAAATTACAGGCACATGAGACTAAACAGCTATGTCTCAAAGTAACGGGCGCAGTGCTATTCGTGAATTGTGCCGGAATGCATCTGTTATAGGCAGAGGTTAGTCCGCCTAACATCTGGTAAGCCTCGAGCTTGTTCGGTCACAATAAGCGCCGTGCTGATAACGCAACCTACAGGTTTTGGTATTATATTGTTAGCTATTTCTATAAATTAGTTAATAACATTATCATTGAGTATTATTTTATAATGAATTCCACTTTGATAATGTAATTTATAATTTGTCAATATGTTCCCAAGTCTATAACTATGTCCATTAGCAATTTATTACAATAATTTATTTGACTTTCACGGTGAATTGTGATTACTGATGTTTACATGGTGGTCATTTGACTCGAGTCTGCTTCCATTCCCGATTTATTGTTGACACCGGTTCTAACGCGTCTTTTCCGGCTCTGCTACTCATCAGGCGTTGTCCCGAAAACATGGAAGACGGCTTTGGTGCACCCGATCCCTAAAAAAGGTGACCGCTCGGATCCGTCCAATTACCGCCCTATAGCCATAACGTCTGTTCTCCAAGATTATGGAATCCATTATCAACAACCAGCTCCTGCAGTATCTAGAGGAGCACCAGCTGATTAGCGATCGCCAGTACGGTTTTCGTCGTGGTCGCTCAGCTGGTGATCTTTTAGTATATCTTACGCACCGATGGGCGGAGGTGGTGGATTCCAAGGGTGAGGCGTTGGCGGCTAGTTTGGACATAGCGAAGGCCTTTGATCGGGTGTGGCATAAAGCGCTTCTATCGAAGCTTCCATCCTATGGGCTTCCCGAGAAATTGTGCGAATGGATCTCCAGTTTTTTGGCAGATCGGAGCATTAAGGTCGTTGTCGACGGTGCATGCTCCGACTTAAAGCCGATTAATGCTGGCGTTCCGCAAGGCTGTGTGCTATCTCCAACTCTGTTTCTCTTGCACATCAATGACATGCTGCAACTCAGCGATATTCATTGTTATGCAGATGACAGTACCGGAGATGCCTCATACACCGGCCGCGCTAAAATTTCTCGGGAAAACGTTGTCGAGAGTCGGAACAAACTTGTGTTTTCAGTCGAGACCATGTTGTCAAATGTTTCGAAATGGGGCCAATTGAACTTAGTCCAATTTAACCCTAAGAAGACACAAGAAGACACTCCCCTTGCTACCTCAGCCAGCATCGGAGTACTTGGCGTCGACATATCGAACGTCGTTCAATTTCGCTGTCACTTGGAAGATAAGGCTAAGTTAGCCTCTAAGAAGCTTGGTGTGCTCGGAAAGGCGAGGCGGTACTTCACGTCGGCCCATCGCCTGCAACTTTATAAGGCTCAGGTTCGACCTCACATGGAGTACTGCTCTCACCTCTGGGCGGGAGCTCCCCAGTACCAGCTTCTTCCATTTGACCGCATTCAACGCAGAGCGACTCGAATCGTCGACGATCAAGTTCTCTCCGGTCGGCTCGACCCTTTGGCTTTGCGTAGAGATGTTGGATCACTCTGCATCTTTTACCGCATATATCACGGGGAGTGTTCTGAGGAACTGTTCGATTTACTACCTGCAGCTCAATTTCGCCACCGGACTTCCCGACAAAGCTTGATGTTTCATCAATTTCATGTCGACGTCTGGCAGTCCACAACCTTGCGATTTTCACGGCATTTTTTTACCTCGCACTGCCATATTATGGAACCAGCTGCCTGGTGAAGTATTTCCGAACAGTTACGACTTAGGAACCTTCAAGAAGAGAGCATATTCCCTCCTTAAAGCCGGCAACGCATCCTCGAGACCTCTGGTGTTGCGGATGTTTGTGGGCGACGGTGATCACTTACCATCAGGTGAGCCACCTACTCGTTTACCGTCCTATGCCATACAAAAAAAAAAAAAAAAATCTAGTTGCTAAACTGATTTTCACTATTCGATAGTAGTTGTAATGGTAGGCTTTACTTGGGAATATAGCAGTCTAGACTAATATTTCGTACGGTGCAGACGTATTGGTAAATGGAATATAGTGAGCTGAGTGGATATTGCTTGAATTTAATTTTAAATTTACTCGGTCTCCTTATAATAAATAACAAATTTACCAGTTGGTAGATCTCTTAGGAAGATCCATTTTGTAGGGTAAGGCCACCTGAATATTCGAAGCTACGCTCAGATATTCTGCCTTAAAGCAGTATTGTGCAGACACTACTGTGCTTAGGCTTGTCGGGTACTATAACAAGTGAACTTACTGTAATGAACAGGCGTGACGATTACCACCTAAGTAACTTATCCGTATCGAGACTTCATTACATAAGAAAACAAAGAGGAGTAGGTAAAGTATTGCAATCGGGTTTTTTACTTTTTTTGATTGATTTATACTTTTGTTCAGATGAATTCTAGTATGTTGAATCTAGTAATTATAGCAAAACAATGCTTACTTTTGTAGGAGCGCAACTTTATAATAAGCTAGGTTTTGCAATCGGGTTATATTCAAAAACTTTTTTTGCAAAAAATGGAACCGACTTCAACACCCAAAACTGTGAAATAAATTTTCACACTTTTTAGTGACCCTTGCTTCTTACGGGATCGATTATCATTTATTTTTAACAAGATAGGTAAATATTTTTCAGGTATTTTTGCTTAACTCAAAAACGGCTAGACCGATTTTGATGAAATTTAATATGGGATGAAATGAGAAGCATTACCTTTCAAAATAAAAAGAATGTTTAAAGTAGGTGCACCCAGTCCAGAGTTATGAGGTAACAAACATAAAATAAAAAAATACAAACGAATCGAGAACCTCCTTCTTTTTTGGAAGTCGGTTAAAAAATAAACACAAATCATGCCACGGCTAATAATGTTGTCTTGTATACAACGTTTAACATAGCTTTGTTATGTACGAAGAAAAGGTAATTCTTTACATCATTAACTGGTCGAACATAGAATATTTTTTCCTTTTACCTCACTGATAATGTTACCTAGAAATGTACCAAGATTAGGGGCTAATGAACGGTGGCAACACGTCATAAAATAACAAAGATGAATAGCCAAGTGAAGTCTGATTCAACGCTATCGACATACTGCGAACATCTGTATAGATATTATCTAATATACTTATCGAAGTAATAAAAAAATATAGTAACGTAACGAATGGGTGATCCTTCACCTTAAACTGACTTTTCTTTGTTATACAAAAATTACTGCGCTACAAACATGTTTAGAATGGAACATCAATATAAAAATGTCCATATCCTTCTAAATTCCCGAATTTAGTGCGTCACCTAATCGACTGAAGTTTAACATTAGCTAAAACTATACCAGCGATATTTTATGTACGGATATGGCCATAACAACACATAAATCCAGTTTTTACACCACTGCCCAAAAAATGAGTGTTAAGTTTTCAGGGTTCATGTATGTATGTTTGTGAGTTTCTTTATTCAACCATAACTTCTAAACGACTTAATCAATTTTTATGTATGGGATATGGTTAGATTCGTCTTGGCAGCGCAAGTGACACGATGTACACTAAAAAAAATTAAAACAAACTGTTGTGAGACAAAAAAAATCTTTATATCCCACTACTAAAATGAAGGGCTATAAAAAATGAAGCTATAAATATACTCGTATATATAACTTGCAGTTTGAAATTTAATGAAACCAGAAACCATTAAATAATTTGCAGTCACGTATCTTAGTTAATATATACCTGTTGATGAGATTATTGATTTACATCAAAACATGTCATAATATTTACATTCCAATTTTCATCCCTAATTAGAGTGCTCGCTCCACGGTGGACATTTAAAAACAGTTAGTAGGCAAGTAATGAGCTCCTTTCTGTCATAACTTCAATATAGGGCGAGTCAATAGAGCTATCAATGTTCGTTAACTTATTTGTGATGTCCCTAACTTCACATATATTCATAAGCGACGGTGACCGATTACCATCAGACCTATCTACTTGTTTACTACAAACAAGCAAAAGTGATATTTTTGAAATAGCACTTGGGCCACATGACTTAATAAGTCACTTTTCAAGCTGAGCTAAAGTATAAACGTTGGTAAGTACTTCATTCTTGCGACGCTTTTTAGCGCTCGTAGCGAAGTTTGCTTAGCCATTCTGAATCGATCAGCAAAATTAAGCAACGTCCGCCGCGGTCAGGAGTTGGATGGGTGACCGCTGGTGACATTACTACTGAGCGCTTCCGTGCTTCGGAGGGCACGTTAAGCCGTCGGTCCCGGTTGTTGTCTTAGGATGGCAGTCGTTACAGCATGGTGGTAGGGCACTTTGCGAATGCCCGCCTGGCTAGCTACCACCCTCAAGTTGAAAATTTGTCGCCAAGCACCTAACGGTGTGTTCCGGCAGCTGTCCTAGAGAGCCAGTAATTCTAGGTTAGCCTGTACAACATCTTCGACCACATCATCACTTACCATCAGGTGAGATAGTGGTCAAAGGCTAACCTATGTCAATGCAAGTGGCATTCCTACACTCTATACACTCTAATATACTAATATACCTTTTTAATTTTATTGAAGCAGTGATGGCTCAGTGGCATTGGCTATGGACTGCCGCGCAGCAGGTCCATGGTTCGAATCCTGCCGCGGGCTTGAGTTTCACTTCATTGTGGAAGGGCTTTTTGCGAATGCCCACCTGGCTAGCGACCACTCTCAAGTAGAAAATCTATCTAACCTAACCTAACGCTGAATTACAGGCACATAAACAACTTAACAACTATGTCTCAAGGTGACGGGCGCAGTGCAATTTGTCAATCGTGACGAAATGCATCTGTTATAGGCAGAGGTAACCACTTTACATCAGGAGGACCTTGAGCTTGTCCCAATTACATAATCTACTGGGAATACACAGGGTATAAACGTACGGTTAATTAACCTTAAAAATAACATTACAAATATGAAAATATTTCAATAGCTACTTACAAGAGATATTTGCTTAAAACTCCCATTGTACTATGATGCTTGATACTAAAATGGGTAATATGGTGGTGATAGTAATATGGGTAAAAAAAGCCGAGTAACTAATTGGTACAACGGAAAGTAAATGTTTTTTTTGCTTTATTTCGTTACTAGCTTTCCGGGCGCGGCTCCACCCCGCGCGTATGTCGGTTATCGCGCAAAACCATTAACCTCTTTTTGCACAGTTGGATAAAAACTATCCTTTGTTTTTTCCCGGGTCTCAAACTATTTCCATACCAAATTTGATTCAAATCGGTCCAGTAGTTTTGGCGTGAAAGCGTAACAGACAGAGTTACTTTCGCATCAGTACTAATATTATAAATGCGATCACTTTCACGGGCGGAGCCGCGCCCGGGAAGCTAGTTAATAATATCAGTACTGATTTTTTGTATAATGATGTTCGCTACCGCTTTCGGCTGTCCAACTCCACCGGACTTTTTGCAAGGGAAGGCCGATATTTCAATAAATTTTGATGCAATTTTTTATTTTATATGAAGCTGATAGACTAGCTATGAACTACAATCTCACTTCAGGCTAACCTAGAATTACTGGCTCTCAAGTACAGCTTCCGGAACGGAAAGCACCACTAGTTGCTTGGTGAGTTTGGTGACAGATTTTCTACTTTTGGGTAGTAGCTAGCCGGGTGGTGGTGGTATGCAAAATGTACCATGCTGTCAAAAGTTACCACTTTTGTATATTTCATTAAATATACAAAAGTTGCCACTTTCATCGACTTCTAGGCCGCATCCTTAGAAAGTAATATAGTTTATGAATATGACTATAAAACATTCTGTGGCGCTCCCAAGTTGAAGTTGATGAATCTCACCCACGTAAGTCAACGCTTGATTAAAACTAACGATCTAAGTTTACCATGGGGCTTGTATATAAAATTAACGAACTTTAGGATTCTAGGCACTTTCATGAAACTATTTAGCTCTAGGTGCTAATATAACTTTGACGGATGATGGGATTAATGTGTCAAAGTAATGTGTATGCAAAGCATGATGGTTGGTTCTGGGTGAGATCTTACTAACCAACTACATGTACTGGTATTTGTAGGTACATACGAAAGTTCGTAGGTGTCAGATTTTTTTTTTATTATTTATAACCGACTTCAAAAAAGAAGGAGGTTCCCAATCCGCCCGTATTGTTTATTTTATTTTTATGTTTGTTACCTCAGAATGTTTACTGGGTTAACCGATGATGTTTTTTTTTAATTTGAAAGCTGATGTTTGTCGTGTAGTCCCATTTCAATTTCATCAAAGTCGGCTAGACGTTTTTGAGTTGCACTGCAAAAACTGAAAAAAAATCCAATATCTTGGAGTCCAATAAAATGAAAAATATTTACCTATCTTGATGATATAGTCATTGCCAGTGAAAGACAATCGATCCCGTAAGCAGCGAGGGGCGCTGAAAACGAAAAAAAAATTACCTAAAAATGGAACCTATATACTTCAACACTTAAAATGTGAAATAAATTGTAATAGGTCAAAAAAAATTTTGCAATAACGATTCAAATTTGCGCCTTCTACCCCTAGAGCGGGGCCCATGTTCTGACCGTTTAAGGGTTATACAGACGCCAATGGCCTTGAGCATCTGGGCCTAATCGAGATTACTTTATCAGCGCATCGCCGCAGGAAATCAACAAACGTTCGGCGCTCGCCGCACAAATATAACTGTCAAAGAATATGCAGATACGCGATACGCTCCGCTAACATATCGTACGGTAGCCATATAAAGTATACGCCTATCGTACGATTCTAGTGAGTATCCGCAGTTGCAACTGCGACTGAGATCAGTACGAAAATTCATACCTACCATGGTTTTTCTGGACGTCTTTATTCCTGGAATTAATTTTTTGACGACGTCATCCAAGTGAATAAAGTTACTCCGATTTGGCTGAAATTCAAAATCTAGGTTGTTCTGAAAGTTTTATATTCCGAATTTGGAATTATATTTCGATGGCGTCTGCCAAGTGAATAAGGTTACTCCGATTTGGCTGAAAATCGATATCTAGGTTTTTTGAACGTCTGCATTACAAATTTGGAATTCATGTCGTGACGTCGCTCGTCTGCCAAGTGAAGAAAGTTAGTCCGATTTGGCTGAAAATCAAAATCTAGGTTTTTCTGGACGTCCTTATTCCGAATTTGGAATGTATTATTCGATGTAGTCTGCCAAGTGAAGGAAGGTACTCCGATTTGGCTGTAATTTAAAATCTAGTTTGTTCTGGAGGTCCCTTTTCCGAATTTGGAATTTGGACGTCTGCCAAGTGAAAAAAGTTACTACGATTTGGCTGAAAATCGATACCTAGGTTGTTCTAGACGTCCTTATTCCGAATTTAGATTTAATTTTTTGAAAATGTCTGCTAAGTGAAATATGTTACTCCGATTTGGCTGAATAATTGATTTCTGGACGTCATTATTCTACATTTGGATTTAATTTTTCAACGACGTTTGCCAAGTAAAGATAGATGACGTATCTTTAAAACGCTAAGATATATCGGACAAGAGTAAGAAAATTATGATAATCAATCGTTTATGCAAATCTCCTTATAAATGAGGTGATCCTTAACAATAGTATATTTTTATACAAGGGTTGAAAGGAATCAATCCCCTTACGAGGTATTTAGACATGAGAAGGGAGCATTTACTATGAGATTTTCCCGCCCTTAGGTGGGAAGCAGAGTCTTCCACCCACTACTCGCATCAAACAAATACTACTTTCCGAGTACGAGATATGAGAATGACAATTTCTTGTAGTTCTAGGCAATAATAATATGGGCAATTTATCTAAAGCTATATTGTAAAGATGGGTTCCATCGTGAAAAGCTAACCGAGAAACTTTCTCATTTATTAGGAGATTTGAATAATTGATTGATAAGTTATCATAATTTTCCTACTCTTATCCTACTGCGGTGTAAGGGAGCTGCTAAGCACCCACGGCCAGCAGGTAGGTAGGTAAACTCAGGGAATAGGTTTGAAAAGTTTATTAGGCCTTATCAGAATGCACAGCCGCACAGTTCTACTGAAGTTGCATAGACCGGAGGGAGACTGTTTACGTTACATAGGTTTTAGTCAGTACTATGAAATAACAATAATAAATAAGGAAATCACGCTAGAGGGATTCATGCACTTCACGACAAGTAAATAACAATTAAGATTGATACTACGTATTGTATTTTTATTTAGCGCAAGGCGAGCGTTCCTTGCCAATTGCATAGACGAAAACGCTAAGATATATCGTGTTTAAAACGCTAAGATATGTCTGGGGGTTCCGCACGAAATCATTTTTAATAATAAGCAATATTAACGTAAGTTTATACTTTTAAGTGGTAGGTATGTAAGTTAGTTAAAGAATTTAATAAGTATATTTTTAGTTTATGATTAACATCTAAAGTTTCATATTACGAATAATACTATTATTTAAGTAACGGCGTTAGGCACAACGTTACATTACATATTATCTTACCGTTTTCAAGATACGTCATCTATCTTCACTTGGCGACGTCATTGATAAATAAACTCCATATGTAAAATTGTAGAATAATGACATCCAGAACAATCTAGATACCAATTTTTAGCCAAATTGGAGGAACATTTTCACTTGGCACACGTCTTCGATAAATAAATTCCGAATTCGGAATAAGGACGTCTAGAACAACCTAGGTACCTATCGTTTTTCAGCCAAATTGGAGTACTTTCTTTTACTTGGCAGACGTCATCGAAAAATTAATTCCCAATTTGGAAAAAAGGCGTCCAGGAAAACCAAGAAAGTATCGATTTGTAGCCAAATCGAAGTAACTTTTTTCACTTGGCTGACGTCATTGTTAAATAAATTCTAAATTTGGAATAAGGACGTCCAGTAAAACCTTTATATTGATTTTCAGCCAAATCGGACTGTTTTTGATTTTTAGAATCTTGTATCCGTCAGTTTGGATTTATGACAAGTGTCATTTGACTGCTCTCCCAAATCCCTGCGATGATTGTTCACATCTCCCTTACTGTAATTGTAACAGCCAGATCGTCGATTGCTGAACACAGCCTCCCCTATTAAGGGGATATTTGCCATAATCCCCACGCTTGGCAGGCGTCTTTGGGATCGCAGTGTAAGTTGGCAGTTCTTTAGAAGGCGCTGCTGCCCACCTTCCAGTAGTTTTCCCTTAGTCGCCTCTTACGACACCCACGGGATTATATGGGGAGGTGCAATTCTAATCCGGCACCCTAAGGGGCAAATCTCCCTTACCTATCTCTTACTATTTTTGTTTTATCCATCTTCACTTGGCAGACGTTATCTTTGTGCAGTATTAATTAACCTATATCAAAACACCTAATAAATTTATCAAAAAAAGCTTAGAACACCAAAAGATGTATGGAAGTCCCATACACACTCTTAATGTAGTAGAGAACCATTTTGTACCCTACAAAGTACTAAAGCCGGAAACTATTTACCATAATATAAAAAAAAATATTATCTTTAGTTTACCATTTATGTCATGAGAGCGTTATAGACATTACTAATTAATTTTGTACATGTATTATGCACCTAATTAAAAAACTTTAATTGATCTTATTGATAAGGCCGCCCATTGTAAAGTACTTATAAAATTGACAATTTCAAGTTTTGATTCTTTTCATATGTGATAAATTTCAAATAAAATTTGTCTACAAAGTACCATTAATAAAGCGTCAACGCGCATACTTCACGTCGCAATCAATTTGGCCCTCTGCAGCGAGCGAATCTTTACACGCACACAGCTGCGAATCTCGCGTTTCAATGCACTAATACAAAGACAAGATCGTTGTCAGTCGAAAGCGCGAGCGGAGCTACGAGCGACACAACCTCCCCGTGCCAACGCTTACGCAACACTGTCGCCCGCATCCGCGCAGAGCACCTCGGAACCGCCGCGCTGGTGTGCTCGTGTAAATTCGCGATAAAATAATTAAATAAATGAATATTACAAAAAAGTAAAAAAAAAAAAACAATAGGGATTTGTAATTATATGTAATACACCGCTTGTATTAAACTTATCAAGATATGTTGATAAATACTAGAGTTAGAACTGCTAGAAGATATTTTTTTACCTATGTTCATAATTTTTTTTAATCACGTAAATTGATTGTGATCATGTTTTGGGATCAATAGGAATTTTGCCACAAACCTAATAGTACGGCTCAACTTTTTTTTTAAAAGAACCTTATTTGGCTCCTCACTTCGGCACCTCCACCTTAAGCTAACATGACATATAACGCATAAATCAAATTTTTCGTTTCGTTCTTTAACCATCGTATGGGGATGTGGCGACACCTATAGTTCAATTTACGTTGTACTTACAACAAAAAATACTAATTTTGCAATTATCTGTAAACTTATTACAAGTTTTTTTTGTAATTTTGTAAACAATATCAGATACTTTACAAAATTACAAATTTACTAGAACAAAAATTATGTTCGGGATTCGAACCCGCGTCATCCACCTCTTTACCGGAGTATGTTCTAACCGACTGAGCCAACATGACATTGATTCATAACTCTTATTGTTCCTCCCAGAGCATATATACCCCGGCTAAAGGGATGGATGACGCGGGTTCGAATCCTGCACATGACTATAATTTTTCTTCTCGTAAATTTGTAATTTTATAATGTAATCCGCAAAGCATGCGATAATTATTAAAATATCAGATACTTCCATTTACGTGATAGCTTAGTTGGAAGACCATGTTCCGGCTGTAGGACGGATGGTCGCGGGTTCGAGTGCCGCTCTGTGTTAAATTTTTACCTTTTGTTGTTATTTTATGAGCTTATTAGACATTTATGCAAAATATATGATCCTAGAATTTTCGGGCTATCGTAAACAAGTTTATAGTAAATTTGTCTTGTTTTGAGTTCATTTCAATTTGGTTGCAGATGTCGCTCCGTCCCCTTCAGACAGTGAAACGATAAGAGCGAAGGGATAAAATAGAGCTATGACTCACTCACAATGACAACTGAGTTGAAAGAATATGTATCTGGCTATAGGGACGAATGGTCGCTGGTTCTAATCCCGCTCGTATTTCAAAATTATCGTTTCTTTGTTATTTTGTAAGCTTATTCGCTTGGCAGGCGTTAATGCAAAATTAACGATGTTAGAAGTATTGAGTTGTTTGAAAAGCAAATTCTTTAATTGAAAAGCAAAGTGCTTCGTCCCCACTAAAGCTCAGCGTAATCTCTTTTTTACTGTCTTAAACGCCTCAAACCAACATTTTAATCTCCCTGCCAAAAGTAAATGGCAATAATTTTTATTTCTGCAATGAATTAATACTTTTCTTTATTATAAATATGATTTTAAGCACTATTCCATATATATATATATAAATTATTAAAGGGCAAAATTTTTATCTCCTGGATTTGATCCCACGTTTTTACGCACTACACAGTATCTAACAGCAATGAGATACGAGTATGGAACGGTGCGGTTATGACCTTCAAACCGGGAGATGCGGGTTCGATTCCCGCGTCTCATGTAGTTCGGAGAAAATATGAGATAGGTGCCTTTATTATATATCAGAATGTTTTTTTTTTAATCTTAGACTCGTACGCATATTTACGAGAATATTGAATCTTCTCATAATACCTGGTCTCTTGTTAGCCTTATTCGTAAACACGATTATTTTTTGCACGCTAATTCAAATTTATTAAAATAATACGGATTATGTAAAATAAATAATTATGTTTCAAATATGATATATAATATCTATCTCTAATATTAAATATATTTCTAATATAAATCAAACAAAGATGTAACCTACTACTAGAGGTTACATCTATGTAAATGTTACTGATGTTTGCGGGTTTTACCGTGGTTCAGCATTTTTCCATACAGAAGCGCACGTAGCATAGTTTACTTAGCTGCCATTTACCGATCAAGTAGAGCAACGTCCGCTACGGTCATGATTTGGATGGGTGACCGCTAGAGGCATAACTACTGAGCGCTTTCGTGCTTCAGAGGGCACGTTAAGCCATCGATCCCGGTTGTTATTTTAGAATGGCAGTCGTTATAGCATGGCGGTAGGACATTTTGCGAAGGCCTGGCTTACTACCACCCTCAAGTAGAAAATCTGTCGCCAAGCCCCTAACAGTACGTTCCGGCGGCTGTCCTTGTGAGCTAGTAATTCTGAACAATACCTTCGACCACATCATCACTTACTATCAGGTGAGATAATGGTCAAAGGCTATTTATAATTCCTCGCAATTATTTTTTACATGAAATTTGATTGGTCCCTTTTTCTATCTTATAGCATCTTTATAATCAATTTTCATTGTATTAGATGTAACACCAAAGCGTTGATAAAAATAACCTGTTCTACAATATATTGTCTAGATTACTTTGGTAACGTAATTTTTTTTTTTTATTTATTTCGTACACAACACAAATTACAATCATTACAGATACACAGAAACATACTTAAGGTTAAGAACTAAATTATAATTCAAAACATGTGTACACAAAGAAAAACGATTGAGGAGACTTTGAGGTAAATAGTACATAATTATACATATTACAAGAAGAAATTGTAAAACATGCCGACAGCTCACAACCGCGAGCAACTTATTGCTCGGCAGTTTATATAATATATTTATATAAACTGCCGAGCAATAATATAATATAGTTGTATAAATAAGGTCGTCTACATTTGTCGACTTGATTAAATATTTGCAAGTATGCGTTAACAAGATTAGAAGGGACAGTCATCCACTCAGGACTTAATTACTGGTCTATTTCTAGGACTACTTCACATAAGAGAGTTTTGTAATTAGATGTTGCCAGTTTGTTTTCCTTACAAAAGGAATGGAAACAGGATAAGTAAATAATTAGGTCTGCTTTAGTAAGAAAACTCAATATTATAATTTAGCTGAAATTAGATGTCTACTAGACATCCTATGAGTAGTAGCAGTGGGTAAAAGGTTGGTATAAATTAATAAATATAATTAAATTTTTAACCAAATTCCAAAAGAGGAGACGGTTCTCAACTCTTCTGTTTTTGTTATGTTTGTTATCTCATAGCTTTTGAATGGGTAAACCGATATTAAAAATTATTTTTTTTGAAAGTTGATTTTTGTCGTTTGGTCCCATTTAAATTTCGTCAAAATCGATCAAGTTGTTTTTGAGTTACACTCCAATATCTTGAAGTTCAATAAAATTAAAAATATTTACCTATATTGCTGATACAGTAGTTGACAATGAATGACAACGATCCCGTAAGTAGCAAGGGTCACTAAAGAGAGAGAATTTTTTTTAATCAAAAAATGGAACCGTACCATATGCACAATATTGTGATAATAGGTACTTTATACTTTATTCCCCCGTGTGGTTCTGGGTTAGAATTGCGCCTCCCAAAATCATCCCGTGGGTGTCGTAAGAGGCGACTAAGGGAAAAATACTGGAAGGTGGGCAGCATCGCCTTCTAAAGAACTGCCATCTTACACTGGGATCCCCAAGCCGCCTGCCAAGCGTAGGGATTATGGCAAATACCCCCTTAACAGGGGAGGCTATGTTCAGCAGTAGACGATCCGGCTGATGCAGTACAGTACAGAACAGAACAGGTACTTTATATCATGTTACCAACTTCAACAAGTTATTTCACACTTTTGGGTGTTGTAGTCGGTTCCATTTTTTGGTTGTGGTTTTCTGGGACACTCTCTGATCAAGCGTGTTTGAGCTACACTAATTCATGCGTTGGACGTAAAGCACCTCTCTGTAATTGTGCAGTCAAAAGCATACTCCTCGTCAGTTATATGAAACCCTTGGCATTCATTAAATACTTGACGTGCAGCATAAAAGTTGAATAATTAGGCGCTTCGTCTTCGTTTGTTACACAGTCAATAGATTTGGATGAATGCAGAGTACCAACGATTTGGTTCTGAATTATAAAGTTCATTCTGTTTCAAAGTTCTGAAATCACATCTTGATTTTTAGCCGCCAAAATTGCTCGCTCGCTTAAACGTTTATTATTTTCGTGGTTAGCAATGATGTTCGGGAATACTTTAAAGCTGGACTGTCGGTAAGACGAAATTGCAAAAATTTGGAGGATATTAACCCTTAGTTCACCACCCTGAGTCCAAGGGACTCACCACTGTTTTTAAACGACGAAAATCAAGTGTATAATTTAGCGTTTGGACGCGTACGGCTCGGTACCTTTCTGGAGTGAGGCGCGGGACACGGGAGTAAGTGATCGTGCGCGTGCGCCATTTGCAAATGTGAGTTTTGATCGAGTGTGAGTCCTGGGGACTCATGGTGGTGTTTTGTGTTACAAAACTTCTTTTGGTTACTTATTTATTTATCTGTTTTAATGTTGTCTCAGGCTTTCATCATGGCATCTACACGTCGTAAAATCATCCCGTGGGTGTCGTAAGAGGCGACTAAGGGAAAAATACTGGAAGGTGGGCAGCATCGCCTTCTAAAGAACTGCCATCTTACACTGGGATCCCCAAGCCGCCTGCCAAGCGTAGGGATTATGGCAAATACCCCCTTAACAGGGGAGGCTATGTTCAGCAGTAGACGATCCGGCTGATGCAGTACAGTACAGAACAGAACAGGTACTTTATATCATGTTACCAACTTCAACAAGTTATTTCACACTTTTGGGTGTTGTAGTCGGTTCCATTTTTTGGTTGTGGTTTTCTGGGACACTCTCTGATCAAGCGTGTTTGAGCTACACTAATTCATGCGTTGGACGTAAAGCACCTCTCTGTAATTGTGCAGTCAAAAGCATACTCCTCGTCAGTTATATGAAACCCTTGGCATTCATTAAATACTTGACGTGCAGCATAAAAGTTGAATAATTAGGCGCTTCGTCTTCGTTTGTTACACAGTCAATAGATTTGAATGAATGCAGAGTACCAACGATTTGGTTCTGAATTATAAAGTTCATTCTGTTTCAAAGTTCTGAAATCACATCTTGATTTTTAGCCGCCAAAATTGCTCGCTCGCTTAAACGTTTATTATTTTCGTGGTTAGCAATGATGTTCGGGAATACTTTAAAGCTGGACTGTCGGTAAGACGAAATTGCAAAAATTTGGAGGATATTAACCCTTAGTTCACCACCCTGAGTCCAAGGGACTCACCACTGTTTTTAAACGACGAAAATCAAGTGTATAATTTAGCGTTTGGACGCGTACGGCTCGGTACCTTTCTGGAGTGAGGCGCGGGACACGGGAGTAAGTGATCGTGCGCGTGCGCCATTTGCAAATGTGAGTTTTGATCGAGTGTGAGTCCTGGGGACTCATGGTGTTGTTTTGTGTTACAAAACTTCTTTTGGTTACTTATTTATTTATCTGTTTTAATGTTGTCTCAGGCTTTCATCATGGCATCTACACGTCGAAAAATTCAATCTGTAAACATTGCAGATCCCTTATAAATAACTAGCTTTCCGGGCGCGGCTCCGCCCGCGCGTATGTCGGTTATCGCGCGAAAACATGAACCTCTTTTTGCGCAGTCGGATAAAAACTATCCTATGTTTTTTCCCGGGTCTCAAACTATCTCCATACCAAATTTCATTCAAATCGGTCCAGTAGTTTTGGCGTGAAAGCGTAACAGACAGACAGACAGACAGAGTTACTTTCGCATTTATAATATTAGTACTGATACTGATTAGCTTCAAGAAGATGCATTGCATGCAAAACATCTAACCTCAACAAAACATTTTAGAGAAATCATGCCTCGAGAGATACGTACACTTATTTCCCGTATCACTAAAATAGATATGCCTAATCAACCAAGTTCATCTAAAGCAGAAGATGTTTTACAAAGGGATCAGTGTAAATATTGTTACACTTATAATTATCAGAAACGAACCAATCTGCCTTACTTGTGCCAAAAATATATACCTGAAATGTTTAGAATGTTCACCTGTTGCACGTTTTGATATTTTATATTGTGCCATTGTTAGTTTAATTTTTTTTAATATTCTGTGTAGTGTTTTTTTTCAAAATGTTTTTGTTTTTTTTGGTTTTAATCACACAAATATATTTTTTGTAGGTAAAACCTACTACTCAATTTTTGAACACCGAAAACGGCGGGATGTACTTAAAAAAAAGATTATATATAGTTAAGTATATTCCAAAATGATACTTAGTATGTAATAACTGTTCCATTAGTAATATGTTAAACCAAATAAAATGTATAAATAAAAATTGTACAAGTGTTTAATTGACAAATAGAAAATATGAGTCCCTGGGACTCATGGTGGTGATTAGTGGGATTTTAATAGGGGTAGTGGATTAAGGGCTATAACAATCCGCTCGTTTCGTCTACAGGAACATGGCTATACAGTCAGCAATCGGTTCGAGAAATCTTCAGCAGATGGGTCGTCCAACAATGCAACTTTCAAGTTTGCTGCTAATTGATTTTTCTTCACATAGCACCACAGAAAACGGCATCGAAAATTCGGAAGGAATGTAGATTCGGTAGACATACAATATTGACTATAGGAAGGGGAGGAGAGGGGAGAGGGGGGTTGGAGTATCCCCACAGAGAGGTGAAGCGTTTTTTTTATTACTATTAATTATTAATTAAAACATATGTATATACATACATTGGAAGGACTTTAGAGTCGGTAACTATACACATATGTACCTACCTACTATGGGTAGGTGGGAGAGAGAATAACTTTAAAATATTCATTAATATTAGGTATCATTTAGCTTAATTACTAAGTATAATCATTAAAAAAACACGTTCATTCGCTAGAAAAACCTAAGATCTCCGTCCATGTTGCTTTGATGGTGCGTGATAAGATAATAGAACTAACCATCAAACCGGTAAACAAGCCTAGCTTTGGCATATTTTAAAGTTGCTGTAATGCTGATTTCCAACCACGGGCCACAAAGTACCTACTTCTTTCTTTTGTGTACGGACGCAATTTCTAACATGCAGTAATTAAAATAATCGAGAAAATAAGGAATATTCAAGCAAAAACCCTCTGGAGCATCATTATTTGAAAACATCTCACGCTCCCTAATAATAAAGGAGAGCCCCAGGGGTCCAAGTAAACAAAACTTGAGTTCCGGGTGAATTTTCAATAAGATATTAAAATAAATTATTGGATGAGGTGTCGAAAATACTCTCCTGAGAAAAGGTCTCGATCTTTATACGAAATCGTACTATTACGAGTATTTGTATAAGCATGTTGTTATTAAGGTATTAAATTGTGTTTAACTGAATTACAAAAATGGCGAGTTTTTTTTTATGTTTTCTACCTACTTGATGAGGTTGACACTGTTAGTGTGTCAAGGTCTCAGAAAAATATTTTTGTTAGCTTCGGTCATATAATGGGGAAATCTATGTAATTTTGCATAAATGGCTATTGTTGTAATACATTTTAAGAAGCAGTTGTTTTTATATATATTTTTTATGCCTGATAGGTTATTCTTTGACCACTATCTAACCTGATGGTAAGTGATGATGTTGTCGAAGATGTTGTTCAGGCTAACCTAGAATTATATTATTTATAATATAACCTAGAATTATATATATATATATACATTGTATAGTAAGCAATAAAATCATAGTTTGTATAATATTACTTATTCTGTTTTTTTAACATTTCGAACTTATAAATAAAATACACAAAAAAAAATTTGGTAGCCCTTTTAGTAATAATCAATTCATAAACTGATGTTAGGTTTATTAAATGTTTTTATCACTTCATCCACGAATATTATTTTTTGCTGCACTAATGACGTTGGATAAACCTAAGATAAAATTATGATGCGTTTATGAATAAGGGCTGGAAAATAAATATATCTATAAATATATATAAATATCCTGATTAATCCCGATAGATTTTTCAAATGATTTGTAAAATCTTGGTTTGAATATAATAATAACATATTTGGTTGATGCTTTATACATTTTATAAACATTTATAATATTATTTTTGATCTAAATGATTATGCCATAACTGTTTTTTATAGTCACTACGCTAGTCTTTGACCACTATCTCTTAAATAAGTCGCCAAGCACCTAATAGCTTTTTCCAACAGCTGCATTTGATAGCCAGTAATTCTAGATAAGCCTGAACATCACATACAATTAGGTGAGATAGTGGTCAAAGCCCAACCTATAAGCAACGAAAAATAAAAGCCGAATCGGGCCGGGGCAAAGATGAAACACGTATAATTTCAGATCAGGACGCTACAAGGGTAAACCCATCAGTCAAAATGCCACTCAGATTTCAGTTTATAGTTCATGTCGGGCTTCAATGAAACTATTGTTAAGCTCCTAGATGTAGATTTTTTTTTTTTTTTTTTTTTTTTATGCCTGATAGGTTAGCCTTTGACCACTATCTCACCTGATGGTAAGTGATGATGTGGTCGAGGATGTTGTTCAGACTAACCTAGAGTTACTGGCTCTCAAGGACAGCTGCCGGAACACACCGTTAGGTGCTTGGCGACAGATTTTCAACTTGAGGGTGGTAGCTAGCCAGGCGGGCATTTGCAAAGTGCCCTACCACCATGCTGTAACGACTGCTATCCTAAGACAACAACCGGGACCGACGGCTTAACGTGCCCCGAAGCACGGAAGCGCTCAGTAGTAATGTCACCAAGCAACGGTCACCCATCCAAGTCATGACCGCGGCGGACGTTGCTTAACTTTGCTGATCGATTCAGAATGGCTAAGCAAACTTGGCTACGAGCGCTTCGAAATTCAATTTCAATGAACACATTTAACGAGATAAGAGATATATTTCACAGTTATTGTTCATACAGAATATTGTTTTAACAGGCCTTGCTATACTGGCTCACAGAAATTCTCCATCAAAATGGCTTCGCTTTCAATGGCGTCTATAGGACGACGGTGTCAATGGATCTCACGGTTAAAGGATGCTCCGATGAACAAGTTTCAGTTCTTTGAGTTTCTAAAGACCGCGTATATAGTTTGAGAAATGTACCTATAGGTATTCCAAGCAGATCACGGTCTGATAACCATAGCTGGGGTTGCAAACTAATCAGAACCACGATGACAATGACCTCTGAATATCATTCGAGCTATAAATTTAAACTGATGCAAGCATGCGTGAGACAGACGGTTAAGACCGAACTCATAACTTTCGGTCCGGACTGATTTTTATTACAAATCAGGCTACTTGGAGGCCAGAATATAATACAACAAGTACGTACTTGTTGTATTATATTTGCTTTTAAGACCTTTTATTTTATTGAAGTCACGTTTTCACAATTCAATAACCCCGCTGCTGTGGTGGTTTTAGCTCATTACACGATTTTGATTTATTATTTAAGTTACAAAAAATTTGTCAGACACCCCAAATTTACAAGAAAACAAATACATATAGTACTTATGCACAGACATTAAAACAATATAGGTAGGTAGTTGTGTATATTATATCCGCTATTTACAATGCTGGAAGCACCGTGTTTATTGTACTGTCTGTTTATAATGAAGTGCCAGAATATAATACAACAAGTACGTACTTGTTGTATTATATTCTGGCCTCCAAGTAGCCTGATTTGTAATAAAAATCAGTCCGGACCGAAAGTTATGAATTCGGTCTTAACCGTCTGTAGAGGTAGGCCTCTCACACACATCCGACCCTAAACGGTAAAATGACTAGTCAACAAGCAACCGACCGAGGGGAATGTGGCTATTGCCCATTCTGGTCATGTACACTGTCCAGTAACAACCCTGTTCGGTTGCACCAGCATCGGTGTATTCTAAACTCTGTGAATTTAAGGTTCTTATCCTCCCCCTCCCCTTCCCTCCCCTCACCTTCCTGTGGGAGTCGTAAGAAATAGTTACCAAAAACCTAAGAATTACTGCAAATGGCCCCAATTAAATGGTGAGGCTGTGCTCAGCAGCCGGTTGGTACGGTAATTAAAATTATTAGACAAACTAGAGTAAAATATTCATAAGTACATACTACCCATAATATTGAATATAAGAAAATGCTGAGAGGCAATTCACAGCGTGGCTCGAACTGCCCCAGCTTAAATTTATCTGTGTATCTAAAAAAACTGGTCAAGTGCATTCAAACAGCCAGTACAATAAACACGGTGCTTCCAGCATTGTAAATAGCGGTTATAATATACACAAGTACCTACCTATATTGTTTTAATGTCTGTGCATAAGTACTATGTTTGTTTTCTTATAAATTTGGGGTGTCTGACAATTTTTTTGTAACTTAAGTAATAAATCAAAATAATTTTTAAACGTGTAATGAGCTAAAACCACCACAGCAGCGGGGTTATTGAATTATGAAAACGTGACTTCAATAAAATAAAAGGTCTTAAAAGCAAATGAAAATATTCAAAGTAAGTACATATTTGTTTAGTTGCAAACTTTATAGTTTTAAGTTAAATTAATAACACTACAATTCAATGTTAATAAAATTGAAAATTCACGACAAAGACTATATAGTGTTCAATATTTACACTACTATTACTTTATTTGTTCAATATAGTTTTGAAATCGTATCGGAACTTTCCAACAAAAATACTATCTTAAAATTCAAATTTTGTTTGTTTCTTAACTGCGGTACTTCCAGGTTTCTACTGCAATTTCCATTCCAAGACCTTATGTAAAATTCATACCTTTTATTCGTAGTAACGCATAACAATAGGCAACTACAGACCTGCTCTATTTACTCTGCTACTACTATATAACTAGAATTAGAATATGCAATGATTCCAGGCTACCATAAAACTATTCTGCTTGTAAATCACAAGATTTACAATAATTTATTAGTTCTCAGAATAGTTATCTTATTGCCACAAAATTACTAGAAGCGAATTCGAATTCGGCGGGCATTCGAACCATGGACTTGCTGCGCGACAGTCCATACCGAATGCCACTGAGCCATCACTGCTTCGTTAGAATCAACAAGACAAAAAAATATGATGATTATAAGACAACAATCTGAACCGTGCAAACCAAGCACGAAAGTGCTCAGTAGTAATGTCACTAGCGGTCACCCATCCAAATCATAAACGCAGTGGATGTTGCTTACTTAGTGAATCCACTAAGTAAGCAAAATCCACAACAACCAATCGGTTAAGAACGACTAAACAAACTACTCTACTAGCGCTTCATCGTTATGCCGTTTAACACAAAAAAAAAACATTTAGAGGTACATCCATGTTTATCTAATGTAAGGACTCGACACACATAATAAATTATTGTATTAGTAGTATCATACATCTTTTGTCACTTTGAAAATAATTTAATTTCGAGAATAAAACAAAATAAACTGCTCATTACTTTATAATTAGTTAGTTGTGTTAGCTTTTGTAGCTGTAATGAGTCTATCTCAGCTTTAGTCACAAAATAAATCATTACCCATTTGATTGAAAGTTCTCTCACCATTCATTAATATAATACAGCCATTAATATAACCGAAACGGGAGAATATATTTTAATTAAATCAATTAAATTGATGGCTCCTTTCATGTCAGTTCGAGAGACATAATTGAAGTACCATTAGAAAGATTCTGTTTCTGACAATCTACTCGTAGATAGCCGTAGAGTGTTTTCGTCTGATATATAGGTGCATTACATACAGCTGAAATGTAATGTGGTTTCTTTGCAGATAGCTATTCGCAAGTTCAACATCACCTTAAGTACCTACCACGCCAATCATGTCCATATTTATGCAACTTGTGCATATACAGGGTTATTGGAAAATGGCTAACAACCTATTAGGGTTGACTTATGCTAGTTCTAACAAACATTTTGAAATGTTTTTTTTTCTGTGTAGAAAAATTTTGTTTTTTGTTTTTGATGGAGTAAGTACGATGGAGGCCTGGAGGATACTTCCAAGTATAAATCGCATTTGAAATAGAAAACATTGGGTGATCTTACAGTCAAGGCAAGACGGATACACACTAGTGATTTTAAAAAGCGCTAACATTGTCAATCAGACAATAATACTGGCAATTATTTCACCCTTTTATTCACTAGCTGAACTCATGGTTTTGCATCTAGCGCAATATTCATTCTTGTACAAGTATAGTGATAAATATTAAAGGTAACAGAATTGGCTGCCTTTCATGTATTATTCTAATTTGTTGTGTACCTACGTTCAATTATATTTCTATCCTTTTTTTGTGATTTTCATAAATAATTTCGTAACGCTAAAAGAGTAGGTAAGAATATAAAACTTTATAATTTATATATTTAAAAGATTAATTGTTTTGTACAAATTTTAAGGCATCAATTAGTTTTTAACGATTATTAATTATTTGGAGGATATTTCATTTTGACTTGTGATGTAGGTATATTATTGTTTGATAATTTACATAAATTTGTTTGTATTTAAAATTTATTGTATAAAAAACTTGCCCATAGTAACATTCTCAGCTATAAGGCCAATAAATATTTGAATTAGAGTTATTATATATATTTTTGTAGTAACAAAGAGATGACAGCTTTCGTTGCAAAAAAATCTTGATTGCTGCTAAGCTACATTTTGACGTGAGACGTAGAATATATGTATCAATAAATATAGATTCAACATAACCTTAACACAAAGTGGTCTTTAAATAATTTCAGAAAGAAGGCTTAGGAATGAGAGACCTTGATAGCAAGACTGAGCGAAACAGAACAACGCGTTATTAGACTAGGGTGTGCTATTATTTAAAAATTAATTCATATAATATTGACCCATTAATGCAAAGGGAAAAATATATTTTAGATACCTTATCAGATAGTTGTTACTTAATCATTATAAATAAAAATTGTATTGATACGATTTACTTTGAAATCTCATGTTTGGATCAGGCATATCCACTTTAATATATTTTATTTATGTCTATAGGGCGTGCAATACTTCAAAAATATTTGTTGAAAATTGCCTTTCTAGACTCAGCTCACCAACCACGATCAATGTGGAATAGAAGTCTTGTGTACATAGTAGTTCAAAAGGCATTCAAGTACAAGTTCTTAATAAATGGTTGCAAATATTACTAAAATTAGTCAATGTTTTGACGGCTGTAACTTAACAAAATAGTTCTCACCTAATTAGGTAGACATACAACGGAGACAAGTTCTCGCCTCAGAAAGCATAGAGATGAAAGCATACATAGCAAACCTTTGATCTTCAAGTCTAGCTTTGATGTCAAAGTGATCAATGGGTTTCTTTCAGTACTAAGTATTGCAGCGATCTGCAAAGACTAATTGAAAATTCCGCGAAGGAACTTTGTGACTTTAATTAACAAAACTTCAGTTAATCTTCATCATTTGTTTTTTGTTTGTTTGCGATCCCGTCTGCCAAGCGTCGAGATTGTGGAAAATCCGCTTCTAACGGGAGAGGCGAAAGTTTAGCAGGTAAACGCATTGACTGCAAAGTCGGGTTCAATACCCAGGCCGAATGGTGATTGAGATTTTCTGACTTTTTTTTTTCAGTAGCAGGTCAGTGTGGTATTGTACCCGTTATATGGCAATAGTCTCGCCTCATATAACAAGGGACTATAAAAGTATCTGGCAAAGTGAACGTGCCTAGACGCATCTGCTTACCCCTTCACGAATAAAAAGGCGCGGTTGTTTAGTGATGGATTATAAAAATTTATATGTAGCTTCAGGTTATACTTAAATGTATTTGAAAAGGTTTAAATAAGAAGTGGGAGATAAAAGGAATAACCCAAAGTTTTAATGTTGATTTCAGAAAGCAAAAGAAATACCTACTTCAATATTTCATAAAAGTGATTCAGATTTATGAACTCGAGCATTATTAAACCAAATTTCTTGAAAATAAAGTCAAATAACTTGAAAACTTACAAAAGACATTCCTGGTTCTTTATTGGAGCACAATACAATTTTAGAGGGAATTCGGTAAAGGAGTGGAGAATTGCGTAGGTACCTGGATAATTCAAGAACTTGCAAGAGGTGTTTACATCCTACGACACATAATGTACAGTTTACTTTAAGATCGATTTCTTTATTGTCACTGGTTTCCTACCATTCTTATTTTTATTTAATTTTTTTATTTTTGTTCGATTTATTTAACAAGACAATTGAAGACCAAGAACATTTTTTAATGCGTTTTGGCTTCGGTTATGGCCGGTCGCTTTCCTGATGGCAACACTCCTTAGAAATGTTCTTGTGGGAATTATATCCAAACTAATCCAAAGTAGATTTTGGTTAACTAATTAGAGAATTACAAGATATTGGGCTTTATTTTGACCCACATGTGAAGCGTATACGTGAGTATGTGTGTGGCAGCATGCTACAACTCACATGGAACTACGGTTTAACAACTGTTGTGTGTGCATTCAAACGATTGCATACTTCACAGCAAAGGCAAGACCTGTAACTCAGAAGTGTAGACCGCTCAATGTTGGCGCCTTAAACCTTTTTGTAAAACATGGCGGTACGTTTTTTACGTTCGAACGTCGTCGACGTCTAAAGTGAGTAAATTATCTCTTAATATATTCAAATATTTTAACAATATTTTAGGAAAATATTCCATTAATACTTTTGAAAAATGCTTAATAAATATAAAAATATAATAAGAGACACTATCGCCTAATTTTCACGTTAAGCCGACGTGACGTCATCAAAGCCACGTAGTCATATCGGAAGAATTTTTTACGCGTTTTGCTTGTACACCAAGCATCCTCAGGAAGTTTCCTCGACTTATCTCCTGACCTTACCGCAAGATCGAGAATGATTATTTTTATGCATTGTTAGCGTTTTTCTATAGTATATTATGAAAGTGAGCTATGTTGCTCCATTATACACGAGGCTGTGGGTTGCAGCCCGAGCAGTATGCGAGGGATATATATCAATCAGCCGAGTATATAATGAGCAAGTTGCTCACGAGTTTCATAAGCACTTTTTCAACACCCCTGCGAGGAAAAAAATATATTGCACAAATGCCATACAAACAACATACAAAAATTATGGAAAATAGCGCGCAAGTTTTTTTTTTGCGCGGGGCAAATATTTTGTGGTTAATTGCATATACTTAGCCTTAAACCTCTTTTTGTTGTTACAAATATGTATTAAGTACCCGGTTAAATTGAAAATGCTCTACAAAGTAAGTTACTAACTTAACTTTATAGGGATAATTCTATTACGCACTTGTGTATAATATTATTATGCACGAGGGTATTATAGTTCGGTGTATGGCCCTAAGAACGATATAATAACGCTCACTTTACGAGCAAAATATTAATTAAATGATTTCTTAAAATATTATTAAATATGGGATTCCGCAAAATAACGCCTGAATAAGTATATTCATGATATCCTACTGTTATGATAACAATAAATAAACATTGAATTGAATTTAGTCATGACACACTAATACGAGACTTCGTACAATTTGAAGACGAAACTTCCTGAGATAGTAGCTGAAGTAACGAGGAATACTTTTCCTTATTGACAAACTCAAGACAATGGTGAAGGGTACTGAAATCTACTCGTATATTGAATTTACAGCAAAAAAAGGAAATCCCTAAAGGCACATCGATGCAGGCCTTATCGCTCCCGACAAAGAAGAACAATCGTATCGTTTCTTCCGAGCAGCACCTATTTACTTACAGATATAAACATTTATTTGGCAACAACGCGGCGGCGAAACAAGAAAAGTTGTTGACTCGATCCCAAAGGCCACATTCGATTTAAGCAAATTATGCAGAAAGTTAGGAAAGTCAACTGGAATAGGGGAGAATACTAAAATATTGTACATTTTAGTGATTTTAACTAGGTAGAATTGTTAAGCAGGATTAAATTTAGTTGGTATAGAAATATTTTCATTTTCTTTGGCAATACAAAAACCGATCAGATAAATCGTCATTAGGGCCATAAATATGTCAGCTGGGTCATGGTGAGCATACTGTCTGTGGTGACTCCTAGGACTTATGCGGTCTTCTTCCAGGAAATCACTGTACCTAGGAGTTGGACTTCAGCTGGGAAAAACTTTTGTATCTGCTTTGTGATCATCACGGCTTGTGTCTTAGAGACGTTCAACTTCACAACTTGTCCGACTTATACAAGTTATTTTATACTATTTTCCCTTCTCCTCCGGACCCCTGTACAGGGCAGACGTGCCTTACTACTCCTTAGTTATTTAAAATACCATTTTAATATACAATTTAAAAATATTAATCAGTGCAAAAAAATAGGAGTACATAAGTTTCCAAGAGCTTTAACAACGAAGACGCGACCTAACGCTGTGTGCTATCCATGCGCTGCGCTGTGTGCAATCAGTACTAATATTATAAATGCGAAAGTAACTCTGTCTGTCTGTCTGTCTGTCTGTTACGCTTTCACGCCAAAACTACTGGACCGATTTAAATGAAATTTGGTATGGAGATAGTTTGAGACCCGGGAAAAAACATAGGATAGTTTTTGTCCAACTGCGCAAAAAGAGGTAAATGTTTTCGCGCGATAACCGACATACGCGCGGGCGGAGCCGCGCCCGGAAAGCTAGTATTACAATATACGGGTGAGTGTTCAACACCAGACGCACACACCTCTAACCACTCGTTGCGTCTCTGCACACATACATAATAAGTGAACAAACCAGTCACACACGCATCGCTAATCTGGTGCTGCCGCATTGTCGCTATTACAACCGACTGCCTGCGTGCATCGCTTAATACGTTCTGCAGCCCTGGTACACAAGCCGATCGCAGTCGCGACGCGTCACACGGCCACAATGCCCCTCCGACACTCCCCGCCGCACACGCCTGTATCAACTGTACAGGCTACGATGACAACTTGCAAGTCGGACTCAAGTATAAACAGTCCTCCCGCTTCAACTCTTATCGTACCTACCACATTACGCCGGGATAATGCAAAGAGTGATCCGAATATTACTGTACGAAAACGTAAAAGAGAAGTAGAAGACTCGGTTACAGAGTATGTACTGGAAATGTTTACGACGCTTAGAAGAGAGCAAGACGACAAATATACCGCGCTCTTAAAGGAGCAAAACGATAAATTTACCGCCCTCATGGATAAGATCCAATTTGGCATAAATTCTCACACAGAACAAAACGCAGGTATCTCAAGTTCTATCGACTTTTTATCTCAAAAGTATGACGAGATGACATTGAAAATCAATACTTTGGAGGAGGAAAAAAATGCGAATCGTGCATACATTCAATCGCTGGAGTCTAGAGTTGATCAATTAGACCGAAGTCTCCGTAGTTCAAGCATTGAAATACGCAATGTGCCGAAAAAAAACGGTGAAACGAAGGCAGATCTTATAAAAATAGTATCGAATGCAGGGATTGCACTTAGTACTCCAATTCAACCGGCAGATGTCAAAGATGTCTACCGCATCAATACAAAGAACGATAAGAGCCAGCCCATCATTGTCGAGCTCTCCACTGTAATACTGAGAGACAGTGTTATTAGCTCCGTCAAGACGTACAATAAAAGGTACTCGACCTGTAAATTCAGTACCTCAAACCTGAAGCTTTACGGGCCTACTATCCCAGTATTCATTTCAGAAAGCTTGACTGTACAGGCGAAGAAATTGTTTTTCTTGGCCAGGGATTTCGCCAAAAGAAATGAATTTAGGTACTGCTGGGCATCAAGAGGCAAAATATATCTCAGAAAAACGGACGGTGCTTCACTTGTACGAGTCAATAACGAGGATGACTTAGAAAAGTTAAAAAGATGACTAAACATTTTTATTCGCTCTGCGGGCTTACACCGTTTACCTAAAATTCATGTTTTTTGTTTTATATTTGTTTTTAAATTAATATTAAGTTTTGTATGTTATACACATAAAAAAATATACACAAAATCATGTCCATATCACAAAATACTCACGCCCCAAAATATACACAAACACCACATACAAATAGTAACTCATTTTAAACAATCACGATGTCGCTTTCGCACTGGAACCATACTTTTATACTTACACATTTTAATAGTAAATACTACATGTATACAAAAAGATATTATAATTTTCCACAATAATTTAAATTTAATTAAATTGTATACATACTCAATTTTGATGCACTCGATTACTTTGCTATTTAATCATGGATAATGTTAATGGTTTTTTACTGACAGAAGTAGATAATACAGGAAACCCAGAATGTATGACAATAAGCGATCCTAGCCAATGTTCTCAAGCCCTTAACCTTACTTACCGTAGCAATGATAGCTCTCTTTCGATAATATCCGTGAACATACGCAGTATTAATCGTAATTTAGATATATTTTTAGCTTTTTTGTCCAGCATTGATATTAAAATTGACATTATTATTTGCACCGAATGCTGGACTAGTAAGAGTAACCCCCCACCATCTATTGATAATCATAACATGTCATTTACAAAAAAATATCTAAATCAAAATGATGGTGTTGTAGCATACGTTCATGAAGATATTGCAGTTACATTTTCAGAACCAAACATAGAAGAGGGTAATTGTCTACTGATATCAATTGGCCAACAATATTCAATAATTTGTTCCTATAGACCACCATGTTTCCGAAATCCTACCAATTATTTAAATACCATCGAATATGTTCTCCAGAATGTCTCAAGACGAAATATAATCTTAACAGGAGACATTAATTTAGATTTAATGCCTAATAATCTTACGGACAATTCACTAAGGTACCTTAACTTAATGGCGATGTATGGGTTGAGACAAGGCATAAACCGACCAACAAGAGTAACTACATGTATTGACCATTTTATGGTTAAATGTAGTAACAGTTGGAAAACTATTGTATTTGAGCAATTAGTCACAGATCATTCACCCATTATGTTATTTATAGATAAAACTAAATTGGAAAGGAAACAAATAACTTATAATAAAATTAAGATAAATTATGAAACATTAAAAAATCAACTAGGTAAAGAGACTTGGTCTGACTTGTATCAATTAAAAAATGTGAATATTGCCTTGGAACTCTTTGCTTCTCGTCTCATTACATACATTAACATTAATTCTCAAATAACTCGATGCTCGAAGAAAAATAGACCCCTGGATTACAATAGGAGTTGTCAAATGCCTCAGAAAAAGGGATAAACTATATAAAAAAGGAAAACAGAACCCTGGCAATGAAGCTATAAGGAAAAGATACCTAGACTACAGAAAAACGTGTAATACAATAGTAAAAAAATTAAAGAGGCAATAAGCGATCCTAGCCAATGTTCTCAAGCCCTTAACCTTACTTACCGTAGCAATGATAGCTCTCTTTCGATAATATCCGTGAACATACGCAGTATTAATCGTAATTTAGATATATTTTTAGCTTTTTTGTCCAGCATTGATATTAAAATTGACATTATTATTTGCACCGACACTGCATCTAAACTAATTCTACACAGTGGTAATATTAAGGAAACGTGGAAAATAATTAAAGAAGTTTGTAATTTTAAAAAAAGTAATGTACCATCTTTTGAACTTTTGAGTATACATTCTGGCCCCTAAAAAATCACTTAATGACGTAAATCATTTTTTTGTGTCAGTCGGTCACAACTTAGCCAGAGTAATTCTTAACAGAGTAGATAAAAGTGAGCAAGATTTAGCACAAATATCTGAATCCAATAATAAGCCATTTAATTCTCTATCTCTTTTTCTCACCGATGTATATGAAGTAAGATCTGTTATAAATAATTTGCGAACAGCTAGTGCACCAGGCTGGGATAAAGTAACTACCGCTACTCTTAAAGAAATTATTGCATATATCACTGACCCAATTACTTACCTTTGCAACCTCAGCTTCGAATCAGGAACTTTTCCTGAGTTTTGTAAGAAAGCAATAATATGTCCTATTTATAAAACTGGTGACAAAAGTAATTCAACAAATTATCGACCAATTTCTCTGCTCAGTGCACTATCTAAGATATTTGAAAGAATCGTCAATAAACGCCTCACTAAATTTCTTGAAAAAAATCATATACTTAACACTAATCAGTACGGGTTTAGAGAAAAAAAGTCAACAGAGGACGCTGTCCTAAAACTAACTACTATTATTAAGGACCACCTAGATAATGGAGAGTGCTGCGTAGGTGTATTCCTAGACCTGCAAAAAGCCTTTGATTCTGTGTCAATTCCTATCCTTTTAACAAGGTTAAACAACGCTGGCATTAGAGGTGTAGCTTTGGAATGGTTTGAAGATTATCTAACCTGCCGAGAGCAAAGGGTATGAGTCAATGACTATGAGAGTGACGTCGGATTCAGCAGATATGGTGTTCCACAAGGCAGCACGTTAGGACCAACCCTGTTTCTCATTTACATCAATGAGCTCTGTAAAACATGTATGCCTGGAATGGAGCTCCTCATGTTTGCTGATGACACGGTCCTCTTATTCCATGAAAAGAC
The DNA here is from genome assembly GCA_963854805.1 of Plagodis dolabraria. NCBI lineage: Eukaryota > Metazoa > Arthropoda > Insecta > Lepidoptera > Geometridae > Plagodis > Plagodis dolabraria. The sequence goes on along the minus strand of OY978448.1, from coordinate 27,743,665 downwards.
GTGGGAAACTGTTATTGAATTAGCTGAAGCCGGCCTTTCTAAGGTTACTTCCTGGCTTGAAGACAGTCTGTTGTCTCTTAACACAAGTAAGACAAAGTATATTTGCTTTAGTAAAATAGCCGCAACAGCTCCAAACTCTGACTTCCAACTAACAATTCATACGTATCCTTGTAATCGTCGAACCATAAATGTAGACAGCGTCTGTACCTGTGAAAAATTGAATAGAATAGAATCTCTTAAATATTTGGGTGTGACATTAGATTGTCATCTAAACTGGAAATCTCATATAACTACACTATCGGCAAGAATTAGAAAACTCATTTATATTTTTAAGAACTTAAGAGCAGTCGCTCACTTTGATTTACTTATTCAAACATACAAAGCACTCTGTGAATGCATTATAAGTTACTGCATCTGTGTCTGGGGATTAGCTGCTAAAACGTATTTTATAAATGTTGAACGAGCTCAAAGAGCGGTTTTAAAAGTTCTTCACCCAGCAGACATCCTACCACAGAGGTATACAGCAAAGCACAGGTCCTATCGGTTAGAAAACTTTATATATATCAAATCCTAAGACGATATCACGCAAATATAGTCACACATTTACCTACGTCAAATAAACGCGTCGACCGTTGTCCAGTGCCATTTGCCCGCAGTAAATTTGCGCAGAGATACTTTGACTATGTGGCACCGCACCTGTACAATAAGTTAAAAAAACTAAATCATGAAAGTAACATAAAAAAATACTCTAATAATAAAATTAAAAAAGTTATACTCACATGGCTTAATCAACTAGACTATGATGATGTTGAAAGCATACTCGATAACCTTTAAAGGATAATAATTCGCCACAACCACATAACACACCACACTCACATAACACACCTCACTCCCCCTCACATATATTCACATCCACACACATAACACACCACACTCACATAACACACCTCACACCCCCTCACATATATTCACTTCCACACACATACAAAACAACAAAACTCTATTTTGAAAAAAAAATGTATAAGTAATGGCATAATTTCTGTTTTTATAGACACACATTGGGGAAGGATCTGGTCTTCGTAACACAGTGTAAAACTCCATCGAAGACCAGAGGCTTCATAATTAACATTGTTCACAATTATGTCAATAAATGATTTTTATGTTTTATGTTTTTTTATGTTTATTTAGAGTTGGCAGTCGGTCGGGTTTTTTGTTTTTAATTGTATACTGGTTACAAGACTGACTATGTCGGTCACCTGCATTTATATATCAAATACATTCTTTATATTAAGTGTATCTGAATAATTACCAGTTGATGAAACTTAAATGGGACCATATTTCTAAATATGATTACAAGCACTATCGCATGCTAAGCTAATATTGGACAAATTATTGGAGCACAAAAATACGTGTACTTTATTAAATAGGACCAGCTTGTACTCTACTCAACAAAAAATATTTTATAAACAAACGAAAAATATGAAGATATATACATATATATATATATATATATATATATATATATATATATGTAGTATATACGTTGTAGGAGACGAACCAGACTTGGTTTTTTGAATACATCTACATACCTACTAACTATTATGGCCAAGTAAACTGTGGGAAGTTTTGGTTTTATTTACTTTTATTTTTCTGACGCTAACCCTTTTTGGGTACTTACGTCCAACGTTGGTAATGTAATGGCTTTTTGATAGCGCATTCTTTACCCCAGTCGTATTTTACGGCAAAGAGAAGAAGGATTTCGTACAATCATATATCCTGTTACGGCGGGAAATATATAGAATTTTGAATGTTTTACGTTAGAATTTTCGACGAAGACGATGAAGAACAAAGTAATGAATGTATGGCCCACCATTAGCACAGCGGCACGCGGTGAGCTCTCTGGCCGCCCTCACGCCTCTTTTCTCGCACCAGTACGTGCTTGAACTCACCTAATGAATGGCATAATTTACGATATGCCTGAAACCTGGGTCAAAAACACTACTAATGCGGATGAGCTGTACTATTCTGTATCAGCCGAATTGTCCACAGCCTCCCCCATTAAGGGGAGATTTGCCATAACTTTCACGCCTGGCAGGCGTCTTGGGGACCGCAGTTTAAGATATCAGTTCCTCGGAAGGCGCTGCTGCCCACCTACACTTCCGGTAATTTATCTTTAGTCGCCTCTTATACCCACAGGTAGCAATGGGGGGGTGACATTGTAACCCGGCACCCCACCGGCACAGCAGGTTGATTAAAATGTGAAATAGAATATTATATATATATATTAAATGTATTAATTAGCATAGGTTATAGATTGTAGCAATGTAGGTTGACAGATGCGTCAGAATTATAAATATTACACGATTTTTACATTAACTGCCACTCAAAAATTCATAAGTTGAGTACAAGATACTTCAATATCGTATATTTCCAAGACTTATCTAAGTACTCTAAAATGTATCATTACAAGCAGAATAGCCTTAATAATTATACATATATTTTTGACAAATGAAATAGTATTAAGTTCAGGCGCTATGACAGAGCCGTGATATTTATAAAATTAGTCGTACAAAATATGACATATAATCCTGCTTAATAAATATTAAAGTAATAAGAATTTGGAGCCACTTTTATGCTACTAAGAGCTCTGACAGAAGGGGCTTTTAACACTGTGGTAATTATGTCGCCTGTAATGACCCAGTGGCAATCTATGGACTGTCCCGCGAGGCTTCATGGTTTGTATCCCGCTGCGGTTTTTTTAGGTTAGCAGGGCTTTGCAATTGCTCACCCGATAAATTACTACCCTCAAACAGAAAACCTGTGACCAAGCACCTAACGATGTGTTCTGTCATTGATCATAACGCGCAATTCGATAGTTAAGTATAATCCAGTCGCGTCCTTTGTTTCTATATATATATATATTTAAATTATTTATTTCTCTTAACCTCATTAGAACTTATAGCAAGTAATTACTGTGTCTGCTTCGAGAATGTTAGTCATCATTAGCATCAGTCTATTTCTAGGGCTTTCTATATCAGATACCCGATTCAATAAAGACGTAACTTTTACGTGGCTATATGAAAAATACTTAAGTATAGCGACTCGCTGGTTTTGCCCTCAAAAACGCGTGGACCTATAATAGCGATTCAGGCGGCATGTAAGTAAAACTAAGGGTTAAAACAAAATTGTGTTGTCTGTTTGATTACATATGATATAAAATGAAATTTTATTCTCTTTTATTGCGGTTTAACGTAGACCAAGCGTAAGCGCAATTCAAAAATTAATTTTGTGGAGGTATCTCACATATATAGTATAGGTAATTATGTATTCTCGTATATGACACATACAACGAAGTTTTTTCTTTGACGAATAAGTAGAGCTGCCTAAATGAATTTTTAGAAATAACATAAAAACACAAAAAATTGACAGTCTGGCGCCGGGAAGCTATTAAAAGATAAAAACAAACGCATTCAAAATCTATTCTTGATTTTATGGCCACTCGAAAGCGAGACTCACAAAAAATTTGGGTTGGAGGGTTTTTTTGTGAAGCTTGGCAAAACTGCAAATCGTGGGAAATATAAAAAATATTGTTGCGAGGGTGTTTACTTAACTGATCCTGGAATTAACCTATCAGAGAACAAATTATGTGTGGCTGTTTTATTTTATTTTAGATCAACCAATCGATGACGATGGGGGTGTTTCCTTACATACAGAGAGGGGATGGAATTCGGACCTTGCAAAGACGAAGAGAGGAGACAGGGGAGACATTAACAGATTAGCGCTGGTTTAACGCGGAAGTCAGTTTAAAAACTGCAGTAACTTCAGTGTTTGATTATTATTTGATAAATTAACAACTTAAGTTTAAATTCAGTGATATTAGAAGACAATCATTCGGTAAAGTTGATAAATCCTATTCTCAACATACTATAGAGTTAATTCTAGCGATAAATTTAAAATTACACCCAATATATATTTTATGGAATTTCAGAGGATTTGTTGTAAGGAAAATTAAATTAAATTGAATAGTCAATTTATTAATGATAGTATTAAATCGTATTACCTTATTGAATACATATATCTTATTTGCTACATACAATTAGTATATTCATGTCAAAGATATCACTTGTTATGTTGAAAATTACATATGGGTATGGTTTTATTTTGTAAATAATTGTGTATATTAACATATATTATATGTTTTGTTGATTCTACTGTACTGTGTAATACGACTAAAGAGGTTTTTGTCATTTCGCTATTCATTTTTTGCCCTCTTAAATAAAGTCTAGGAAATGAATGGCGGGTCATGTGATTAATATATATGTGTATTTATATAGATACATATATATGTAACTTTCATGATTTAAATAATCAAAGAGTGTCGCTTAAATACCACAACAACTTTTAAGATCATTATAATAAAAAATAATATGATCTATATTAAACTTATTTTATTTTATGATTAAGAACCTTTCCAATCAGATAGAATATAATATATATTAAGAATAATTGAATCTAAAGTAAATTAAATGAATATTTGAACTCTAGCTATTGAAATAGTAATCCACACTTAATTAGATCTTGAGATAAATTTATAATTGTTTTGATAAATAATTTACGATAGTTTACTTAGTTAATAACAGTTAGGATAGTAAAATAATATTTGAGTCTAATTATTTAGTATAGCAGAATATGCTGGAGTATAGAGTTTTCTTTACCTAATTTAAGATAGTAATATAACATAAATTATTTCATTAGGGCTATAACGTAGCATCTAATCTAGATAGATAGGTCATATAATTTCCAACACAAAGTCCTGCGAGCAGACAGCAATGGGAGATCGAGTCCAGTTACTGATCAACAGGGAGTATATTAAAATAAGTACAGTATACAATTCCATTAACTCTAAACATCTATATTATATCTTTTGGACTATGATAGGGAATAACTGCAAAACGATATCTTAGGAGAGCGTGCCTTTTACTGTCTTATATTTTAAGGCCTATAACAAGAATATGGGACCTAGATTTCACAAGTCATTACATGGTTGTGCCTAGAAGCGGCAGTACAATACGTCACAATACACGTCCTCTCTGAACCGACCTATAGATTTCTATAAGCCTGGCCAGGCAAACACAAATTTTGTGTTGAATCACGTGATATTTGAGATAAACATAAATCCATGGTTTTAAAAGGGCTGATAAAATATACAAATAGCGCTTATTTCGCTATAAGAATAAATAGAGCTCCTCAGCTCATGATAGGTTAAAAGGTTGGTTCCGCCCTGAAAACACTTAGGTGTACGCTGAGCCGCGTTTTATAGGTTCCCTAGACGTTACTTGGACTGGTTTCTATTGGGGAGATGATCTTTCCTTCCACATAAAATAAGGCATTCTTGTATTGAATCCTGCCACTTGCTAAGGATGGTCTAATTAGAAATAACTCTTCCATATATACCTTATGAATCAATCGCATACACTAATATAATTAATTTAATTAACTATTTTAAATTAATTTACTTGTTGACCTCTCTTATTTAAAGCAAGCCAGGAGGAATATGAAAGTGATTATTTTATGGACATTCCGCCTATGTACTGACATAAAACTTGTGTAAGACATGAGTGATGATTTACAATCACATTAAGTAAAGCTCTCCTATGATTTCGTATCTCTGAATCAAGTAATCCTTTCTCAATATATCATAACTCTTAACTTAGACGATCACACTAGCCTGTACCACCACAGATGGTGCCGGAGACCAGAATTTTCAACTACGCATCGATATAACGATACGATTGAAATAGAATCAGGATTATACAACGAAAAACACAACGTAGAAATAAATTATTGAGGAAGTCAGGGTTTTCTTTCAGAGATAATAGAATAAAAATAGGAAATTTATTACATTTTCAGAGATCGCAGCAGAGGAGAATTGTTTTGCATGAGCATTATTTTATACTACTAACAACTGTACATATACATTTTTATTGAAATATTACATTAATTTACAGTATCTGCATAAATTTTGTATATATTTCCACAGATTGGTTAAAGGAAAACAACTCGCAACATTAAATATCACTTCTTTATAATATAAAACGCGAACGATATAAAAAAAAAAAAAAAAAAAAAAAAACTTTAAACTCCGCACTTAACATCTATTTAGACTTCTTTAAAACATTATGGCAGAGAGTAGAGGTAAACGTACGAAAGGGAAACGCGGATTAAATAACGAAATCAATACGGATATATCAACGGAACAAGAGACTTTAAATAACTCGACATTACAATTACTGTTAGCTAAGATGAACGAGTTCCAAGAAAAGTTAAATTTATTAAACTCGAATAAGGATGACATGAACCTGGCGAGCACTTCGTCACGCGAAACTGTTAGTATTGCATCTGAGGAATGTAACGGAACTCCAATACCAAATCAAAATATTTTTGTTATACAACCAACCATTAGCAAACCTATTTTTGACGGAAAATCACAAATAAATCCTATAACATTCTTAAAAAGAGTTAAGAAATATATTAAGTCATTAAATGCGTTTGATCGCGAAATTGACATTGTATTAGAATGCGTCACTGGACATGCTCGGAAAATCTTAGAATTATATTCAAAGAACTGGAACACGTTTTCCGATTTCGAAGCTGATTTTAGACAAATTTATTGGACTGATCAAATACAAGAATCAGTACGATACAAAATAATAAGAGGGGAGTATTCAATTAATTCAGGTATCTCTATGAGTGAACATTTCGCCGAACAAACAGAGACGTTGCAATCTTTAACAATAGCATTTAGTGAAAGGGATATCGTAAATTCTTTAATGAGACATTACTCCGTAGATGTTCAACAACTATGGTTTACTAGACCTGAGGAACCTACGATTATAAATGGAGCTAATTTCCTCAGAAACTTAGAGCAGAATATTGTCTTAAGGCATCATACACCTACGAGATACCATAAAGATAGACAACCTATACGTGGAGGTCACCCAGTAACCGCTGTAATGACTGCCGGGGTATGGCAAAGGGGTTCGTTTAGAGGCAGGGGATTTCAGAGAGGAAGAGCTGGGTATTGTAGGAATTATAATAGAGGTACATCACGTGAGAATGGAAGACAGAGTGTAATGAGAACCGCGATAGATTTTGTTAAGGAAACTGGTTCTACTAATCCATCAAAATCTGGGGGCGGGGATGTTCAAAAGAACTAGTATTACTAATACATATGATTCTTAATTATGAAAGATTGTATATTATTGGGAATGAAAGAACTTCTGAGTGTTCTAGGAGGAATATATATATATATCTTATAAAATTTCACACGAGACATGGTTGGCAAGTTAGCAATAAACTGACTCTACTTAGTATGACTTAAACGAGATTAAGCGGTATAATATTGACTATAAATCGTCAACAGACAAACAACAATCGTATTGGAAAACCAATCCAATACGAACGAAACATCTGATGATACAGGTGATGTGTGTGTGTGTGGTATGTTCGGATAGATATATACATTATACAATATTTTATAAGTTAGACGATATAGACGAACAGGTTAATGGTTACTCATTGCCTACATTGCCTGAGGTATGTATGTGTTGTATGGCAGAATTATTAAAGATATCATAATGGACACAGAGTCAAATTAGTGGTATTACAAGCGAGAAATATCATTCCGTCATAGGAGAAGGGTGTAATCTACTTGAAATTACGATACCAACTATACAGGTCCAAGGAGCATTTGGCTCTAGGAGCACAAGTACAAACCTTACCTAGTTCGTTCATATGAGATATGAATGAGTCGAGTGATCTAGACGTCCGGTGCAAAATCGAAAGATTCGGGTTCGATTCCCGCTCGGGGCATACAATTTATGCTCCAATAATTTGTAAAAAACGAGATATGATTGATTGAAACGGGTAAGAGGCATAATAAATTGTGGAAGTTAAGGGACACTGACTATTGAACATTGGGATTATGAACAAACGTTAGATTGAACTCTGGGTACTAAATAATAAGGTTATGGGGGCGTGGCTAACGCCATGACTATTAACTCTTTATTAAAAAAATTAAATAACCGACAGAGCTTTCCAACTCGTATACCGAGAAAACCTGTAAGAACGATTGATGGGTGTGGTAAATTGTAAGGGAAAGAACAATTAGTATAAGAACATTTGGGGATACGAACTAACGCTAAATTAAACTCCAATTGAGAGATTAACAATTGCGATATCGAGAGGTTGGGGGGCGTGTCGAAATTCAGTGAATGATGTACGTGGATTCTGTATGAACTATTATAGTGATATCATAGCATATACGATAGGAAACCTAGATTTATACTTAGATTTATTACAATAAATACTAGTAAAATTAGAAAGGGTGGATCGACGACGAAGTATGGGTAATCTGATTTTGTAATAAAACATTAACAGATGCTGGAGTACAAAGATTAGGAGCGTGGTGACGGACTTTCTACTTGAGGGTGAAGCTCTAGCAGTGACAGGATTCGAACCATGGACATGCTGTGCAGCAGTCCATAATCAATGTCACTGAGCCATCATCACTGCTTTATTTACGTTGGATTCATTATATTAGTAGGTTTGATTTTACCATTTAACATGTCAAGGATCGAGATAATGTAGTCGCAGATGTATTATCAAGACATATTAAGGGGACTACAGATATAATAACAAATAAATCTGTTGGGCCTGAGATGAATATATTTAAAACACAGTTAGGGAAAAGGATAAAACAAAATTGTAAGGATATTCGTGAGCTTCAAAATAACGATACAAAAATTCGTGATATAATTAAACGCATGGAGGACATAGATACTGCGGAAAATAAATACTTTATATTAAAGGAAGGTGAACTGTATCAAATAGTTACGTTATTGTATATGTTCTTGACGAATTACAGAGGAGTTGATCTTAAGCATACATGAAGAGATAGGTCATTTTGGACGATACAAAGTACATGCTTTAATGAGATCGCGATATTATTTTACTAACATGTCTCGTAAGATAGGACAGTTAGTTAGGGCGTGTGAAATATGTCAGAAGTCTAAACGAGCCTTGGAAGCACATACAGGGCCTATAAAAATGGTAGTTTCGATGGACATAAGTAACAAATCAAATTATGAATTAGAAACATTACAAGGTATTCGCGAACAAGCCAGATGTAACATACTTAAAACCGCAAGCCAGCGGGAAATACAATACAACAAAAATCATAAACTGGTCCAATTCGAAATAGGGGATTTAGTTAAATTAAAAATATATACCAAATCGGACGCAAATAGAAAAATAACACAGAAATTTGCACGTTTGTTTGAGGGACCGTATATTATAGGTGAAATCCCATATAAAAATTTATATACCTTAGTAGACCCTGAATCAAGAGAGATAAAAGGAAATTATAACGCAATACATCTATTTAGGTATTACAAATAATTAATGACAGACGTAAATTTTCTAGTTTAGTCCAAGTGAATAACATGCAACAGAAATTAATGAGAGATATAGTATATCAGTCATTTGATAAGAGATATGTGGTCAAGCATAATACGTGTAATTAGAAAGGAAAATAGATGACAAAAATTATGTCAATTAAAACAAATTTATGACAACATTTTAGTATCTATTTGGGGGCGTTTATGTGGAGGTATCTCACATATATAGTATAGGTAATTATGTATTCTCGTATATGACACATACAACGAAGTTTTTTCTTTGACGAATAAGTAGAGCTGCCTAAATGAATTTTTAGAAATAACACAAAAACACAAAAAATTGACAGTCTGGCGCCGGGAAGCTATTAAAAGATAAAAACAAACGCATTCAAAATCTATTCTTGATTTTATGGCCACTCGAAAGCGAGACTCAAAAAAATTTGGGTTGGAGGGTTTTTTTGTGAAGCTTGGCAAAACTGCAAACCGTGGGAAATATAAAAAATATTGTTGCGAGGGTGTTTACTTAACTGATCCTGGAATTAACCTATCAGAGAACAAATTATGTGTGGCTGTTTTATTTTATTTTAGATCAACCAATCGATGACGATGGGGGTGTTTCCTTACATACAGAGAGGGGATGGAATTCGGACCTTGCAAAGACGAAGAGAGGAGACAGGGGAGACATTAACAGATTAGCGCTGGTTTAACGCGGAAGTCAGTTTAAAAACTGCAGTAACTTCAGTGTTTGATTATTATTTGATAAATTAACAACTTAAGTTTAAATTCAGTGATATTAGAAGACAATCATTCGGTAAAGTTGATAAATCCTATTCTCAACATACTATAGAGTTAATTCTAGCGATAAATTTAAAATTACACCCAATATATATTTTATGGAATTTCAGAGGATTTGTTGTAAGGAAAATTAAATTAAATTGAATAGTCAATTTATTAATGATAGTATTAAATCGTATTACCTTATTGAATACATATATCTTATTTGCTACATACAATTAGTATATTCATGTCAAAGATATCACTTGTTATGTTGAAAATTACATATGGGTATGGTTTTATTTTGTAAATAATTGTGTATATTAACATATATTATATGTTTTGTTGATTCTACTGTACTGTGTAATACGACTAAAGAGGTTTTTGTCATTTCGCTATTCATTTTTTGCCCTCTTAAATAAAGTCTAGGAAATGAATGGCGGGTCATGTGATTAATATACCTTTCCAATCAGATAGAATATAATATATATTAAGAATAATTGAATCTAAAGTAAATTAAATGAATATTTGAACTCTAGCTATTGTAATAGTAATCCACACTTAATTAGATCTTGAGATAAATTTATAATTGTTTTGATAAATAATTTACGATAGTTTACTTAGTTAATAACAGTTAGGATAGTAAAATAATATTTGAGTCTAATTATTTAGTATAGCAGAATATGCTGGAGTATAGAGTTTTCTTTACCTAATTTAAGATAGTAATATAACATAAATTATTTCATTAGGGCTATAACGTAGCATCTAATCTAGATAGATAGGTCATATAATTTCCAACACAAAGTCCTGCGAGCAGACAGCAAGGGGAGATCGACTCCAGTTACTGATCAACAGGGAGTATATTAAAATAAGTACAGTATACAATTCCATTAACTCTAAACATCTATATTATATCTTTTGGACTATGATAGGGAATAACTGCAAAACGATATCTTAGGAGAGCGTGCCTTTTACTGTCTTATATTTTAAGGCCTATAACAAGAATATGGGACCTAGATTTCACAAGTCATTACATGGTTGTGCCTAGAAGCGGCAGTACAATACGTCACAATACACGTCCTCTCTGAACCGACCTATAGATTTCTATAAGCCTGGCCAGGCAAACACAAATTTTGTGTTGAATCACGTGATATTTGAGATAAACATAAATCCATGGTTTTAAAAGGGCTGATAAAATATACAAATAGCGCTTATTTCGCTATAAGAATAAATAGAGCTCCTCAGCTCATGATAGGTTAAAAGGTTGGTTCCGCCCTGAAAACACTTAGGTGTACGCTGAGCCGCGTTTTATAGGTTCCCTAGACGTTACTTGGACTGGTTTCTATTGGGGAGATGATCTTTCCTTCCACATAAAATAAGGCATTCTTGTATTGAATCCTGCCACTTGCTAAGGATGGTCTAATTAGAAATAACTCTTCCATATATACCTTATGAATCAAACGCATACACTAATATAATTAATTTAATTAACTATTTTAAATTAATTTACTTGTTGACCTCTCTTATTTAAAGCAAGCCAGGAGGAATATGAAAGTGATTATTTTATGGACATTCCGCCTATGTACTGACATAAAACTTGTGTAAGACATGAGTGATGATTTACAATCACATTAAGTAAAGCTCTCCTATGATTTCGTATCTCTGAATCAAGTAATCCTTTCTCAATATATCATAACTCTTAACTTAGACGATCACACTAGCCTGTACCACCACAATTTTAATGATTTTTAGCAGTTCGCCCTATGTGCTATTGGTATCAAATTCGAGCCTAATTTCATCTACTACGTTTTCTGTATGAATATCATCCAATGTGCATATCTTCCAGTACCCAGTTAGTTCAATAATAACGTAAAATGGATGAAATTAAGAAAAACCCGATATTGTGATGTATTTTAGCTTTGATTCATTATGAATATTGAAAAGCTGTACCAAACTGGACGGTGTCCTGGATGCTTGCGCGAACCTACCTGGGAGCTTCAAAAGTAGATTTTTGACGAAGTTTACTACTTTGTGGTGGTGATAAGATTCCGAGTTGGAAAAAAAAAACTTTCTCTACCAAGACAAAAGAAAACACGAGAATATATTGAAAATTTCTAAAACAAACAGGGAAAATCTAGGACGCACTAAGAAAAGCGCTAACGTAAAGTTTCATGGCCAGCAGCTTGACAGACTATAACTCGTCTTGATAACGTTCTCGTTGGCTGTGTAACCAACGGGTAATCAGGGCGTAAAGATGGCAAAGAGTACTGTTATGCGCCTAATGACCAGCAAACTTGTTTTCACGTTGACCTAAGTGATGCCATGCTGCTCAAGAAGTCCATTGTTTTTGCTTTTTTGTTTTAAAACATCCACTATTAGGATACGGAACTAACTAGGTACATGGTTCAAAATAAAACTTGACTTTTTTACACAGGCATGACCCTGTGCTCCCCGAAGGAGCAGTTAGCCAATGTCAATAATACAAAAAAAACTAATCTTTCAGCACGCTATTCAAAGTGTACTTTTTTTTATGCCTGATAGGTGAGCCTTTGAACACTATCTCACTTGATGGTAGGTGATGATGTGGTCGAAATGTTGTTCAGGCTAACCTAGAATTACTGGCCCTTGGACTTGTAGCTAGCCAGGCGGGCATTCACAAAATGCCCTACCACCATGCTACAACGACTGCCATCCTACGACAACAACCGGGACCGACGGCTTAACATGCCCTCCGAAGCACGGAAGCGCTCAGTAGTAATGTTACCAGTGGTCACCCATCCAAATCATGACCGAGGCGAACGTTGCGTAACTTTGCTGATTGGTTCAGAACGACTCACTTATTTAATTGTTCTAATTCAAATCAGTTAAAACAACAGCAAACTTATCTGCGAATGTGTGCATTTATATTTAGGTAAACTCTAAATGTATTATGTCCTACCTAAGTTAGGCGTCCTTGCATGCCCTTTTTGAGCCAAACAGGCGGAAAAGTATGTTTATGTCAAGTTCTTCTAGACTCCAAAGGATTAGGTAAAGAGAGGCATAAAAGTAACCATTTAGATAAAGTCGTCTCTCCGTCTATAAGGAAACACAAAGGAATATTTGGAGGTTAAATGTTGCGTTTTGGGTAACTGTTATCTACTGAGTTCTAAAGGCTTAACGAACCGGAGTAGTCGGTATTGATAACCTTTGTAACACTCTGTATAACTTCACTTTGTTCTCATGTTTGCTTTGAGTAAAACCTGCTGCGGTTTCGTGCTGAAGCCGTATCATAAACATCTACTTCGGTAGCGATAGTGTTTCATCAAAGAGCAATTTTAGTACAAAATGTATCTATATATCTATAGCTGCATGTTTTAAGAATAAAGGTAAAAAATTGGGTAGTTTACACGGTAGATTTATTACTAGGTAGGGTTCTTCTAAGTGTTCTTCATGGTGAGTACCACACCGTCAAATAGTACCTACGTAAGTACTGCGTCAAGACAAAAAACACTGCTGTGTTCATGTACGGCACTGCAGCAATAGAAATGAATGTTAAAACTAGACATAAGAACTAAAATCTCCAACTAGTTTATAATTTTCCAACAAACATACGAGTATATATAATACACATATAAAATTGGTAACTTTGACGGCACCTCATTTTATCGCTGTTTTTTTGGAACGTAAATTGTATTAGGCCCTTTAAAAATTTTGGATTTATTATTATTTGTTTGGCAATGTGCCATACTATCACATATGCTGTGAAAATTTTAACGCCTACCTACAGTTCCGAAGACACAGCCCTCTAAAAGTCGGACGGACGAACGAACGGACGGACAAACATACGAACAATCGAGGCTTAGTAATAGGATTACGTTTTCTTACTAGAAAACGTCATCCTATTACTCACGGGACCCTTAAAAGTTATAGTTCTTACGTCAATATTATAATTAGTTTAATAGAGTTAAATTTACGTACTTCTCGGTGTGGTGGAAAGAAACCACGGATGAAACATTTGACAGATTGATTGGTTTGGGATGGATAGACAAGGTAACCAATTAAATTAAAGGCACAAGGAATGCAGTGCTTGCAGCAGTGCTTGCAAGAGGAAAAAATCCTCCAAGATTAAAATATGATACCGTCGAATTTGGCGGTATAGCTCCATTAACTAAATACAATTATGGCCACTTTGCTACAGCTGATAAGTACTATTTTTATGGCCACGCTGCTGTCGTAAAAGTAGTTTTTTTTTTCACGACAGAAAGCGTGCTTATTAAACAATAAAGCAACCAATCAGAGCAAAGCTGTTGCAAAATGAGTGAAAGCCTTTCGATATTGATTTTTGAAGCATAACTTGCTTTATGAAACTTTTTTGTAATACGAATAAAAATTGCACCCTATTGCGTGTGCAAGCTGAAATGCCTAAGGTCATTGTTAAATACCTACTATCGCAGTACCTCTTTGATTAACTTCACCATCAACGTGAAAAAAGTTACTAGATTTTTTAATAAAACATCATCATCACATCAACTAGAACGTCCACCGTTGAAAAAGGTCTCCATTAACGAGGATATTTGCCATAATATCCAGGCTTGGCAGGCGTCTTGGGGATCACAGTAGAAGTTGTCAGTTCTTAAGAAGGTGCTGCTTCCCACCTGCTGGTATTTTTCCCTTAGTTACCCCTTACGACAACCACGACAAGAAAATGCAGGTGACATTCCAACCTGACACCCTCACGGAGCATACTGAATAATCAATTTAAAATAAATTTTGTGTTCCAACTGTGGAGCTATAGAATGGAGCCAGTGCATGTTATATAGTGTTCAAATAACTTAACATGGTCCGAATTCATACGTGGGTTTGAGCTTCAGGATGTAGTGGCAGGACTCTTACTTGGCTTGCTACTACACTCAAATTGAAAGTTGGTTGCCAAGCACCTAACGGTGTGTTCTAGCAGTTGTCTTGTTCCCATTCTAGGTTTAGTCTAGCCTGAACTATAGAATCACTGAACAAAACAACTCTCCTAATCATCACTTTATCATCATCATTACCAACGGCTTTAAAGTCTACCGCAAGACAAAGGTATCCCTCATTAGATCCCCACGATTCGCAGGCGTCTTAGGGATCAACCCTTACTCAGCAATAGTCGTCAAAGGTCAAAAACAACATTTTCACTTTATAATAAAGAAACTTATGTCAAATAATTTTCCTAGATGTATTGTGAAATAATATCTAAGTTTTCTTCTATATTGAAATTCATCCCTTGGGTCTTAAGAAAGATGGCTTCACAATCTTAAAGCCTCTGGGAAGAACCCGTCTTTGCGGTAAGGGTTTATTTATTTGACGTGCTTGTGTTATCAACCTACTTTATTTTTATTTTGTGTTGAAGAAATGTTGTTGTTAAAAGCTAAGACGGCAGAACTTACCTCATAATGCCGATCAAAATGATTGATTACTTTTATTATCAAATTTGAAATTCCTCCGTCTAGGTAGGTATATAAACTCGTAGTCCTTTATAGAAAGAGCCTTACTTATAAACGATTATTAAAATCTTATTCATTGAATAGTAGTTTAATAAGAAAAACTTTACTTATAAACGTTACATAACTTTAATCAGTCACTATTCATTGTATAAAGTAGCTGTAAGGTTTTAAATCATTGTTCCACCCATGTTTAAACAGTGAATAGCAATTTATTTAGCAAGATGGCGGATGTGAAGCAGCTGATCCAGTCAGTTGCCTGGCATGTGGTCGTGTTGTGATTGTGTTTCGTACTTAATTTGATTGTTTGTGAGCGCGCGTTTGTTTTTGAACTTGTTTTGTGCCATTATCAAGGTCGAAGGTGCTAACAGGCTTAACCTAGAATTACTGGCTCTCAAGGACTGCTGCCGGAACACACGGTTAGGCGCTTGGCGACAGATTTTCTACTTGCGATTGGTCGCTATCCAGGCGGACATTCGCAAAATGCCCTTTTACGTTCAAGCCCGCGGCGGGATTCGAACCGTGAACCTTCTGCGTGGCAGTCCATAGTCAATGCCACTGAGCCATCACTGCTTCAATAAGGTACTGTACAGTTACCACAACAAACAATTCATTTCAACGATAGCGATTCATCTAACGCACCCAAGAGAATTGTTTCACCTCAGCGAGAGCGTGGGCCATATTTCATGAAAACCATTTTCCTTAAAGCGATCGAGTCAACGCGTTGTAAAATTTTTGTCGCGCGGCAATTTTGTGAGTGCGTGTTCTTAGGCCTAGTCTTCACTAGAGCAAATTTTATTTAAAACAAAACTGAAGAAACAAGAATAAATAACAACTGTTTTCAAGGTAATCGGTATTTCTTTAATAACTAAGTGCGGTAATGTTTATATCAGAAAAAGTATGCCGAAATTATTATAGCGGGAGATTTTAATATCAATGTACTCAAACCTAATAATATCACACGAAAATTTGAATGTTTACTTTCACAATACAATTTAACTTTAGCGTTAAAACAACCAACTCACGAAAGGACCTGATAATTACTGACGTTACGTGATTTTGAATAAAGATACGATACCTCCTGTGCTCTGAGATATGTACAGGCACGATGGTCGGTATGTCTATAAATATGTAATATTGATTTGTAAACTTAAGCTTAACGAATCACCAAAAATATATGTTGCTTAACACAGTACTTAACTATATGCTATACTTACATATACAATATATTGTATACCATAATTACTTAAGATAATACTTACTTATATTTTGATACCACTCTCGAGTAGAAATTCTGTCGCCAAGCACCTAACAATGTGTTCCGGCAGTTGTCCTTGAGAGCCAGTAATTCTAGGTTAGCCGAACAACATTGTCAACCATATCATCGCTTACCATCAGGTGAGATAGTGATAAAAGGGTAGCCAAGGGTAGATAAGTAAAAAAAATACTAATAAAAAAATACTTACTGTACGATATGTACCCACAGACTTTCTAGATACTGAAAAGCGTTGGATCATATATTTTTCAAAACAGTGCCATGCTTTTTTAAACCAGCTAAATTAATCCTTTATACTTATTATTTGTTAACTAAAGCTTGAAATTGGTTGATTTGATTAGAACATTTTTTTATTTTTGAAATTGTCCTATTAAGGAAAGTTTTAAATATTTTTCTTATTAATAGGACACCGATATCTAAAACCTAATCGGAATACAAACATTTAATGAACCATCTTGTAACATTTTTGTCATTAGGATTAGGTACATTTTTATAACCTTTTTAGACCTCAGTGTACTTCTTAGCGCAAATCGAAAAATTAACCAAATTTGTTTACCTACGGAGATAATATCACGTACATACATAATGTTAAATTACAAAACATATTGAACTGTGAGGCTGATTATATTAGTAAGTCAGCTCTGCTTTTTTAAGACAAAGAAGTCCATAGATTGATTTACAAGCACTGAATTGAAAACAATGGAATATAAACGTGAGCGTGAACGAATCATACGGATTAATGAGTATTCTAGATCTACTGTTAGTCATCATAATAGCATCTCTATACAATTTTGACTAGGTATTTTCTCTGAGTCCTTAATTTTACAGATTTACAAAGAAAAAGGTTAGGTTCATTGAGCTGGGCGATAATGTACCTGGTTATATTATCGCCACTAAGGTCACTTTAATTTTAAATTTCGCTACCAGACGGTTGATTAAAACTTATTACCATCATAGGAATTAAACAACTTAAAACGGTTTCAACTGCGTCACTGTATGAAGTGATCGTGTTCACACCGTAACAACGATAACTGCAAAGCGTTTGAAACGAGATAAAAATAATGATAAATATACGCGATTCACCAAACAACATTTTGCCATGATTTTCGGAATTCAACTATATCCAGTATAGAGGCAATGGTTTACATTGCAGTTGAGGTCGAATCATCGTTGTCAATATTATGATAACTTCAATGAGAAATTAATGATTACAAATAATTTACTAAACACCACATATCTAGTGAAGGTACACTCTCTGATTTCACAAGTCCTATGACACACGATCACGATAAAATTCGCAAGTAGAACAACGAGCAGTGAGCGGATCCGCTGCTTGCCGTAGGTGTCGCGTGGGTGTATTGTTTGGATGCCTCGCGCCACTCACGAGGCGTTGGAGCGAGGCGAGGGCGCGAGGTAAGGACCCGAGGCCGCTCTCACGACTCTCCGTTGCCACTGTCGTCCAAACTTATATAGACTCTAGTGTGGATAAAGCTTTATTCCTCGCTTCCGGTGGAAATAACGCCAGCGAAAATGTTTTCGTTAGAAAATCTTAGCGTTATACTACGTAGGGGGTTCTGATAGAAATCCATTTTGGTATTAAAGGCGCAAAAATTACTCGCCAGAAATATTCGCAATATGACGTCTGTTTGTCCCCGAATGGTTTCCCGGATGTCGCAACTAATATAGTCCTAACTCAAAACAGTGATTACTAGGAGAATTTTGAATTTTTAAAATATTGTATCGACTAAAATAGTCATCAGTACTATTTACATTTTATTCATAGGTAAGCCTTTGACCACAGTCTCACCTGATGGTGAGTGATGATGGGGTCGAAGGAATCAACAGGCTTAACTGGCTCTCAAGGAAAGCAGCCGGAACACACCGTTAGGTGCTTGGCGACAGATTTTCTACTTGAGGGTGGTCACTGGCCAGGTGGGCAGGCATTAGCAAAATGCCCTTCTACCATGCGGTGAAACGCAAGCCGCGGTGGGATTCGAACCATGGACATAGAATATATAATAATACTCCATGGACCTGCTGCGCGGCAGTCCATAGCCAATGCCGCTGAGCCATCACTGCTTCATGAATTCCAGTTTAAAGGTATGTATTATCCGACTATGCCTTTCTTTTTTATTCTAGTTAGCATTTGATGCATACCTTAAGAGTTATTAATTATAATATTATCAAAACACTTTAGGTTAGGGTTATATTGCCTACTTAAACATACAAAAAAATTAAGCTTTAGACATTTATTACCACAACTTAAGTATGAAAATGTGAGTAGATATGTGTTCAGAAATACAAATCGTATTTTTTGTTTCAATATACAACAATTACTTATGACTCGAATACTAATTAGTAGCAGTAGTTATCCTTAGATGTATTTTTAAGAGTCAATAATATACTTGGCCAGATTTGATAGGTTTTATGCTATGAATAAATAATGTAAAGAAGCGTAATTTGGTGCAATCTTGCCTTACTCTACAGTTACCGCTTTGATTTCGTACTCATCAAGTTCATAATTAACAAACATGCACAATCATATAAAATCAATTGGTTGATTGATTTGGCACTTAGAAATGATCGCATCCGATCGATCGGGTCAAGGTTCTGAAGTTGCGCTGCTAGGTACGCTTTATATACCACACCTGCCGCGGTAAGTTTTCCTGTCCGCTGTTTTTGAGCTTGACTTACATGTCTTTACATATTTATTCGAAGGTAAAACCTTATTACACAACAATACAACTATAACATATTGTGAGACTTTAGTTCTAAATATCTACAAATGTTATACTCACTCAGCCATTTTGCCTATGTCATCTATGGAATACGAATTTTATCGTCAAATACTCAGTAGATGGCTCAGGTGGGAACAAGTCATAATCAGTGTATGTCCCTTTTACGACTGTAATCCATTACGACAACAATGTCTGCCTGCTTTTACAAACCGGATGACAATAATAATATAATGATCCGCCAAGCTACCACCTGTCACCTACTCTATTAAAGCAAATATTGTAATAATTTTATTATACTTTGTAGCACATTATTAAAAGACATTTAGAATGAATGGCCCCACAATTGCCCGTTATTCTCGCAGTAAGCACTTTTTGCTGAAATCAGCACTAGAATGTATACTAATAAAATAAATAATTTGTAATTGACCTTAATAAGAATAATGTAGACGCCTAAATTAAATGAATGATTTTGAGATTTACTTTAAAATTAGTTAGGGGTTTACTCTGTTTTAAGGTTTGGCACTGCAACAGCCACTAAAAGAAAAATAATATATGGTAATAATATAGACGAGGATAATATGTTACATAATTAGAACCACATTTCAGATTCTTATATAGTAGTTATTGACATAGACCCCGTAACAAAAATAATAAGACCTACCGCAAAAACTAGGGTGCAAAACGTTTTTTTAGATACTTTTTTTTATATTCGAGACTTTCATATAACACCTTTTATATTCCATCCACTTAGTTTCAAAGCTGCGATGTTTTTAATGCAAACGTATTTATTATCTGTATGTTTTTTAAAAATGTGAAAGACCCAACCCTCACTACTTAAATACGCTTGCCTCAAACAACTTGCGTAGGTTTATTTTATTCTATTGTTACAAGCAAACTAAACGTTTATATTGCCGCACAATTCAAGTAACTATTAATAATTATTCATATTTTTCGAATAAATATTAAACTGGTTACATTAATTCAATACAAACATTTTAAATGATACCGACCAATTAAACATTCCCTATATAAATCAATCATAATGTTGATTTTGTATTTCAATAGTAAATTGTTAGACTTGTTTACATTCGAATCAAAACGGAATCATACAAACCAAATAACTGAATAGGCAAGAGACGAATATTAATTTTGGTAAACAATTTGGTCGTAGCGCAATTTAATTGGTGATTTAGTGGGAGCTCTTGGAACGAGATATTCAAATTTCGTCACAAAACGCGGGATGGGGAAAAAAGAGCTTATTGCTTTCGGTAGATTTCAAATACATACCTACCGTCATATTAATTGTATTTGTTGGCGCGGATCGAAAGGTCACAAACTTATAAGTGGATTCTGGTGGTATACGAGAAATAAATGCACACAAGAGAAGAAATGACACCAAAATAGCCAATGAGCACTAACCTAGCGTTGCTAACTTGCTTTCCATTTGGCGCGTTCTGCATCAGCATCCAGGCAACGGCGGCGAGGTCAAATCCAACAACTTATCACTATCATAAGCGTCCACAGTTGCTTGGTTACAGTGACAAAGCGCGGGAAGTGATGTAAGCCCCAGAAAGTGGTAAAAGTTCAGAGGTAGCACTTTAGAAATAACATTGCGCGGGAGCAGGTAAAACAGGTGATTCGGGGGCACGTTAATATTATCTATATAGTATTTTAACTCGCTCTGTCCTTGAAATAACTACCTACAGCCGCGCTCTACGTAAACATGCGATAGGGCTACCTGCCTCTAGCATTATAATTACATTTGCCTTCTTTGTTTCCATTTAGTTTTGTGATTGTAATATACGTATCAACAAATAGTGTTCACTAAAAATGCGTGTTGACTGCTGCGGGAATACACTGCTCACGCCGACAGATTTTCTACTTGAGGGTGGTAGCTAGCCAGGCATTCGCAAAATGCCCTTCCACCATGCATTGAAGCTCAATTCGGCGTGGCAACGGGAATCGAACCATGGACCTGCGGCACCGCAGTCCATAGCTATAACCGCTCGGCTATCATGGCTTTAGATGCCTGTATCTTTGTTAGTTGAAGGTTGAACAATTTAAAGAATATTTTCTTTTAAAAGATAAGATATTCCAATTAATTTGTTTGACAGCCCGTTGTAATTAACATAAGATATAATAGCAAAAAGTTAAAAAAAAAATATTTTCATATCATATGTTTTTTTTTAAATACCGCGAACTCTCAACAATACTACAGCTACTACAATAAAAATATTTAGACAACACATAAGTCTATATATAACATGCCACCCAGCCCACTACCAGTAGGCAGTGCCCAGCATGCTGGCAGCATTGCTCCGTTGAATTGCTCAGAATGTATACGTAGAAGATTTGTATTATATATTACTTTTTTTTTTTTTTTTTTTTATTTGGTTTTGTTCATTTTCCACAGACTCCGGGGTCCGTGCCATTTTTGAAGTTAACAGAGAATTTATTTAGTAATTACATTAATAGGGGGAGCATTCTTACATACTAGGGGAACACAATTTCAAGGAATTCACTATTACTAAACAGTTGCAAACAGATTTGCACTGGCATTCCGAACGGACCAGTGTCCTCAAGCAGCACTCGTTCACGAGTTGACTCGCGTGCCAGCCATCGTCCTCCTCAACCATTTTTGAGGGAAGAGGGCGACCCGACACACGATGCCACTGCTTGCCAACACATTTTCGTGAGCATGACTGTTCCGAATGCCTGCACGAATCCGCTTGCTAAAGGGGGAGAAAACTATAACTAAGTACTAAATTTAACACTACAATAAAAAGTGGACTTTGAAATTTTCTTAGTCTGCGTCTCCGACGTCCATTCCCACCAGGGCCTCTATCACCACACTGTTGCGATCTCTGATTGCCATCTTCAGGTTGTAATCGCGGATATCTTTGCGTCTTGCAGCCACCGCTCTCCGAACGAACCGTCCAATAGCATCATTTGCGTCGTCAGCGTAGTACGTGAAAGTCCCGGTGTGCCTTGAGACTGCGACGACTGCATGTGGGACGCTCTCGTGCAGCTTCATTCTATCCTTGGTCTTTATTGCGATAACTGACTCGTATGTCAGTCCCTGTGCTTCGTGGATTGTGAGGATACGAGATCCCATGCCTGCTCCGTAACCCTCGTTGGTCAGGGTCTCTTTTTCTTCCTGTGTGTGAACCAGGAACAGGGTGTTTGGGATGGTTTTGGGGATTTTCGCATCCGTATATCCTTTCTGCTCTAGGGACTGGATACGGGGAGCCGAGGAATATATACCTGAGTATATTTCCCTCAGCGCGTACGCGACATCCATTGGGTTCCGGTGCGTGCACAGCAACTCTTGGCTGATGTTTGTGACCAAGTTTGGGCGATTGTACCTTATCTCGAAGAGATCTTCTCTGTCGATATAAGGTAACTGATTTACATCTCCGATGAGGACAAGTTCGCTTACTCCAGACAACCTAGAAGCCATCACTATGGCCCCGAAATGGTTTATGAGAGCTTCATCCACCAAGGGGCGGCTGTAGCTCTCCTTCTTCTTAAAACCATTTACGAGGACCGAAGCCATGGTGTGCACTTTGGTCTTTGCCAAGTATATATTACTTATGCATTTACTTACTGGCAAATAAGTGGATTTAAATAAGAATCTACCTTTCCGAATAACGCCTTCAAGCTATTTTTTAAGATGTAATATTATTACCCTTACGATTTTTAGTGCCAATTATGTTTTAGGTTCACTTAACATCTGAAGGTTGAAGGGCCACCACTCCTGAATTACAGGGAACAGCTATTACAGATTTTCATGAATTGTGAAAGGAAACGTGCTTGGAATATAAATGGTTTGAGATGTAGCCAGGGAAGGGCCTAGCTCTTAAAATGAATTCGTAACATTGTGTAAAGGAATCATTGTGGAAGATGAATCTCTCACACGCAATACGTCATTGAGCGCGTAGACTGGTTATTTTTTACCAATCATTATGTGAATCATTTTTTACCAAATGACTGCGACGCCTCCATTTTATATAATGCAAAGATTATATTTATTAGAACCGTCTCAATATTGGTTTTTAAATAGTTCCTCATCCTTGAAAGTATACCTAAAACTGAAATTGGTTTATTATTACAGACTTACATCAGATGATTTTTATGTTCCTTTTAATTTCTTGTTAACATGTATATACGTTTTTTTTTAGGGAGGACATAGATGCTGTGTACCGATTGTTCGGTCGTCCAGCTCCACCAGACTTTGGGCTAGGGAAGGCCCTAACAATAGCCCGACTTCCTCCCAAGACGGGCGTAGAAGGCGAAAAGCGCCTTCTACCTCCGTCTCCTGCAGACGCCGAAAACGTGCCGCTACTATAGGAGGGGTTGACAGCGAGCTCAAGGGCACCACTGTGGTTCGGACCTCGGCTTGTCTCGCTGCCGGGAGACATTGGGGGAATCGGAACTATGTATATACGATTACCTAAATAAGTATACTAGACGTCGAGATGGTAGTCCCCTTACTAGGTGGACTGACGACATCGTAAAAGTCGTGGGTAGCCAATAATAACCAGCAGTGGCTGATAGCCGTCTTTGTGGCGTTCTGTGGGAAGGGAATTGGTTCAATGGTGGAAGTCTCCGGCTGATCGTGATTATTTTGTATACATATATGTGCTACCAAAAGGCCTAAAAGTTCAATCATCGGGGCCAAAGGTCTCTCTTTTCGTCAGTCTAGAAGGTTTTTAATATGCCGTACCATACAATTGTTTCATCCTAATTACGTCCACAGATTGTGGTTGATGCTCATTCGTGCCTTTACTTGAGTTAAAGATTTATTATGAATCTCTTAATTTAATTGCAGACAGCGTATAATTTTGGGCTTTGAATTTTCATTCATTTATTATAACGGTCTACTTTAATGAAAGCGGAATTAATGCCTAGTTTTATTCCATATTTTTATTAATTTCTGAGTACCTACACATTTTTATAGTAGAAAAGTGCTTTATTTCGTAATTAAAAAGTAATCTAATAAGAACAACAACGCTAAAATTATTAAAATTTGGGTACTCTACCCGTGGACAGAGAGCCTGAGCTCTGTTTCCCTGAGATGGCCTCCGGGTATAAACAGGCCTTAACTTATTTTTATTATTCTATTCTATTTCATTTTTATATTATTTATTTCATATATTTGAGACAGTCCTAGAGATATTTTACTACAAATCAAAAAACTACAAAAACTTAAATAAAGAAACAGTTCCTAGCTTTAGCTCAAAAACCTTCAATAAGTCGACAAATCTCCAAAACTATTATTCTACAAAAATTTTACATTTCCAGAGCACAGACCAATCAAATATTGTAATTTTTGTATTGCTGATAGCTAAGACTTTTTCACCTCTATCTCGTCTGATAGAAGTTATAATAGAGTCGAAGGTTACAGGCTTAACCTAGAATGACTGGCTATCAATACATCTGCCGGAATACTCCGTTAAGAGCTTAGAGACATATTTTATACCTAATGGTAGTCGCTAGCCAGGAAGACATACGCAAAATGATCTTTGCTAACTTTTTTTAACCGACTCTAAAAAAAGAAAGAGGTTCTCATTCAACTGTTTGGTTTGGTTACCTCTTAACTTTTACAGAAAGTACCGATTTTAATGGTTTTTTATGTTCGAAAGCTGTTGCTTGTCATGAGGTACCTTTTAAATTTGAGTGATATCTGACGAGTAGTATTTGAGTTAGCCCTAATAGTGCGTATTTAATTGGTTTGGACTACATTGGTGATATTTTTTAATCGTTACCAGGTCTATTCACGCACGAATCAATATCAAAATAAAATGTTTTTGACTAACCTCGACGTTTCGATCAAGTTGCATTAACCGTGGTCACGAGTAGACTGAAGAAGCGGATGTCATCGTCTTGAGACCAAAAAATTCTCTCCACTGAACGGCATTACTACTCAAGGATTGTACGTTAAGCGGTTGAAATTAAGATAGGGAAGATGGATTTAAATTTTCTTCATCGTGGAATCCTGTAATTAGAAAGTGCTCAAGTCGTAATTTGCCGTCGCGTGCAAGTTCCGATACTGTTAGTGTAGTGTGTCGAGGTGACAGTGATAAGGACATTAACGAAAACCCAGCGGGAGATTTAAATCGCTCCCGCCGCTCCTCAAGACGATTGACACCCGCTTCTTTAATCTTCTCGTGACCACGGTCAATGTAACTTGATCGAAACGTCGAGTTTAGTCAAAATATTTTTATTTTGATATTAATTCGTGCGTGAATAGACCCGGTAACGATTAAGAAATATGAGTTTAGTTCACGAAAGTTTAAAGAAAAGTACATTGATGATACTCTCGTTTTCACTTGTCGATCTAATATGAACAAACAAAATTGTATGCGATGGTTAATAAACCATTTACTTTTTTGTGTTTTCTATTTGAAGTCGGGGTTATTTGTTAAAATAATTGTTTTTTTTTTTAATAAAAGATTTAAAATTGTCAACAATGTATCTGGCGTATTGTTTTACTAAAAGTGGAGTTATAGAAACGAGGTGAAATGCTATTTAGAGTGAAAAAGTTTCACTATTCATTATTATATTTATTATTAACCGCTCCCATGGCATTGTTTTTTGTTGATGAGTAATATAGGAAATTATTAGGTAAAACATTCGCTACGACCGACTACCTACCTAATGTATGATTTATGTTTTTATGAAGTTGCAAACAATTAACCATGAATTTATTTCTTAAGAAACAACCTCAACTAATCATACTAAAATAAAAATTATAAATCATATGTTGCACACGGCGTGCAAGCAAATTGCCAATAAATTTCCAATTAATAATGAAAAACAAAACACAACCTTACCTATAATTACACCAGTTTATCAGCTCTTGACCGTGGAAAAGCTGACACAGCACCTGGGTCCTCGTAAAAAAGTGACCGTTGTGTCAGGGTTCTAGAGGCAATAGTTCAAATTTAAAGATTCGTTGGTGTACCCGTGTTTTATTACGAGTATATCAGTGTAATCACGCATAATTTAATGAATAAGTTTTTATGAGGGCGAGGTAAAATTTAAAATTCTATGATATGAACTTGCTATGTAATACCTTTGAATGTAGTTTTTTTTTTGTTATAGATTAACTAGTGAACAGAATTAACGTGATAGTAAGAAGTGATGTAGTCGAAGGTATTAAACCTATAATTACTGGCTTTCAAAGGACAGTTGCCGGAACCCACAGCTATGTGCTTGTCAACAGATTTTCCACTTGAAGGTGGTGGTAAACCAAACAGGCATTCGCAAAATGCCCTTCCACTCAAGTCTATGCCTGCGGTGGGATTTAAACCATGGACCTTTGGTGGGGTAGTCTAAAGTCATTACCACTAGGCCATTACTGCTTCAGAATTGCTATTATTTATTATACTTTACATAGCTTTGTTGAGTTTGTGGCATTAAGCGTCATATTACAATCTCAAGATTCTGTGTTTAATCTCCAGCTTGAACAATTGCTAGTAGGGTTACCAGATGGTAGGAATATGTTGATGACAGTAAAATAGGTGACCTACGACATGCAGCATTATGATTTGTAATGTTTATTATTCGTCCCGACAGTAATCCCAATAATTCGACTTTATTTAAATTATACCTCGATTTTTTAGACTTCCCATGTGGCAGCCCTAGTTGTTTGGTTTTGTCGTAGCAGTCCGAAGTTGGAGTCTGTGCACTGTAGATGGGAGCAGAGGGCTATTAATACATGGAATCAAAATGTTTTGGCAAAACCTGCGAGCTCAGACACTACTTCTTCTTCTCTCGGTGCCTCTTCAATCAATGAAGGTGGGCAATCAGCTTTCCGCTCAGACACTGCTAAATAGCAAATCAAGGGTAATGTATTAAGGAATAAAAGGATATAGTCGACGACATGTATTTTAATATCTACTACAAACCTGACCCTATGGTCCCCTTTTTTTAATTATTGCGAAAAGGGATCGTATATGCTCGAAATCCTAAATCAAAAACATTAAATTGACACGTACTCGTACTGTAGCTATTGATAAAAGTTCAAATGTGTTCACTTGATTCTGGTGCTTGAAACGGCGAACATTTAAAGTTTGGCTCGCGAGTTTAAGAACTTGGGTACAAAACATCGACTACAGCCACTGGAGAACCTAGTATCTCTATAATTTTATTTTATTATATCTACATATACACTAATATAATAAAGATGAAAGATTTGTATTTGTATGTAACGAATAAACTTAAAAACTTCTGAACCGATTTGAATTTTTTTATGGAAGTTTATTATCATATTATTTTAAACAAAACTTATTAATTATTTTTTTTTTTTTTTGGTATGATTATTGGAGATATTGGAGGATTAAGACAAACAACATTATCCCTGATGAACATAGGCTATAAAAAGATGTTTTTTTTTTAAATTTTTGTTATATTCCCTTGTGAAGCTGTGGTGGGCCGTTAGTCCTTAATAATTGTGTACTACGCATCATTACCCCGTGAGTGTTTACCTTGAATTGCACCACACCATGTACAGTGGTGGACGTTTGATTTGATACAGTACAATAAATTTATAACACAATATGGCCTAATAGCAGCCTATACATTTATTTCATCGTTATTTCGTAGCTTGGACGTTAGTAAACTTATAATTTTTTTAAGAGTGAAAACTTGTTATGGATTGTTATGATATTTGCTTTGGATTGCTTGATCACACACCATAATAGGTGAGACATGGCTAACATTTCATGATTTAAAATAAAACTCTATTGGTGTTAGGCTTAGCTCGCTGTAGAACTGAAGCCAAAACTTTTTTTTACCACATATTGTATCATTATACACTATGCGTGAGACAAGGGAGAAAGAAGATGAAGTTCTAAAGCATATTTCTAATGCGAGTGAGCGTAAAGCCCGTTCGAAGTGCCTGCGTTTCAGTTTGGGCAAAAATGATTTCGTATGACTTGCGAGTCCTAGTGCAGTGTCAAGAAGAAAGAGGATGGTGATGCTCCAACTGTGACTGACATGTGTGACGAATTGAGGATTACCATCAGATCTACGATTGGTGAGTTTCATTACTTCATATCATAATACTTGACATATAATTTTTATGATGAGCAGTTAAAATATAGGTCCTTTACTCGATTGTTGTCTATGTAAAACTTCAGATGGTACAGACAATCCACTTCGGCTTGGAAAATCTTTTCATTTGTGTTTCAAATGAAATGAAACATGAGTTTCTGAATTCATTATTGGAAATGTATATACAATATTAATGAGAACTTTAAAAGCTTTTACAAGTATTCTGTTTTTTGTAACTTTAGACTTCGAATATTATTTTTAATACAGGCAAAGGAGGTCTGTCTCGAGGACAACGTCTAAGTGAAATTATGTAGCTAAAGTTTTAGCCTGGTTGAAGTTTATCAGCTTATATCTGACGTTACTTCCAAACAGTATGTCGATTCCTGACTTTCAAGACGCGATAAATTTTACATTTTATACAGCTGAAGGATAAGTCTTTGACCACCAGCTCACTTGTAGTTAAGTGTTGGTTTTTACGTTGATGGTAAACATGCAAAGCTTTCAATTTTCTACTAGAGGTGTATTTTTTTTTACATATTTAGTAATTATAATAATACATCAGCAATGCTTTCTATAGGATAGCGCTAACGTGACCATGAAAAAATCTCAGACCTGTCGCAAATGTGCCTCTTACTATTCTCGGGACCATAGTCATCTGAAAAGGAAGGTGCTGACAATATAAAGACATGGATATGCTATATGGTTTTTCCATTTGGAAAATTTGGAAACAGACGTCATAATTATATAAAACACCAGCATGACTAATTTCAATACCATTATGATATGTAGGTATATCAAAAAATTTAATGATTTTGGTGTTCATATACTTTCATCATGATTACGAGAACGGAAGCAAATAATTACAACGGAAGCAAGTAATTATTTGCTCCTGGTATTATGTTGTTCCTCTAGGATGTTATTTTGATTTCAAAGCGAAATGAAGGATTCTATAGTCGAATGCCATGGACAAAGAGGAATTCTATAGTAGAATCCCGAGTGCCGAAAAGGATTTTATAGTTATATCCTGACCTTAGCGAGCAATTTCGCCTCAGAAACAAAATATTTCGGCACCGAATGATACACACTATTAATTAACACAGCCTATGAAAAAAAGGAAATGGCTCGAATCTCGTATATACAGATGATATTATTAATAAATAATAATAAATCACATTTATTATATATTTCAATATTTTACCTTAGAACTCAATCTATCAAAACCACGAACGTACACCAATCAGAGGAGAAAACTCAAACTCCCATAAGAACCAAATTTGAATTGAGCACTTGTTGTTTGCAAACGCCAATTAACATTTTTCCAACAATTCGCTGAAAATTTCCATTCAATCTCTGTAATCGATTTAATTTTGCATTATTATAAGAGTGTCACTACAGATTACACTCAACTACATCATTCAAAAAGGACTACTTCTTTATCATAAACTAAATATGTCAATACCACATTAAGTGCTAGTTAATGCACCCGCACTCAAGTTTCGTACATACTTTAGATACTCTGCAAATACTTACCAGATAATGTGATTACCTACACATGTACACTTAATTATCTCCAATCCTAGAATACTCGCTCAATCCTAATGTCTAGTGTTGATATTATGTTTGTTTTCTTACTATGCCTATTAATCCATGTGCATCATAGATGATGAGAACAATAGAATTTTATTCATAATTGGAAGTCCACGCGCATGCCAAGGAGACTCATGCACCACCCCAGATTGTCAAACTGATTATAATGTTTTCCATCAATCCAATGCCCTCAGACCTACACGTAAAATTATCCTGAACATATTGATTTATTAGTAAAATTTTACCCTTATTTTATCACTGGGCTCACATATATAGGCCCCGAAACAGCGCAAGTCTAGGCTCAAGTCAAATCATCCAAACCACTTGAGGTCTCATTAAATTATTGTATAAAACATTTAATTTCCCTTCGCAGCCCTAGTCTATCATTATCACATAAACTTTCAAAAGGCAACTTTGTATTTCTATTTCTTTACTGGGCCCCCATAATAAAGGTATAGGTCCAGAAACGGCGCCAGTCGTCAAGCTTCAAGTCAAATCATCCTTGACACTTGGGATCCTATTAATATAACATTTCATTTCCCTTCGCAGCTCTAGACGTTCACTATCACATAACCTATCACTGGTTTAGATTTCAACTGTTTGCTGTGAATGCACACACGCCATAATTTTGTGTTTTTAAAAGCTTGCATATATGCAGTAAGTATATTCACTAGTAAAGTCACGGATACATACAATTCCTGTATGTTTACCCAAGTTCAGTATGAATAAAATATATAGAACCATTTTTAAAATTCTTATTACCAAATTAGGGGAGGAAAAGTTATCCCGCACATGAGAATAATTTTTTCTCTCGTATTTTCGTAATTTATAGAACCAAAACCCGAAATTGGCCAATTCTTATCTCGCAAAACAATTTTAAATTGGATTGTAACGATTTGATCATGAGTTTCAACTGAATAACTACACGAAAGTAATCTATCGCTTCATAAAAGTAAAGAAAAATATGCTGAGGACCTTTTTATATGTAGGTAGATTGACGTTTACATAATTTACAAACTGACAAACAAATACAGAAAATCTACGAAGAGTAGACGATAGTTAACATCACGACAATCGTCATAGGTGAACTGTTATCTTTACAATATAAATAAGTAAAGCATGAGGGCTTGACACCAGTTTTCACTTCAACCAGTACAATAAGGGTCTCTATAATGTATTTCAAATACAGTTTACTTTTATTTTGTGTTTTTCACGCATCTTATTCCATGTTCATAAATGATTATAAATCGTATGACAATTATAAACTATATGAAGTGGCAGGAGCGAAAGACGGGTTAGAGAAGTTGTTAAAATATTTGGGAGCAAATTATGTAAGTGCATTTGTCTTTGTAATAGCGACTAAGTCAAAGTATAGTCAGGCGTAAGTGAAATATTTTTGAATTATTGGAGTGTTACTCAAAAAAGGCTTGACTGATTTTGATGAAATTTAAATGGGACCACACGACAAGCATCAAATAAAGAAAGAATTATCAAAACCAGTTCATCCAGTCAAAAATTCTGAGGTAACAAACATAAAAACAGATGCATTGAGAATATCCTCTTTTTTGTATTCGGTTAAAATACAGACTGATTAATGTTCACCGACCAAATTCAAACCGAATAAACTTTTCTTTTATGTATAACCAAATTCGATCTTTTAATATTTATTGAATAGTAGGTATTTTATTATTCTATAGAATGGTACCTATCTGATGATTAATAAACGTGATCTTAAATAAGTACCTATGTAAAAAGTACATGGCATACTATAGACTCCTACACTAGTACTTACCTGTGTTTTCATTATGACTTTGACAATGATGTATGTCAAAGTCATAATGAACTTTGAGGTTTAAATGAATTTGTCCTCAAAAGACTACATAGTCACTTACACTAGAACAAATAACATCATTAAAGTAAAATATTTCATAATATCGCTATTTTCATCGTATCGACGAGTACCTAGTTACTCATCTTACTCATCTCTTCTTCTTCTTCTTCTTCTCTTTATATAAAGCTCGATTACCACACACTGACTGACTCACTGACTGACTCATTGACATAATTGTTCTCCCAGAAGGAGCAGAGTAGGGTTAAAATGAAGTATGGCGGAAATGTAGGGGGGGTTTAGGTGAGTATGGGAAAAATCGAAAATCATAAAAATGACGCCTGCCAAGTAAAAGTGGATGGCGTATCTCGGAAACGGTAAGAGATAGGTAGGGGGTGCTTGACCAAATGTCATTGAATTGACGAGCTCCTCTCATTCTTCATACTTCATTTGGAATATTTTACCTAATATTTTCGACTGTATTTGGAGTTATTGTGGGATTTTCGACTGAATTTCGAGTTACTGTCCTACATCAAGGTATAGCGAGCCCGAAGGGCGAGCTCCTGGTGAATCTGGAGAGCAGTCGAATGACACCTGTCAAAAATGCTCCTCTCATTCTTCATACTGCATTTGGAGTATTTTTCTTACATTTTCGACTGTATTTGGAGTTTTTGTGGGATTTTCGAGTGATTTTGGAGTTACTGTCCTACATCAAGGTATAGCGAGCCCGAAGGGCGAGCTCCTGGTGAGGCTGAAGGCCGAACTTTTGGCCCGCGAGGCCGAAGGCCGAGCGTATGGTGGGCGAGCCCGAAGGGCGAGCACTTGGCGAGGCCGCAGGCCGAGCCGTGTGAGTTTCTTGTCTTACACGAAGGTATAGCGAGCCCGAAGGGCGAGCTTTTGGTGAGGCCGAAGGCCGAACTTTCGGCCCGCGAGGCCGAAGTCCGAGCGTATGGTGCGCGAGCCCGCAGGGCGAGCGTTAGGCGAGGCCGTAGGCCGAGCCGTATTAGTGTCTTGCGAGGCCGCAGGCCGAGCTCCGAATTGACGAGCTCCTCTCATTCTTCATACTTCATTTGGAATATTTTACCTAATATTTTCGACTGTATTTGGAGTTATTGTGGGATTTTCGACTGAATTTCGAGTTACTGTCCTACATCAAGGTATAGCGAGCCCGAAGGGCGAGCTCCTGGTGAGGCTGAAGGCCGAACTTTTGGCCCGCGAGGCCGAAGGCCGAGCGTATGGTGGGCGAGCCCGAAGGGCGAGCACTTGGCGAGGCCGCAGGCCGAGCCGTGTGAGTTTCTTGCGAGGCCGAAGGCCGAGCTCCAAAATTACATGCTCCTCTCATTCTTCATACTGTGTTTGGAGTATTTTACCATAGATTACCGACTGTTTTAGAAGTTTTTGTGGGAGTTTTGACTAAATTTGGAGTAACTGTCCGAGGCCGAAAGCCGAGCTCCGACTTGAGAGTATTTTCCACATCTCCGACTGGTCTCCATGGTAACTGCCCGCGATAACCAAAGCACCTACGAGGGGGGTTCCTTTAACGAATTGATTCAGAACCTTCGTACGATTCTGACCGTACTACTTTTTTATAGCAGTAGGGTAAATCTGGTTTTGTGGCTACAGTATGAATCTTTATTGTATTCAGAGTTTATATGGGATTTCATATTTATACTGCAGTTTTTTTTTATTTTTTATTTGTATAAGGTGCTTTTATGATAGTTCGTACTGACTCAACATAGATGCGGGCCGCTTGCGGCCCGCACACTGCCCGAAAAACTAGTTTAACGTATAAAATTGTAGGTAGGCATTATATCAACTACTTTTTTTTTATCAGAGATCATTATTAACGATGACGTGTTGAGTTGTGTTTTGAATGCGTTAAATGAGCTTACATTTTTTATTTTTGAAGGTAGTTTATTACCAAGTTGTGCGTCTTCGTACGTAATCACTGTTCTCCCGTTGTTAGTTCTTATTTTGTGTAGCACTAGATCACTTTATCTACGTTTAATTCGTTTTGTTATCTGTTTCAACTTCGTTAAGGATATTTTAGTATGTATTATGCTTTTCAATATTTTTCTGACTGTAAAATTATGCAGGTGAGTGCTATTAATTTCTATGGTTGGCCTATCGAAAGAATATTAGTAGCTCTTAAAAATGCGTAAGTGCATTTCTGGAGAGTGTTTATTCTGTAGTTACGTGTGTAGCTATTGTAAGCTCACACCTTCACCTAACTATAACTTCTAAGTTACCTAACCGGGGAACCTTAATGTAGTGTAATAAAAACTGTATGATTACCTTACGATTCATTTAATTTGTTGTCCAGTATCCAGTAATTACAATCCTTTAATCCTCTCTGTAAATTTTCTCATAACCGTCCGTATTCAGAACAACTCTTCCTTAACTGATTTTTCAGTTCATTCGATACCGTCTATACTTTTAAAATTCTGTCTCGGTTTCGACTGTATTGCTTGCTTGCTGTCAACAGAATGCCCGAATCGACGTATTCCCCTACCCACATAACATAACCCATTTGTGTTACCAGTCGAGTAGAATTAATTCCTTCAGCAAATTCAATTAAAAAAAGTAAACGATTAATAAGAAATCTAACACTATGTACCTACTCTTGAAGTGTGTTGTACTTATAATCTCGTTAAAACAAGTAAGATTGCCACCCCATTGATGAGAAAAGTTACGTAATGGGAATTTTTATATGGTTTAATGCTTCTTGATCACTTTAACAAGAAGTCTGAAAGATGACTGTCTATTTGTTTTTCGACTTCAAAGCAAAACGCCATAGTACAGATATTTCCACTCACAAAGGTGAGCCCTTCCATTTTAGTTATAGTTGTAGCAACCACAGCCTACCCAAGCGATATGTTACATTTTGTTAACAGTATGTAGTATAGCATATATACCCACACTAAGACGTCGTGTACAAACGAGCACTACCTAGAGTTTGCCTTTGTGAGTGAACAGGTACAGACAATGGCTTCTTTTAAGAATGCCGTGAGCATAAAATTACTGTGTATTTAAGATTATGTATTTTATAATTACTCGTAATGTGCTAGATAGTGTGAGGGCTGGAAGCTAATCTTATTCCAAAACTTATCAGAAGTCGATGGGCGGTGAAATGCTGCCAGCTTGCTGGGCACGCTGCAAAGTGGGCTGGAGCATTTGAACTGCCTATGGGCTTTATTTTTAGTTCAACTATTAGATTTATATATAAAACATGCGTCAAATTTTCAGGATATACCATTCCATGAACACATGAGCTCCAAAGTACACATCCTAGTGCCTCCGAAAGCAGCAAACGTACTGGAAGGAATAGCTGATATTGCTCAATTTAAAACTAAACTAATTATTGATAATTACGCAGAGTAAGTATTTTAGTCGATAATAAAACTATAGTATAATCATCTTGTGTGTATTCTATAGATTTTATATAGATTTATAATATTATATTTTAATATCTAATATTAAAAGATAATTGAGTTTGGTTTCTTCATACCTCTTTTAATTTAGGGCGTGAATTTATATAATCGACGCTTTGCTTTTTACTATTGAAATATACAATGTAAAAATTGTATATTAAACTACGAGCACCAGGTGATAACTCTAGGTTAGTCTGAACAACATCCTCGACCACATCATCACTTACCATCAGGTGAGATAGTGGTCAAAGGCTAACCTATCAGGCATATTAAGCAATTTTAGCGAGGAATATCGCGTGGTTGATAGCGGATGAGGAGGGCAAAAGTTAAGCCTCGGTTGGTCTCGCTACAACCGAGACCAACCGAGGCTTAACTTTTGCCTCGTTTCGTTATAGCATAGTGGTAGAGCATTTTGCGAATGCTCGCCTGGCTAGCTACCAATCTTGAGTAGAAAAACGATCGCCAAGTATCTAACCGTGTGTTCCGGCAGCTGTTCTTGAGAACCTGTAATTCTAGGTTGGTCTGAATAACATCTTCGACCACATCATAAGGGAAGAAATAGGTCAAAGGCTAGCCTAGCATACATACAAAAACATATATTTAGATATATTTCGCATAGCTATCCATCACACGACAAAATATGTATATTGGAATAGACACAGTGTCAAAATAACGAAAAAATCCTAAACTAAAACTCATTAATCATTTAATTATGTAAGTTAAGGCTTTTCAGGAATTTTCATAAAAAGCGTGAGTAATCTCTTGCTTACAGGGTAATCCGTTCGGAAAGGATCTCGCCGCGTGACAAACAGTTTTCTTGGACCTCTTACTACGATGTCGACGATGTAAGACTCCTTTTTAATAATAATAATTAATTTGAAGAATGAAAAGCCATACAAAATTATATGTTCCATGTGATGAACTTTCAATCTGAAAATCTATGTCTATCAACAACTTCTTGCCTATCGTTTTGTTGATGCTCTTAAAATAGCTTTGATTTAGTAACCATAAGATATGGTCTAGCTATTAGGTTACATTTGGGTGCAAAATGTTGTATTGCTAATCACTGCCAGTGTACTACTGCAGTTGACTAACTCGGTACCCTCGGCCTTTCCTGCTCTCAAAGTGCTGGTAGAATTTCCTGAAACACCAGCCTATTGTACAAACTTGTCAAGTTTGATATGTGATTTTATTCCTCTCTCCTTCGGATAATTTTTTGAAGCAGTGATGGCTCAGTGGCATTGCCACTATCTCTCCGGCCATTTTAACCAGAGCCGCGATTCTTCGGCCGTCGGACGGGGACGGATGCTCTCGGTGTGCCTTACTCACGTACACAAACGCGGCGTGCCTCAAAGCTCGGTGTACTCGTAACAACTATGTCTCAAGGTGACGGGCGCAGTGCAATTCGTGACTTGTGATTAAATGCATCCGTTATAGGCAGATGCTAGTCCGCTTCACATCAGGTGCCCACCAAGCTTGTTCCGTCACAATATCGAAGTAAAAATTCAGTGTTATTTCTATTAATATCTTTGTATGGTATAACACACTGGTCAATATCTATATCTTAAATAATACTTCAGACTATTTCAGATATACCATTACCTCCAAAATATAAGCAGAGCCTATCCGGACGAGACTGAGGTGATCGTGGGAGGAGAGAGCTACGAGGGACGGCAAATATTGGGACTTAGGATAAACACGCCCAAGAACTACAATGACAAACCTGTAATGTTCATTGAATCAGGTACGTACGCATTGATGAATAGTAATAGTTATTGAACAAGCGAAAACAAGTCTTCAAATGTGTCCTCATGAAATGAGATCTAGTTTTACATCAGACTATTTGATTAGAACGATGTGAACACAGGTTTAATCAAAGCGAAGCCATTTTTGCTGAATGCTCAAAGCTGAACAACTTGAATTGAATCGTGTGAACGCTCCATTCCAGACAAATGAAGCATGACGTTTGTTTTTGATTTTAAAGTAATTTTAAGGTTATGATCTTTAAAGCATTTTCCATACAAATGTGTTCCGTTATATTTTAAATAGGTGTTAAAAAACAGTGAAATTTTGCACGCATGCACTTTACCTAAATACTATGCCTGTGGTTTACCGATTGTTGGTTTAATGGCCATCACTAATGAGTTTTAAATTATATCTTAAATTTACAAGACTCTTAGCAACTTCAGTGCGTCAATGGTGAGTATTAAATATTACTAAAATTGTTCATAAAACTGTGAACCCTGAAAACCCCATCTAATCTATTCAATATGTAAATTGGATACCTACAAAAAATCAAAAACATACTTTTATACGTAAATATTGGAGTTTTGCGAATATTTCTTGCCTTATATTATTTTGTTTTTACACACGAATACAGCCTCGTGAAATTTAATTTAAAATTCAAATTGATCTACGGGGTATACATATTCCCAACTAGCATTTTTTTGCACCTGTTTGGGGCTGAAACGTCAACATCAAATTTTATAGTTTGATCAATTTGTAAAGTGTAGATAGTATATTTAAATATCATGTTTTTTTGTTTGACGGCCGAGTTTAAGAACCATATATTGTTGTAAAATCAATTCAAATAATTTGCTAAGATATGGCGTAATTTATTACTATAGCATACGGCTGGTATTTATATACTTTTATAGATATGGACGTTGTGGCCATGTTCGCATACAAAATCACAGTAACATTATAAAGGCGGATGTTTGTGTGTGCGTGTGTTTGTATGTGTGTTATATCTTTACGGTCCAGTCCACGGCTGAATTTTTTTTTTGACAATTTATTATGGTGGTATATGTGTGATGATTTACTTATAAACTTTTTTAATGTTGTCTTAGGTTTTCGCGATTGTTGCACATAGTAATTAAACAACTTTATACGGTTACCGTGAGTCACCCCGTGACCACGATCACTGCAAAGTGTTTGAAACGTCGGGATAAAATAATGAAAAATATACGCGATTTAAACCGTTTAAAGTTGTTTAATTACTATGTAAACTTTTTTAATTTATATATTTAGGATTAGTAGTTTTTGATTCTCAAATAAGAGTCACGTGTTATGTCTATTGATACTTGCACTGTTGGATAAATTCTTCATCTGCTCAAGAATCCTTGCTTATTAGTCCATGAATCTTATACTAATTAGTAAGCGTGAAGAAGATACGCTCCAGCAGCAGATATAGAGTGCAGAGTCGGTACTTATACGGGTGAAGAGGAATCTACACATCCGCTGTGGGTATTTTTTACCAATATTAAGACCTATAATTACATGAGCTCACGAACTATTGAGATATAACTAATTAACGTCAATAAACTTGCCAAATCAAGGAGCCGACAGGCCTTTCGTCTTTTTAAATCATGTTGGCTTACCCATTTCTCAGTTCTAATTGATATTTTATTCAATAGATCGATCCGAATTACAATTTTCAAAAATTAATGCAATATCATACAAATTGAAGAGGCGGCCATGTTGGCCGAACAATCGAACTTTCACTGCCAGAGAGAAATGCAGAATCAGAAGGTTTAGGGCATGGTCTAAGTATATTATTGTACCATGGTTTAGGGATGAAACAATTCTTTCAATTGGTACGGGAAAAATAGCATAGCATGATATTAGGCATATTATTGTTTATCTCTCAAGTAAATTTTTGATTCAATAGGATAGAATAGGATAGACATGGCGGAAAGTGCTTGAGTTAACTTGAGAAAATATTCCCAGGTTTGTTAGTCGCTGTAAATTGTTTTTAACAATATGAGACAAGGTAGCGTCATTCTGAATTAGTTCTAGGTGGAACAGCAACCGTCATGGCCAGGTCTGATAGTACCTAAGAAACAAATATACTACAGATGGTCACTAAAAATACTTATTACAAATAGCTCAAACTAATTTTAGGAGTCGTCTTTTACGAAATCTTTTAGAACTCGATAGGGCAAGATACTAAGTACAGCAGGTAATTTATTACAAAAAATCAAACTCTTTAATGAAATATGAAATCACACCTACTCAAGTGGCCACGGTAGTTCCAAACAGCCTGAAAATTTGTCATTACATCGAATACGTTTTGAAACAAATTTTAGGTATACATGCTAGAGAATGGATCACCCCTGCTACGACTACCTACTTCATCAACCAGCTGCTGACCAGCAACAATCCTAATATAACAGAAATGAGAGATCAGTTTGACTGGAGAATCTTCCCTACTGTGAACCCTGATGGATATCACTACACTTTTACTAGGGTAAGTGAAAAGTGTTTTTCCTAATTGATCCTAAGTCTTAGCTAATTGATAGTTTAGACCAAGTTCTCGCTAGTCGAGTTGTGAGTAGTAGTCGAGCTAAACCTAAAATATGTGTCCCTATTCTAAGCATATAAGGTTACATAAAGAAACTTAAACAGCGATTTACGTTTAATGGAAGTTATAAGAGCAAATTTATAACTTCATCTAATATGGATGTTTACTATTTATTTTACCTATGAAAAAAAAATAAGTTTTTTTTTAACAATAATTCAAAAGTAACATAGGATACCTCAACTAGTCTTCGGCAGATCTCACTCAAATTTAAATGGGATCACATGACAACCACCAGCTTCCGAATATAAATAAAAGCATCATAATCGGTACACCCTGTAAATATTAATGAGGTAACACACAAAAAATATACAGTTGAATTGAGATCCTCCTCCTTTTTTGAAGATGGTTGAAAAAAAAAAAGTTTTATTAATGACATGGGAGTATGACGTATGTCCATACACTTTGTACATTTTATACAAAAAGTATGAGTACATGCTTCACGCTGATATTATATTGAGATTCATAGTATGGTAATAGAACAGTTTGCATGTTCACATTGTTACCTTCTACACTCAGAAGAAATTCAGAAATTTTAAAAAATAAACGGCTTGACCGATTTTGATGAAATTTGTATGATACTACGATACTACACGGAAAGCACCAGCTTTCAAATATAAAAATAATCATCAAAATCGGTTCTCCCAATAGAAAGTTCTGAGGTAACAAACATAAAAAAATACAGACGAATTGAGAAACTCCTCCTTTTTATGAAGTTGGTTATAAATTACCATGAAACTCATTTATATTGGACCCTGAGAGAACTCGTGATTATAACTCCGTTACCCAATGTTTAAACCAAATTACGACGGTTAACGAACAAGTATTGAACATTAATTATACAAGCAAAATAAATAGACATATAAATTCAAGCTACATCATTTATTCTTACCTCGGCTCTATATAGAGAGCTACAATACTGTGGCTTTCCTATGCTGTGTTGTTGATCCTAAGGCATAAAAGTCGAGCAAACTCTCGGCTGTGTTTCGAGTTTGCTAATTTACTTACCGAGTACCTGTTGCCTATCTAACATTCCGCTTACGTATCATAATATACTATTTTGACAGGACCGCATGTGGCGAAAGACTCGATCCCGGTCATCGTGGAGATGTTACGGCGCTGATCCCAACCGTAACTGGGACTACAATTGGATGAGTAAGCTCATTTAAATTACTCTTTAGAACTTATTTTTGTTGCTACTAGACCTTCCTGTGACTATATTTCACCTGATGGCAAGGGATGGTGTGATGGAAAGGTTCAGCATACATTTTAAGCTGGTTCCCAAGAACTACTACCGGAATACAACGTTAAGTGTGTGGCGACAGATTTTTTACTGTAGGATGGTAGGCGGGCATTCGCTATACCTACTATAAA
The DNA here is from genome assembly GCA_963854805.1 of Plagodis dolabraria. NCBI lineage: Eukaryota > Metazoa > Arthropoda > Insecta > Lepidoptera > Geometridae > Plagodis > Plagodis dolabraria. The sequence continues at coordinate 27,702,320 of OY978448.1, read as the reverse complement.
TGCAGTGTCAGAATTTTTGGCCAACTGAAGGCCTGTGACAAACGACTGGTATCTTAAGAAAAACAGCCGGGACCAACGGCTTAATGTGTTCTCCAAAGCATGGGAGTACTCAGTAGTATATGCAACAAATGGACATAACGAATATCCTTTATTTAATAGAATTACAAAGCTGATACACTGTATTATTGCCTCTTCCAGTCATAAAACTGTACCTACTTGACTACACCCATCTTCCACCCTTCACGTCTTTATCATCCGTGGATGAGCAACTGCATATCACACTAAAGCTTATTAATGTTTGTGGTTAAACCTCCTTCTTCCTAATCTTCAGTCATTCCAAAACCACCGAAACATATACTTACACCATTTTGGAGATATATTCGTTCAATTGCAGTCGTAGTAATATTCACTGCATAAACTAAAGTACTAACCTGGGCAAAAATTAAATAAATGTAAATAATAATCCCTTTTCGTGTTACCAACCCAACGGTACAAAAAGACGCGTTGAATTTATGTTTGAACTGCTAAATTAAGTTGCCCACGATTTATATATCTCCGCGATTCGCGACACAAGTAGTAACCGCATTGCTTATCTACGAGCTTTTGAAAAGGTCAAATTTTTGGACATTTATTTTATGCTAGAAAATTACAGATGCAAATCGTTCTTGGAATGAAATATTTGCTTCCAAATACAATGTATACCTAAATCGCACAAGTTGGTCTACTGTTTCATTGTTACACAAAATTTTCACGTTCAGATTACAGCTCGTCCAGCGATCCATGCGACTATCAGCTCTACGCTGGATCAAAACCGTTCTCGGAAAAGGAGACCAGCACTCTCTCTCAGTACATATCTGGCATTGAAAACTTGCTGGGATACGTGGCGTTCCACTCCTATGCACAGACACTACTGCTTCCTTACTCTGACTCTGTGGAGCACGTTGATAATTATGACGACTTGGTAAGTTTTTCTTGAGATAACTTAAATCCTGCTGTCTATCAAACCTCTGATAACGATGTCGTTAACTATAATGATACACTTTTATCTGGAAGATGCTTACGTATACGTATCAGGAACCTCAGACTCGAGCAGCATCGCGCTTCCGTCTTCTTAGGGGGACGTTTGATAAAAGCAGTGTTAAATTCTTCGAACATGTAAAATTGCTTGCACGGTAAAAAAATATTCATAGAGAAGCATAATAAAGAAGCAAAAATATCGAGTGAAAGGAGTGTCAAATCGTAGCACTTGAAAATTAATTTATTATTGAATCATTCTAGGTCCAAATTGGAAAAAAATCGTTGGAATATGGAAAAGCAGTTAATGGGGAATCTTACGATGGACCTGGCACCGCTGCTGAAGTTTTGTGTAAGCAAAATATATTTTCAACCAACCTTATTTATATACCGGTAAAACCTAGAAGATAACGAACTAAACTGCAGTTCAAGGGGCTTGTATAGGTGCACACACAAGTGGTAGGAGCTATGGTGAGGGAGACCAACGTCTTGTCAAGTATTCAGCCGTCAAACAGCAGCATTCATTCCTCCATGAGCAGCAGTGTTTTAATTGCTGCTTTCCGGATTGGACGAGAATCGATTGAAATGAGGGACACATAAGTAAGAACTAATAATACCTAGGTACCTAACAGAGGGCGAACGCAATGCAGCGCTATACAGAACAATTATAAACGTGTTCAGAATACAAAAGATATATTATAAGCAAGGTTTTAATAGCTCACAAAAACATAATATAAAAGAAAATCTTATCTCGATAATAACTGCGTTTCTCAATGCATTGCATCTGCGATGGCTCAGTGGCATTGGCTATAGACTGCCGCGCAGCTTGTCCATGGTTCGAATCCCACCGCAGGTTTGAGCTTCACCGCATGGTGGAAGGGCATTTTGCGAATGCCCGCCTGGCTAGCGACCACTTCAAGTATAAAATCTATCGCCAAGCAACTAACGGTGTGTTCCGGCAACAGTCCTTGAGAGCCAGTGAAATTACAGGCACATGAGACTTAACAACTATGTCTCCAAGGTGACGGGCGCAGTGCAATTAATGACTTGTGACGAAATGCATCTGTTAAAGGCAGAGGTTAGTCCACTTAACATCAGGTGTGCCTCGGACTTGTTTCGTCAAATAACATAAAAAAATCTAAAATTTTAACAACTATGTCTCCAAGGTGACGGACGCAGTGCAATTAGTGACTTGTGACGAAATGCATCTGTTAAAGGCAGAGGTTAGTCCACTTAACATCAGGTGTGCCTCAGACTTGTTTCGACAAATAATATAAAAAGATCTAAAATTTTATCTGATTAGATCTATGATTAAGTTAAGCCTCGATCCCAGTTAGTCTTAAAATGGCAGTCGCAAGGCTATTTCGAAGGCCTTCGTTATAAAAACTTTGACACCAGGGCTGACCACACTAGCTCATCTGCCAATGCGCACTGTATCCTCTGTACTGTGATGGATAATGGTGCATACCTATCTCCCTTTACTGGTCCCAGCGCATAGCGGTGAGGACGTAGTAGGCTAATACAGTATGGTTGGCAAAATATAAATTAAAATTCCATTCAAATTCAAATTGTTTACTGACATAAAAACGAATTAGACATATACATATATGTCACAAAAAATAATTTTATAGTTTAATTAAATCTAATTTCTAATTATACATAAATATTAATTATATATTAAATATAATGTGTGCAGGTTGTAAACTATAACATTACTAAAAACAAGACGTGCGTTCTGACATTAGCCCACGTAACATACTTATTTCAACAACAGCTTGCCGATGAAAGCATTTACAAATCAAAAAAAAAATCCAAACAATATGTCCGACTCCGCATAAAAATAAGTAATTCAACGAAACTGTCAGCTTCTTTCATTGATATAATGGTGGATTCTTTAATTCAGTGCCTTCTTCTAAAACTTCTTCTAAATTCAGGCAGCTATCAGGCAGTTTCAGTAGCGAAAATTATGCAATAAAATGTTGTTGATGTAACGCTTCTTTTAATTTGTAGATAAGGCGTCAGGCGGCAGCATGGACTGGGTCCGACACGCTTTGGGCACTCCTCTGGTTTACACATACGAGCTGCGAGGATTGTACTTCCACTGGCCAGCAAACAGGATCTCTGAGCAAGGAGATGAAGTCACGCAGATGATGCTAGGGCTGGTACATGGCGCCAAAGATTTAGGATACTTTTGAGTGTTTAATTACGTTACCCAAGAAATATAACACCATGTTTTAGTATATATTTCCTTTGTAGTTTGGTCCATTTTTATCGCAATCCATATATTTCTTAGTATCCAATATAACACCCCATAAATATTGGGTTACGAGTACGTTGCCTTATTCCAAAGGGTTTAGTTACCTTTGGAACGGGAAAATGGCGGCCCGCTGGCAAAATCCCGTCCGTGGTATGATTCGATAAGGTCCGTGATAGTCTTTGGATTTCATATATTTTATGATTTACAAGCTTTCTGAGTAGAACCAACGAGAATATTTTGATCACCTTTATGCTGTTGTGTCGCTTTATGAAGCGCTCGTAGCGAAGTTTGCTTAGCCATTCTGAACCAATCAGCAAAGCTAAGCACCGTCCGCCTTGGTCATAAGTTGGATGGGTAACCGCTGGTGACATTACAACTGAGCGCTTCTGTGCTTCGGAGGGCACGTTAAGACGTCGGTCCCGGTTGTCTTCGGATGGCAGTCGTTATTGCATGGTGGTAGGGCATTTTGCAAATGCCCGCCTAGCTAGCTACCACGCTCAAGGAGAAAATCTGTCACTAAGCACCTAACGGTGTGTTCCGGCAGCTGTCCTTGAGAGCCAATAACTCTCTAGGTTAGCCTGAACAACACCTTCGACCACATGATAACTTACCTACCATCAGGTGATATAGTGGTCAAGGACTAACATGTTTTTATATTTTAGTATGACCCTCTCTCAAATCTCTTTCGCATCACTGAGCTACACAAAATTTGATTACGTTTCAGTCATCTATCAGTAACTACTGCACAATGTATTTGTGTCACGTCCATACCATGGTTTGTTTACTGAATAAAACTTAAGACTACATTATGACTTCATAACGTCAGGTAGTAGGGAAAAGTAAGCCAATCAAGATAGGAACAATTAAATACATTGTTTTATTTTACATATTTATTTTGAAGCAATGATTGCCGAGCGGCTATAGCTATGGACTGACGTGCCGCAGGTCCCTGGTTCGATCCCCACCGCCGGCATGAGCTTCGCCGCATGGTGGATGCCCGCCTGGCTAGCTAACACACTCTCAAGTAGAAAATCTGTCGCCAAGCACCTAACAGTGTGTTCCGGCAGGCAATATTTGTGAGCCAGAAAAATTACAGGCACATGAGAGTTAAAACATATATTTCACATAATATGTCTAAAAAATTTTAAAGGTTACATGGTTTTATTTATGCGTGTATTTTGACGAATATTTCGTAAAACAAGGAATTAAAAAAAATATATGTAGGCATACTAAAGGAGAAGGGACGTCTTTGCTTAAAAATGTCGTCCTTCGAAAAGTAAGGGAAAAGAAACTTATTTATATATGTTGATATCAAATCCGATTAAACTAAACCATTACATGGCAGCAAAATATATTATAAAAATATTAAAAAATGTAAGTATATATTTTTTCAAATTTTATTAGTAGGTACACTCAAAATAAAAATTGCGTCTCTGAATTACACAGTATCACCTTAAACAGTTACTACTAAACATAGATTCTCAAAAAAACAAAGGTCAACAGGACTGAACAGGCTTAAGGTCTTCCTTGTTCGTTTCCCTATCCAACAGTCTATCCCAATTTAAATCCTCGCGCCACCTACTCACAACCGACAAAAGCGACCCCACCCAGCACGCGGCGGCAAGAGGAACTAATCTGTATCGACCATCTTCGAAATCAAAACGTCTACCGCGGGAACAAATAATATTAAATTAATTATATAAAAAATGAAGTGTGGAAGCAACGGGTGAACCTACGAATATCAGCTGTGAGTACCTACCTATTGCAATTCCTTAATTATATCTAGACTAAAGGCTAAAGCCTGTAACACATAATTTATAGACTGTTACAGGCTAAAGCCTGTAACACATAATTTCTTCTATTCAAATTCAAGTTTTTCAATGAATAGATTCAGGCGTTACTTTGCGGAAATCAATATTTAATAATAACAAATATTTTTAAAATATATATTTTAAGGAAACATCAAATTAATATTTTAATAAAACACTTAAAAAATACAAAAATATATCTAGTGACAATTCCGCCTAATTTTCCTGCTAAGCCAACGTGACGTCACAAACGCCACGCATCCAAACCGGAAGAATTTTTCGACGCGTTTCGCTTCTACAGGAAGCATCCTCAGGAGATCTTGACTCTGCGAGCGCACGATCGAGAACATCAACGTCACGTCGGCTTAGCAGGAAAATTAGGCGGAATTGTCACTAGATATATTTTGTATTTTTTAAGTTTTTTATTAAAATATTAATTTGATGTTTTCTTAAAATATTTTAAAAATATTTGTTATTATCAAGTTTTTCAATTTAAGCGTAAACAAGGACCAACACTATATGTCCATGTATCTATTTATCAGGTTGTTTACTATTTTGTGGTTCGTTATGAATTTGTACTTCTGATTCTACCAGCACCACATCATCATTTGTCGTCGCTGGAGCTTCTTCGAAGGCACAGTCATCAACCACTTCTATGTCACACTGAAAAAAAAAATATTCATTTGTAAATTACTTCGCTTATCAACGGATATTGGAAATAAAATTAGAGAACAAACTTATTAAGCTCTCGGATATACCAATAATCTTCATATAATCATCATTTTTTTTTTTTTTTTTTTTTTATGCGCTACAGGCAAGCATTTGGCCGCTATCTCACCTGATGGAAAGTGATGATGTGGCCGAAGATGTAGCATGCTTGCCTAGAAGATACCTATTCACTCTAGACTTGAAGGCTCCCAAATTATACTGTTCAGGAAACAAAGACGCGGGCAATGAGTTCCACTCCTTCGCTGTACGGAAGATAAATGTTGAAGCAAAACGCTTCGAACGAACTGGAGGAATGTCAACCAAGAAAGGATGACGGCCATCAGAGCGCCTTGTAGTCCGCTGGTAAAAGGGGCATGGTGGAATCAACGCGTGTAATTCCTGCGCACACTCTCCGAAATGTAAACGATAGAAAACCGATAAAAGCTACATCCAACAGTCACGACGTCCATCGTTGAACAGGAGCAGGTATGGCAAACTCCACTAACATTAAAAGTCAACTTAATCTAGTAATTGCTGGTTTAAAAGAAAATGTTTTTCATTCTATAGGTCCTTTTTAACTGTGACTGTAGTTAAATTTCAAATAGCTAACTTGTTTAGTTTTTGTAAAAATATAAAATAAAACAATATACACCAAAGTCAAAGTGGTAAATTTTGAATCATTATTTGTAGTGCTTACCAAAAGTATAAAAAATGTATATGTTCTACTCGATGAGCTCTACACGACACCTCTCTACATGATATGATACAAAATAATGTTTGGTCTACGTTTTTAAATATCATAGATAAATATTCTGGGTCAATATTCTACAGAAAATTTTTCTATTCCATTTACGAGAACATACTGATGAAAAGACAGGCAGAGTACAGAATATAATTAAAAGGGTCATATTACTGTAAGTATGTTTTCAGAGGGCACTGAATGTTCAATGTAGCTTTGAAGGTAGCTGAATCTAAAGGACTGACTATAAAACAAATGTCCTTAGCAGATTCGTATCATAGTGTATTAAAATGAGTAGCATTTGTACCATAAAATGTCACTCATGTTATAATTAAATAAATGAATATATAATTATATTTCCCAATGCGTATATAACTTAACTAAAAAAAAATTCCACGCTTTTCTTACTTTCTTCGTAAATCTAAATGTACGGGAAATTGTAAACTTGTATTTTTAACATACCACACTTGCTCATACTCTAATACAAATTTAGTAAAACCTGAAAGTAATTAGTTATTTCATTTTAATATTATAAATTGATCTATGTAACAAATATTTAGCGGCATCTAGGTGAAAAATATAGAAGCTTACCATTGCCCCTTAGGCCCGAACAAGTCGTTTTGTATGCTGGTATTAACGCCATCTATGAAGAACGTTTTGAACTGTTTGCGCCACTAGCTAATTGTTTTTGACCCCGCATAGCGTATACAGGTTGGCCGAAAATTATTTCACATGGACATAGGAGGAGCCTGCTTGGGTCTAGCTTAATTTGTAAAGCTTTTACAAGCTCTATCCAGATGGAAGTAGTATAAACTTTGCTCCAAATATCTTTCATCACATTAAGATACTTCGTAAGAGGACTTCTAATCAAGAGTCAAGAGTCTCTCTTACTATGTAACAGATAATGCTTGGCTTCTACCTCTTAAGATTTTTCCCTAACTAAAGCTCAAACCTTACTGGATCTGTCCCCAGAACCTTTTGGATATAACCAACGCTCATACTACTAAGTTTAACGTTATACAACCTTTGCTGTATTTATAGGTACTCACGTGGTCATTATCTGCAGTAGATGGCTTCTGGCTGTTTTTCCTTTCTGATGCAAGTCTCTGAAAACAAACACGAGCATTATTTAAATATTAAATTATTAATATTCATCATGTTCTATCTTTATCCATATAAGGGGTATTACAAGTCTTAGATTTGGTCTGTAAGTTACATTGTGCTTTGAATAAATAAATAAATCTTGACGTATATCAAAAAAGGGTAAACAGAAGTTTCTATAAAATCATGGTACAGCAGTTTTGATTTCCTGTAATAGAGACTAGCTTGATGCCAACTATCGGACACAGTTTAGATTCAGAAGTTACATTGAAAAGTACTTTGTCGGTAAAATCCAATAGGTCTATTCACCTTCAAACTCCTGTTCTTTTCGCAGTAGCTCTATACATTTTTTTCCTGAACGTGGCAGTATAATGTAGAATATTTCAATATTAAAATATGTAGTAATACTTTCATAAGAGCGTCGTAGACGCTTAAATTGAATAAATGATTTTGACTTTGACGTTTTATTCTACTTAGACATAATTTAATAATAAACTTAAAATGCAAAAAGAACATTAACTTACTATACTGCGTCTCCTCACAGAATCTCTAAGTACATCTAACTTTTTCTTTTGCGTTCGCTTGAAGAAACCGTTCTGTAAAAACAAAATACTGAAGTCAATAACCAGTAAAGTACATGTATACTGATTGTGCCGTGATAACCATTACATGGCCAAAATGCCAAAAACTAGCCGCCAATTGTGGCTGAAAAAAAATATTTCTTGTACTAGCTTGCACTTTCCGCCACTAATAAGCAATAAGGTGTGAAGATTGTTCAGAAAATAATATAAGAATATACAATAATACTCCCTATAACCTCATACCTTGTATAAAATGTAACCAATGAGAATCAAAACAAGTATGGCCAGGATGACTGCGACGAGGATAATCAATTCTTTTTTGTTTCCGAATGATAAGTCTTTCTTCATGCTTATCACGGTAACAATTCTGAAAACAAAATATTGAACAATATAAAAGTAAAGTATGATACCGCCGTATGACCGCAATTGAGATTAAGCGATGGCGGACTCAGCATTTATATAGGCATGAACAGATATTCATCGCAAATGTAGTGGATGGCTCACAGAAATATCGATTTCACCCCAAAAGAAACTAAAAGTTAACATTGTGCCTATAGAAGATTTAATTTGGACTGCCTATGAGTCTGCTACGACTTATAGGTTGTCTAAATGCTTTTATTGTAGTAGCTGTAGTGTTATATGTTTATAATCTTGATGTTTGTACTTACCTATGCACTTTCTCATGTCGAAAAGGTATACCTACCGCCGTAGGTACTCGTAAGTATTTAGGCAAGAAAGTTAGGTAGGTAGGTACCTACTTAGTTTTTGTTTAATACTGATGATGACCTAATGTGATGTAATAGTAAATAAATGTTTTAATTTGTAAGTAGATACTAAAGCCTTTTGTTAACAAGGGATACCTAATAAAACTCATAATGTTATTACAAAAAATGATTTTTTATTATTTCTTATTAATAAAATCCTTCCTAGCCCTTATCACAGCTTCATAAGCCGGATAGGTAAGAACCTAGGTAGGAACCTACTATAAAAACGAAACAACGCTAGGTGAATAGGTAGGTAGGTAAGTTCTTTTTATTTTATTTTTACTGAATGGTTAGCCTTTGATCACTATCTTACCTGATGGTAAGTGATCATGTGGTCGAAGCTGTTGTTCAGGCTAGCCTAGAATTACTGACTCTCAAGAACAGCTGCCAGAAAACACCTTTAGGTACTTCGCGATAGGTTTTCAACTTGAGGGTGGTAGCTAGCCAGGCGGGCTGCTCAAAATGCCTGAACTACATGCTATAACGACTGCCATCCTAAGACAACAACCAACGGCTTATCATGACTTCCGAAGCACGGAAGCGCGAATCCAGCATGATCGCAGCGGACGTTGCTTAACTTTGCTGATCGGTTAAGAACGGCTAAGCAAACTTCAAAATCTTACAGGTACTTAGTTATTTTTTCGAGAAAATACTCATGGTGGGCGTTGTGGTCGCGTGTAGAGTGGGGAGCGGAGTGCGGGGTAAGGGGATGGTAGGTGGTGCGGTGCGTGGGCCATGCGGGGCGCAGGCGGTAGTTTAGTGCAGCGAGAGCGCGGGGTACGGGGTAAGTCATGGGTGGAGTTGGAGCGGTCAGTGGCCCGTGAACACCAGGGCTGCCACATTAATTATAAAAATAGTAATTTTCAATGTTTGTATGGAAAAAAATATTTCTGGTTTAATATTTGATTTTCTGCCAGGGGTCTCCTGAGTGGATACCCATGCCCACCTTTCAGTATTACTGCACTTTTACGCTACACGTTGACACGAGTAGGTAGAGGCACCTACATGTTGGTTTGTTATGAGGAGATTGGAATTTGATTTTGGAAGCTGAGCTGCCCGCGTCTGTAGCTACTCTAGGTACACTTACGTGGTAGGTACCTACCTACCTGGGTGGTTCTAAACAGGCAGAAACTAGGTGGTAAGTCTCTTGCTTATCGCAGTGTCCTGTATTCTGCCTCAAAGCAGTATTGCACTGTGTTTAGGTATGAAGGGCACTGTAATACACACAATTACTTACTGGGCAAACGAATGTCTCGGAGAGATGAGCGCAGTACAGTGTACAGATCTGACTTCTTCTTCTTTACTGACTTCAAGAAGTTATTTTACATCGAGTTGAAGTCGGTTTAATTTTTTGGTAAAAAAATGTATGTAGCTATTTTATTTAGAAAAAATTGGTTGGTGAAAGAATCGTTTCTCTTGGGTTTCATTGTTATTGCAATATCTAGTTTCTACCTAGGTAGGTACCTACCAACAGCTAATTTCTTATTTTAAAAATTATTGGAGGAGGTACAAAATGTTTTGCTCCTGCCGGGAATTGAACCCGTGTCCGGGGGGTTAATGGTCATTGACCTCACGTAATATCTCGATGTTAATGGAATACTATTTAAGTAGGTAGGCAATGAATAATGAACATTGTTATGTAATATTGAGTATCACGCTTTTAAAATTGTTTGTTTTTAGTGTAAAAGTGGTCGTCTGGCATAATGTGTGATTGGATTAGTTATTGGTGACAACAGAAGTTTAATTATGAATAAGTTAGGCAGGTACGAGTAGGTAGGTAGGTAGGTACATGTCTGGATTTCGTATGGATGTTATGGATATGTTATGGGCACTGTAGCGAGTGAAATTACTGGGCAAACGAATGTCTCGAAGTTACGAGCGCAGTGCAGTGTACAGATCGTTGACACTGCAACTGTTTATGAGCAGACGTGATGCTTACGTTACCTAAAGGTAACGTAAGCATCACGGTCTCGCTCGTCTCGTACCTAACTAACTTCTTTACATAAAAAAAAGATAGGATGTAAGCGTTGCAACGCTTAGGTATTTGAATGAAAGTTCATGTATGGATTAGGGTAGCCTAAAGAAAAGCCATCTTTTCTTTCTGTGTGTGAAGTAAGAACACAACGACAGCGCGGGCGCGGTCATTGCTCCGCGCTGCGCTGCGAACCGGCCAGCGTCAAGCGGTGCGGTGGCAGCCGTTAGTTCAGTCACTAAGCGATCGAAGACGAGCGGGTTGGAGCGCGAACGTTTTTAATTCAAAACAGCTGATGCTTTTACTTAGGTTTTTTTTTATTGTTTTGTAAGTGAATCTAAGCACCATACCGTATTGTGTATTACTTAATATCTTATTGATAACTATCTGACCACTTCAAAAAAATCATCAAAAAAAAAAATGTTTTTTTAAATTTTTTTAGTGTTTTTTATCGATACCCATCACGCCTGTCGAGTTTCGCCAGTTAATTAGCAGTAACATTGTATAGTTCGTAGTATTTTGTTTAATAAAGGCATACCGCCGGTAAAAAAAAAATAGGTACAGGAAGATTACGAGATGAAAAACAATGGCTGAACAACTAAACTTTATCGTTATTTTTTTACAAGCAGCATGCCTTGTTTATCAAATGTGCCCTATATACAACACTACAGCTACTGCAATGAACGCATTTAAACTACCTACAAGCCATTGCAGACTTACAGGCAGTCCAAAGGTTCCAGTTCACTACCAGTTGGCAGTGTGCCCAGCATGCTGGCAGCATTGCCGCGTTGGATTGCAATGTTTTTATAATTATAATATTTGGATGCCAGTCTCCAAGTGTTTTGACCTTAGCTAGATATAATACGTCAAAAGAGCCTAAAGTTGGAGCAAGATTTGTTTATACTTATTTGTGTGAACTGTGTACAGAAGACGAAAAGTTGTTAATGCAATGCATTAGAAATTGGACGTGTACCTATGCCCCCAACCTCATAGGAAGGGAGCTTGCACCCAACCTCTATCTAAATAAAAATAATCCATATCAACATTCAAAACCGAAACTAACGTTTGTTTTACGAAGTTGTCTAAGCTTACAGGAAGCTCACTGTGTTTCTACAGCAGACAACATCTGAAACTGTATGTAAATTTAGGAACAAAAAGCATAACAGTAAATCCCATGTGTACGTATATTTTCAATAATCTGCTAGAAGCATTTCTGAATTTGTCCTTCGAAAAATAATGATAAAGGTTTATCAAGAATCGGTGAACCCAAAAGGCGAAGCGAACCTTTTTCTGTTAACTTTATTGTAAGCGCTATTAAATGGAATTTTTCAATCATCGAAACTTTATCCCAACAATATTCACAATCAAAAAGTTCACATTTTAAAAAATGTAGTTCAAGGCCAATACGATGAATAGCGTCTACAAATAGGTGCTCGCAAGTTATTTCCAAAATAAATATATGAATACTCATAAAAGACCTGACGTCCATGTAGTGCTTATTTACATGATAATATATGAATTATAAATAAATATGCATACGTTTCTTCCAGAACTGTATCGGTTGGCTCCAAATATAACTTCATTTGGGATGTTTCATTCATTGACTGTCCAGCTTTCATTTTTGTATCTACAAAAAAGGTAGGTACATATATATATATATATATATAGAAAGTTAGTACATAGATAATACAAGTACTTATTTAATACTAACTCAGAGCGTTGATAATTCAGAAAAGAAGTTCAATGTTGCGTTATACACGTGAAACTTTTGAAGCAGTAGTAATCTCAGTGGCATTGGCTATGGACTGCCACGCAGCAGGTCCATGGTTCGAACCCCGCCGCGGGCTTGAGCTTCACCGCATGGTGGAATGGCATTTTGCGAATGCCCGCCTGGCTAGCGACCATGTAGAAAATCTGTCGTCAAGCACCTAACGGTGTGTTCCGGCAGCAGTCCTTTAGATCCAGTGAAATTACAGGCACATGAGGCTTAACAACTATGTCTCAAGGTGACAGGCGCAGTGCACTTCGTAACCTGTGACGAAATGTATCTGTCATAGGCAGAGGTTAGTCCGCTTAACAACAGGTGGGCCTCGAACTTGTTCCGTCACTTTCGAACACAGACGCAAAATTGCCAGCTTGTCAGGGCTTTGGACTACCTAAATCTTTCATCGAATATATTTCATAAGACGAAATGACGCACAGGAAATCTACATACATACAAAGCTGATACACCAAGAATACTATGAAGCCTTTTTCATTTACAGAAAGTTTATAAAATAAATGAGTATGAGTGAAGGCGTTTGCAAGATATTAACTATCCCGAGGGAAATAGTCTTCAAAAATGGTTCTCAAAATTTGCCAAAACACATTGTTTGGTATACTGGGTGATAGTTGATCAGCTTAGCCTTCACCGTGAACTATCGATCATTCAGTTTTTTATAGAGATTTATTCTCATATTTTAACTTAACGTACCTCCATTCGGATAATTCAAAACAAAGTTCCAAGATTAGTATTTATTTTTTATTCGTATACTTAAAAAGATATATCTAAAATTTAAAATTTAAAAAGTATTGACATGACAAGTTTAAGAAAAGTAGAAACAGTTTAACAACGATGCTATACAGCTGCTTATTTGTCTTGATTTAAGACAAAAAAAAATATTTTCACCTCATAAGCAAGGAAACGCGTTGTTTATGATTCAAAGTCTGCATAGAAAAGTGTTTACCACCCGCTAGCGCGAAAATGGTTTTTAAAATTATAACCTTAAGAATAATTTTAAAAAAATAAAACTAAAGAATCTTAGTAAATTTACTTTTAATTTTTTATGTCAATTATCACTAATTTAGTATATTATATAACCTGTTTCTCTTGCAACTAGTACTGTTGTGAGGTGTAATAATTGTGTGTTTTGCATGGCAGCAAAGTTATCTTGCATCTGATTTCTTTCAAACTTCCTCAGAATTCTTTATTTGAACTATCTTTCTTCGCTCGCGGTTCATCATATGATCCGGTCACTTCCTTACTAGCTCAAAATGAAAACTTTGCAGCCGTACATAATAAATAACTTTTTTTGACTTACCAACTTCATTTTTCAATAACTCAACAGATATTATAATTTTTTCAGTAGTATTAGGTAGAATAGTTACATCGCAATCGATTAAAAATTGTTTTTCTTCTTCAATTACAACACAATTGTCCGTTGCGATAACCTGTGAGTATAGAAAACATACGTTTGTAAGTTAATTTTGTCTTGGTAAATCTATTTGAGTTACTAAGGTAAATGTACTTTATTTTCTTAGGTAAAACTTTTTGATTTACTTAGGTACAGCTAATTTAATTAACTTGATTCGATGTTAAACCTCTAGAGTAAGGCATGATCGATGTTGCAAAAATCATCGAAAGCTCAACATCGATGGTCGGAAAACGTTCTATTGAGATTTTTCCTAACATCGATATTTTTTACAAACACCTAAGTTAATTGAAACAGTAAAATTTTACACAGTTTGCCCGTCTTCTGGTTGCGTTCAAAGTTTGACAACTTCTCAACCTCACAGAGCCCCATATGCGGCTCACATACAAGTGTCTAGTTTCGACCTTGGATTTATTGACATAGAGTACATTTTTGAATGATTACTTTTGTGAATGAGGTCAGTTAAACGAAGAATGTGTTGAACTAACGAGTGAATACTAATTCCAAAAATATTCACTCAATATCATAAACCACTCGGCTAGGTGTGGCACGTGAACAAAATTTTATTTGTTTATAAAAATGTGAAAATAGTGCAATGTCAAAATCAAATGACACATTTGGTATGGTTACAAAATGTAAAATGATATTACCTCTAGATTTTAATAGTAGTTGATGCAACTGTCATATAATAGATGGTATTAAAAGTTAAAACATGAGTGTAGGTTTTTGAAAGGAGCCGCAGGCGAGTTTCAAAATAAGATCACACGAGTGTTTTAATACCTAATTATATGCAGTTGCATACACTACTTTATTTAATCCCATGGCTATACGCTTTTCTTGATTTTTCTGGCAAACGACTATTCATCGGTTTCGTAGCTGTTTCTAGAATGTCAGGTGGAGTTAAATTTTCATCAGTACCGTCGGTGTTGCTTGACATTTTTGCTACTAAAGTTTTATCCAACAAAATATTACTCAAATTCGTATGTACGAAATAGCGCCAAAATGGAAAAAGTCTGTTATTGGTCTATTGGCTCGAAACCAGCGCGCTCACCATAGATAATGTGTACTTACATTGAATGGAAACCTCCTTGGTCGAGGCACATTGTACTTTAATAATTAAAAAAATGTTTTAAAGCAGTGTTTTGTTAGGAGAGTACTGCTTTAATTTATAATTTTAATTTTCTTAAAGAAATATGTCAATAAAATAAGCCAATAAAAGTCTGTATTTCATTTCATAATTAGAATATAACCGAATGAGATTATATAATGGCGTTTCTAACTTTTTTTCACTTGATTCACTGTCATGGCAAATGATCGATGTTTTATTGGATATGTTGTATTAATAGGAAATGTTAAAATGTTAGATTTTCAATACTTTTAAGCAATTTTTTCATGTGATATCAATGTCATACTAAAACATCAATTTTACTAAATTTAAAAAAAAAACTAAAAAAAATATATTTTTAGTTCATTTTTTTAAATATTTCACATGATATACTACGCTGTTATGATATTTGGTATGTTGTAACATCGATGTTAAAAAACCAAAGTTTTGCTTCTTAACATCATGATCATCGTAAATCAATAATCATCGAAAATCGATGCTCATTGAGCATATTCGATATTAGATACTTATAAATAAAACTTCTGTATCAGCCAGATCATCTACTGCTGAACACAGCCTCCCCTATTTAGGGGGTATTTGCCATAAGCGTGGGGTTTGGCAGGCGTCCTGGGGATCGCAGTACGAGATGGCAGTTCTTTAGAAGGCACAATGCTGCCCACCTTGCAATATTTTTCCCTTTTCTTACGACACCACGGGAAGATATGGGAAAGTGCAATTCTAACCCCGCACCCCACGGAGAAGGAAATAAATCTTAGGGTTACCTATTAAGAATGAAATTCCCATAACGCTTTTTAATAGCTAATAGGTTAGTCTGCGACCATAACTTCTCCTGATGGTAAGTGAAGATGTCGTGGAAGATGATAAACAGACTTTGCAATAAGCTTAAAATAGAAACTGGTTCTCAAGAACAGTTGCCAGAATATACCGATACGATGTTGCCAACAGATTTTCTACTTCGATTTGGTAACCAGCAAAATATGGGCACTCTCAAAATGTCATAGGTTATTTTAATTGCTTTACAATAGAAAACTTACCGATTTTATAACCTTCCGTTTCTCCAACGTTACATTTGCGTGCACGTCCCGCCACGTTATAGAACTGTTATTTATAATCTGAAAATGAACAATTTGAAATACTCATAAAATAATAAACATTAAAGCTCTTGGGGTTTTGGATTTAGGTAACGCAACGAAGGAGATTGAAGTTTATCAGACGTGACCGGCTGACCGCTCCAGCTTACCATTTACATACAATGTGCTTCTAACGATACGCTGATCACTACCGTTTTTTTACCCAGTTTATCTCATATACATTATCAAATAGTCGCTTCTTGGTTGTGGGAATGAACTCGACCTCAGTATTGGTTAAACCATCGGGGCTAACCCACGTCCACTTCCAGGGTAATTTTTTCGAAGAAGGAGTTTATCGGGAAGTGTCCCTTTTCCATGAAGTAGATAAGCCGCTGGCCTCTCTGGTTCCACTGCCCATATCTAAGTGGCCCACTCTTTCTGGCCAATGGCCTAAATGGCCAATTCTTTGCCCACTCTCAACACACTGCGATTCTGTGTGCCTCACTTTGCGTTGAAGTCCCCCATAACAACGGTGAAGTATGTTTCGGAGGAATGTATGGCTTTAGATATTTCCTCATACACAGCTTCTATTCATCGTCTATGTGTGTCGAGGTCGATGCGTAAACCTGTATGACCTTCAGCGAATACCCATTGGTAATTCTGTGTACACGGTACGCTATCTTGCTCGACACACTTTCGATTTTTTCCCCTGGGATTTTTCGCGACTACCGTGGTATAATAACATGCTACCGGAATCAAGGATATCGGTGTTCTGCCCCTGTCCTTGGACTTTCGATAACCTATTGAGATCCCGGGAGAATCATCGAGTATTTTCTCAAGCTCAACAATCTTGTAGCCTTCCTTGAGCGTGCTTACGTTATGTGATACCAGGGTCAAAGATCGTCATTTTAGTGAGCGGTAGCAGGGCATTTTCGAGATCCCGACCCCCTTTGCTCCCCTGATGTCTGCTACCGGGGCCAAGATAATGTAACTGACTGCCGGGGATTGTGAGTTTTTTGTAATTTTTGTCTGTTGTTGGTTTTATGCCACAATCTCCACTCTTGGCAGGGGTCTTGAAGATCGCAGTAATAGACGTCAATATCTCAA
The DNA here is from genome assembly GCA_963854805.1 of Plagodis dolabraria. Lineage (NCBI taxonomy): Eukaryota > Metazoa > Arthropoda > Insecta > Lepidoptera > Geometridae > Plagodis > Plagodis dolabraria. The sequence goes on along the minus strand of OY978448.1, from coordinate 27,684,882 downwards.
ATGGCGCTGCTGCACACCTTTCCTAGTGCAGCAACCTTCGGACTTCTTCCCCCTTCCATTCTTTTCTCTGAGTTCCCTCTCACGACACCCACGGTATGATATGGGACCGGTGTGAAGTTGGCAGCCAAAACCTAGCAGCCTATAACCCAACTAAATTAGGGAGGTAGATTTTCAAATATTTAAATTTTATTGCACTCATGATAAGAGATACCATGTCAGCAATGAAAAAGCAAAAACATCGCGGCAGCTCAGGTCCTTCACCTTCCAAATTAAATATTTAAAGTTATTGATAATTGAAAACAAACTATCAAATTGGCTGCTGATAAATTTAAAGAGAAGTACTCTAAAAAATGCGAGTTTTGGTGATTATAACTAATGATTATTATATTTTCTATTCGAAACTCATAAGGAGAAAGCGACAGTTATGTGTTTTTTAACCCTTTCGTGGTATGAAAAAACTTTTTTTTTAAGAAAATATAAAGTGATGCGATTTGACCCTAGAACCCCTTAAATAAAATAATCACGGCTAGTATTCATTAACTGAGATGAAATTTCAGCTATAAAAAAGCATCGGCATTGCGGCAGTTCGCTTACTTGACCCTCAAAAAAAATTTGAAAATTGCAAACAAATTATCAATTTGGCTGCTGATAAATTTCAACCAGAAATCCTCTAAAATGTGCAAGTTTAGGTGATTACAAATGATGAATAATATGTGTTCTATACGAAAATAATAAGCGGAAAACGGCAGTCATGTGATTTTTAACCATTCCGTAGTATGAAAAACTTTTTTAATAAAAATATAAAATGATGCGTTAAATAAAATAATCACAGCAATAATTCATAATCTGAGATGAAATTTCAACTATAGAAAAGTATCGGCATTGCGGCAGTTCACTTACTTGACCCTCAAAAAATATTGTGAAAATCGCAAACAAATTATCAATTTGGCTGCTGATAAATTTCAACTAGAAATCCTCTAAACTGTGCAAGTTTTGGTGATTACTAATGATGAATAATATCTGTTCTATACGAAAATCATGAGCAAAAAGCGGCAATCATGTGTTTTTTAACCCTTTAGTGGTATGACAAAACTTTTTTATATGAAAAAATATAATGAAGCGTTTTGACCCTTGAACCCCTGAAATAAAATAATCACAGCTATAATTCATACTCTAAGATGAAATTTCAACTATATTAAAGCATCGGCATTGCGGCAGTTCACTTAATGGACCCCCAAAAAATTGTGAATATTGCAAACAAATTATCAATTTGGCTACTGATGAATTTCAACCAGACATCCTCTAAAATATGCAAGTTTTGGTGAATACAAATGATGATTTTTATGTGTTCTAAACGAAAATCATACGCAAAAAGCGGCAGTTAACCCTTTAGTAGTATGAAAAACTTTTTTAATGAAAATATAAAATGATGCGTTTTGACCCTTGAACCCCTGAAAAAAAATAATCACAGCTATAATTCATACTCTGAGATGAAATTCCGGCTATAGAAAAGCATCGGCATTGCAGCAGTTCTCTTACTTGACCCTCAAAAAAATTGTGAAAATTGCAAACAAATTATCAATTTGGCTGCTGATAAATTTCAACCAGAAATCCTTTTAAATGTGCGAGTTGAAGTGAATACAACTGATGAATATTATATTTTCTTTACGAAAATCATGAGCAAAAAGCGGCAGTAATGTGTTTTTTAACCCTTTCGTGGCATGACATAACTTGTTTTAATGAAAAAATAAAATGATGCGTTTTGACCCTTGAACCCCTGAAATAAAATAATCACAGCTATAATTCATAAACAAAGATGAAATTGCAGCTATAAAAAAGCATCGGCATTGCGGCAGTTCACTTACTTGACCTTCAAAAAAATTGTGAAAATTGCAAACAAATTATCAATTTGGCTGCTGATAAATTTCAACCAGAAATCCTCTAAAATTTGCGAGTTTTGGTGATTTCAAATTATTATTATTTTTTTTTTTATGCTTGATAGGTTAGCCTTTGACCACTATCTCACCTGGTGGTAAGTGATGATGTGGTCGAAGATGTTGTTCAGGCTAACCTAGAATTGATCAATCGGTGATTAATATGTGTTCTATACGATAATTATAAACAGAAAGCGGCAGTCATGCGTTTTTTAACCCTTTCATGGTATAACAAAACTTTTTTAAATGAAAATATGCAATGATGCGTTTTGACCCTTGAACCCCTTAAATAAAATAATCACAGCTATAATTCATAAACAAAGATGAAATTGCAGCTATAAAAAAGCATCGGCATTGCGGCAGTTCACTTACTTGACCTTCAAAAAAAAAGGTGAAAATTGCAAACAAATTATTAATTTGGCTGCTGATAAATTTCAACCAGAAATCCTCTAAAATGTGCCAGGTTTAGTGATTACAAATGATGATTAATATATGTTCTATACGAAAATTATAAACAGAAAGCGGCAGTCATACGTTTTTTAACCCTTTCATGGTCTAACAAAACTTTTTTAAATGAAAATATGCAATGATGCGTTTTGACCCTTAAACCCCTTAAATAAAATAATCACAGCTATAATTCATAAACAAAGATGAAATTGCAGCTATAAAAAAGCATCGGCATTGCGGCAGTTCACTTACTTGACCTTAAAAAAAAATTGTGAATATTGGAAACAATTTATCAATTTGGCTGCTGATAAATTTCTACCAGAAATCCTCTAAAATAAGCCAGTTTTGGTGATAACAAATGATAATTAATATGTGTTCTATACGAAAATCATAAACAGAAAGCGGCAGTCATGTGTTTTTACCCTATCGTTGTAGGAAAAAACTTTTTTAAATGCAAAAATTAAATGAAGCGTTTTGACCCTTGAACCCCTAAAATGAAATAATCACAGCAATTATTCATACTCAGATATGTAATTTTAGCTATAGAAAAGCATCGGCATTGCGGCAGTTCACTTACTTGACCTTCAAAAAAAATTGTGGAAATTACAAACAAATTATTTATTTGGCTGCTGATAAATTTCAACCAGAAATCCTCTAAAATGGCCAGTTTTGGTGATTACAAATGATGAATAATATGTGTTCTATACGAAAATCATAAACAGAAAGCGGCAGTCATGTGTTTTTTAACCCTATCGTTGTAGGACAAAACTTTTTTAAATGAAAAAATGAAATGAAGCGTTTTGACCCTTGAACCCCTGAAATAAAATAATCACAGCTATTATTCATACTCAGGTTTGTAATTCCAGCTATAGAAAAGCATCGGCATTGCGGCAGTTCACTTACTTGACCTTCAAAAAAAAAGGTGAAAATTGCAAACAAATTATTAATTTGGCTGCTGATAAATTTCAACCAGAAATCCTTTAAAATGTGCCAGGTTTAGTGATTACAAATGATGATTAATATATGTTCTATACGAAAATTATAAACAGAAAGCGGCAGTCATGCGTTTTTTAACCCTATCGTTGTAGGACAAAACTTTTTTAAATGAAAAAATGAAATGAAGCGTTTTGACCCTTAAACCCCTGAAATAAAATAATCACAGCTATTATTCATACTCAAATTTGTAATTCCAGCTATAGAAAAGCATCGGCATTGCGGCAGTTCACTTACTTGACCTTCAAAAAAAATTGTGAAAATTGCAAACAAATTATTTATTTGGCTGCTGATAAATTTCATCCAGAAATCCTCTAAAATGTGCCAGTTTTGGGTGATTACAAATGATGATTAATATGTGTTCTATACGAAAATTATAAACAGAAAGCGGCAGTCATGCGGTTTTTAACCCTTTTATGGTATAACAAAACTTTTTTAAATGAAAATATGCAATGATGCGTTTTGACCCTTGAACCCCTTAAATAAAATAATCACAGCTATAATTCATAATCTGAGATGAAATTTGAGCTATAAAAAAGCATCAGCATTGCGGCCGTTCACTTACTTGACCTTCAAAAAAAATTGTGAAAATCGCAAACAAATTATTAATTTTGCTGCTGATAAATTTCAACCAGAAATCCTCTAAAATGTGCCAGTTTTGGTGATTACAAATGATGATTAATATCGCATCCGCTGACCAGCCGACGCCGTCGAATAGATATAAGCTACGTGATAGAAAGAGTACTGCCGACGCCGACGCCGCCGACCAGCCGACGCCGTCAAAGAGATATAAGCTATGGGATATAATGAGTACTGCCGACGCCGACGCCGCTGACCAGCCGACGCCGCCGCGCCGTCGAAGAGATATAAGCTACGTGATAGAAAGAGTACTGCCGACGCCGACGCCGCTTACCAGCAGACTCCGTCAAAGAGATATAAGCTACGGGATAGAAAAAGTACTGCCGACGCCGACACCGCTGAACTGCCGACGCCGTCGAAGAGATATAAGCTACGTGATAGAAAGAGTACTGCCAACGCCGACGCCGCTGACCAGACGACGCCGTCGAAGAGATATAAGCTACGTGATAGAAAGAGTACTACCGACGCCGACGCCTCTGTACAGCCGACGCCGTCGAAGAGATAAACATTGTGTAGCCGAAACTGAACGTTCCGTGTTCTAATATGAATTTGTGGAAATGTTACAGAATAAAAAAGACCAGAATGATCTCTCTGCAAAGATATTTACATAAAAGGTAACTTTACTACGACGCAATAAAGAGCAATTCAGGTCGCACACCAATTGGTACGTAAAATTGATATACACCTTCTCGCCTCTCTTTCTATCACGTAGCTTATATCTCTTCGACGGCGTCGGCTGGTCAGCGGCGTCGGCGTGGCCAGTACTATTTCTATCACGTAGGTTATATCTCTTTGACGGCGTCGGCTGGTCAGCGGCATCGACGTCGGCAGTTCTCTTTCTATACTGTAGCTAATATTTCTTCGACGGCGTCGGCTGGTCAGCGGCGTCGGCGTCGGCAGTACTCTTTTTATCACGTAGCTTATATCTCTTCGACGGCGTCGGCTGTACAGAGGCGTCGGCAGTACTCTTTCTACCATGTAGCTTATATGTCTTCGACGGCGTCGTCTGGTCAGCGGCGTCGGCGTTGGCAGTACTCTTTCTATCACGTAGCTTATATCTCTTCGACGGCGTCGGCAGTTCAGCGGCGTCAGGGTCAGCAGTACTCTTTCTATCCCGTAGCTTATATCTATTCGACGGAGTCGGCTGGTCAGCGGCGTCGGCGTCGGCAGTACTCTTTCTATCACGTAGCTTATATCTCTTCGACGGCGCGGCGGCGTCGGCTGGTCAGCGGCGTCGGCGTCGGCAGTACTCTTTCTATCACGTAGCTTATATCTCTTCGACGGCGCGGCGGCGTCGGCTGGTCAGCGGCGTCGGCGTCAGCAGTACTCTTTCTATACCGTAGCTTATATCTCTTCGACGGCGTCGGCTGTACAGAGGCGTCGGCGTCGGCAGTACTCTTTCTACCATGTAGCTTATATCTCTTCTTCAGCGTCGTCTGGTCAGCGGCGTCGGCGTTGGCAGTACTCTTTCTATAAAGTAGCTTATATCTCTTCGACGGCGTCGGCAGTTCAGCGGCGTCAGGGTCGGCAGTACTCTTTCTATCCCGTAGCTTATATCTCTTCGACGGAGTCGGCTGGTCAGCGGCGTCGGCGTCGGCAGTACTCTTTCTATCACGTAGCTTATATCTCTTCGACGGCGCGGCGGCGTCGGCTGGTCAGCGGCGTCGGCGTCGGCAGTACTCTTTCTATCCCATGGCTTATATCTCTTTGACGGCGTCGGCTGGTCAGCGGCGTCGGCGTCGGCAGTACTCTTTCTATCCCGTAGCTTATATCACTTTGACGGCGTCGGCTGGTCAGCGGCATCGGCGTCGGCAGTACTCTTTCTATCCCGTAGCTTATATCTCTTCGACGGAGTCGGCTGGTCAGCGGCGTCGGCGTCGGCAGTACTCTTTCTATCACGTAGCTTATATCTCTTCGACGGCGCGGCGGCGTCGGCTGGTCAGCGGCGTCGGCAGTACTTTTTCTATCCCATAGCTTATATCTCTTTGACGGCGTCGGCTGGTCAGCGGCGTCGGCGTCGGCAGTACTCTTTCTATCCCGTAGATTATATCTCTTTGACGGCGTCGGCTGGTCAGCGGCGTCGGCGTCGGCAGTACTCTTTCTATCCCGTAGCTTTTATCTCTTCGACGGCGTCGGCTGGTCAGCGGATGCGATATTAATCATCATTTGTAATCACCAAAACTGGCACATTTTAAAGGATTTCTAGTTGAAATTTATCAGCAGCCAAATTAATAATTTGTTTGCAATTTTCACATTTTTTTTTAAGGTTAAGTAAGTGAACTGCCGCAATGCCGATGCTTTTCTATAGCTGGAAATACAAATCTGAGTATGAATAACAGCTGTGATTATTTTATTTCAGGGGTTCAAGGGTCAAAACGCTTCATTTCATTTTTTCATTTTAAAAAGTTTTGTCCTACAACGATAAGGTTAAAAAACACATGACTGCCGCTTTCTGTTTGTGATTTTCGTAAAGAACACATATTATTCATCATTTGTAATCACCAAAACTGGCACATTTTAGAGGATTTCTGGTTGAAATTTATCAGCAGCCAAATAAATAATTGGTTTGCAATTTTCACAATTTTTTTTGAAGGTCAAGTAAGTGAACCGCCGCAATGCCGATACTTTTTTATAGCTGAAATCTTATCTCCAATGATGAATTATAGCTTTGATTATTTATTTAAGGGTTTCAATGGTCAAAATGCATCATTGCATAATTTCATTTAAAAAAATTTTGTTATACAATGAAAGGGTTAAAAAACGCATGACTGCCGCTTTCTGTTTATAATTTTCGTATAGAACACATATTAATTCATCATTTGAAATCACCAAAACTGGCACATTTTAATGGATTTTTGGTTGAAATTTATCAACAGCCAAATTATTAATTTGTTTGCAATTTTCACAATTATTTTTGAAGGTCAGGTAAGTGAACCGCCGCAATGCCGATGCTTTTCTATAGCTGGAATTAAAAATCTGAGTATGAATAATAGCTGTGATTATTTTATTTTAGGGGTTCAAGGGTCAAAATGCTTCATTTCATTTTTTCTTTTAAAAAAGTTTTGTTATACCATGACAGGGTTAAAAAACACATGATTGCCGCTTTCTGTTTATAATTTTCGTATAGAACACATATTAATTCATCATTTGAAATCACCAAAACTGGCACATTTTAATGGATTTTTGGTTGAAATTTATCAACAGCCAAATTATTAATTTGTTTGCAATTTTCACAATTATTTTTGAAGGTCAAGTAAGTGAACCGCCGCAATGCCGATGCTTTTCTAAAGCTGGAATTAAAAATCTGAGTATGAATAATAGCTGTGATTATTTTATTTCAGGGGTTCAAGGGTCAAAACGCTTCATTTCATTTTTTCATTTTAAAAAGTTTTGTCCTACAACGATAAGGTTAAAAAACACATGACTGCCGCTTTCTGTTTGTGATTTTCGTATAGAACTCATATTATTCATCTTTTGTAATCACCAAAACTGGCACATTTTAGAGGATTTCTGGTTGAAATTTATCAGCAGCCAAATTAATAATTTGTTTGCAATATTTACAATTATTTTTAAGGTTAAGTAAGTGAACTGCTGCAATGCCGATGCTTTTTTATAGCTGAAATCTTATCTCCAATGATGAATAATAGCTTTGATTATTTTATTTAAGGGGTTCAAGGGTCAAAACGCATCATTGCATAATTTCTTTTAAAAATGTTTTGTTTTACCATTAAAGGGTTGAAAAACGCATGACTGCCGCTTTCTGTTTATAATAAATAATAAATAAATAAATAATTTTCGTATAGAACACATATTATTTCATCATTTGAAATCACCAAAACTAGCACATTTTAGAGGATTTCTGGTTGAAATTTATCAGCAGCCAAATTAATAATTTGTTTGCAATTTTCACAATTTTTTTAAAGGTCAAGTAACTGAACTGCCGCAATGCTGATGCTTTTCTATAGCTGGAATTACAAATCTGAGTATGAATAATAGCTGTGATTATTTTATTTCAAGAGTTCAAGGGTCAAACCGCTTCATTTCATTTTTTCATTTTAAAAAGTTTGGTCCTCCAACGATAGGGTTAAAAAAACACATGTCTGCCGCTTTCTGTTTATGAATTTAGTATAAAACACATTATTCATCATTTGTTATCACCAAAACTAGCACATTTTAGAGGATTTCTGGTTGAAATTCATCAGCAGCCAAATTAATAATTTGTTTGCAATTTTCGCAATTTTTTTAGAAGGTCAAGTAAGTGAACTGCCGCAATGCTGATGCTTTTCTATAGCTGGAATTACAAATCTGAGTATGAATAATAGCTGTGATTATTTTATTTCAGGGGTTCAAGGGTCAAAACGCTTCATTTCTTATTTCATTTTAAAAAGTTTTGTCCTACAACGATAGGGTTAAAAAAACACATGACTGCCGCTTTCTGTTTATGATTTTCGTATAGAACACATATTTATCATAATTTGTAATCACCAAAACTCGCACATTTTAGAGGATTTCTGGTTGAAATTTATCAGCAGCTAAATTGATAAATTGTTTGCACTATTCACAATTTTTTTCTTAGGTCAAGTAAGTGAACTGCCGCAATGCCGATGATTTCTATAGCTGAAATTACATCTCTGAGTATGAATAATAGCTGTGATTATTTTATTTCAGGGGTTCAAGGGTAAAAACGCATCATTTCATTTTATCATTTAAAAAAAAATTGTTATACCATGAAAGGGTTAAAAAATGCATGACTGCCGCTTTCTGTTTATAATTTTCGTATCGAACACATATTAATTCATCATTTGAAATCACCAAAACTGGCACATTTTAGAGGATTTCTGGTTGAAATTTAACAGCAGCCAAATTAATAATTTGTTTGCAATTTTCACATTTTTTTTTGAAGGTCAAGTAAGTTAACTGCCGCAATTCCGATGCTTTTCTATAGCTGGAATTACAAATCTGAGTATGAATAATAGCTGTGATTATTTTATTTCAGGGGTTCAAGGGTCAAAACGCTTCATTTCATTTTTCATTTAAAAAAGTTTTGTCCTACAACGATAGGGTTAAAAAACACATGACTGCCGCTTTCTGTTTATGATTTTCGTATAGAACACATATTATTCATCATTTGTTATCACCAAAACTGGCCATTTGAGAGGATTTCTGGTTGAAATTTATCAGCAGCCAAATAAATAATTTGTTTGCAATTTTCACAATTTTGTTTGAAGGTCACGTAAGTGAACTGCCGCAATGCCGATGCTTTTTTATAGCTGCAATTTCATCTTTGTTTATGAATTATAGCTGTGATTATTTTATTTAAGGGGTTCAAGGGTCAAAACGCATCATTGCATATTTTCATTTAAAAAAGTTTTGTATACCATGAAAGGGTTAAAAAACGCATGACTGCCGCTTTCTGTTTATAATTTTCGTAATATTAATTCATCATTTGAAATCACCAAAACTGTTACATTTTAGAGGATTTCTGGTTGAAATTTATCAGCAGCCAAATTAATAATTTGTTTGCAATTTTCACAATTTTTTTTGAAGGTCAAGTAAGTGAACTGCCGCAATGCCGATGCTTTTCTATAGCTGAAATTACAAATCTGAGTATGAATAATAGCTGTGATTATTTTATTTCAGGGGTTCAAGGGTCAAAACGCTTAATTTCATTTTTCATTTAAAAAAGTTTTGTCCTACAACGATAGGGTTAAAAAGCACATGAATGCCGCTTTCTGTTTATGATTTTCGTATAGAACACATATTAATCATCATTTGTAATCACCAAAACTGGCACATTTTAGATGATTTCTGGTTGAAATTTATCAGCAGCCAAATTGATAAATTGTTTGCAATATTCACAATTTTGTTTGAAGGTCAAGTAAGTGAACTGCCGCAATGCCGATGCTTTTTTATAGCTGCAATTTCATCTTTGTTTATGAATTATAGCTGTGATTATTTTATTTAAGGGGTGCAAGGGTCAAAACGCATTATTGCATAATTTCATTTAAAAAAGTTTTGTTATACCATGAAAGGGTTAAAAAACGCATGACTGCCGCTTTCTGTTTATAATTTTCGTATAGAACACATATTAATTCATCATATGAAATCACCAAAACTGGTACATTTTAGAGGATTTCTGGTTGAAATTTATCAGCAGCCAAATTAATAATTTGTTTGCAATTTTCACAATTTTTTTTGAAGGTCAAGTAAGTGAACTGCCGCAATGCCGATGCTTTTCTATAGCTGAAATTACATCTCTGAGTATGAATAATAGCTGTGATTATTTTATTTAAGGGGTTCTAGGGTCAAATCGCATCATTTTATATTTTCTTAAAAAAAAGTTATTTCATACCACGAAAGGGTTAAAAAACACATAAATGTCGCTTTCTGCTCATGATTTTTGTACAGAAAATATAATAATCATTAGTTTTAATCACCAAAACTCGCATGTTTTAGAGTACTTCTGTTTAAATTTATCAGCAGCCAATTTGATAGTTTGTTTTCAATTATCAATAATTTTAAATATTTAATTTGGAAGGTGAAGGACCTGAGCTGCCGCAATGTTTTTGCTTTTTCATTGCTGAAATGGTATCCCTCATCATGAGTGTGATAGATTATTTGAAAATTGACTTGCTATGTAATGAAATATTTGTTCATCTTCACTTGATTAGCTTTAAGCTTAAGATTAAACAACTGGTTTAATGTGACATTCTCATTTTGTTTTAAATATACTCTGTGGTTTTTAAGAGGAAAATAAGTATTGGTTTAATTATCCATGTGTATACTTTATCTGTGGTGTGAATTTAATACTGTACCTAATTGTGTTTGTTAGACTGTGATTAAGCATAATATATGGATTATCATGATCACTTGAATCATTATTTGATGATAATATTACTGGAAGTATATTTTATAAGTAGCGAAATTGATCACGTGACAGTGTAAAGTACTTATTAAAAATAGTTTATAATATGTTCCTTATTTATGATGTGTAAAAACATTGAAGATTTTATTATACTTATTGCAATATGTATAGATCACTTGAATCATTATTTGATGTTATTAATACTGCGTAAGTATATTTTATAAGTAGTTTAACTGGTCATGTGACATTTGTTGAGATACTTATATAAAATAGTTTATATTATGTGCTTTATTTATATGTGTAAAAACATTGAAGATTTTATTATACTTATTGCCATACGTGAGCTTGAGATCACACAATTGTCAATTATAAAGAGTAATGTGTTTGTGACGGTAGTCGCTTTGTCACCTTGTTTGTTAAACTCACTGCGAGTAGCTTCAGTGTCTGTCGGACCGCCGTGCGGAGCGGACCTCTAGTTGTTTCGAAATAGTCTTTAATGACGAAGTGCTGCCCGAATCAGTGTCTGTCGGACCGCCGTGCCGAGCAGACCTCCGGTGGTGTGGGAATAGTCTTTAACGACGAAGTGCTGCCCAATCAAGATGTTGTGAAGTTAAGTAATTTATTATACTCTTTTTTGGTATTATATAACGACGAATATGTCAATCAATAATTGATAAGTGTAAATGAAGTGTGTAATGTAAGTAAGTATCACATTGTTAAGACATTTAAAAGAATGGCCTCGAGTTTCTTGCCCGTTCTTCTCGAAGTGACTCTATACAACTTTGTTTACTGAACGAGGCAGTAATGTTAAAATATTTCAATGTTAAAATTTCATTAGAGCGTCGTAGACGCCTAAATTGAATAAATGGTTTTGACTTTGACTTTGACTTTCATTATTCCAACTAACAAGTGCAATAAAATTTAAATATTTGAAAATCTACCTCCCTAATTTGGTTGGATTATAGGCTGCTAGATTTTGGCTGCCAACTTCACACCGGTTGATATTGGGGGTGCAACTCTAGCCAGGCATGAGGCCACTTAGTTTATTAGGGATTGAAAATAGTATTGGAATACATACCCAATATTCATGGTAATATTCGAAAGACTTGTTCTCATCCAATATTTGTTCATCTGTGACATTTAAATTATTGTTAAACCTGAAATATAAAATCAGCTGTATACAAAGAATTAAATCATAATGAAGGAGCTTACATCCTGATTCTATAAGGTGTTAATCTTAAGTGTTTGACATTATCATTGCTTCCTTTTTTAATATTGATAGCCTTTGACCACAATCTCACGTGATGGTAAGTGATGATGTGGTCGAAGGTGTTATCAGGCTTAAACTAGAATTACTCTGGCTCTCAAGGACAGCTACCGAAACACACTGTTAGGTGCTTGGCGACAGATTTTCTACTTGAGGGTGGTCGTTAGCCAGGTGGGCATTCACAAAATGCCCTTCCACCATGCAGTGCAGCTCAAACCCGCGGCGGGATTCGAACCATGGACCTGCAGCGCGGCAGTCCATAGCCAAAGCCACTGAGCTATCACTGCTTTAAATTTGAACCTCATTGATCGGTACAGAACACAGCTTGCGTGTGTGCGCGCCCGTATATGTGTATACCATTGTGCGCATATTATTATGATAAATATTTTGTCCTTGTCCTTGCAGTGCGCTAGTTGGGGCCGCATTACCAGAGTCCCATGCTCAAAACGAGTGTTCACAGTAGCGGCTCGTAATCTACTACGTCTTATTACCGTCGCTATTTAATATTTCCTCATACACCTGCTACCCATACCTTCTCCCCACATCACGTAGTTACACTTTCGTAATTACATTATTATATTTTCACGCAAATAGTAAGACTCAATCACGCAAGTAGAAAAAAAGGCAATAAACATCTGTGTCTGATTATCTCTGATTAAGCATAGAAATCTTAAAATACATATTCAACTTTAATAACGTTATGAAATAGGAGCCTCATGGATAATTAGAGCTCATATCACTGTGTATAGTGTTACCTAAACTTAAGTATTTCAATAGTGTTTATTCAAATTAATAGTAAGATATACAGGGTTATTGGTAAAATGCTAATAACATCTTAGCGTTGACTTCTGCTAGTACTAACAAACATTTTGAGACGAAAACATTAGTTTTATGGTTATCCCTGGCTAACTTCTTCGGTTACTCGACGATAAACCATTAAAAATCACGTACTATTATATTTCACTACTTTATTTAAGATGCAAGTACAAATCGTAATACGTTAGGGATACAAAATCGAGCGTGCATTCGCCGTCGGAAACAAGATCTGACTGACTCGCTTAGCTGGGTGCACGCGCTTATAATAAACAAAGGATCGAAGCGTACAGTCATCGAATAAGCTTTTGCTCGAGTAATTTAATTATTTAAATGTTTTTATACAAAGCAAAAATGTTAGATAAATTATAAAAATATTAGTTTTAGTAGTTACATGTATTATATTATTTAAGGTTTGTTAATTTAAATTTGGAAAAATATTTTTTACTATTTTAACTTATATTACTACATATTTATAAACTATAGACAAGGTTCCTACAATTTTGAAAAAAAAAAGTGATTTAATGCCTACTCCGAGCCAAAACGCCCGCCGCGCGCTTTGGCTACACTGGACCGCGCCGTACTCCCTTTAATAGAGTTTTGAATATTTACATCGAGCAAATAAAAATATTAAACAATATATTACAGGCACAAGAGACTTTTAACATCAGGTGATCCTCGTACTTATTCTGCCAATAACACATAAAAACACACAAAAAACTAAAAAAAAATTATGTCAAATTGTTTGTTAAGACTAGCACAAGTCAACCCTAAGAGGTTGTTAACATTTTACCAACAACCCTGTATATTTTTATAGTATAGGTAAAGCCCAAATATGTTATCGGGTCGTAGACAAATACCCACTGCCGCTGTGAATATTGAATTTTATTTAAAGAAAATATAATTATTGACAATCATAAAAATCGTGTCTGTAGCTACGTATTGATTTGCTAATACCTACATTTAACATTTAAAACTTCTAGATATAACAACCCATGCGTATTCAGACTATGTATACAGTATTTGAATGTCCTACGGACCTACAAAGTACCTTTTAACCGACTTCAAAAAGGAGGAGGTTCTGAATTTGTCTGTATTTTTTTCTGATGAAAGCTAATGCTTGTCGTATCGTTTCATTTAAATTTCATCAAAATCAGTCAAGCCGTTTTTGAGCTACACTCCCATAACTGAAAAGTGTTTACCTATCTTGATCCTAATGAATGACAATCGATCCCGTAAGTAGCAAGGGACACTAAAAAGGGTGAAATATTTTTTTTTTACTGAAAAATGGAACCGACTTTAACACTCAAAATTGTGAAATAACTTTTTAAGCCGGAACCATGCGCACAAAATTGTGATAATAGGTACTTTTGAACTGTATCATGGTACCGACTTAAATAAGTTATTTCACACTTTTGGGTGTCGGTTCCATCTTTTGGTTAATTTGTTTTTTAGTTTTAGTGTTCATTAAATTATTATGTATTGAAATACAAATTTTACGCATGGTCACTATAACTTGTTTTCTACTGATTCCTTATCTGGTCCTTTAACCAAAATTTCATCTTTTGGTACGTTTGAATTGATATGGTCGAATATAGTAAACAGGTTATTGGGGACTGTAATTCATGGGCTGCTGCCGAAACACACCGTTAGGTGCTTGCATTAATATGAGAATACGTCAGAATTGTCTCTTACCCAACCAAAGCAATCAAACTCATTTCTTCGTCAAAAGAATATGGTGAGTTTAACAGTTCTGTTGTAAAATTATCTCGTTTACAATTGTTGCGTAATTTGGCGGTAATTCTTAATGATACATCCTTGTTTGACAGTTTGTTCATGCTCAGTTGTAGTTCACATTTTTCCTAAAACAAAGACTGAAAATGAACTACACAGTTCTTTGTAAAAGAAGCTAGGGAAATAGTAGTCACAAGATATCATGGTATTAGATATACAGGGTTATTTGTAAAATGCTAACAACCACTTAAACATTTTGATATTTTTTTTTAGGTTTTGAAAATAATAATTGTATATAAAAAAATCATCTCAAAATGTTTGTTAAGACTAGCAGAAGTCAACCCTAAGAGGTTGTTAGCATTTTACCAATAACCCTGTATATTAAAACCCCGTAGGGGGCCGGGCTAGAAATTTTGGGCTTCAATAACTTGTATGTGATTTTCACTTAGCACGCGACAGTATGTTATCTTATTTAGAAATATAGTAGGGTATCGACATCCCTTCGAGAGTTTCGATTAGATTAAATCGACTAGTCTGGTTGATGACTGCGCACCGTCCCCTATGACATGGGATTTTAAGTAATGCAATTGGAGCACTAAGTTTCGGTTCAAACGAGTGTGCCGGTTGCCGAGTGGTTTAGGCATTCGGCGCGAAGTCGGAGGACGCAGGTACGATTTCCGACCGGAAACATTATGTGCTTTAATAAACGGTATTTATACAAAAATTACGTGTCATGTTGTTTCCTAAACTTCTGAAGCGATTTAAAAAAAAAAATATATTAGATTCCATATATAATATATTATGGTAAATTATAATGGAGGCTACTTGCAATTATAAATTAAGAACTATTTATTCATGACTAAAACTTTAAAAAAAAACTCACATCCAACATTTTTAAAAGATAACACTGTTCTATTGTTTGTCTTTCAATTGTTTTATCATTAAGTATTTGAGGTACATATGGACATCTCAAAAAAAACTGTCTGTATATTAAATAAAAGTCTGATATAACATAGGTCTTCCTTTCTAGAACCTCATGTATACCTTAGTGTTTCGCTTGAAGGTTGATGGCAGCCCACACTCAAACTCCCCTTCCTTAGGGATCCCACTAAGGACGCGTGCACCTTTAACAGAGACCCGCACGCATGCATCGTAAGCTTCATATCCAGTGTTCGTGACCTCGATATACAAGGTCTCTGTTTGCGTTGAACCAATTTTGTAAGGTACCGTTTCATTTGCACTGTAACAAAATATTTAAGTTTGCCATCTACAACGTGAGACCCGAAAACATCTGAAATGGCAAAATATAGGTGGTTCTGCTTCTAAGATTTCCCCTACGTGGCGGTTTTTGTTAGTAATACTACTCGGGTACTTTCAATGCCTAAGTACTTTCAGTACTCGGTTACTTTCTGTACCCGAAACTGCTTCCTCGTAGGAAAAAGTTAATAGAGTTCGAACGTGTATTACAACACTTTTTATACCTCCAACAGGGTAGACAGATGTGTCTAAACTCCAACCTGTTATTTTTTTTTATAAAATAACGGGCTAGCGTATTCCATCAGCATAGCTTGATTTTTCAAGTTGATTTTGATAAGAACAGCTTTATAAACGCCTTAGGCTGCGTAAATGCAGATCCTGGTAGATACCAGAAGTGTGCGAGGTAGCAAGGAGTGGCGCGAAGAAAAAATCACCAATAAGATCTCTGCAAATTCGTTACCTCGCTTAGTGTAGCTCTGGTGGAAAAAACTAGGGGTGCGTTCTTATTTGTCGTCCGACGACGTCCGACGACGCCCCGAGCGTTTTTATATGCCCGGAGCGATCGTCCGATGATCTTCCGGAGCGTTCTATCGCTCGACGACGCACCGGTCGCCCCACGAAATCGGTGGATAAATATCGCCCTGACGTTTCATTTGACAGTTGGGACTTGATTTTTCTTTGTTTTAGTTACTTTTTGTCTACGTAGACTTCTGTTTACAAAATTGTATTATTATTATTGTTATATTTTGTATGTTTGTTTTAGTTGTGTGTCGTGGAAAAGTACATAATTGTAAATACATTTCTTCCGAGTCAGTGAAACATTTTAAGTAGTGTTCTTGATACAGATATGATACAGAGCCGTTCTTAAAAGGCGGACGACGAGCATCGCTCTGCTTGGAGCGATCATCCGTCGTCGGACGACATATAAGAACGCACCCTAGCAGAGATATTTGTATGTCCAAATGAGAATGTATGTACGCGAGTGAGAAAATTGCCCGAGGATGTGAGTGAGGTGATGTAGCGAGTTAGAACTTCTGGACTACCAGTCAGTAGACGATATTATTAGAGGCAGATTTAACAATGTGCGATGAAGAAATGGAGGTGCCACCGCTCACCCCACCGCAATTACTACACACACTGCTTGAAAAGAGTCCATTAGGCATTTTCACACCGCGCAGCTACACTTTTCTTAGCTTCGCTACACATCCTTGTACCGCTTGTCTTTCTCGCAAATATCTGGTATCCGCCAGGAAACAGCGGATCCAAACACGCAGCTCTCCTCGAAAATCAAACTCAGGATCTCGCTTTTTTGTGCTACTCGATACCGAAAGACAACCCTGTGGCAAATTTTACTGGAATATGTTCAGAGTCATGCGTTCATCACTAGGTGTGATATCTTATATAAGAAAAAAAAAAACTTTGCCTGAGCCACTTAGTCAATTTCTAGGAAACGGCATTGAAAACATGTCTAATCATTTTCTTACTATAAGGTTACTGCTGAAGCTAATTTTGTAAGTAGAAACATTTTCCAAGTAAAACCTTAGAATGTAGTACAAAGCAAATAACCACCGAGTAGGTGATTCTTTCTAGAAAAAAGAGCTATAGGTACCTATAATTTTGTATGAACATTGATGTGATATTTGGTTGAGTTACAATGGCCAGGGAAAATAACTTAAAATATGTCCTGTCCGTACACGTACCTCCCGGTCCACTTTATTTCCATTGTCAAGTGTGGGTTGCAGTCAGACTCATTGCAACGGCGCACTAACTTCAAGGTTTTTTCCAACTCGCTGTACGAACTGAACACCGCCCAAGACGGGTTGAAATCTGTCAAGCACATATAGTGTGTTTTAATGGTAGCAAGGTGCGGTGTTTTCATATTATTCAAAAACTGAGTCAAATTAAAAATACGTTTCCGTATGCAGATGAAGAAAGAAGAATATGGCGCGCCTTATTTAATAAAATATTTATTAGTTATTTCACGGAAACCACGCCATCAATAGGAATTAAGAGAATTTTATTTTATCTCTGTAGTCTGCAGGGCAACAAAATATTTTTTTTATGTAAAATCCCTCATCTATAGGCCAAGGTACATGCAACAAAAATCATTTTTCATCTTGGAAAGTAGTATTTGTTTGATCCGAGTAGCGACCACACAAGGGCGGGGAAAACTCAAATTATTTGTTTTTTTCTCTGGGGTTTTGGAGGTTACCTCCAATACATTACGAAAAATATTTAAAATCCTCTTCTTTATGATGGACTTATAATATTGATATATCGTCCTAAGCTTCATCCTCCAGCAGCTGATTCATTTCCTCTCGTATTACATTATTTATATTAAAAATTATATATATGACATATTATATATTATATGTGACATATGTAAGTTTTGATTATAACGACCCATCGAACATAATCTTGTGTGTATTCTGCTTGCGAAAAGCAAAACGCTGCTTGTCGCGCCAGAGGGCCGGGGCAATGGGTAGGCAGCTGCAACTGCCGGGTCACGACTGCCAAGATCAGAATTATCATTCTGATGAACCACTTTAAACGTAAATTTTCTTCCTTAAAGGCTTTTTCCCCGACCTCCTTTCATTCAAGGAAAAACAACACGCACAGGAACGCGGTATCAGTACAGCGTCGATATAAAAAATATCTAAAAATACGTCATAATCTTTTTCATCACACTTTCATTACGCGTGCGGCTGAAGTATAGAATACCCTACCGAGTACTCGATAAATGTAGTCTTAAAGTGAATAGGCATCTTCTAAGCAATGATATTCCGCCGCCGACCGAGTCATCGTTTTCCAACAGTCGCGAGTCAGGTCAAATTTAATAACAACCCCCTACTTATAAACGATTATTAAAATCTTATTCATTTAATAGTAGTTAAATAAGAAAACTTTACTTAATAACGTTAAATAACTTTAATCAGTCACTATTCATTGCATATAGTAGCTGTAAAGTTAATCATTGTTCCACCAATGTTTAAGCATTGAAAAGCGATTTATTTAACAAGATGGCGTATCCGGACATCTGATCCAGTCAGGCATGTGCCTGGCAACTGACTGGATGGTCTGTTGTCATTGTATTTCGTTCTTAGTTTGATTTATTTGTGCGCGCGCTTTTTTTTAGAACTTGCTTTGTATTATTATGAAGTTGAGGATGGCTTGTGAACCTGATAATATGATTTTTTACGAAACATCATATAATCAGTGGATATAATCACACGATAGTAAACTCGTTATTTTGTTGATTTTTCAATACAATAAGTATATACACTGAAAAAAACGTTACCTTCAGATTGAAGTATTTTCTCATTATCAGTCAATCTCAAGTGCGTGTATAACCTGTAAGTAGCCGTTTCTTTACCTCCCTGAAATAATAAAAAAATAAAAATGAATAAGTCATCCAAACATCTCTCGAGACAACAAAAAAGCCAACTCAGAAACATAAAATATTGCAAAACGATTAGGGATTAGTTGAAAGTTTTATGGTCAGCAGCCTTTAATTTATCTATAGTGTATTCACTACCTTCCTATATGGTATTAATATTAAATGGTATTAATAGATACTTATCAAGGACTATTATAATTTTCAAGCCAGCAGCTTGTTATCGGCCAGTACGAAAGTCAAACTAACCTATGTTGAAATAAAATTCATATTATCGCAAGCTTAATGTGACAGTAATGAGAATCGCTCAGTTTGAAAATATTCTCTAATCACATGGATGCCATTGTTCTATTTCAAAATATATGTATTTTAAGAGATTAAGGTCGTAGAAATAATGATATACTATTCTTCTTTTATCACATAATATAATTCCTGGAAATAATTTTCGTTTTTTTTTTTTTATCACATAATATAATTCCTGAAATAATTTTCGACTTTTTCAGACTGACGTCTTATAAACAAACTTTTTTTATCCATTCTAAAAATATTTAAATTGACAACTTCTGACAATCTATACAAACGAGATTGTAAATCAACTAAAAAGGTTAAACGTACGCCGCCACATCTTGATAAAAAATATTCAACGAATCTATAAGTGATTATGGCTTTGAAAATATACAGAGGATATGTCTTTGTGCAATTTGGGATGGAAACTTTGGGTCCGCGGTTCAATACCCATAAATTCGATTACTAGGTAAGTACTAGTTTAACAGTAATGTTTAAAATTCTCGAAATTGAGAAAGATATTATTGATTTACTTTTTAGCTTATTTCTCTTATTTATTAGCTGTTTCGTTTGGGTTAAGGGCAAGACAGTAGTCAAAATAATTTCTAATTCGGGCGGAGCTAAAAGAAATAGGCGTTAACTTTTAACTCATAAAAATATTCAGTCGCACGGCGGCACTAGTCGCCGTACCACGGATAGCATCGCTAAAATTGTAGAGTTTAGTGTGCTATTAGAAGCGGCAGAACAGAAGTGTACATAACAACATTTTATCTGCAGTTACTGCGAACCTATACGGTAAAAAATATCATCGCTTGTAAGTATAGAAATATTTAATAGACTAAGCGAAGTGTGGTCTCGGTGGAGGTCTGAGCAGTGTATATTTCCCAGTCATTATCTCGATTGCCTGATCCGATTTTCTTGAAATTTTGTTAGAAAAGTGCCTATCTTCCATATCAACATAATTTGCAAGTAAAAGTCTTAATTGTTTGGTGGTTAGCAGAGATTATAAGATCCATAAAACGAGCTTATAATTTAAAATTGTAGATAATATTTTAAAAACATAAATAGAACCGACTTATGTTCCTGATAAGTGTGAAATTACTTGTCAAAGTTGGTACCGTGTTAGTTCAAAAGTCAGTATTGTGCTCAAAAAAGTAGTTCGATTTCATGAAGCGGTACGAAACGTAGCTTGTATGTGTACAAAATACACATAAAACAGTACTACTACAGTAAAGACATTCAACCAACCACCGGGTCGGTGCGGATAACGTCCTGGAGCATATCTGTGCCTGTAGGACTTACATTGTACCTACACATATTGTGTTTTGTTGTTGTTATTCATAGTTCTATGTATACATTATGTGTTCCTTACTGCTCCAACATGTTAAACGTTTTTTGAAATAAAATTATTATTATTATTATGTATGATAACGCTCATGTAGAAAAAGCGAAGAAAGTGTGTCAGTGTTTTGGTAAGCAGAAAGAAATGTGTAGACTGAAGGGAAAATGGTGAGAATGTGTATTTAATTTTAAACAACCTTGTTTACAAAACACTGTCAAATAATTTGTGTTTGGGCTTACTGTAATATTTCCATAAATCTATAGGTGAATAAATGTAATGTATAGGTATAATTTCAGTTCTAGAAAGTCATTACGAAATTTTAAAGTTTATTTACGATATTTATAACTCACTGAACTCAAGAACTCGTTCACAGTTTGTGTTGCTACAAGACGTTAATGGAGCACTTTATACTTTCGTTTATTTCTCATTGTATTACAAATCTAAAAAAAATTACAATTACGTTTCTTATGTAACCATAACTTTTTAATTATTTGTTATGTACTTATATGCTAACAAGTTTATCAGGCAGTGTCTCATTTATTTTGATGCAGTATGAAATAACATAGGTACAAATAATAATATAATAAAAGTTCAAAATTTTTATATAAGTATTATCCCAATGCAATGCTCAATACAAAAGATAACCGTAATGAAACCGCTATATAAGATTCACCCTACCGCTACTAAAAGTGGTACAGGCAGAATCGTACCAAGTTTCTGAGTCACATTGGTTAAAGAACCCCACTCGTAGGTGCTTCGGTTATCGCGGCCATTCATCATGGAGACATTGGAGATTGGATTTTAACATTTGGAGATACGGAAAATACCCCCAACTTCTCAGCCTTCGGCCTTGCAACTTACTGACTCGGCCTAGACTGCAGCCTCACCTTGCACTCGCTCTTCGAACTCACGCACCATCCGTGCTCTAAATGCAATATGATAAATAAGAAGAGCAAAATGGCAAATTCAGAATGATGTAATTTAAGATCCGACCACACTGAAGATAAACCTTACTTCAGCGGGATCGCACTTCAGCACTTTGTATGAATTCTGCTATTTTGGATTTTTGTTGCGTGTCATTTGAGTGCTCTCTCGATTCCCTATGACATTTGTTCAAAACTTCTTTACTTATCTGTAACTGTTTACGAGATACGTAATCTATCTTCACTTGGCAGACGTCATTTTATGATTTTCCATTATTTCTATATCATGAAAATCACTTTGTTATCTTCGGTTTAGAATACTTTCTTTCCCCATGAATCCTTCCCATTGAACAATTTGAGCCAATGGTTTCAAAACATCTATGTATGGCGGCCATCTTGAAAAATTACATCATAAGCCGAAATTTCTTAATTCCGAATAACGACGCCCTAAGCAACCCTATCTGGGTTGCTTAGGGCGTTTATTTTCAGCCGGATCAGGGCATCTTGAATTTTGCCTGCCATCTTGAATCCGTCATTTCGGTTTTTGACAAGTCTCATTCGACTTAGAGATCCGCGCCACGCCGGCGTGCCGCCGCGGAGTTACCTCAGCGCGCCGCCGCCGCCGCCGGGTCATGAACAAATTCACGCCGACGTCGAAAATCAATTTAGAGTTTTCTGCCGTGAGGTGCATTACCCTGGATAGCTGAGGTGTGGGGGAGTGCTCCGACCGGAATCCGAACTGCTCCGGTCAAGACTTCATGTGAGGGGCTATCCGACTTAAGAAGAGGTGTTCAAAGACTTTCGAAATGCATGTAAGTAGAGTGATAGGCCTGTAATTCTCGGGTCTCCAAACGTCTTTGCCGGTTTCGGGAACATATCCACGTGGCTCATTTTTCATTGAGAGGGTAAGTGCTCCGTGCGCAGGATCCCGTTAAACAGGCGAGTGATAGCTGCCGTGGTTTTAGAGGACAGGTGACAGATCACTGTCCAATATCTTCTTCTGTGTTTTATGGGACACTGAAGTATTCATCGAGGAATGTTCCACAGAGTCTGAGTGTTCTCTGTTCACTGTGGGATTGGGCTTGAATAAGTTCTAAAGGGATTGGGCAAATATTTCTGCCATGTACTCTGCTCTGTATCTCAAGTTGCAATTTTCGTGGAAAAGACAACGAATGTGTTTCCTAAGTTGCCTGCAGAGTTTGTGGAGTGAGGCCCAGTTCTGTGGATGGGGTCTCATTAATGTTGCCAGGTTTTTCTGAGCAGGCGTTTTTCTTTTATGAGCTCTCTTATACAGCGGGGGAGGATGGGCAATCTCGATTCTCCTTAGGGGTTTTCTTTAATTGTGGAGGTATGAAGTGCCTTCTGCGTGCATTGAGTGATCTCTTCTGCAAGATTGTCCATTTCTGATGGGGTTGTGACATGCCTTGAAGTTGAGGTATCTCATGCGGTTTTCATAAACTTAGGCCAGTCGATTTTGGGCTTTTGTGGAAGTTTGTGTATCGGTTGGTGGCAAGATCCTGTTTCTTCAATATTTTGACTAATTAATTTGAGTAGGAACTTACTTGTATGCAAGAAAATAAACATTTACCCTTTTAGTACATATACAGCAGATTTAATTTTTCTATTCCACCATATAGGTAAAAAAATCAATAACACGCCGGCTACGCCGCGCCGCGCCGGGTACGTTTACCAGCGCGCCGCTGCCGACTTTCATGACCGCGGTGCGGACCTCTACCACCGAACCGCCACGAGACGTTCCAATCATGCTGCGATCTCTTTCACTCTCTCACACCAAACGATACACATATCTCGCTCATCCATTTCATTGAGATTCGTTCTAAGATAAAACAAAATGACGATATTTTCTGTTTTAACAATAAAAGCTATAATTACGCGTGAAATTAAACAGTTTTCTTATCTCTCACAGTGCCTGTATAATTGGTGCCGAGTCTAAGACACAAGGAAGGCATATTGTCCACAGATTATTCCTAAAAAACACGATAAGCGGCGATGTAGGTATTCACCGGATGCTCGGAAGTGCAAGACTGGTAGTACTAATGGTACTCAGGTAATTACCCTGAATTCGTCTAGTAAATATGGAAGGCATACAAATCATCTACAGGTAAAAAATCTTAGATAGTTAGGTACGCGTTCTATTGAAAACTACCACCTCTCTTGGAGGTCGGTAAATAAAGGGTGTCGACCTTTGAAGGTGCACATAATGTGATGATCTGCATACCTAGTAGGTACTTAATTCATATTTGCAAGGAAACGTTTTCATTCGTATTCTAAATAACATTCATACAAGTACAAGGTACAATACCATTCGAAAAGCTTCCGAATCCGAGAGAAAACTGTACCTAGATAGGTACTCTGGAAAATACACTTACACACATTACGTACGTACTTACCTACTTACGAACACCTGACTTGAACATGTAGTAAAAAGTTAAAACATTTACATTATTGTAAAAGAACACAAAAAGTGTGTTTTGTTTTTATCCCAATCCGCAGCGGGAGTACGATGAGACGCGCCACGAGCGACGATTGTTCGTTAGTTATAATTTGAATAATATTAATTGTATCAAAAAGGGGCGCCCCCTGCCGCTTAACGCGCCAACGCCGATGCGACGCCGAAACTGACACCTATTCCGACTCCGACGCCTATTCCAACAATGACACCGACGCCGACGCAGACACCTATTCCAACAATGACAGCGACGCCGCCGCCGACGCCGATGCGACGCCAAAACTGACACCTATTCCGACACCGACGCCTATTCCAACAATGACACCGACGCAGACGCCGACACCTATTCCAACAATGACACCGACGCCGACGCAGACACCTATTCCAACAATGACACCGACGCCTACGCCGACGCCGATGCGACGCCAAAACTGACACCTATTCCGACACCGACGCCTATTCTAACAATGACACCGACGCCGACGCCGATGCGACGCCGAAACTGACACCAATTCCGACACCGACGCCGATGCCGACGCCGATGCGACGCCGAAACTAACACCTATTCCGACACCGACGCAGACGCCGACACCTATTCCAACAATGACACCGACGCCGACGCCGATGCGACGCCGAAACTGACACCTATTCCGACACCGACGCCTATTCTAACAATGACGCCGACGCCGACACCTATGCCAACAATGACACCGACGCCTACGCCGACACCTATTCCAACAATGACACCGACGCCGACGCCGACACCTATTCCAACAATGACACCGACGACGACGCCGACGCCGATGCGACGCCGAAACTGACACCTATTCAGAGACCGACGCCTATTCCAACAACGACACCGACGCCGACGCAGACACCTATTCCAACAATGACACCTATTCCGACACCGACGCCGATGCGACGCCGAAACTGACACCTATTCCGACACCGACGCCTATTCTAACAATGACACCGACGCCGACGCCGACACCTATGCCAACAATGACACCGACGCCTACGCCGACACCTATTCCAACAATGACACCGACGCCGACGCCGACACCTATTCCAACAATGACACCGACGACGACGCCGACGCCGATGCGACGCCGAAACTGACACCTATTCAGAGACCGACGCCTATTCCAACAACGACACCGACGCCGACGCAGACACCTATTCCAACAATGACAGCTATTCCGACACCGACGCCGATGCGACGCCGAAACTGACACCAATTCCGACACCGACGCCTATTCTAACAATGACACCGACGCCGACGCCGATGCGACGCCGAAACTGACACCAATTCCGACACCGACGCCGATGCCGACGCCGATGCGACGCCGAAACTAACACCTATTCCGACACCGACGCAGACGCCGACACCTATTCCAACAATGACACCGACGCCGACGCCGATGCGACGCCGAAACTGACACCTATTCCGACACCGACGCCTATTCTAACAATGACACCGACGCCGACGCCGACACCTATGCCAACAATGACACCGACGCCTACGCCGACACCTATTCCAACAATGACACCGACGCCGACGCCGACACCTATTCCAACAATGACACCGACGACGACGCCGACGCCGATGCGACGCCGAAACTGACACCTATTCAGAGACCGACGCCTATTCCAACAACGACACCGACGCCGACGCAGACACCTATTCCAACAATGACACCTATTCCGACACCGACGCCGATGCGACGCCGAAACTGACACCAATTCCGACACCGACGCCTATTCCAACAATGACACCGACGCCGACGCCAACACCTATTCCAACAACGACACCGACGCTGACGCCGACACCTATGCCAACAATGACACCGACGCCTACGCCGACACCTATTCCAACAATGACACCGACGCCGACGCCGACACCTATTCCAACAATGACACCGACGCCGACGCCGACACCTATTCCAACAATGACACCGACGACGACGCTGACGCCGATGCGACGCCTAAACTGACACCAATTCCGACACCGACGCCTATTCCAACAATGACACCAACGCCGACGCCGACACCTATTCCAACAATGACACCGATGCCGACGCCGACGCCGATGCGACGCCGAAACTGACACCTATTCCGACACCGACGCCTATTCCAACAATGACACCGACGCAGACGCCGACACCTATTCCAACAATGACACCGACGCCGACGCCGACGCCGATGCGACGCCGAAACTGACACCTATTCCGACACCGACGCCTATTCTAACAATGACACCGACGCCGACGCCGACACCTATTCCAACAATGACACCGACGCCGACGCCGACACCTATGCCAACAATGACACCGACGCCTACGCCGACACCTATTCCAACAATGACACCGACGCCGACGCCGACGCCGACACCTATTCCAACAATGACACCGACGCCGACGCCGATGCAACGCCGAAACTGACACCTATTCCGACACCGACGCCTATTCCAACAATCACACCGACGCCGACGCAGACACCTGTTCCAACAATGACACCGACGCCGACGCCGACGCCGATGCGACGCCGAAACTGACACCTATTCCGACACCGACGCCTATTCTAACAATGACACCGACGCCGACACCTATTCCAACAATGACACCGACGCCGACGCCGACACCTATGCCAACAATGACACCGACGCCTACGCCGACACCTATTCCAACAATGACACCGACGCCGACGCCGATGCAACGCCGAAACTGACACCTATTCCGACACCGACGCCTATTCCAACAATGACACCGACGCAGACGCCGACACCTATTCCAACAATGACACCGACGCCGACGCCGACGCCCATGCGACGCCGAAACTGACACCTATTCCGACACCGACGCCTATTCTAACAATGACACCGACGCCGACGCCGACACCTATTCCAACAATGACACCGACGCCGACGCCGACACCTATGCCAACAATGACACCGACGCCTACGCCGACACCTATTCCAACAATGACACCGACGCCGACGCCGACACCTATTCCAACAATGACACCGACGCCGACGCCGATGCAACGCCGAAACTGACACCTATTCCGACACCGACGCCTATTCCAACAATCACACCGACGCCGACGCAGACACCTATTCCAACAATGACACCGACGCCGACGCCGACGCCGATGCGACGCCGAAACTGACACCTATTCGGACACCGACGCCTATTCTAACAATGACACCGACGCCGACGCCGACGCCGATGCGACGCCTAAACTGACACCAATTCCGACACCGACGCCTATTCCAACAATGACACCAACGCCGACGCCGACACCTATTCCAACAATGACACCGATGCCGACGCCGACGCCGATGCGACGCCGAAACTGACACCTATTCCGACACCGACGCCTATTCTAACAATGACACCGACGCCGACGCCGACACCTATTCCAACAATGACACCGACGCCGACGCCGACACCTATGCCAACAATGACACCGACGCCTACGCCGACACCTATTCCAACAATGACACCGACGCCGACGCCGACACCTATTCCAACAATGACACCGACGCCGACGCCGACGCCGATGCAACGCCGAAACTGACACCTATTCCGACACCGACGCCTATTCCAACAATCACACCGACGCCGACGCAGACACCTATTCCAACAATGACACCGACGCCGACGCCGACGCCGATGCGACGCCGAAACTGACACCAATTCTGACACCGACGCCTATTCCAACAATGACACCGACGCCGACGCTGACACCTATTCCAACAATGACACCGACGCCGACGCCGACGCCGATGCGATGCCGAAACTGACACCTATTCCGACACCGACGCCTATTCCAACAATGACACCGACGCAGACGCCGACGCCGATGCGACGCCGAAACTGACACCTATTCCGACACCGACGCCGATGCGACGCCGAAACTGACACCAATTCCGACACCGACGCCGACGCCGACGCTGATGCGACGCCGAAACTAACACCTATTCCGACACCGACGCAGACGCCGACACCTATTCCAACAATGACACCGACGCCGATGCGACGCCGAAACTGACACCTATTCCGGCACCGACGCTTATTCCAACAATGACACCGACGCCGACGCCGACACCTATGCCAACAATGACACCGATGCCTACGCCGACACCTATTCCAACAATGACACCGACGCCGACGCCGACACCTATTCCAACAATGACACCGACGACGACGCCGACGCCGATGCGACGCCGAAACTGACACCTATTCCGAGACCGACGCCTATTCCAACAACGACACCGACGCCGACGCAGAGACCTATTCCAACAATGACACCTATTCCGACACCGACGCCGATGCGACGCCGAAACTGACACCAATTCCGACACCGACGCCTATTCCAACAATGACACCGACGCCGACGCCGACACCTATTCCAACAATGACACCGACGCCGACGCCGACACCTATGCCAACAATGACACCGACGCCTACGCCGACACCTATTCCAACAATGACACCGACGCCGACGCCGACACCTATTCCAACAATGACACCGACGCCGACGCCGACGCCGACACCTATTCCAACAATGACACCGACGCCGACGCCGACGCCGATGCAACGCCGAAACTGACACCTATTCCGACACCGACGCCTATTCCAACAATGACACCAACGCCGACGCCGACACCTATTCCAACAATGACACCGATGCCGACGCCGACGCCGATGCGATGCCGAAACTGACACCTATTCCGACACCGACGCCTATTCCAACAATGACACCGACGCAGACGCCGACACCTATTCCAACAATGACACCGACGCCGACGCCGACGCCGATGCGACGCCGAAACTGACACCAATTCCGACACCGACGCCTATTCTAACAATGACACCGACGCCGACGCCGACACCTATTCCAACAATGACACCGACGCCGACGCCGACACCTATGCCTACGCCGACACCTATTCCAACAATGACACCGACGCCGACGCCGACACCTATTCCAACAATGACACCGACGCCGACGCCGACGCCGATGCAACGCCGAAACTGACACCTATTCCGACACCGACGCCTATTCCAACAATCACACCGACGCCGACGCAGACACCTATTCCAACAATGACACCGACGCCGACGCCGACGCCGATGCGACGCCGAAACTGACACCTATTCGGACACCGACGCCTATTCCAACAATGACACCGACGCCGATGCCGACTCCGATTGGACGCCGAAACTGACACCAATTCCGACACCGACGCCTATTCCAACAATGACACCGACGCCGATGCCGACGCCGATGCGACGCCGAAACTGACACCTATTCCGACACCGACGCCTATTCCAACAATGACACCGACGCAGACGCCGACACCTATTCCAACAATGACACCGACGCCGACGCCGACGCCGATGCGACGCCGAAACTGACACCTATTTCGACACCGACGCCTATTCCAACAATGACACCGACGCCGACGCCGACGCCGATGCGACGCCGAAACTGACACCAATTCCGACACCGACGCCTATTCCAACAATGACACCGACGCCGATACCGACGCCTATTCCAACAATGACACCGACGCCGACGCCGACACCTATTCCAACAATGAAACCGACGCCGACGCCGACGCCGATGCGACGCCGAAACTGACACCTATTCGGAGACCGACGCCGATGCTGTCACCAATTTTAATACCGACACCTTTTCCGACACTGACACCGAGTTCGACGCCTATTCCGACACTGACACTTATTTTTTTAATGACACCAACGCCGACGCCCTTTCTGATACCGACGCCGACAGTTAAATAAATTGATCTTCTTTTTAAAATAAAATTAAAAAAAAAATTAAGAAATTGATTTTTTAAACTTTATAAAGTCTATAATTGCGTTCACCTCTGATTTTGAAGGGCAGTCAGTGCGCTCTAAGGTTTTCTCGTACGCGGACGTACGTTTATTCCAAACAAACGGAGTTAGACAGGTTTCCGGTCGCGGCGATCGGATGTGCTAGCAAGGATTGCTATAGATATTAGTGAATATAAACATGTGGTTTATTTGTGTGAGTGACCGTTATTTTGGACGCCGTTCGTTCCTTTTGGTGGAAGGATGAGCAAGCTGTTGGCGGGCGGACAGCATAGAGGACAAAGGAGCGTATCCCTTACAAAAAATCCATAGCATTTGTTAATTGATCAATTAATCATTTGTAGGGTGTGTTTAGTGATAGGCTTCTTGTGACGGAGCGACGAGCGGGTCCTCTGAAAGTAGGTCCTTCCCGCCCATTTTTCCCACGTGCCTAAGGGCATATATATCGGCTGGTGTCTTCCTGTTACATTCCAGGAGCCCAGTCGAATATGCCACGACATCGTGGTATAGTTTGGAACTACGGGTATCAAAAGGGGCCCCATTCCCAAACAAGTGTCCTAAAACAAAGCTTTAAGAAGCAAAGGTTTTAGCAAAGCAAAGGTAAGTATAGTTAGGCAGAGATTTGAAATACTTACATAGATTAGTTATATCCGAACACCACTGCTCTAAAAGCTTACTAGAATTTACCTATATACATACCTACGCCCATGTATATGCAGTTTGTAATGACAAGGAAAGAACGTTCAAATATTATGCGTCATATCTGTTGTTAGAAAGAGATAAATGAGCAATTCGTGTTACCACCGAATATTTCGACTGCTGCCATTAAAAGTTATACGGGAAGAATCGTACCGGGGTTCTTAGTCACTTTTCCTGAGGAACCCCACTTATTATAATAATAATTATAATAAAAAAAAATTTAAGCAAAAAAATGGAACCGACTTCAACACCCAAAAGTGTGAAATAACTTGTTGAAGTCGGTACCATGATAGTTCAAAAGTACGTATTATCACAAAACTTTGCGTATGGTACTGACTTCGACGAGTTATTTCACACTTTTGGGTGTTGAAGTCGGTTCCATTTTTTTGCTTAAAATTTTTTTCACACTTTTTAGTGGCCTTTGCCACTTACGGGATCGATTATCATTCATTTTTAACAACTATATCATCGAGATAGGTAAATATTTTTCAGGAATTTTAGTGTAACTCAAAAACGGCTTAACCGATTTAGATGAAATTTAAAATGGGACCAAACGACAAGCATCACCTTTGAAACAAAAAAAATAATTTTCAAGATCGGTTCACTCAGTCCAGAGTTCTGGGGTAACAAACATAAAAAAAAACATACAGACGAATTGAGAACCTCGTCCTTTTTTGGAAGTCGGTTATTAAAATTATAATAATAGTTCACATAATCACTTTTGCTATGAAACCATCTACAGAAGTTACGGTTCAAAAGTTACGGGCACATGTCTATATAGGTAGGACGAAAGAACTGAGTAGTCATACAGATGTAACACAAATTTCAATCCGACTAACTACCTACTAAGTAACTATTAAAGTCAAAGTTATAATAAATATATAACTTCCCTTTATTTGAATGATTGAATATCTAAATTCCTAGAAAGTAGTTGGTCGTCTCGTAAAGTGTGTTAAGTGCATTAGAAATTAGTTCTCGTTTAATTGTACAGTAGCTTATAAATAACAAAATGAAATATTTTACTTAGGGTTAAAAATCTAGATACCTACTAAAATAGAAATTAACAATGCCGTGTCTGAACTTTAATCAACTCGTTGTTATAAAGATTTTATAAATCAATATAAAGAAAAGTACTTACCCAATATTTTTTTTACTTGAGTTTCAATAATTCATGACTTGCAAATTAACGTATGGTAAAAAAATATTGTATATTTCGTAAAATAAATGCACAAAAAATTATGGAGTAACGAATGGCACAGATCCCACGTCCAAACGGCCCGAGCGCTGCGGGCAGACTGATTTTCGTTGAGATTTCTTCTCGCGATCACGCAATTTTGTGCCAAAAATTCATAAAAATGTTTTCAACACAAGTTGGTAAGTAGTTCATTAGAGTATAGTATTAGCTATTTTTAAAAAAAAGAAACGTTGCAATTACATCAATTATGCCTCTTAAATTAATAAAAAACAGTCTAAAAAGGGTCGCCGATTACAATTTATTACAGAAGAACTAATAAGCTTTCGTAAAAACTAGTCAACTAATTCACTCAATAAAGAATTAAATAATATGATATATTTTTTTCGCACTTTTTGAACGAATAGTTTCGGTAAAAGAAGATTCCAAAAGTGCGCGTTTCACTACGGTGATCACCTTAAAATGAAGATTATCTAAAAACCCGAGTGACCTTAATTTGAATATCTTAGTATACCATAATATCGCACACCTAGATCTAAAGAGGTATTAACTCAAAAAAACAGTTGTTTGAGAAAAAGCGAAAAACTTATTTCTGTGTTCCTGTGCACTACAGGAGTTTTCTGTTTTGAATTATTTTATTTATACACAGCTAGAATAACCAAATCGTAGGAACCGGGAGTTTTAATCAAGTTTTGAGGCTGGAAAATGGACTTTTGGAGTTATTTCTCTATTGCTTAAAAATATATCTATATTTGTTTTATTATTTTGAGTTGAACCTGTGTTGGTGAATTAAGTTTTTAGTCGGCTCTCTTTTGAAGGGACACCATTAATTTAAAACGCAAAAGTATTTTGAATTATTTATAATTCGTCCAATTAACAGAGTGAGCTGTGACCAGCAGTAGGTGTATATTGGATGTTTAAAATTGCAACAAAAGTAGTATTACTGAAACCAATCAAAATTATTAATTATTAATACTGAAACAATAAACAAATAATGTCTTGTGCTTCTTTTAGTAATAAAATACAGACTTACAAACATATTTTTCTTACAAGTATTTCAACACAACATATAAAATACAGGAAACTATGAAAAACAATTTAAAATGCACGTCATAAATCACATTTAACTTATACTTAATATGCCAATCTCCAAATAGCTATAAAAATCTTAGTGTTAAGGGCTCTAAAATTTTGTGTGCTTGAGTAAATATATTTAGACTTTATTTGTTGCGAGTGACTACTATAAATTTTCTTTGCCTTTTATATGCATTATATGCATTTTGACACATAATTTGTCCAAGATTCAGGCATCTCACGACATCTGGTGCGTCATGTAGAAGTCTAGTTCTCCATAGAACAACAAAAATCATCTCAAAATGTTTGTTAGGACGAGTAGAAGTCAACCCTAAGAGGTTGTTAGCATTTTACCAATAGCCCTGTATACGCCTGCGGAAACTTTATTATTCCATTCAAGGCAGTAAATAATACTTCTATTTCAATACACATACAGTTTTCGATACTTTATTATTTGACTTAAATATGTACGCGCAGGAATTACAAAAATAAAGAAGACCATTTGTTAAAATTCTATTTTTCTTTCATATCGATTTCTGATCGATCGATGGTAACATCTCGATTGAACGCCAACAGTAAGGAGGCTATGATTCGGATTTTGAACTCCGAAGATAAGAAACTCCTTTGTTTGTTTTTCTAAGGAAAATTAATCAAAAACAGCAATCTCTTTAGTTTCAATCTACTGGCATCATATTAAAATGGGATAAAAAGCACTTTTGGTAACGCCAACGCTTATTCGTAGCACTAACATAGTGTAGAGTAGTAGGGAAAGTATAATGCAGAATGTGTTAATACTTACAAAAACTATTGTGATATTCTTGCAGTTCTCTTCCTTTCTTTCAGAGAGGTTCACTTTGTAACTAGGTTCCGATATGATAGCAACAGATGTATCCATGGTATTTGTGACTAGAATATCTAAAAAACATTACAAGATAGTAAGTAGTAGAAACTGCAGCATCTAAAATGTGATTATCTAGTTGAAAGGCGTGGTTTAATATGCCGGAACTGGTACCTAACGAAACTCAAATTCTGTGTTAATTATATGTAGGATTTGTTTACGGAAAAAGCGCGAGGCCCACCTAGTGTTAAGCGGTAACCTATGACATATGCATTTCAGCACGAATACCCTGATAAATAAAGCAATCTTAAGATCTCTATGAGATTTACTGTTTTTCTAAGACATTAAAGAACTATGTACCATTGTTTTTATCATAAGTTGGTGTTTGATACCTTGATTAACAAAATACTACCTACGAACTAATATACAACACTGCAGCTACTACAATGAAAGCATTTAGACAGCATACAAGTCATTCCAGACTCGCAGGCAGGCTCCAGCTTAGTACCAGTTGGCAGCGTGCCCAGCATTCTGGCAGCAGTGACAGAAGTTTTAATTGAAATCTATTCAACCCTGACGGAGGTAAGTAGTAACAAACGTACAATACTCACTCATTCTCTCTCATATACACACAGAAAGCTAAATTCAGAATAAATTTATTCAATTTTGGCGTCTACTTTTATGTAGGTCCAAAAAATATTAAATTAGACCATGAAAAGGTTTAATGTAGGTACATATGTACCTCTATCTGAGTTTAAATATTTCATATATACGGGCGCACCGAGCTTTTTAGGCGCGCCGCGTATGTGTGCGTAAGTAAGGCACGCCAACAGCATCCGTCCCCGTCCGACGGCCGAAGAATTACTAAAGCGGATAGGGACAAAGCACCGGGGCTCTGACTAAAATGGGCGGAACATGCGTGAATTTGAGTATTTCTTTCGTATAATAAAAACAAATACTTATTTGAAAAATGTAATGTGTATACGTTATAGAAAACATGTTGTTTTTTTTATTATTCCAATACCGATGACTCTCCGTTAAGTATTTACGCCGTACTAAGGGTTTATTTCGTTTTTTAGATGTAAGTATGAATTTTTTTCTATAGAGAAAATTTTAAGTAATCGTGTTTCCAAAGTGTATGATTTATAGAATGAATCCTTAAATATAATATATATTAATTATATAACTCAAAATTTAGAAATAAAGATACAGCAAGGGATCAAACAAACCATAATTACGTATCGTTGCCTCGGTGCAGGCTTAAACAAGATTGAACTACTAGGGTACACATGAATTGCACTTGCGATGGTAGGTACTTGTTTATTAGATACTTACGTCCAAAGATATTTGCCGATGTTGAACTGAAGTTGATATAAATGCACACAGTCACGGTGGCGGTCATGTCTTCCACTTTTAAAACCTGAAAATTATAAAAAAATATGTCTACAAACAAATCTGCACTTTCTTTGTTTGTCTGTATATATGTGGGTGCCGTAAAACTGTAGCAATATCTAGTGAACAAGACTTTTTAATGCCGTTTGGTGGAGCTCAATGTCTCTTTATTGTAAGTAGATTATGGTGTGGTAATAGGTGAAAAATAGCATTGGAAATGTCTCTCAATGACAGCTGTCAGAACACAAGATTAGGTTTTAGGTGACAGATTTGCTACTTGAACATAGTAGCTACATACCTAGAAGGGCATTCGCAAATTTTGTATTTGATTATCATTTTCTTATTTGTTGACAGCTTTAGGGTAAAGAAAGAATGACATTTGAATCTATATAGTACGTTAATCAAGAAATCATCTCTCCTCTTTAATTATCACCCACAGTAGCCATACCTACGATACGATCTCGAAACATTACGAAAATACTTTCTGACACCATTTTGGTCGAAATAG
Source organism: Plagodis dolabraria (assembly GCA_963854805.1). NCBI lineage: Eukaryota > Metazoa > Arthropoda > Insecta > Lepidoptera > Geometridae > Plagodis > Plagodis dolabraria. The sequence continues at coordinate 27,648,955 of OY978448.1, read as the reverse complement.
CTTTGAGCTTCAAATGAATTATTAACATTATTTATTTCTTCTTTGTTTCGATTAGATTCTAATTGCTTTTTTTGTATCGTATTAAATATTTAAATAGTCTCGAAACAGGTAAAAGTACTTACAGGTGGTGCAGCAACTTGTGATTTTAAAGTAACATGTACTGTTTGGGGGCACTTAAGCAGCAGTACCGTAGCCGTGCCAGGTGCACCGATTGCCAGCTCTATAATAAAGAAAGAAGTAGGTAGTAAAGAGGTCTGATAGTACTTTGGCCTAATTCTTGATAATGACGATGATAGTACCAATTCTGAAAGAGTGATAAAAGAGTTGCAAAATCTATGGACTGCCGGAGGTCTACGTGTATGTTATAATATGAATAAATGAATATGAATAATAATATGAATATGAATATAAATGCCACCACAGACTTGCACTTGATCTTTGGATATTTGGGCTGGTGACAAAACTCGCTTACTAACTTTTCATCACACTGGCATAAGAGAATATGTCACCAAGTAACTAACAGTGCATTCCAGGACCTCCTTGAGAGCCAGTACAGGTCTGTCACTTTCCTTGACCACATAGTCTCTTATAGACACGTGACATAGTGATCAAAATCCCTTGCAGGTGGAAAAAATATGATATTATTATTTTTTTATTACCGTCACATTCATTTCCATTTACATCCGGCACCACTAGCAAACTGAATCCTAAGCGATTCATGCCTGCGCGCTGAATTCTCTGCGTATAATGCAGGTTTGCCAAAGAAATCTGGTTAGCGCTGGTTAAAGTCAGAAGAGTCTCTCTTACTTCGTTGCCTGATAGAATGTAGACTACTCCATCGTCTTCATACGGGGCGCCTACGAATATTTCTGGAATAAAATAGATTATTTTTCATATCATGATACAATTATGTTAGAGTAGCGTTGGAACTCAGACTCGGTTTGCCAATTTGTGAACACCGTCGCCGATCATGCTTCTTGATCTTTACCATTTAATAAATGCAACCAAGTCGTTTCAACTCGGATTCAAATGATAATCATATTCCAGATGCTTTTGAATTTTAATCTGATGTGAAAGTTTTACTCAAGGAAAAAATGTGCTAAGCGTGATTAACAGGACACTTCTCACTGTGACTTTAGTCACTAATGCTTGTTGGCTTGTGTTGCGTAATATGGATATTTTTATATTACGCAACACAAGTCATACTTTGCATCCAGTGATTTTGTTTTTATTTTCCTTTTTACGAACGTGTACCAATCCAACTTAACAAGTTAGAGGGTTTTAATTATAACGTGAGAGGTAGTCTCTTTTGTGATTGGTTATTGATAAATATAGTGTCTATATTATTATTCGGAAGTGAATGCTCCTAATGATGCTTTCCTAGTCCATATATTGTCAGTGACACCACTGGAGTGTCGTTCACAATTTTGTTTTGTAAACTACACCATAGTAGTGATGTTACCATTGAAAAAAATAGCTTACTTGCGCAATACAGGGTTGAGTTTGGAAATTGTTATTTTTGTTGTACAAGGAAGCAAATATTGTTATCAAAGTCCTGGTGTATGTGCCCAATTGACGTATTTGCATTTTATAATACAAAATGTTTTATGAATAAAAATTAAAACTAAATAAATTATTTTATTAGAAGTAACAAAATATAACTAGAATAACAATTAGTCGGCTGCGGTATGATTTTTTTAAATAGCTGTTAGAACTTTGGCCACTAGGTATTTCACCAGATGGTCAATGATGATGTGGTCGAAGATGTTAATCAGGCCAACCTGGAATTACTGACTCTCAAGGGCAGCTGTCGAAGCACATCGCTGTGTACAGCGACATATCTTCTACTTGAGGGTGGTAGCATGCCAGGCAGAGAATACCTCTCTAAATGCTCTAGCACCATGTTATAATGACTGCCATCCTAGGACAACAACCAGGGCCGAAGGCTTCACGTGCACGGAAGCGCTCAGTAGCTATGTCACTGGCGGCCACCCATCATATTCATGACCGCGGAGGACATTGCTTAACTTAGCTGATCGGTTAAGAACGGCAAAGCAAAATTCGCTACCAGCGCTTTGAGTGTAGTAACCAAAGTAAGTAGTAACCAAAAATAAATTGTCAAAGACACCCCAAAGTAAATGTCTAATGGTATCGTTGTCAATACGTCTTAGTCGTTCTTAACTAGTCAACTAGGTAAAGGAACATTTACTGCAGCCACCTGTGGATGCGGAGCCGCTATTGACATTTACTGGAGTTACCGTTCTTCGGGCCGTCAGCACGTTAATCGATCCCGTTGTTGTCTCAGGTTAGGGCGTGAAACTAACTCCTAGGGCTGTGAAAGTAACTCCTAGTCCTTGCTCTGTAAACTTCGACGCCGCGATAGGCTAATACAGTGCATTAATTTTAATTTTATCCTGATTTTTAATTACAACTATTTCATTATATATGATTTTAAAGTATTTTATACCTGGTATATTATCTCCATCCACATCGTTAGCGGCAACAGCGGTTCCAAATCGACTTCTTTCTTTATTTCCAAATATACAGCGCATTCTGTTTCTTTTTTCTGAATTCTAAAAGAATTATTGTACATTTATCTTTTTACACGGTGAATATTAACAACGTATGATGACTACAATATTACGCATATGCTTTGGTCGTTCTCACAGTCGGTTTAGTTTAATCATTACGGTCTTCGATGTTTGTATTAGTTAGAGTGTGAATTGGTGGCCGAAAATTATACATCGATTAACTGTGTTAAATCGATATTATCGATGTTCTGCGGCAAAACTATTAACAACTACCGTCACTATTTTAATACAGAACTATATGTGAAGTTCTATAGCTCTGTACTGTATCTATGGAGCAATCAATGGTTTCTATCTAGTACTTTCAATATTATTAGTAGTATTGATTGCTCCAATACTAAAGCCATGTAATAGCCATGTTAAAGCCATGGCTCAATAATCTTTTTCACAGTATGTAAAGCGAATGCTGCTACCCTGCTAATTCTAATTAAATTTTGGTCTGTGTCGATAGTTGTAATGATGCCATCTATTGGACTCAATCAATACTATTGACCATATCGATACTATATAATAACTGATTATCAAAGTCAACCATCGATAGTGAAACTACAGATATATCGGAAACAATAGCATAGTAGCAAGAGTATTCTAAAGTTGTTAGAAAAGAGCGTGTTTAGCTTACGATGTCCCCGCCTAAGTAGATATGCAAGGCCCCGTACTCAAGCTCGTCACTTTCGTCAGTCTGCGCAGGCGCACCGATGAGCAGCTCCGATAAACCGTCCAAATTCAGATCCGTCGCAGCCAACGTGTATCCAAACATTGCATTCACTGACTGATCCGTGATAGTGTAAGGTATCCGGTTTCTGTTAAGCACTAATTTCAATGTCTTCGTATTGCTCTCCATGTCTTCTTGCCACGGCTGCAAAAATATAATCTGAAATCGAAAAACATTAAACTGAACCGCGTGCAAAAAGTGAGAATGATGGGTAGTCCGTAGGCTTAATGTTTATTTGTAAAACGTGTGTACTTTAGGAGTGCACGATATGTATATCGATATTATTCAACCGATACAACACCATAGCTCACTTGACATAATATTTGACCAAAACCTTTACATTTTCAAAATGGATGTTGGCAAAGTTGTTTTTTATGGCAAATTGATCGTAAACGTTGCTAACACTTCTTAAATTTTATTATTTTCATTTAACTTTTAACAATATAATATAAGTGCATACTGATCATAATGTGTACACATATTTAGGAATATAGTCCGGCTCGTAAATGTTAACCTATATCATATGTGTTATTTTAATGATTATATTCTGTTTTGTGTATCAATATAAATAAATTAGATACTGATTTATGGTTGGCAATTTGATTAAAAATAAAACGTAAAACCACGAATTTTGAATAATTAGCCTTCGTAACGGCATTTTTTTATGCAAGCCTATTTTTTTATGCTAGGTCTAGAGAAAAAAATATTGGGAATAAAAAAATTTAGTTGATTTTTTTTCTTTACCCTAGCCGTTTTTACTTATATCAACCTGTAAAACCTGTCAAATATTTAATATTATAGACTAACAAAATACAAGAAAAACATTTTTTACGATATATCGCGAAGTATCGATACATCACTACGATATTTATATCGAAAATAATATCGATACTTTTTTGTTTGAACATCCTCAGTGTACTTACTTAGCTACGTGGTGTACTCATTTTAGTAAATAATATAGGATAATTCAAGACCACAGGGTGTAGTCGAAAGTTTAGTCAGAGTTATCTGACCAATTGGGAGTTCCTATAGTGAAAAACATTGGTCATGACATGTTTTGCTCTATGAGGCATGCAAATTGAACAATGATATTATAAATATATTCTTCTGTCATTTTTCCTTAGCTGTCGTCACAGCATGGGTTGATAGCAGCGGAACCCTATAGGGTTTTAGTTGGTACAACCATCTGCTTCACTGCGCGTGTATGCGTAGATGCATTCTTCTTATGTTAAAAATATGGTGACGGGACAATTTGCGAATGCCCGGCTGGCTAGCTACCCTTCAGGTAGGATATCTGACGCCATGCTCCTAACACTGCAGGTTTACGGCTTACACCTAAGTTATGCCTGCTTACCACTTTCGGTTATGTTCAAAGGTTAGTATAGTTCTATCATGAATCAGTAAAATATACGAAAACGAGCTATTTTTATTTTGAATTTCCTCTTACATGTTTCCATCTAGAACGTATCGAACTTACCTCGCCAGTCATCTTATTAGTTTGCATGCTGACAGCATACACAGTCGTTCTTGAAAAGAATTTTCCAGCAGCGAGCCCGTATCCTAAAACACGACACTTTGTCAAACAAAGACGGCGCGGAAGTGGGGTATAGAAGCGAAAGCTTTCGTACGACAGATAGGATTTTCTCTCAACGGGTCGTACCTCGTGTAAAGGATGGCCATTGCCACACAGCGTGCGTGGTAATGCATCCAACGTTATACCATTGGACCCCGTGCAGCCTGGGCGGCTTTTATGATACGTAGATGACGTATAATATATTATATTATTTCATTTAGATCGTCCTTCATTTCAATATGTGCCTAGAGTCTTAATATTACCATAAACTGTATTTAATTTTTGAATATTACTCAAATAAAATATTATAGAATTTATCTATTATAAATAAAACAAATTAAGTTAAAAAAATTATAAAATAATTATATGAGAATTATTTTTGAAGCGCTCGTAGCGAAGTTTGGTTAGCCGCTCTGAACCGATCAGCAAAGTTAAGCAACGTCCACCGCGGCCATGAGTTGGAAGGGTGACCGCTGGTGACATTACTACTGAGCGTTTCCGTGCATCGGAGGGCACGTTAAGCCGTAGATCTCGGTTGTTGTCTTAAGATGGCAGTCGTTATAGCATCGTGGTAGGGCATTTTACGAATGCCCGCGTAGCTAGCTACCACCCTTAAGTAGATAATCTGTCGCCAAGCACTTAACGGCTCGTTCCGGCAACTGTCCTTGAGAGCCAGTAATTCTAGGTTAGTCTGAATAACATCTTCGACCACATCATCACTTACCATCAGCTGAGACAGTTGCCAAAGGCTAACCAAACAAGCATACAAAAAAATATAAAAATTTGCATATGCAAATAAAAAGCTAACAATATATGATACACTTAGGTGTATTATATATTATATATCGTTTTACCATCGTAGATAACGAGGTCAAGTGATGATGATAATTAAAAGTATTCTATGTATTCATCCAGGACCTCTTCTTCTTCTTACATATATTATTTTTTGTTTTTCATTTGTCTTTAGCATCAAGAAACTAACCTCGAGGGTGGAATTGACGGCCCGGATAATCTGGCAACTAATGTGTGATATTGCACTCATTCGGAATTTAAAATATTATTTTTCTGAGGTGCTTACAGTATGGTATAGTAGTTTTTTTTTATAACTGATACATTTTCTATTAAATCAAAAAAAAACGTCGCAAAAAGTGTGCATTGTTTTTCATTGTGCATTGTTTTTCAGCACCCTTAGCGCGATCGGTTCGGTAGTGTTGGTGGTTGATCCTCCGCGAAAGCGTCGAGGCTCCCACCGCACCATCGGCCACCACCCTCAGGTGAGCTGAAAAACACCCTCCGGTAATTACCTTGCGTCGTAGGCGGCCCGTGCACTCCGCATAGGTAAGAACCGTGCAGATACTGGCTAGGCATTTTATAACAAAACGCCAGATCCAGTATCGCTGCGATACAGTACCATCCACATCGTCTGTTTGCTGCTTGGCGGTCTCCTTGTGTCGGCCACCTTGCTGGGCTATCCCGAACGGGGTTCCACCTGGTAGGGGAAGCGCCGCTCCTAGAGACCACAAGCAGTAGCAGAACCAGAGATCACGTGTACCACCATCACCCAACTTATCATCATCACCACCGTCATCCACCATCAGTCATAAACCATGGCGGATGAAGACCCTCCGCCTCGAAAGGACCCCGATCCTACCGAGCAACACACTCCGATTGAAGAGGGCATCGTTTGCAGGGACCTCTTTAATCCGGAAAAATCTGTTATAGTTCCGGCGTCAGCACTCGGCCTGCGAAGGGCACCGAGACCACGCAAAGCGAAGGAAACTGCGGCGAGCAAGGCAGCAGAGGTATTCACCTCGTCAAGGGTTACACCCACGTCAGATGAAACCAGTACGGCAGCCACGCAGCCAGAAACCATTACGAAGGCAACCACATCATTTCCGGTCAAGCCGACCGGAACTAAAAGTCGGAAGGCGGAAACCGACCAAGGGCTCATAGGCTTGCGATCTGAGCATCGCATAGAACATGAACCCGAACGGGAACGCCCAGACAGACCGCCCAAACAGGCTAGGCGGTCTTCCTCCGAGGGGGACGAGGGGGGTGACGAGAAACGTTACAAACCTAAAACTTCGATCACCCCACCGAAGAAAGCATACAAAAAGAAAGCCTCGGCCGCCACGCGCGCCAGCCGCAGCCCTTCAACCTCATCATCACCACAATATTCATCGGCACACTCATCATCATCATCCTCATCGCCATCTGACACCGACAATGAAGGAGCAGGTGAAGTAGTCTATGCACAGGTACATACACACACAGACTCCACTTCCTATGCGGCACTGGAGTCGGTCCCTATGGAAGCGGCTCCGATGCCATCACCTCCATCACCAACCGCAGAAGCGGCCACATCATACGCAGCGCAGCTAGCAACACCATCACCAGCAATAAGACACGGTACCTCGACAGTATCAGGTACAAACAATAAAAATGAAAATGCTATTATAGCAGCTCAGGATAACATACCGCAACTAGCGGCTAGCTCTGAGTTGCAAAAGAAAGGCTACCCACCGATAGTAGCAGATGCACTGCCGGACTGGGTTCCGCTGTTTGCGAGAATGCGGAACAAACTGGGAAGGCCGCCAAACGTCAAACCCTTTAAAAAGGGATTCAGATTCAGTTGCACAACTACTGAAGAATTCAGACTTGTGCAACGAATGCTTACCGAAGCGGCAGAAAAAGACGCACGAGTATCGTGGCACTGCTTCGCTACTAAGGACGAGCTGCCCACAAAGGTGGCAATTAAAGGGCTGCCATTCGGTATAAACCCCGCGGAGACCATACAGGAGCTCGCCGTCAGGCATTTCACGGTTAAATACGTGAAAGAAATAATGCCCAGGAAGGGGGTCAGGGGGGACCTACTACACGGTTCTGGACAGACTGCCTGATGAAGATCTTAAGAAGCTATACGCCATCACTGAAATACTGAATATTCCCAACGTCAGCGTGGAAGGATGGGCCCCGCGTAAAGGCACTGTCCCCCAGTGTCACAGATGCCAAGCTTTTGGGCACGCGTCGGGCGGATGCCACAGACCGCCGCGTTGTGTAAAGTGTGCGGGGGAGCACTTAGCAGCAAACTGCGACCTTGCAGGGCAAATCAAGTGCACGAACTGTAAGGGCCCCCACGTGGCGTGCAGTAGAAGGTGCCCACATTACCTGCGGGAAGCACGCAAAAGGGGGATTATTATCCCGCCCCCCTACCCTAAACAACAACCGCCGAATCAACAACAAAATCCCTGGGGACTGGGGACACCAAAATGAGCCGCAACCGGCACCGCAAAGCACCGGCTGGCCAGTCATACAACAGAACCTCTACCTCCCGGTCGAAGCAAACCCCCCCACGGAAAGGGGGGCAAAACTCCCGAGAAGGCGTAAGAGCAACAGACGCAATAGAAAGAAGAGTCAACATCAACAAGAAGCCGCTGCCCCCATGCAACCGCCAGCCGCGGCTTCCACCCCGCTTCACTCTGGCACAAGGGCAGTGACACGCGCCCCCCCCACCAGACAAGAAGGCACTACACCTACAGGCCAACCTGCACCAGCCTTTGTACCGCTGCAAGTACAAAGAAGAGCTGCAGGCAACGGCGATGTACAACCCGACAACAAGGGCATGGTAAAGGAGCAACCGCGCCCCCCCCCGCTCGAAGTCTAGAAGACCAGGAGCAACTCCGTCAAGGCCCCAGTCACGTGGCCCCCAACCACGTGGCCCTCAATCCCACCCGCAACCCTGCGGGCCCACCATGCACCAGCCGCGCCCACAAATGCGTGGAACCACCTATCAACAGCGCCCCCTGTCCAGAGGGCCTGCCGCACACCAGCAACGCCCCCAATCAAGGGAACCCAACCCGAATGCAAATCAGGCGCGCCCAAGCTCTCAAGGACCACGCCCTGCCCAAGCATCACAAGCACATCAGTTGCCCTTCTACATTGATCCCAGAGGGGGGCACCAGATGGGGCCAAATCACCAGATGTGGAGGGGGCAAGTCCCACCACAATGGGAAGACCCAAGGGTGCACCAGCATCCCCAACACCAACGTGAAGGCGGGTTTATGCCCGGCCCGTACCCACACCAAGCACCAACAGGCAGCGGAGGGAACCCTATGGCCATAATCCTAGGGGTCCTTACGGAGCTGCTTGTCTCTATAGCCGCCGGAGCTGACCTCCAAGAAGCGGCCAGGAGAGGCCTCAGTATCCTGGCACGCATCCAGTATGGATAGGTCCATCAGAATTCTTTACTGGAACCCCGGCGGAGTCAGGGGAAAGAAGAATCAGCTCAGGACTCTCGCCCAAATGCAGAACGCTCATATAATTCTGCTGGGCGAGACTAAGTTGAAGCCGGCCCTGGACTTCAAGCTACCGAACTATTATACGTACCGCAAGGACTGCCTATCCGAAAGAGGGTTCGCATACAGAGGGACGGCAGCTCTCGTAAGAAGAGATGTCGTGCATGATGAGCTACCGATCCCGCAACTCCAGGAGCTTATAGCCAATGGGGTCATCATTAACACCAGCCAGGGAGAGCTGCGTATCTTCGCAGGGTACAGACCTCCCAAACCAACCATCTACACCAGAGACTTTTCGGTGGTCTTAGAAGACAAGACCCCCACGCTGTTGGTTGGCGACTTCAACGCCAAGCATACTGCGTGGGGCTCCAGAATAACCAACAGAGTCGGAAAAGCACTCTACGACGCAGCCGAAAGGAACGACTTCGAGCTGATCGGCCCTGACGAACCGACGAATGTACCATCCTCGCCGTCACACTTACCAGATGTGCTGGACATTGTGGCACACAAAGGGCTTCAGGGAAGCATTCATGTGGAGGTGCTGTACGACATGGACGAACAGCACCTCCCCATTCTTGTCACAGTAGGACAAGAGACCAGCCCTCTTAATAGACCTCCCAGACAACGCACCAACTGGATTGCCTACGCCCAACTACTCGAAAGCTTGACCATTGGGCCGGTGAGCACCCCAGAAGAGGTGGATAATGCCGCTTTACTAATAACGGAGAGACTGACACAAGCGAAGGAGCAGTCAACAACAACCTGCCCACCACCAGCTAAAAGAGCAGAACTGCCCGTGGAACTGCAGAAGAAAATACAGCAGAAAAGGGAACTCAGGAAGCTGTGGGCCGGTACAAGGTGCCCTAAGCTGAAACGTGAACTGAATGCCCTAACAGCAGAAGTAGCACAAGCAGTGGAAGGTTGGCGTGGGGTTTCTTGGGACAGAGTGATCGACCAGGCGACAGAGCACACGACCAACCTCCATCACTTAAATAGAGCGCTGACGCGTGCGCCCCAACCAATTTACCCACTCCTGGTTAACGGAGTAAGAAAATACGATCCCAGGGCGAGAGCTGAAATCATGGCAGAACACCTGGAGACGCAGTTCACGCTCCACCCTGTAAGATCAGAAGTCAGCCAATCCACAAGACTACACTACAGGGATGTCCAGAGGACAGTTGAAATCCTGCTGAACAACCAGGCACAACCGCTGGGCGGTGATGAATACATCTCCCCAGCAGAGACGTGGAGAGCAGTGAAGAGACTCCCGAGGAAGAAGGCGCCGGGTCATGATGGCCTACCTATCGCAGCAATACACCAACTCCCAAAGAATGGCCTAGTAACCATTACTAAGCTCTTCAATGGGATCTTAAGAACTGGCTACTTTCCTGAATCATGGAAGCTTGCGAGGGTCATCATGATCCCTAAACCGGGAAAGGACAGAAGGTTGGCCCAGTCCTACAGGCCAATTTCACTGCTCCCACACCTGGCCAAATTATTTGAGAGGTTGATGTTGAGAAGAATCAGATCCCACATCGAACCGAGAGACGAACAGTTTGGGTTCCGCAGCCATCACTCTACTACCCTACAACTGACAAGAGTGATTAACGAGATGGCTGCGAACCTGAACCAGGACAAATGCACGGTTGGAGTGTTTTTGGACGTGGAGAAGGCCTTCGATAGAGTGTGGCACGAAGGCCTTCTCTACAAATTGGCGCAGACAACACTACCGGTGCAGTACATCTACATAATTGCGAGCTACCTCAAGAAAAAGAAATTCTATGTAACAGTGGAAAACAGAGAGTCAAGTCTAAGAGAGATACAAGCCGGTGTACCCCAAGGCAGCTGCCTATCGCCTGGGCTCTACGGCTTGTACACGAATAAAATTCCACTGTTACAAATTCAAGAACCCAAGGAACCCATTACGCTGGCACTATATGCCGACGACAGTGCATTCTGGACAAAATCAAGAAGCCCGAAACAAGCCACAAAAAAGATGCAGCAGCAGCTAAACCTACTTCCAGAGTGGATGGACAAGTGGCGCATCTCCGTCAATGTAGGCAAAACTGCCGCTATCTGCATCAGCAGAAGCACCAAACAACCACCGACACAACTCCAGCTCCAAGGTATAAACATAGAATGGCAGAAGACTATAAAATACCTTGGAGTAACTATAGATAGAGGACTCACAATGGCCAGGCAAGCTGAACACGCTGTAAAGCACGCGAGGGCAGCTAGAGCCATGCTGAGGCCTGTATTGAACTCAAGATTACCGCTCAGGACCAAGCTGGGAGTGTACAAGACGTACATAAGGTCAAGATTGACCTATGCCGCCCCAGCTTGGTACAATCTCTGTTCTGTCTCCAACATAAAGAAAATACAGGCCCAGCAAAACGTCGCTCTCCGAGTGATTACCAATGCCGGGCGGTTCGTAAGGAACACCACCATCACCCAAGGGCTCAAGATGGAAACAATCCAAGAGTTCGTTGTCCGCATCGCTAGGAAGATGTTTGACGCAGCGGACAACGGACACCACAAACATCTGCATGGAATCGCTCCGCTCCATGCGAGACCACCGGAGACGAAAGCAAGGTGGCGTCCCCTACCCAGGGAACTGCTAGTACCGGGTGAAGAGGGGCCCATCTAAACACTACATCAACAAGATTCCACAGTAGACAAGCACAAGAGTGCAGACAGACACTGCGCAGAGCGGCCTTAAAATGAGTAGCCTGTGCAGTGCAGAGAAACCGCGAGGTAGTCGCCTCACGAGATGCCGCAGAGGCCATGAGCCCTGGCTCGAAGCCTCCACCAGCCCAGAAAGGGTTGACGATATACGATAGATATATATTAAATCATATTGGATTTCACAGGTTATTTAGGAAGTCACTATTTTTTATTGATGTAAAACATAGTCCTTACTTTATTTCTTTCCTGTATTAAAATTACAACTTATTAAACGATATTTGTTGAGCACTCATTCTAACTTATAATATTTTATGGTGTTTTAATCCTCTGTATTTCTTTCTTGTATCAATGTAAAAACAGACTAAAAAGCGTTGAATGGAATTTAATAATTTTATAGAATTACTATTCATAAGTCTAATAAAATCAAATCATAAAATTCTGAAAGTACTCATTAATGAATCGATAGTATTATATTGAATTTGCAAATAATTCCTACCCTAGCTTGTGATAAGAAACTAATTTTGATGTTGTTATAAACTAGCAATAGGAAATGCTATATGCACATTTGGTAAATTCTTACAATGGTGAACAAATAATTTTACACATAGAAGGTAGTTTCTACTGCCTACCTACTTCCTATAGCCAAGCACGTAATAACATAGTATTCACACTCAATGCTCAAGATAGAATAGAGACGCTTATGTAATGTATTCCATCAAAATATAGTTTTTCTCGATATCGATTAAATTAGCACATTAATGACGTCCTATCTCTATAAATCACGTGGTGTGGCTTGGCCAATTAAAACGCGTTTTGATAAGAGAAAAATTGACTGAATTTATTTCATACAAAGCAACTAGAATGGCTTCTCTTTGGGTTACTTTCTCGAAGGTCTTTAGGTATAAAAGCTTGTACATATAAAATATAAACACTTACCAACATTCAACTTTGAGTCTATTTGTGTTTTAACATTTTTATTTGTATCGTACAGTGATATTGGCATAGTTTTTAATTGGGATTCACTTGGTTGATAATAATAATAGTTGATGTCCGTAGTTACAGAAGTCTTGGCTGTTATGATAAATCCGTTCTTTTTATCAGCAAGTGTGCCCCAACCGGTACCACCCTCTATTCGTGCTAGAAAAAAGTACATGAAAGAATTATTACAACAAGATCGAAAAGGAGAAGAAATAAATATATCTTTCATATAATGTATAGGTTACAATTTCAATCGACAATATAACTCCTAGTATTTTTTGGTGAGTTTATAAAACACTAGTTTATGGTTAATTATTAATGTTAAACTGTCATCAAAACATATGTAGTTATTAAGTAGTAAAGTATTAAGAAATAAAATAATGATTTTACTAATAATTAAATACTGTATATCAAGCAAAAACCTGTAGTTTATTTACTGGTTTCACATCGTGTGAATTTTCAAATCACGTTTGGAAACACTGATAAATTTTCTGTTTCTGGGACTCGGTTTAAAATTAATAATTAAATTTGCTACATATTGAAAAAATTAGGAATATGTGGGAGCGTTAAACATTCTATTTTATGCACAATAATATAAACTATGATAAGCTATTTCAAGTTTGCAACGTTCCCTAATTACTAGCTGCATTGATATAAGGCAAAAAGTCAAGGTTTTGATACTTACATAACTTTGCAAGTTTTTCAGAAGCCTTCGCAAATCTATCATCGGGTCCTTTGGCAATATTAGGAGTGCCATTGTACACGAAACACGAACCAAAGGCGTCAGTATATGTGACGTTAGATATTCTTCCTCTTTTCGATGGTTTCCTTTTAATTGTTTTCGTCACTAACGGTGCACAAGTCTGAAAAATAGATTATATCATCGTCACCGACTTCTTACATCCCTCTCCCATATCCGGCTATTAGCTTTTCCAGCCATGGCGGGAGAGATAAGTACTACAGTACTTATAATAGTACATATTATGTAATACAGCCGGATCGTCCACTGCTGAACACAGCCTCCCCTATTAAGGGGGTATTTTCCATAACCCCCACGCTTGAAAAAAAAATTACACTGCTATCCCCAAGACACCTGGTCTTGGGGATCGCAGTGTAATTTGGCAGTTCTTTAGAAGGCGCTGCACCTTCCAGTATTTTTCCCTTAGTCGCCTCTTACGTTTGCCTTGGGAGAAATAAGTAGTGTCAGGAAATAAGGGTACACTATATTAAACTCACCTAATCAAACTTCAAATGACCATGAAATATGTCTAAGATGAGACAATTTTTAAAGTGACAGTTGGGTGACATATACGATTGGAGTACGAAATTTCGGCGACACAGCCGTACCCCCGGTAGCTTAATAGATAAAGCATCCGGCACGAAATCGGAAGGACGCGGGTTCAATTCCCGCCCGGGGCAAAACATTTTGTATTCCAATAATTTGTAAATTTAAGACATATTTAATTTAAAAATCTTTATTTGGAATGGCAGCTGTCAAACAAAAATGAAAGAAATTGTTCATATTAGACCTCTAGTTTCTACACAGAAACGGTAGATCTAATAGAGAGGACATCATGACGGATGATGTTGTCAAACTAAAAATACATGATATATTCAGTTGTAAAACTTTGAACTACGAGCGAGATTAGACCTTAGACTAATCCGTATCATGGGGTGAGACTTGTTCAAACTAAACATGCGATAGGGCTACCCGCCTCCAGCATTTTAATCACATTTGCCTATTTTGTGTTTCCATTTAGTTTCGTGATTGTAAATATACTTTTTTTTGTATAAATAAATAAAATTCTTTGTGAAATGAACAGGAAGTGTTCACTAAAAGTGCGTGTTATTTTTTGACTAGTAGGTAGATTTAATTATAATACCATGTTTATATTTGAATAAAAAATAAGTCTTAAAAATTTGCGTCCGAAAAATATTTGTGAGACGTACGAAATGATTTATTATTAAATTTTAAAGTATAAAAAATGCGCGTTCTAATATATAGCTTATTACTACCTATTTCACTCGTGTCAGTCTTTTATTAATTAAGACTTTTTTTTCGGGGGATTAAAGGAAATACCTGTCCATTATAATGACACACATTATGTACCGTATCTATGCTCAATACGAATAGGTCAAAAGGTCTTCGCATTGCTAGATGTCGCGTATTGAATAACATAATAACTTACGAAAAAATACTTGTCTGTGACTGCAATTGTAGCCCCAAGATAAAATTTCTGGTTCGGATTTAAATCTAGAAATAAAATATATTTTTATGATTAATATCATTAAATAATTTAGGAGCAACTAGGAATACATTTAGAATATTTTTTAGGGTTCCGTACCCAAAGGGTAAAAACAGGACCCTATTACTGAGACTTCGCTGTCCGTCCGTCTGTCACCAGGCTGTATCTCAAGAACGGTGACAGCTAGACTGTTGAAATTTTCACAGATGATGTATTTCTATTGCCCCTTTAATAAGCAATAAGTACTAAAAATAAAATAAATATTTAAGGGGGGCTCCCATACAACAAACATGATTTTTTACCGTTTATTGCTCGATACTAAATGCTCAATCGAACACTGCGAAAAGTGTCTGTAACTTGCAAGATTAGGTTACAGATAATGGTATGGAACACTTCGTGCGCGAGTCCCACTCGCACATGGCCGGTTTTTTTAGCTGAAAGGTTAGTGGTTGATCGCTGTCTCTCGCCTGTAAGTGACAGAAGATGTTGATCCGGCTCAACTTAGAAAAGGAATTGAATCCCAAAAACAGCAGTCGGCAAAACCCCGTTAAGAACTTGGCAACAGATCTTTATCAGGTGATAGGTCTATTCAGAATAACTCCGACCTAGTGGTTACCACCGCGATTTCAGATGTTTTGCCCCTATGCAGTAGTTTACTAACAATACGGTTATTTGTAATGTCAGGAGCTCACAAAAATAGAGTATTTTATCCCATGTTAAGAATAACAATACCCTATTTAGGAGTCAATGGTACTTTGTGTCATACCTCGGTGAAAGAGACTTATGAGGTTACGTCCTAGAGTGACAAGCGCAGTGCAGTATCAAGCAGAACGAGGATGGTGACACTGCAATTTTAATGGATAGTCGTAACGATTACCATCATGTGATATTCCCGTTTCATCACTTCATATCATAAGAACTATATATCGCTAAAGAGATACAGGACATCATTAAATATAGAGTTAAGACTCATCGACAATTTTCATTAGATTGTGATATTACTACGTCTTATATACGATTAACTAACGTTTCATCTACTTACATTATGGTTTTCACAGACACACAACCCCGAGCGTAAAGTTTCCACGGTTTGTTATAACTAATAGTCTTGCGGCGTTCTAGCTAGCGATCGGACAGTACGGTGACTGTCGGTAGCAATGGCTTCAAACGTGATAAAATGTTTGACTTTATAATATTAGTGATTTGTGAACTGCTTATATGCAAAACAAAATTGATTGGACGAAGAAAGTTTAGTGAGACTGTGCATCTCTGTATTTACAATGGAGGAAACACAGAGTGCGAAGAACCTTCGTCTATATCTACCCACACATGAAATATTTCGAGGAAGAAATGTGACAAATCGGAGAAAACTATACGATACGACACGGGATATGATATAACGCCGATCATGTAAGAACTACATGCTCCAAATTCTCACATACCACCCCTAAATAGAAAATCTATTGCCAAGTACCAAACGGTGTACTCCACTATATTCCTTTGAGAGCCAGTTTCTGTTCTAATTTTGGCCAGTCATTTACCTTCACGTGAAATTATAGTTAAATATCAGAAATAAAAAAGCATTTCTAAGTTCAGCTGCTGTGAACAGCTTCGTTCACATCAACATTTACCTGCTATAATAATTAAGATCAAAAGCGGCTATTCCGATATCAGATATAAAATAGTAAAATGTGTCACAAGAGACCAAAATAATATTATACTGCGAGGTCGCTTTTTTCGAGGATTTAACGGACGGCGCGCGTGATAAAGTAAATTTGCAACTCAGTGATTCTTCTTTTTATCAACTCCAATGAGAAAATAAGTAAGTAAGCATAGAAAAGTCCGTATATATAGATACACGGAATATAGATACTAAACCACTCATACAATATATCTCTTTGTAAGAGATGAAAAATTCTTTATGTTGTCCATGTTGCATTTTTCCAAAGAATGAAATTATCACTATGCTCTCAAATAATTGTTAGGTGTTTCGTATATCATATATATCATATCTAATATATAGTTAAATTATTTATTTATTTTTGTATTAGTATATGTACTGTTAATTTTTTCTTGTAATGTACAATAAATGATATAAAAATATATATATAATAAATATATCATATCTTGAGCATCAGATATAATATTACCTACCTAGAGTGAATATAATACTTTCATTATTACAACTTAAGGAATAGAATAGAATAGAATAGAATAGAAAATATTTTATTTGCAACATTACAGTGTATGATAACAGGAAATATAAATACAAATCAAAGCTATAAAAATGGCGCAATACACGTAATTGTTACAAATTGGCCCCAACTCAGCATAATACCAGCTGTTCGCCAGCGCTGATCTTCCGTTGGAGCCATTTGGTGAATTCACGTACCGGCATGCACACAGCACATTATAAATATATATATAATATAATATATAAATCAACTACACGACTAAAAAACTTACAATATACTCTTATAATATAAGCAATGCAATAAATAGAATGAATTTAAATAACATTCCATATATATTCCTTATTATAATCTGTTACTCTTTTAACTATAGGTATTAGCTACACATGAGTATTTAAAATTAATTGGGCTCATAATGCACTTGTATCGTGTTTGAGCGTTTCCTCCTTCTTCTGGTGTGCAGTAATATACTTCTTTAATTTAAGCCTAAAACCAAGTACAGTTTGCAGGTTCCTCACCGGTGGTGGGATATTATTCCAGCATTTTGTAGCTGCGTAACGGAAAGAGCCTCTGAAGGCGGCTGACCTATGGCGTTGCGTGGAGAGTCGTGACGCACACTGGCGAGGCTCTAGGGGTCTATGACTTGACATCCACGATAGTTTTTCGTACAGATATGAGGGCTGTTTATATTTTATTATACTAAAAAGTAAGCATGCCAAGTGCAACTTTCGACGGTGCTTCATTTTCAGAATAGAATGTTTATTCAGGTAAGGGCTCACATGAGCTCTTGGCGGAATGTCGAAGCAAAATCTAGCGCAGGCGTTTTGTACTCTTTGTATAATTTTTTGTGTCCGTGCTAGTAGCCTGGGGCCAAATACTGCGTCCATGTAATTCAATTTGGACAATACTAGGGATTCCACAAGTTGTATACGTAAGTCTTCTTTTAGATAAGGTCTAATACGGTAGAGTACTTTTAATTTGTAAAAACAATTTTGTATTGACTTAGCTACATGTTTTTCGAATCGTAAATTGGTGTCCATTAGCAAGCCCAGATTGCTAGTTTCATATACCCGTTCAATGGGTCTATTCATAAGCATTATACTTACCGACAGGTTAATTTTAGTTAGCTGATGTTCATTACCAAAAATTATATATTTAGTTTTTGAGGGATTAAGTTGCAGACAATTTTTATCAGACCAACAGGCTATACTGGCAAGATCCTCATTTAGTTTTGCTACAGCGCTATCGATTTCAGTCGGCTTGCAAGAAATATATACCTGAGTGTCGTCAGCATAGATATGAAACTTGCAGTATTTTATGTGACTTATCATATCCGCCGAATACAAAATAAAAAGGATTGGGCCCAATATAGAGCCTTGGGGCACCCCTCTTTTTACAGGGACTCTATTTGATACCAAAGTAGAGCCATCATTTCGCTTGAGGTTCACATACTGAAATCGATTTCCAAGATAGCTACTGAACCACTGTAAAGAATCTCTATCAAAACCATAATAATGCATTTTTGACATCAGAAGATCTATATTTATGGATTCAAAAGCTCTAGAAAAATCTAGTAATACTAGGATTGTGCACATTCCGTCATCTTGAGAACAAAGGATATTATCAGTCACGTCGAGTAATGCAGTGACAGTGCTGCGTCCTTTTCTAAACCCTGACTGTTCTTTTGGCAAGATGTTATTTTTTTCTAGGTACTCTGTTAGTTGCGAGCATATGGCTTTTTCTAAAATCTTCGACATACAAGGCAAAATACTAATTGGCCGTAAATCTTTCAGTTCAGTCGGATTTGAAATTTTAGGAAGAGGACGCACAATGGAAATTTTCCACGAGTCAGGGAAAACACAAGTACTAATAGACTTATTTATCAGCTCTTTCAATAGGTCTAATGTGTAAGGAAAAGTCATAAGTAACATATCCGAGCTAATAGCGTCATAGCCTTCCGCGTTAGATTTTAAACTTTTAATTATTCTTATTACTTTGTCAGAACTAACCGGTTCAATACGAAAGACTGCATCACCACAGCAGCGGTGATATTCAAAATAAGTAAGATACGAAATAGAAGCATTTGTTCTGCCCGGTATATTTAAAAAATGATTGTTAATACTGTTCGCGTCATCAAAATAGCTAGGTAATTCAGCGTTAGTTTGGGGTAAAACAGTGTTCTTAATATTTTTCCATAATTGACTTGGGTCATGCAGTTTATTATTTATATTATATTTAAAATATGCACATTTTTCAAAGTAAAGAGCTTGATTAATAATTGATTTTAATGATTTATAATATATTTTTTTAGTGTCGGTTTTAGTTTTATGATAAGCAGAACAAGCCTCATCGCGTAACCTCATCATTAGTTTTATAGTGTCCGTAATCCATGGGTAAGACCTTTCTCTGATAACCACTGTTTTTAAAGGTGCATGTAGATCAAACAAAGACACAATACTATGGCTCAAAGCAGCAACAATCTCGTTAACGTCGCTCAAACACGCTATCAGGTCCCACCTTACATTTAATACATCTTTATACAAACTATCCATACATATATATTTCTTTGGTCGGTAAGTGATAGTGTAAGGAGCAGGTTTTTCACGTTTAATATTGAATTCGCAAATCAAAAGGCAATGTCCAAAGATAGTACCAACGTGCTCCAATGTAATTTTTTTTGCACTCAAATTTGTACATACTACGTCAATAAGGGTCTGACTTGTGTCAGTAAAATGAGTCGGTTTGTTGACTAGTTGAGACAAATTGAAGCACGATAAAAATGTATTTAATGTAGTTGTTTTACTATCATCATTCAAAAGTAAATTAATATTGAAATCACCTAATAGAATCAAATTATCATGATTGGGGATTGAACTTATAGAATCTGACAGTGCATCAAAAAATAAATCTACACTTACCCAACGAGGACGGTATGCCGTACCTATAGCGAGCTTTTTCCCGTTAAGAGACATGATGAGCCACATTTGTTCAACGACCTTGTGCAGCGGGTCCACCGGGTGAGGCCAGGTGCGCACGGTAACATCCCGCTTTATGTAAAAAGCGACTCCACCTCCGCGCGAGCGGTCGCCTCGAGGCCGCGGGATGTGACGTAATCGGTACCCTGGCAGTGCGGGGGCACGGTCCTCTTCGCCTGCCTTTAGCCAGGTTTCATTTATTGCCAATATATCGAATGCATTACGAGTGACTGAGGCTATGAAATTGTCATGATTCGTTCCGAGGGAACCTGCATTGTACAAACCTATTTTAAGGCATTTATTAATCATTGTTAATAGATAAAATACTTAACAATAAACATAAACAATGTGAACTATAATCATGAGAAACACTATGATAATTATATATTGCAAAAGAAATTAAAACAATGAAGAGTTTTACCAGAAAATATTCAATATTAAGTAAATAGTGGTTGACATATATATTAATAAGATTTTGAGTAGTTAAAAGATTTAAAGTATATAAAAGTCCATACATTTTCAATTTTGTTGCGCAAGAGTAAAGATTATTTTTAAAATGTTCAAACAGATTCAGGGCCAAAAACACGACCAAAGTCAGCCTCTGATCGGATAGGGTACACTGCTTTCCCATCGGCCTGACGAGCATATAGACGGCCTCCTTTTGTCCAGGAGTACCGCCACTGTCGCTTCCGACATTCTTCGCGAACCTTGTGAAACAGTTGACGGTTGGACCTCGTCAGCCGTTCATTGACGTAGATCCTCCGCGGGGGACCCGCTAGTCCGACGTCCGTTGTGGTAAAGTTGCGGCGCACGCGTGCCGCCCGCAGTAGCTCGTCGCGCAGGCTGCGGCGTGCCAGGCGCACGACGACGCGACGTGCGCGCCCGCCTGCGCCGCCTAACCCGCCTCCGGCACCACTCGCGTCCACCACTCCGACGCGCTCAGCAAACACCACATCGCGTTCGTCAAGAGTGACCCCCAGTTTCACAGCTAAGAGGGTGAAGGAGTGCAAAACGTTCTCCCCTTTTTCCTCCGGCAAATGCCCGATGTCAAGGTCCAAGAGTAGTCCATATTGGTCACGGTCATTTAGCTCCGATCTAAGTTGATCTACAGTTTGTTGCAGCTCCTCTAAACCCGGTGCATTCGAGGCTGCCCGCTCTGTAGTTTCTAGTGCCTCGAGTCGTTTTTCAAGTCCATTCATTCGTTCTGCCATACAAGCTATGGCACCTCGAAACTCCTTTCGAAACTCCCGCTCCTCCGCAATATACTCGGCGAGCTCTGAGCGCATTGCCCTCACCTCGGAATCTCCCGCAAGCGGAGCTGCAAGTGAAGACAATGGCGGGCCAGTACGTGTGAGGGCCTCGGATGCGGATGTGACCAGAGACGGCTGGAGAACGAGAGAGTCGCCGATGCCTTTTATAGGAGTGCAGCTGTTGTCGCCTTTGCGTTGCTTTTTCGTACATTCGGGACAGACCCAGTCTTTTTTAATAGCAGAGTTTTCGGGAATCGCCACGCACCCTTTATGAAACATATATGGGCAAGTGGCGCAAGTGGCGGCGCCTGACGGCGACAAAAACTTTCCGCAAGCTGTACACTTAGCCATCTTATGACGGATTACGTTCGATATCGGCAGTTGACTAGGGTATCGTAATAGTATGATGACTACACACTAGATGGCGCTGTTAGCAAAGGTCAGCTGGGTGGCAAGAGTGGGTTCTACCTATCTACCCACAATATATAAAAAAAGAATAACAATTGATGATAAGACCTATTTAAATAGTTCTATATCACAATGATCCGAGCGAATTACTTCACGCGAACACTCACTCTTACTACTTAGCCACTTGAGCACAAACTGTTGCACTTTCACGTCTTACTATGACTTTTTAAATTTTATTAGACAATAAAACTACGAGCGTACGTACTGCATGTATGCCGTCCGTGACGTCACTCCTATAAAATTTTCCTATAAAATTGAATACGCACAAGTTGTATAAAAAAAGTATCAGCATAAATTCATAAATTTCTAAATACGAACAGTTACTCGTCCATCAGATGTTCGTGATCGATCTCTTTGCTGATAGGAATATTTAATAACAATGCACATTCGTTAAAATCACTTTTAGTCCTCAAGGATTAAAGAGCTACTTTGCTACCTGTTTACGAAGAACAACCAGCTCTTTTTAAACATATGTGATATAAATCTAGTTTTTTAAACTACTCCTACTTACCTAGCGTATAATCAGAAGAACTGGCGTGAAGATCGACGTTAGTACAATTATCAATTTTACTCGAAGATACTGGACAACTGTACACCTCGCCGAAAAAGTTGCTGCTAGGTGCACCGACAACTAAAAAAATAAGAATTACATCATAAAAGGTAGGCAGAGGTTTCGAAACAGCGACGTTTCGTTTGATATCTTTCGATCCAATGTACCTAATAGAGGGTTGAGTAGTTGGCAATCGACCATTCTATTTTCATGTACACTCTATCTAAAAATAAACTCGTCTGTTGCCATCTCTTCTATCATATTACATTATGGTCCCAGTGTGACGAGCGTAATGCAGTGTCAAGAAGAACAAAAAATGTGACCCTGCAACTGTAATAGACAGGTATGACGCTTACCATCTGGCGGGTAACTTGTCCTTCTCATTACTTTATAACAAAAAGAAGAATAAAAAAGAGTCTATATGTTCCCTTTGGCATTAGTCGCATTTTTTGAAAATACATAGTGTAAAGTATTTTAGTAATAGACCAATGTAACGAATACAACAACGCAACTGCTAATTTTAAACAAACAACTTACTTATATTTTCATTCCAATACCCCATAGAGAATCCAAAGTCTGACCCATTCATTTGTCCTTCTGATTGCAGGGTAACCGCTGATGGTTCGTGGAAGAAGAAACACGCCACCGAATGCAGAGATACAAACAAAGCCAGTAGGCAAAGTGATGCTCTTCCTGAAACCACAATACATCAATAGTTATTTTAACCGACTTCAAAAAAGGAGGAGGTTCTCAATTCGTCTGTATTTTTTTTTATGTTTGTTACATCAGAACTTTTGGTTGGGTGAACCGATTTTGATAATTGATTTTTTTTATCGCTGCGTGTCATTTGGTTCCTGTTCCATTTCATCAAAATCGGTCAAGCCGTTTTTGAGTTACACTCCAATAGATGAAAATATTTTCCTATCTTGGTGATTATAGTCGTTGACAGTGAATGACAATCGATCCCTTAAGTGGAAAGGGTCACTAAAACGAGTGAAAAACAAATTTTACCAAAAAATTGAACCGACTTCAACACTAAAAACTGAAAATAACTTGTCGAAGTCGTTGTACCATATGCACAATATTGTGATAATAGGTACTTTTCGACTCATGTTATCAAGTATCGACTTCAACAAGTTATTCCACACTTTTCAGTGTTGAAGTCGGTTCCATTTTTTGTTTTTTTTCTTACCATAGATACGGTATATAAGGTATCTTTGTCAATAAGACGTGGACCACGTTGTTGTTATTGGTATTTCTTAAACTACACTTCCAGATCTTTTCACGCACAAATTAAGGTTTATTTTTATGTTTTTATGACGAAACAAGCTCGAGGCCTACCTAATGTTAAGCGGACTAACCTCTGCCTATAACAGATACACTTCGTCACAAGTCACGAGTTCCACTGCGCTCGTCACCTTGAGACATAGTTTTTTAAGTCTCATGTGCCTGAAATTTCACTGGCTCTCAAGGACTACTTACTGTGTATTCCGTAAAGCATCTAAATGCTTGGCGACAGATTTTCTACTTGAGGGTGGTCGCTAGCCAGGCGGGAATTTGCAAAATGCCCTTCCACCATGCGGTGAAGCTCAAGCCTGTGGTGGGTTTCGAACCTGGATGAATGTACCTGCTGCGCGGCAGTCAATAGCCAATGCCACTGAGCCAGCCGCGCTGTTGTAAACGGCTAAAATTAGCATTATTTTTGACTAACCTCGAAATGTTTTGGAGAAAGCTCGGGATCATGATCGATATCGAAGCGCTCGTAGCCAAGTTTGCTTAGCCATTCTGAATCGATCAGCAAAGTTAAGCAACGTCCGCCGCGGTCATGACTTGGATGGGTGACCGCTGGTGACATTACTACTGAGCGCTTCCGTGCTTCGAAGGGCACATTAAGCCGTCGGTCCCGGTTGTTGTCTTAGGATAGCAGTCGTTACAGCATGGTGGTAGGACACTTTGCGAATATCCGCCTGGCTAGCTACCACCCTCAAGTTGAAAATCTGTCGCCAAGCACCTAACGGTGTGTTCAGGCAGCTGTCCTTGAGAGCCAGGAACTCTAGGTTAGCCTGAACAACATCCTCGACCACATCATCACTTACCATCAGGTGAGATAGTGGTCAAAGGCTAACATATCAGGCATAAAAAAAAAAAGATGTAATTTGATCCAAACGCCAAAATTTGTGAACTACAATGCTATTTTGACCTTAATTTGTACGTCAATAGACCCAAGAGTAGTGTAATTGGTGTGTTTCAGGGTGAAAAACACAAACCGAAACACGTAAACCAGGTAGGCTATACTAGATGTTCCAGTGACATTGTAATAGTCTCAGGGAACCAACAGATGCTGCTGGTTTGCCACAATTCATTGTAGCATTCAAAGTAACAGGCATATTTTGAAGCGCTCGTAGCGAAGTTTGCTTAACCATTCTGAATCGATCAGCTAAGTTAAGCAACGTCCGCCGCGGTCATGAGTTGGATGGGTGACCGCTGGTGACATTACTACTGAGCGCTTCCGTGCTTCGGAGGGCACGTTAAGCCGTCGGTCCCGGTTGTTGTCTTAGGATGGCAGTCGTTACAGCATGGTGGTAGGACACTTTGCGAATGTCCGCCCGGCTAGCTACCACCCTCAAGTTGAAAATCTGTCGCCAAGCACCTAACGGTGTGTTCCGGCAGCTGTCCTTGAGAGCCAGTAATTCTAGGTTAGCCTGAACAACAACTTCGACCACATCATCACTTACCATCAGGTGAGATAGTGGTCAAAGGCTAACCTATCAAGCATAAAAAAAAAATTTCAACCTTATATGGAAGAACATAATAGTATATTTGAAATTGGTAGCACGTTACAATGGTAATAGCCACGGAGAGAGTTGGTCAGCCTTCGCCGCATGGTTGGAGTGCATTTCGCAAATACTCGCCTAGCTATTAAGTTGAAAATCTGCCGCCAAGCAGCTAAAATGTGTTCCTCAAGCAAGAGACACTATATTATATGTTAACCAGAGTTGTTGAGCAGTTTACCACCTCGACAAAATCATCACTTACCAAAAGGTGTGATGGTTGTCAAAGCTGTAAACAATTTGAAGTAATATATTAACTTTAGTATACATGTAACGATGTCCCCGTCCCCGTTGACTTGCTACCTAAACTCTGCTGCTACTCAAAAGTAACATTTAAAAAAAATATCTCGCTCTAAATTAAACATCTCTTGTAGGTAACATAACAACATCACCTCACAGTTATTTTTTGACATTTACAGATTATTGGAGTACTATTTTTTTTTTGTTCTGGATGGGTTTCGATCCATCGTCCTCCAATTTCGCGGGAAGCCCTCTCGGCAATTTTTTTTATTTCCTCTAAATTTGGGAGAAAATGTTACGCTAAGTTATTGACATTAAATAATACCGAAGTTAGTACTAGTAGGTACTATTGGGATAAAGATTACTGGCGAATTAATAAAATTCAAAGGCAATACTGCAAGACTTCTCAACAATGTTAGGGAATACCGTGTGCATAGGAAACGTAATAAAAAAAAAGCTTATGCGGACCATTTTATAAGGGCTTGTTATATGAAATGAAATGTTAGTATGTTTCGATCGTTTTGATAAACATTTATTATCTTAGGTACTACCTTTTAATAACTAGGTATTTTTGTTTGGGTAAACTAAGTACAATTCTTTCTAACATTATTAATTTACACTAAGGTATGCTTTAATAAAATCGTTATTCTTTACCTTAACTCAGATCCAGTTATATCCATTAACTTGTATGTATAGTAATAAAAACATTATTTTCTTATAGGTGTAATTAAAATTATAAAGATCATCGAATGGCGCCAAAAGTAATTGGCGCATTTTTTAATTAAAATTATGTGGCAGCTGTCTCCATCAGTTAGCGCCGTATAAGTTGTGTCAAATTTTTTACTTTTTATTTATACAATCTTATTGGATAGGCACGGCACTTTACTGGATAAATATTATAATCAATATAATTGATTATACATTCATAATACAATATTATATTTAGAACATTAAATGAAATAAACATTGATACATTCAATAGTGGACGAAATCAGTGCATTATCCTAACAATTGTTTATAGCAATAGCTTCCGTATTCTTACCATGACCTCCATCACCGCAAAGATTTTTTCATCACACTTGCACGTAAACAGTATCTAAACGTACAGGTTAACTTGGCCGTAATGCCCCATATAAAACCCTTGAGCTTTCTTTTTGTCATGAAACCCAAGGTCGCTAAGTTTTTTTTATTTTATTTATAGCACACACTGGTCATGCAAGTTCAAGTCAAGCAAGGAGTTTACACGCAATTGAAAAATTGTCTTAATATGTTATCTATACAAGAATTTCATTGTAATCTCGCTACATGTTATTTAAATCCTCAACTTATGTTCTTAATAATCGATTTTAATAGTTTTTTTGTATCAAAACGTCGAAATTATTTATTTTACACTCCGTCATGGCTGTATACCTACGTAAGTATTTACCCTTAACGTTTCTGAACGAAACATTTGTATAATCTGTGGTGCGGGCAAAAAGCCCTCCATTCGCTTAAAAAAAGATCACGTATTTCGTAATATTAGTGTGAAATGTGTATAATTTATATATATTGATTAACTCGCAAATGTGATGAAAAACATTGTATGTTTAACGGGCGGTACTAGAATTACGAATGTCGACTTGAAAGCCCTGGGGCCCAACTCCCACTTTTAAAAACTATTATAGAAAACCAATGTCATTATTTTAAGCTTAAAATATTGATATTGTCATTCGTACCGTGGCCATCACGAAACAATAATGTTCATATAGCGCTATCTCTAACGCACAGATGACTTGATTCAATGCCTGCAGCTTGCTCTCACGTTGAAGTTCTAATGTAAGTTTACTATAGTGAAATGTGGTAGTGCGAATTAAAATTGTAAATATAAGGTTAAAATAAGACTGAATTAAGACATGGGAGTCAGCCCCCTGTCTTTGACTTCTGGCTTCTAATAGAGCCTCGATCGCAATTCCTTAGGTATTTACCACCCCATGTACTATGAAACTTTGAGATTAAATAATATAAAATAAACACGATGAAATTCCTCAAAGTTGCATAATTGATTAAGTTACTATTAATTCCTAATAATTTTATAATAGATTTATCACACGTCATTAGTCAAAGTAAATCTCTTTTGCGCAGTATAAACGTATGTGTAAAATTTATACAGTGATTATGCAGCATACTTTAAAAGAAAAGAGAGTCTTACAGGGTCGGCAACGCATTGGTAACGCCCCAAGTGTTTTATTGTTGTGACATTTGGCTTAGTTTTCGAGGATAATGGAACGATAAAAATAATGCGCAATTATGTTTTTTTAAGCGCTTATAGTAAAGCTTGCTTTGATATTCTTAAGTGATCAACTAGATTATGCAACGTTCGCTGCGTTCATTACTTCCATGGGAGACCGCTAGTGACATTTCCTATTGAGCGCTTCCGTGCTTCGGAGGGCATGTTGAGCCGTCGCGTCGGGCTTGATTATTGTTTTAGGATGGCAGCCGCTATAGCATGATGGTAAGGCATTTCCAAATGCCCGTCTTGCTAGCTGCCATCCTTAAGTAGAAAATCTGTCCGGTTGTTCATCTTTGATATTTTTTAATTCTAAATTTGAACCAAATGATGACACCAAAAAAACAATGGAGGATAAGAAGATGGTCTTCTAAAAGATACTACACTGAATTTTTGACAGTACATACATAAGATTATTTTTTTGAAGATAAAGTAATAAAAACTATATGATATTAAAAAAAAATAACTTGTTTCGACCAGTAGAATGACGTTCAAATTTTGAGCAAAAAGACATTTGAAACGGACAGTAAGGCCAATACGCAAGTGATAAGGCAGGGAATTCGATTTTTTTAGCATTATGAAAACCCTAGAAGTATCTGCTAAAATGCCTAATATTAGATAAGATACTCAGATGACCTAGTAATAGTAATGAATACTGAATATATAATGCTCAATTAGACATACCTACGTCTATTATTGGCAAATAAGGAAACTACTCCTGTACGAAGCAAACATAATTTAGTTCCGTTATGCGTCTTTTAACACTTAAAAACATGACATTAATTTAGGATGTTGGCTGATTTCTTTTGTATATACGATATTTCATTCAGAATTATACATAATATGAATTTATTACTTGATATATGGACGAAATTTACGATACGAATAATGTTCACGACGTTGGCGTTTGAAAAAATGAATTAAATATTATTTTGTAATTTCAAACTCGTTCTAAATTGCCTCACGCAAACATATTACTATAATTATTAATTTATTAACTAATCATGCTAAACAAATATTTTAAATTACAACGAAAAAATACTTTTATTTATTTATTTGATCATAAGTAATTCTTATTTCGAAATCACTAGAACATTATATTATTGGTAGCGTAATCACCTCATTGCTATAGAAGAAAAATGGCTTCAACATTACAAGTAAAGATACAAAAAGACATATGAGGGAAACCATTGTTCAGTAATTGATGGTAAAAATAATGGAAAATAATTAACTTACCATCAAGCCAAGGTGCCATTATAATCAAATAATAATTGACTTCTCACTCAAATACAGTGTTTCCTACGTCAAGCCGCAACATGTTACTAAATAAAACATTTGTGAATAATATTGACATTAATCATATAAGGAAAGAGGTAAGGTAATGAAACGCTCATAATTGGCTAGGTCCAGGAAAATCTATTGCGTCGGTTTACACGTAATTAAGCCCATAGGCTGATCTAATTTCAAATTAACATACTCTATTATAGGAATTGCGTTTATTAAAATAACATTCTTTGCATCTAACCCATTGAAGCGAGGGGTTACCAATAAGCAATCACTTAGTACTCGTAAACTCGATGAATTTGAAAAACGTGGCTTGCTACGTCAGAATGATAAGCATCGTCATAATCTGAATATATAAGCTAATTGTTGTTTTTTTTAATAATTGATATAGTCGTTTTACCATTTAGAAGTAATACATAAGATGCGATGTCCCCATTGCATTTTTGGGTCTCAAAACTGTTCAAAGAAAAGTTTGCGTTAAGAATTTCGCATAATTTAGTCAAAAACTATGTATCAAAATATGTTTGATGCTTTTTTTTTCAAAAGTTTTCAGCTATTCAGCTGAAAGCTTTTTTTATGGCTGACAGGTTAGCCTTTGACCACTATCTCACCTGATGGTAAGTGATGATGTGGTCGAAGATGTAGTTCAGACTAACCTAGAGTTATTGGCTCTCAAAAATGACACTCAAGCTATTGGAGTGTCATTTTTCACCATCGCATCTCTGGACTTCAAATACTACCGTCGCAACTACATCACATCATTACAAAAGATCAGTTTTTGTGCAGTTTTTTTAAACGGCTAAAAGCCAGTTCTATAATCGGACAACTGCCAAAAACTGATCATTCTTCATAACCAAATATACTACATACTATAAGTTAGCCAAAATCGAACGTACTGTACTGTATCAGCCGGATCGTCCACTGCTGAACACAGCCTCCGCTATGTAGGGGGTGTTTGCCATAATCCCCACCTTGGCAGGTGGCTTGGGGATAGCAGTGCAAGATAGCTTAGTTCTTAAGAAGGCGCTGCTGCCCACCTTCTAATAGTATTTTTCCCTTAGTCGACTTTTACGACACCCACACGGGATGAAATGGGGAGGTGCAATTCTAACCCGGCGCCTCACGAGGGCACAAACGTACATATTGAATAATATACCTACCATGATAATTTAAGAAACTTAAATGTAATTAAATAATCAAGAGTGTCTTTTCACATATTTACATTTTCCATTTTTTTTAACAGAGTTGGTAAAAAAAATGCAAAATGTATGTTAACGAATTCATACTATATGTATAATATAAACACACCCCGTGGAGTGACGGCCAAAATTTCACCCCCCTGAATAACATCTTAGATGCGATCTCTAAGAAGCCTGCTAAGCGTGGGGATTATGGCAAACTCCCCCTAATGGGAGGCTGTGTTCAACAGTGGACAATTCGGCTGATACAATATGTATTTACCAACAAATTTTCTAAAATATGATACATAAATTAACTAGCACATGTATGTATCATCGAATAAAAATTTTTACCCATTTGTATATATTAATTATTTCTCGGTAAATATTCCAATTTCTGAAGCTACATTCATAAATCGCAATATTAGTTATTATAAATGATATGAAAGCAGACTTTTGGCCAAAATTGCTTCATTTACGGCGGCTTTGTTCGTTTACATCGCCGACAACATGTCAGCTAACGCGATAATAGTACATTATGGTACTAATTACCGCCGAGGTGCCATTGAAGCTGGTGCCATTTCTGAGGTGATCATCATACGACGTTTTTCAACACACTTGCGAATAAAATAATCCTAAAGAATCATTAATTCCAACGGTGAAAACGAGTTGTGAAAAGTTTTCGCAATGGCGGGGAAAAAAGTAATCAGTTTTCCTATTCGCGCGCATGGCGATCGGCCATAGACAAAATAATGTGTTTTTTTTTTTTACTTAAAACGGATACCGTTTTAGCCACTCACAAAATGGGGAATTTAAAGTTTTCTCTATTACAGAGACAATGAAAGTTATAATTGAGTAAAAGTTTTATTTATTAAACACGTACAATTTGAAATTATCTCTTTAAATACGAAGTATGAAATGAGCAAACATTTTTGTACTATTGAACACGATCTTTTTTGTATCAAATTTTTTCTAAAAATTAAGGAACTCAACCAATAATATTAAAAAAAACTCTATAGCTCACTTGTGAATAATAGCAATGAAAAAGTCACAGTTTGATTACAGGTGTAATTGCATATATGCCTAAATGCAGTGAAATTAGGGCCACTTTATGAGCATTTTTAAAACAATTATTTAACAACACACTTGTGTTGATAAATAATAGTTTTATTTACGATTACATATATTTGTTATGTTATTAATTTTACCTATACTTGTTATATATCATACATTTTGCCTGCTACCAATAAATTATAAGCATAATAGTATGTTAAGATACAAGTGAGCTGAGTTGCTCATCATACACGAGGCTGTGGGTTGCAGTAAATCGTAAACCAGCCGAGTGTATAATGAGCAAGTAGCTCACGAGTTTCATACGCACTTTTTCAACACCCTTGCGAGGAAAAAAATATATTGCACAAATGCGATACAAACAACATACGAAAATTATGTAAAATAGCGCGCAAGTTTTTTTTTTTTTTGCGAGCGGCAGATGTATTTTGTTTGATTATATATAAACCTTTTTGTTGTTTCAAATCTGTATTACCCAGTAAAATTGAAAATGCTCTGTTTACTCGCGTATAATTTGCAGATAGGTACTAACTTAACTTGGTAGGGATAATTACCCGGTTAAATTGAAAATGCTCTGTTTACTCGCATATCATTTGCAGTTAGGTACTAACTTAACTTTGTAGGTATACTTCTATTACGCACTAGTGACACTCAAAAAAATTACAAAAAAGCAACACAAGTAATAGAAGATGATCATAATAAGTAGAAACCAGGGTTTATTAATTAAAAGAGAGAGTACCCTTCTTATGCGCGGTAAAATCCGGAACGTGGATATTCGCCAAAGAACCAAAGTCACCAAAATACTTTTCAGAATTAGCAAGTTGAAGTGGCAATAGGCGGGCCACATGTATTGCTGTTTCAGAAACTTTTATAGAGGACTAGCTTTCCGGGCGCGGCTCCGCCCGCGCGTATTTCGGTTATCGCGCGAAAACATTAACCTCTTTTTGCGCAGTCGGATAAAAACTATCCTATGTTTTTTCCCGGGTCTCAAACTATCTCCATACCAAATTTCATTCAAATCGGTCCAGTAGTTTTGGCGTGAAAGCGTGACAGACAGACAGACAGACAGAGTTACTTTCGCATTTATAATATTAGTACTGATTCATAGCATGGGTGTAGAGAAAAGTATTTATTTATTTCACATCTGTGCAACAAAAGAAATAAGAGATCTACGCGGCGCATTTATTCGTGCAATAGATAATCAAATTATATAAAAGTACAGGTATACCTTGCTAGTTAGACGGATGAAATACAAATAAAAAGCTGATGATTTATGTGGGCTACTCCCACATTTATGTTACATTATATAACACAGACCCATAAATATTATATAACTTAAACTAACATATAGAATTTAAAATCATACTCCCAATATAAATAATATATTATTTATATTTAATATAAATGTTGGAACAGCCCACATTATTTTTGCCAGCTTTTTAAAATTATTCCTTATTTTGTGCTCACTATTGAAATGAACATACTTAATTACCAATTATTTTTCCTTCCGCAATCACACAAGGAAAATTGGTTTTAAAATCAGAACCTAAAAATAAATGTTACAATGACTAAACTAATGCTGTATAATTATTGGTTATTAGTTTTAGTGTCATCATAGTAGTTGGTGTCATCTATTGTGTTTTAGTGCCATACATCAAAATGATTTGTAAGTGTTAATTGATTTTTACAAATCCTCATAATAATCTGTTTTTATGGAGTTTTTTCCGCCTCTTTCTACCACTGATGCGAACAAATTATTCGGCTCAATGAACTGAAACAAGTAACCTATACATTAATTATTAAAATTAAAAAACCCGACTGCAGATTATTTATTTTCGTTAAGCATTTTATCGTTCCATTCAAATTAAAACTGTAAGTTTTATATATTTATGGAATCGTTTCCTAAAACCGTTCATTTTGATACCCCAATCGATATGTTTTGGAGAAAAACATTTTTTTCTCTCTCAATATGGCGTCTAAAGTCCGTCAATTCGTTGTTTTTTACTTTTTTATGTACCTAGTGTCACCTGGGCTATTAAGACGAATCTTATGATATATTATAAATTAAACTCGATTGAACAGTTAAGAAGTTATGGTGGAATAAAGAAACTCACAAACATACATACATACACGAACCCTGTAAACATAACTCGCCTTTTTTGGGCAGTCGTGTAAAAATACATTTGACTTCCTTATATATCCAAATTTTCCTTATTCTCAACAAATATCAAATATTAATTGTATGTACAAAGCCCATATAAAAAAAAACTCAACGACTGTACTATTGACACAGACTATAATATATTTGTTTTTAAAACGATATATTTTCAATTTAGCTCCATAGAAGTTTCATTAAAGTATGTTTATTTGTAAAAAAAGTACGTCATCGAAGTATTAAAAATAAATTCGTAGCATACTTTTCCGTATAGGAAGTAGGTTTTTTTTGTTATCATTATTATTGCAGTTAAGTTTGCCTTGGCCGCAATCTTACCTGATGGTAAGTAATCATGTGGTCGAAGGTGTTAAACATGCTTAACCTAAAATTACAAATTTTAGGTTAAGCATTAAATTAGAAATTTATGATGCAGTGATCGCTCCGTGGCATTGCCTATGGACTGCCGCGCAGCAGGTCCATGGTTCGAATCCCGCCGCGGGCTTGAGCTTCACCGCATAGTATAAGGGCATTTTGCGAATGCTCACCTGGTTAACAACCACCCTCAAGTAGAAAATCTGTCGCCAAGCACCTAACGGTGTGTTCCGACTTTACAACTATGTATCAAAGTGACGGGCGCAGTGCAATCCGTTACTTGTGACGAAATGCTCTGATATAGGCAGAAGTTAGTCCGCTTAACATCAGGTGGTTGACGGAACTTGTTCCGTCACACACGGAGGACTTTATTTAAGGAAATTTACATATATATGTTAGTTTGCTAATTCATTATATTCTTGAAAATATATTGTGTGATCAAAAGAACTGTAGTAAATTTAAAGTTAACGGCGACCACAACGATGACAACACAAGGAATAAAATGTTTTTCGTAACAACACACATGCTGACAAATGAATTAAGGTACAGTTTTATGGCGAGCCGCCTGTCGAACGCTAACCATGCTTGAGAACGTTTTCGTTGGTAGTTTACACCCGCAACCTTTCCGGTGATCAGGGTCTTTAGTTGGTAAAGAGAACCACTCACACAGACGTAAGTGATTGCATGCTGCGCATATTTTCTCTTACTCCTTTTTACGGCATGTTACATGAAAAAATAAGAGAATTAAAAGAACGATTCCCCTGGATACTTCCTGGATGTGAATAGTTCTTATAAAGACTCTTATGCTAGAAACTGTATGGCTCGACCTCATAAATGCTGGCACTAATTTAGCTAGAACCAGCACTTCAACGAATCAAATAAATAATGATCGAACTGGGCAGCCACGCTACCTAGGCTTCATAGGCCCGGTCTTTTTGGGATACTTGTTCTTTAATGGCCGATAAATTGCTCTTTTTCTCCATTTAGCAGTAACTAAAGTTTTGTTGAATATATGCAAAACAATGGGAAAAACCCGATATCCAGCCAATGTACTAAAATAGTTATGATATTAAAATTACCTGTTTGTCGGGTTGCTTACATCAGAATTTGGTTAGTTGAACAACAGAACCATTCAATGCCATCCTTATGTCGGTTACTTTGAAATAATACATCAGTGATCATCAATCTCCCTAAGCTTATTCTACTCTACTAGTGTATGGTAACATTTAGTCCTCAATGTGAAATGAACACAGAACATTAGTACCTATCGTCACATCTGTATCCCGAGGTAGGGTTTTAGCAACCACATTTCACAAGTTAGGAAAAGTACTCAAAGTCTAGGATTGGCGGGAGGTAGCACAAGACAGACAAAAGTGGCGGATCTTTTATTCGGAGACCAATACTAATTTTGGGTCCTGCGCCATAGTGAATAAATGGATGGAATTCATTACTGCTTCGTTAGTCGTATATTGGCTGTCATATGGCTTTTCTCAGTTGCAGTCCGGTGTGCAACTACGCCCATGACAATAGGCTTGCCCCTTCTTATTACGTGAAAATAATACCTATAAATTAATATACTATGTACCCACATGTTTCTGTATTGTATAATCTGATTACTATTATCCATTTGATTACCACTGCTGAACACAGGCTCACCCATTATGGGGAGGTTTGCCCTATGCCCCACGCTTAGCAGGCGTCTTGGGAATCGCAGTTTCTCAGAAGACGCGGCTGCCCATCTTTTGGTATTTTACCCTTATTCGCCTCTTGCGACATCCACAGCATAGAACATATCATAATATGCCTACAGATAGCAAAGGGGAGAGGTGACATTCTAGCTCCGCACACCACGGGAGACCTGTTTCATAACAAGCCATTATTAGTCACTGATTAATTCTATTACTGCTTTGTTGTCATGTCGAAAATTGGTTGTCATATAGCTATTCTTAGTAGCAGTTCACAGTGTGTAACTATTTCCTTCGCTATAGAGGTTATTTGTGACAAGAAAAACTGATTTGGAAAATTTTATGTTATTACAGGGGTATGGCTGTTATTAGGGTTCCAATCCACGTGGATAACTCCCGGGCTGGGCGCCTTCCATGAAAAGTCGTCTAAATGGTTCACAGCAGTTATGAAAGAACCAGACGCCTACTTTGGATTCAGTGTTACTTATGAACCGACGGGCAAGAGGTGAGTAATCTTCTTTTTTTATTACAGATAAAAAACCCAGTAAACTATTGGAACCTGAAATGTACCACGGCAAAATATACCCTTGGTACAGCAAGGTAAATTATATAGGTGGATCATTAGCAGGGTCATCTTTTCACCCTGAGAACTGGCTTTTAAGGATAGCTGCAGGTACATACCGCAAGTTGCTTGGTTAAACATTTTCTACTCTATCAACACGTAGCAGAAGAACTTATGGTATAGAAGTTGAGTGTAATTGTTAGTCATATGGTATTGCGGTCATTTTGTAGATAATGGTCGCAATTCTCTTGACACTAAACTAACTAAAATTTTGTAAAATTAGATTTAGAAATGTCAAATGAACATTCCT
Organism: Plagodis dolabraria; assembly: GCA_963854805.1. Taxonomy (NCBI): domain Eukaryota; kingdom Metazoa; phylum Arthropoda; class Insecta; order Lepidoptera; family Geometridae; genus Plagodis; species Plagodis dolabraria. The sequence goes on along the minus strand of OY978448.1, from coordinate 27,612,486 downwards.
TAAACTGTTGGCGCTATAGTTATAGTTAATTAGCTCTAAAATTATTAAAGTTACTAAACTTAGTAAAATGTACAGTTTTGCTATTCGGTTGTACCATAGTTTAGTCATATTAGGTGGAATCATAGACAATTTAACCTTAAATTAACACCATCGAAATTGGTGTTGATTATAGCTGTAATGTTCTGCAATTATTTTATTTTGGCTGTTTTATCTTAGTTACGGTTATCTCAGTTGTATGAAGTATTTTGGTTGCTTCTCTCAACAACTCTTTCTTCGAGATTATTCTTCTATTTAGAGCATAACTAGAGAAAAAGCTTTGTAGGCAGGTAACAACAAACTTGGATTGACAAAATCATGTCATGCCTGTATTACTAGGACGGATGGCAGGTGTGTTTAAATATTGGATGAGAATATTGTCATCTATCAGGCACAGTGCCAGATTTCAGTATGCCTTGACCCCGGATGTGACTTTATTCTATACCTAGGACCTATTTTTTATTACTTAAGCGTATATCTAACCTAACCTAATTACTTAATTAGCAGATAGAGTAACTATCGATAGTAATGCCATTCAAAGTGTAAGGAACATAATTAGGCTGTAGTAATGCCGTGATGTAAATAAAGCCCTATAGATAAGAAACACGTACCACAGACAAAAAAATGTCTTGTAAAACAACTTGAATTGTGCGCTATCTAGCGTGAAGTAGCGGCAAAATGAATTCAATTCAGGATAGATATTTTGCTATTTTAAATTTAGTTCGATGTCACAGCAGAATATGTAACTTTTAGGATTCCTAAAACTAAAAATTAGATATTTTTAATTAGTTAGTATAATTAGCGAGTGTACAACAGAATTGCTGTCATTGATGTTCTCTATAAAAATTGTACATCACTTTGCTCTATTGTCAACAATTTTCTCAGCGTACGCGATATAACGATTTTCTTAGTACTTTTTTCACACGTTGGGTTACATTATCGAAGTTCGTTACATACAAAAATACAAATCTTTCCTCTTTATAATATTAATGCAGATTAGTTTGTAGTGTAATATTCCGTTTCAAACCAATCTTCGCGTATTTTGTAAATATTTTTTTTTGCAATCACGCATGCATTACAAAATTACAATATGAGGAAAAATTATAGTCATGTGTGGGATTCACACCCCTATATCCGGGGTATGCTCTAACCGCTAAGCCAACACGACATATGACTCAAAACTCTAATTTGTCCTCTCGTTCTTAACCGTCGTATGGGGATGGAGTGACATCTATTTCCTAATGTACCCGCGGAGGTGTTATTGCAAAAATATAATTTTTAAATCCGACGACCAGAAGCACGGAAGCGCTCAGTAGTAAAGTGTAGCGGTCACCCATCCAAATCATGACCACAGTGGATGTTTGTTCGGCTAAAAACAGCGAAGCAAACTACGCTACGAGGGCTCCAAATTTTCCGTTGCATCAAAATTTATATGTGTACTAGTTGGTCAAACGTTTGAAGTTACAGATGCAACATTTTTGTTGCACGATATTGAAACATTAACTGCTGTAACTAGTACAAAATCAATTAAATAGTAATTTTAGGATACTATTCCATTCAACTGTATCTGAAGCTTAGCGAGGTTTAGATATAATAATGTAGACTTTCTGTTTTTAAATTTACAAGTTAATAATTTGAGAAAGTTTTTTGTCTCTGTAGTAAAATTTGATATTTCGAGGTACGACAATCTCATTCTGCGGTTTGTGAGCTATATTTGGTTTGAGAATCCACAGGTCCTCAGAGAGAGAACCGATTTATGCCAAGAATATTACGAGAGGTTATGAATAATAAAAAGTAACCAAATGTCAATACAGGTAATGTTTGGTTATCAAATTAATAAAAGAAGTCATACTTTATGGCCGCTTTCTTGTGCCAATAATGTAACATGCTAATTACAAGACATTTATAAAAAATGCAACGAGTTTCTTGTAAATTTTTCGCGTAAGGGATCTATAGTTTTTCAAAACGTGGCAGTAATACCTTGTTATAGTATTCTATTTTGTAATTTGCGTTCTTCATAAGGGCTTCGTCAAAATTATATAAACTATTTTGATTTCGACTTCATGTTCTGTTGATGGCCAAATTTCTTTTACTTGAAATGTCAACGTGAACAGTGGTAGGTTGCTTATTGATGCATTATTTGCTATTAGTCGGCTTTTCGATCAACAGTGATTATGGAACAATACTGGTTTTTCCCGTGGTGTGCCGGGCTAGAATGTCGTGGATGTCGTAAAGGCGACTAAGGGTAACCCACCAGAAGGTGGGCAGCAGTGCTTTCTGAGGAACACTCAAACTGCGATCCCCAAGACGCCTGCCGAGCGTGGGGATTATGACAAACCCACCCATAAAGGGGATAGGCTGTGTTCAGCAGTGGACAATTCAGCTGATACAGTACTGGTTTTTCAGCCGGGGTATATAAATTCAATGTAATAAGTTCAGATCACTATTAGTGATAAGGCCGCCCATTGTGACACTTTATTGTAAGCTTTCTTTTTGGTGTTATTTTTTTTACTAAGTGGTGTAACAATTAAGAATTATCTATCTATAAGCTTATTTTTTTTCTCTGTTCAGGTTAATAGTGAGCGCTCCACAAGGAGATGACATTGGTGAAATCTATTCTTGCGATATTGACAAAGAAACCTGCACCCCTGTGCCGAAAGATATTGAAAGAAGTAGAGGTAAGGCTTTGTTTTATTTTTACTTCTAGATGACTAGCTTTTTAGTAAGTGATTATGGTCAAAAGTGCTTGGCCTCAGATTTCTCCACGTGAAAATGGTAAATGTGGCATATATGGTGTTGTTTAAATTTTACAAAAGAGATGAAAATAATACTATTATACGCAAGTGAATGTTGAAGATGGTGAAGTCAGAAAGAAGTTTTTATAATTTATTTCTGTAGGAGGGAAATGAGGTTCAAAGCATTACAACTTCCTTTTATTTCTGATAGGTAAGCCTTTGCCCAAAATCTCACCTAATGGTAAGTGATGATGTGGTCGAAGTGTTAACAGGCTTTAACCTAAAATTACTGTCTCTAGGACAGATGCCTGAACACACCGTAAAATGCTTGATGACAAATTTTCTACTTGAGGGTGGTCGCTAGCCAGGCGGGCACCTGCAAAATGGCCTTCTACCATGCGGTGAAGCTCAAGCTTGCGGCGAGATTCAAACCATGGCACTGCTGCACAGTCAAATTCAAATTCAAAATCATTTATTCAATTTAGGCGTCTACGACTCTCCTATGAAGGTCAATTACAACTTTTAATATTGAAATATTCTACAGTGTACTGCCACGTTCAGCAAAAAAAATTACAGAGCCACTGCGAGAAGAACGGGCAAGAAACTCGGGGACATTCTTTTAAACGTCTTTTTACAATGTGTTATATATAATACAATACAATTATTACAATATTTGTTTAAATTACGTAGAAGACATGTGATAGCTTGGCAGAGGCGGAATTTTCCAAGCATTTTTGTCGTTTAAGTAATCACAAACTGTGTAGTAGGATTTCTTAATCAAAATGTTTTTCACGTGCAATTTGAATTTTCCTTCCGTGAGCATTGTAATATGTTTGGGAATTTTATTGTAAATCCGCACACAATTACCTATAAAGGACCTTTTATTTGTCTTTGCTAGTCTAAAACTTGGTACCGTTATTTTATATTTGTTCCTAGTGTTGTAATCCTGGTTGTCACTGTTTAATTTAAATTTACTAATTTTTTTCCGAACATACATAATATTTTCAAATATATACAGACTCGGTAAAGTTAATATATCAATTTGTTTAAAAAGATCCCTTAGAAATTCCCTAGGATCCATTTCATATATGGCTCAAATTGCACGCTTTTGTAAGATAAAGATTGTCTCCATCTCAGCAGCAGCTCCCCACAGCAATACACCATACGACATAATACTGTGGAAGTATGCGAAATAAACCAGCCGTGCAGTAGCTACATCTGTTAACTGTCTTATCTTACAAACTGCATATGCAGCAGAACTAAGTCTTCCGGCTAGATCATGTATATGTGGATTCCACTGTAAAGTTGAATCCATTTTTATTCCCAGGAAGACTGTCAGTAGCCAATGCCACTGAGCCATCACTGCTTCAAAACAAACTTCTTTTGGTTTTCGGTCTTAACCAAAGTTCGGTAAATTTAATGAAAAGCAATAAATTTGTCAGGCCGTTACGGAAATTAGCAGTACCTACTAAACACATTCAAATATACAAATTTGTACACGACAGCACAAACCGCCACTCTAACTATAAAATAAAATCTTAGATGACAATAGTAGATGTCACTCAATCCCCATACGATGGTTAAGAACGAGAGGACTAATTAGCCATGAGTCATATGTCATGTTGGCTTAGCAGTTAGAGCATACCTCGGATATGGTGTTGGATGGCGCGAGTTCGAATCCCGTTCATGACTATATTTGTAATAAGACAATACCTACTAATCTAGTCTGTACCAGTCTCATATATAATGCCCGTGGATTTTTTTCACACCACACCTTATAAAAGAGATTGCTCTGAGCGATAAGAGCGCCCATTGATACGCTGACAGGTTTGATTGTATTTATATACGGCATGGCTGCAATAGGCATATAGCAGTTCCAATGCTGGTTAGGAAATAGCAGGTTTCCAATGAAGTAAATTTTACTCAGAAAGGGTGTGTGGGAAAAATGTAGAAAATATTAGATTAGAAAAACATGTGACCATGTGCTTCTATGGTTACTCCCAATTTTTTTTATTTATTAAGACCTAAATCGATTGTTTTAATAATTTGTTTTTTATACATATATTATATTTTATTTTGTATGGCTTTTTATTGTTACTAGAGTCGGCTATGGTAAGTTTAGTTCACAAATGTTTAAAGAACAGTGTGCTATACATGTGACGAATAAGTATTGTTTTTCTTACAGACGTCGAAAACTACAAGCATAATTACTGGCTTGGAGCTGTCGTCAAGGCTGGACCTTCGTATTTTGTGGTAAGACAATATTTTGACTACAAACCTGTGACCAATTTTCATATTGAGCTTTGCACCATACTTTTATAGAGTCCTTATCTGGCTATGTTCTACATTTAAAGAAAGTCTGTCGCTTAGCACCGAAATGCGTGTTTTGACAGCTGTTCTTGAGAGCCATTCCATTTTGAGTAGTTTTTTACCATCTTCTACTACACCATTACTGTAAGTCAGAATGTAGTTACTGTGTGCGATGATGTAGTCAAAGATATCAGATTAATAACAGTCAGCAATAAAAAAATACCATAAATTTAAAGTAATTATTACATATGACCTATTTATTGACCAATTGTACAACAGTGATTCGGAGCCCAAAAATAAGATTTAATAAAAGTAATTGGTACTATAATGTTGTCTTAGGTTTTCGCGATTGTTACACATAGTAATTAAACAACTTTAAACGGTTTAAATCGCATATATTTTTCATTATTTTATCCCGACGTTTCAAACACTTTGCAGTGATCGTGGTCACGGGGTGACTAATTGATTTTATTTGTCACATGAGTTATTAAGAAATTATTTGGTCTACCGTCAGAAATTTTTATATTAATCATAACGTTCCCTATTCACGCAGTATTCGCTCACAGTGTCCAGAGGTCTTGCAGATTTATGTCGGCCTTGGGATTTAATTAATTTGATAACAGGATCCCAAGCAGGTGGTACTTGCCAACCATCATCCCTATTGAAATTTGGGTACTTTTTGATTTCAATAGCCTCGCGTAACATTCTTGGCATAAACCGGGTCTCTCTAGCGAGGATTTGTGGTTTGTCGAACCGAATGTAGTGGTTGGGTTTGTCCTGGGCATGTTCACAAACCGCAGACTTGGTTGAGCGTCTGTTCTTCATGTCAGCAATGTGTTCTTTTACTCGGATACCAACGCTCCTCTTTGTTTGCCCTCTTGGATGGGCAAACAAAGAGGAGCGTTGGTATCATGGCTCATGTCCGGCAGCTGTCCTTGAGAGCCAGTAATTCTAGGTTAGCCTGAACAACATCTTCGACCACATCATCACTTACCATCAGGTGAGATAGTGGTCAAAAGCTTACCTATCAAGCATAAAAAAAGCAAGACGCACGTAAGAAGACAGTTAAATGATATTGTTTAAAGGCAGGTTCCCATTATGACGGATTGTAAGATCGAAACATTAAGCTAAAATAATTTTAATAAATTTCTACTCTTTTATCACTCACATCGATATTATTTTCACTTTTACTTTAAATGGTAGATGATTTAAAATATTAACACTAATAATACATATTATGACGTGATATTAATACTACTAACCAAAGACGCAGAAGCCTGTTCAAATAGCAAGTTGTTTTTTAGTTTCCAATCTGCCCCCAAATCTCTAAGTAATTTGGACTTAATTCTGTTATTTTCAGACCTGTGCGCCTTTATTCGCTGAGCACAAAAAATACGGTAAGTTTCGTTTCATGACATCTATTTGAAAAATTATTGGTTAGTACTATAGGTTTTTCCTCCAAGAAACTTTTTTAGTTTTTAATTAGATTCTTACGATTTGGCCGTTTGCCAAAATTGACTTTTTATCATATAAATCTTGGACACACCTCCTTAACCCAGTATGACCCAGTTTAATATTATCATATATTTAACACTTTTGTTTACAGGTACTATTCAGAACGTCGTGGCCTTCAGTCGTTGTTACAAATATACGAATACGGATAAATTACCTGTTTACAACTCTACTGTTTTAAATAGTATCAATCCAAAAGAACTACAAAAAGACACAAGTCTCTACGGTAAGATAATGAAAATTGTGCTACTAATAAGAAACCATGTTTTAAAGCGCTCTGTTGTGTGGACCTATTCAGTTGTCTTAAAAAAACAACTTATGGACACACACACATTTATTTTATTTGAAAAAAAAATTATATTTAAAAAAAAGAAACTCGTTGATTTACCAGTTCCTGCAACTCACTTTTGCTACTAATTTGTGCGAGGTTCCACCTGAAGAGTAAACTAGTACTGAGTCTGGTGACTCCTATAGTTATCACAATTATACTGAGCACTTAATTTTGTTACGTTTATATAGAGAAAATTACTGCTGACAACGCGTAAATAGATTTGTGAGGGATTCGGGCCTAGGTCAGGAATATATAAGGTGTATTTATATATTAGGCTAGTAGCATAGTTTGCTTAGCCGTTCTTAGACAGCAACGTCCGCTGTGGTCATAAGTTGGATGGGTGACCGCGCATTACAACTGAGTGTTTCGGTACTTTGATACACTTCCATTGTGTATGATACGTTTTTATGAATGATATAGGCAGGAAGTCAAACATGAATCAGACGCTCATACGTACACTACCTACTAAGACTCGACCAAGGGACACCGTCGTCGCCTGAATTGACATTGCCATGTTCGAGGAGCTAGTAGTGCCTGCACTGATTTTGAAGCAGTGATGGCTCAATGGCATTGACTGTCGCGCAGCCGGTCTATGGTTCGAATCCCGCCGCGGGCTTGAGTGGTAGGGCATTTTGCAAATGCCTACCTAGCTAGCTACCACCCTCAAGTATTAAATCTGTCGCCAAGCACCCGATGGCGTGTCCTGGCAGCTGTCCTTGTGAGCCAGCAATTCTAGGTTACCTTAACTACTCGTACATCTTCGACCACACCATCACTTACAATCAGGTGAGATAGTGATCAAAGGCTAAACTATCAGGCAAAAAAAAAAACAAAAAAATATTTTAAATAATCTCCAACCCATAAGTTCCCTTTTGTCAGCAATTTGACCACGCGTCGCGTCGAGCAAGTGCTTTGATAAGTTTTGGATAATACGATGAGCCCTACTGACCATAATTTCTACAATATCTATGTTCCACGACTCAGATTAGCATACTTACACCATACACACTACTATTATTTAACTTTAATATTAATGGAACCATTTATGAGGTTTCGTAAATCTATCAAAAAACCAGGAAATCGGATGATTAACAAAAATTATGCTAGAGGCTGTTTATAATTCAGTAGGCACAGCTATTCGCCTCCGCCCAGATGTTCTACGAGGTGTTCCACGGGCAAGTATCGGTCATTCAATGTGTGTCGTGTCGGCAAAAGTGCTGGCCGAGTTCCAGCATGATGAGGAAGTCATTTCATGTGACGAAATAGTTAATATTCTGTCCCTATTTAGATTACGGACCAACTCCTGCGGCAGCAGCTTACGCTCCTCCTCCTGCGGATGTTGGAGCGGAAGCTGCTTTTGAGTGTAACAATTACATCCAAACTCACCGACCGCAGTCCCAGCTGATTTGCCTTTACGCTTTGAAATTGAAGATTCTCAAAATCATATACATCAAGTATCAGAGACACTGGTCCACGCCATTTTCTATATACGAGTATATACCATGCGCATAAGAAGAAGTAACATATTACGATCAAGTTTTTTGTTGATTTTTTTGATCAAGTTGCTTTGGCAACTATCTCACCTGATGGTAAGTGATTATCTGGTGAAAAATAGTAAAGGGGCTTAACCTACAATGAGAACTGGCTCTCAAAGAGAGATTCCGGAATAAACCAGTAAATTCTTACCTGATATTCTACTACCCCGGTTGTTTTGTTTAAAAGCTAAACCCTACTAACCTGGCCAGGTGGGCATTTGCTAACTGCTCTATCATCAAACTCAAGTTTCAATAATTAAAGTTATACCATTTTACAGAACACGCAATGACGACCTTCGGCTGGAGCATTGACACTTTCAATACAAACATAATGATCGGAGGCCCTGCGATGTTTACAGGTATGTACCTCACTTCTTAGTTTATTGATGAATGGAGTTTAGAAAAAGATGTTTGATTGCTATGATCACAACTAAAAAACTACGGTATGAAGTGGCGTTATCTTTTAGTGTTTTCTGTTTAATTATTGATGGTGGGTCATGGTCCGTGTTCTTAGTATTCCGAATATATCAAGAGCTTTGTGATAAATGATAATACACTAGTTTAGTTTGACCTAGAACAAATGGTCTAAAACTGGCAACTTTGAAGGCACCTAGTAACTTTATTTTTTATAGTTAAAAATATAGTATTTGACTCAGCAAGCTATAGACGATGATACACGTGACAGTGTTACTCCTTCATATACGCGAAACAAGATAATTAAATATCTAATTCGATTTGGTTCGACCCAAAACAGTCCTCACAAAAATCTTAAATTTCAGGTTAGTATCTCTTTTTGCTGACGAGCAAGAGACCCAGAGAATGGCATACAGACATATGCAAATGGCCTTTTTGGTACAAAACCCTAAAAACGCATGTACATCATCACTCCTCGTTATACGTAAAAGAGGTTGCAGTTATGTCTATACATCTAGAACTTATCCCTCCCAAATACTTATGATTTACTAAAATACCTATTTTGCCACCAAACAATTCCAAACATTTATAATATCAAATAAATGTTCACCATAACTTTTAAGTAGAAATATTTTTGTGTGTTAATTTTTTTTTTATTTACCTAGTTTCACTTACGCAATCAAGACGAATCTAACAATACCTCTTGCAATAAAAAACACTCCTTTTTTGCGCAGTCGTGTAATTTATTTTTATTACATTGGCCCGTGACTGCTTGATTATTGTAAAGTTTGGCACGCAACACTCCAAAGGTTGCCCATACTTGCTCTAGAATATAAAATATTTATATTCTAGATAGTAAACTTACCTCAAAAAATGCCCTTTTCTAGACTCAAAATACCGTTTGCACTGGATGAAAATGACACAAACTGGGTTTGCACACCACGCAGGCCATCTTAGCCATTATATTTTTAAACATTAAAATAATTTTGGATGTTTTGATTTGAATCAAACAAATTAGCCACAAATCATTGAATTGCTGAAAATGCAAGTGACAGATGTGGCACAAAACGCAATAATAAGCATTATAGGTACGACTGTATCCACATGCAAGAAATTAGCAACTTTAGAACTTTTTTAACTTATGACCCCAATATAGCCTAGCGCTATCGCACTAAAAGGGGTAGTAAAAAATCGTGTCGTATATATTTGAAGATCATATGTACTTAAGAAATTACAGACATCACAAAAAGTTTTGTTCACCTTCAAGTTAAAGTCAGTTTAAAAAATTTAGCTCGGAACTCTAAGTGCACTTGGCTAATTCTCACCCGGTTAGCTTTATGTACTTTATATCCATCCACGCAGGGTATGAAACTGTTAAAATAATTTTTATATTGATATTGTTTACACCTCCAACCACATTATCACATTCCATCAGGTGGTATTGTGGCCATAGAACAAAACACAAATATAATATAAATATAATATTGCTTCATAAATATAATATAATTATGAAGCAATGATAGCTCAGTGGCTTTGGCTATGGACTGCCGCGCAGCAGGTCCATGGTTCGAATCCCGCCGCGGGCTTGAGCTTCACTGCATGGTGGAAGGGCATTTTAGCGAATGCCCGCCTGGCTAGCTACCACCCTCAAGTAGAAAATCTGTCGCCAAGCACCTAACGGTGTGTTCCGGCAGCTGTCCTTGAGAGCCAGTAATTCTAGGTTAAGCCTGTCAACACCTTCGACCACATCATCACTTACCATCAGGTGAGATTGTGGTCAAAAGGCTTACCTATCAGCAATAAAATAAAAAAATAAAATAAATTTGTTAACAGGTCGAGCTTTATGGTACTACGACACGGCCAAGACTCCCAGGAGCTTGACAGGCATGATCAACGGCGACAGAAAAGTCGATTACAATTTTGGTAAGAATTCGCGCTCTTTACCGTTCCTTTGAACACATATTTTTATAGCACATTGCACAACCTTCTTTTCCTGAGGTGGCAATAAAACCCTGATCTCCGGTACCGGTACTGCACCGACAGCGGCGCCGTAGTGGATGTCTGTATATACTACGGATAAAGATGGAAGAGATGTGAATCCAATTCTGTAAATCAAAATTAGAACCACCACTGGGGACCGGAAGAAATCTTGTCACTCTTTTGAATTTGTAAATACCATTGATAGGGAATTTTACTTATGCCCGCTTGGAAAACTACCACCCTCAAGTTGAAGATCTGACGCCAAGCACCTAACGGTGTGCTCCGGCAGCTATCCTTGAGAGCCAGTAATTCTAGGTTAGCCTGAACAACTTCTTCCACCACATCATCACTTACCATTAGTATAGATAATGGTCAAAGGCTACCCTATCAGGTATAAAAAACATATACATAAATAATATGTAGGTGATTATTTTTCATTAATTTATAAAATAATTTTAAATGTTTTTGACAGGTTACAGTACGGCGTCTGGATACTTCACGTTTTCCAAAAAACTGATATACGCCATCGGCTCTCCCTACGGAAAGAATGGATATGGCAAGGTGATTTTATTTTTCCTACGTAGGAAGTAGGTGTCTCCTCGAGTCAATTGCAATCTCTCAGAAACTAAATTGAAAATAAAAATAGTATTACTAGAAATAATATAGTTCAATTACCTGGACCTCCCGGTAAGGATGTTAACAAAGTTTGTGTGCTCTGGAAGTGTTTAAAACAAACAGATTAAAAACTTTTATTTTCTTCGGGACAAAAGAAGTAAATTCTTTGAGTGTTGTCGATATTTACGTTACGGGAAAACAATTATCCAAATCCGCTGCTCAATAATTTTATAACAAATGCCTCAAAAGTTTACAATGATTTCCAAATGTTAAAACTTTGCTAGAATTTATATCTTGTATAAAGAACAAGTAATTGGAAAATAAGTATAATTTTATACGCAATGTACATAACGTATGGAATTTACCCATTATTGTCTGTTTGAACATCATTAATGAGTTTGCTTGGTTTATGACAAGACTATTTCCTACTACAGATTTCCAACAATACTTGAATATTTTGACATGACAGACAGTGGGTAACAAAATAATAGTAGATATTTTTAATATCAAAATATCCTATGTAGGTTATTTCAAATAAAATACAAATATCATAAGTTATACGGTATTTGGTCCCTAAATATAGGAATTATATAGGTGGTTTTCCTCTGACATTGTAAACAGATCTCAAGCAGTTGTTCTTAATGGATACTCCTCTATATGGAATGACGTACCCTCCGGGGTACCTCAAGGCTCTCTATTAGGCCCACTATTATTCAACATATTCATTAATGACATAAGTTCGTGTTTTGTACATAGTAAATTTCTTCTATATGCAGATGACATGAAGATTTAAACAAATCCATTACATGAATGATTGCCAGGAGGACTTATATAGGCTCGAAGAATATTGTCACCTAAACAAGTTAGATCTGAATGTTTAAAAATGTCACTCTGTAATCTTTACACGTAAAACAGTAACAACAGAATTTAAATATAAGGTAAAAGGACAAGAGCTAGAAATATTGGCCGAAACACGTGACTTAGGCATAACTCAAGACTCAAAGTTAACTTATGAGAAACATATCGATAAAATCGTTACTAAAGCCAACATGTCTATGGGGTTCATTAAAAGGTCATGCTCACAGTTTAATAGTGTAAAATTATTAAAAATTCTTTATTGCTCTTACGTGCGAAGCAACCTCGAGTATTGTTCACAAATTTGGAACCCTCAATATGAAGTTTACATCGATAGGATAGAAACTGTTCAACGTAAATTTATGAGATGCCTACAATTTAAATGCAAAAATTACGATGATAATTATGAAGCGAGATGCAGGAGACACCATATACTGCTTGTCCATGTTAGACGAAATATTGCAGACATAACACTATTATCAAAAATAGCCCAATCAAAAGTGGACTCTCCATACCTTCTCTCTAAGATAGTAATAAGAGTTCCTACAAGAACACAGAGACAACCAATCCCGCTTCAAGTTCCTCACACCTATACTAAATATAGATCAAACTCTTTTCTCATTAGATCACTTAATAGTTTTAATAAACTGCATAATTTTCCCAATCTGGACTTATTCAACACTTCTCCACATTCCTTTAGCAAAACTATTTCGAAGAATTGGTTTGATGCGGTTCCCTAACTGACTGGTTTATTGTTTATTATGTTTTTTTTTTTTGTTTACTTCTAATTATAACAAATTAGTGTTGATTGTTAACTGTTTTGACACTAATGAATGTTTTGACTAATTCAATTTTTATAAACTATGCTATATTTAAACTTGTAAAAAGATTTATGGTACCTAAATTTTGTAATGTAACAGATAAGTAACCATTGAGTTTCTATATGTGAAAACTTGTAAATGGTGCTAAGCTATATATATTTATAAGTAACTCTGTAACATATCACTGTTTGTTTTCCGAATAAATAAAAATACCATATTATACATTCTGACCTTGTATCAAATCGTGTGTATCACATCTCTGGTAGTCTGTACATCTGCAAAGAGTGAATAGGCATAAATGCAGTCAAGTTTCTTTTTTATTTTATATAACAACTTATACTATATATTTATTTAACATAATTTCAGCTCGTACAAAGCTCGCTTGTGGAGGTCGTAGGTGATGATGCATATTATACTGGAAATGAGTATTAATTTAATATATTGGATCCACTTTTCATTATCAAATATTTATTGATTTTTGACAAATTTGTAGTTTATTAAACTTATTAGTACATACTAGATTATGGTTTTTGTAGTTATAACCTAAACTTCATCTCACTTCGCTCGTCTTTGATTCTATCCATAAATCTTCGTTTAAATACCTACCTATATAAGCTCGAAAACATATACAGGGTTATTGGTAAAATGCTAACAACCTCTTAGGGTTGACTTTGTGTAGGTTTGTTAGGACTAGCAGAAGTCTAAGAGGTTGTTAGCATTTTACTCTGTATTTGCTTTGTAATTTAGAGGTTGAAGTCTGTGTAATGAAAGTTTGTTTTAGTCACGTAGCTAAGCAAATGTTGACTGAAGCCAAAAATACCCATACAAAAGTGAAAAAAAAACTCATGCTCATATAGGAACTATTTTTAGATCAACATTTTTTTATTTCAAACACACATTTTTATCCTTATTTATACTACTTACATCTTCGATAAAATATACCCTAGATTCTGCGCGAACGCTCCAAAGTTAACCAAACAAAACTGTGCTTATAATGATCTCAAGCACAGTTTTGCCGTCAGTGACGCGCTGATCGTCGAGTGAAACAATGCCGAAGTGCTCTGTGAATAGTAGCAAAAATAATACACTTACAAAGCGAAAAATACATGGGATTTCCTATTTTCGGTAAGTTTTATACATATTTATAATATTTTAAGTGATAAACATTCATAATTATTTAATTATCACCTCCAAATTAATACATCAACAAATTAAATTCCGTTACTCCTGTCACGCAGTTGTCTCTTTCGCACGCATAATAACATCCCATGCAAGACAAGAACAAGTGAGCCCTAATTCAGAACAAGTCTATCGGAGTCGTCATAATAATCTTTTATTTTCTCAGACTGTACACAGGCATTTATTTTACATTTTCTAACTTCAAAAAAGGAGGTTATCAATTTGACATGTGTGTATGAAATATTATTAGAACTGCAATATATTCACTTATAATATGGATTAGTGCTTACAAACATATATACAATATTTTTATGTGTGTGTGTGCATATGTATGTATGTTTTATGTACTAATACGTGTAACAGTGACTTGGCTTACTGATTGCAAAAACACCACAAAACCTTTTTCAAGTTCTAGTGTTCTGGTTTTTAATTGATGTTGTATGTTAATAATTTAATATCGAAATGTCCGAGCCACCTGCACAATCCTGAATGCACGAGGTTTAGCGTGCACTCTTATTATTACAGATGATTTTCAGAATGAATATAGTATGTAAAGGTAGTTTATAAATATTAAATGTATTACGTATACAATGTATAACATTAACATTGTATTAACATTCATAATTACTCAAACACGTTTACTTTATACATTTTGCTGTAACACGCAGGTATCTGAACTGCAATTCAGGTCTGATACATTATATTGTTATATTATTTGTTTTTATTGCTTTTTGTTCTGTGTGGAATAAATAAATAAATGTTAATGAAAATTAAAGCCGAATAATTAATATTCTGATTTCATTATAACAGATCCCTTTTCTATCTCCCAACATCCGCATATAATCTACTACACACCTTTTCAACCCGGGCAAAACCAGGGTATATAAGCTAGTTGACTAATACGGATAGTTAAAATTCCAATTATAAATGTCACCAAAAAAACTAATTACTAAATAATATTTTTAGTACGAGATTAGGAGTAAGCGACTCCATTGTATTTTATGTTCTATCACAGCAAAGGGTAATAAAATTTTACGAGCTCGCTTCAATGGCGCAGAGTAAAAGTGCTATAAGTTTATTACGAGTAATTGAAAATTAAACCTTATGCAACTGAAACAAGGTTGAATATTGTTAAATAACTTAAATAGATTTACTACGTTTTTGTGTAATTTTAAGGTTTTTATGTGTATCTCAATAGACAGAAAGGTATAGGATAACTTGAGCCGTTTATATGCGTTCTGTCAATACGAAAAGTTGTATCTAGGGTATATTTTATCGAAGACTTACATCATTAACCTAAATGACTTACAAGTCAAATGACGTATATTAAAAGAAATTTAAAAAATCTAAGGGATTGCCCTTGTTCCAGCATTAACTACTTTGACTTCCACCAGGTGTACCAACTCTAGCTATATATATATATATATATATATGTATCAAAACGTCGAAATTATTTATTTATTTGCACTACTACACACTTACGTATACGTTACAACCATGACGGATCATGGCTGTATACCTACGTAAGTATTTACCCTTAACGTTTCTGAACGAAACAAAGAACTTGTATAATCTGTGGTGTGGGCAAAAAGCCCGCCATTCGCTGAACAAAAGTTCACGTATTTCGTAATAATAATTGTGCTGGCTTGTGTAATAAAGCTATAATTCATAATTATTTACTCGCAAATGTGATGAAAAATATTGTATGTTTCACGGGCGGTTCGGGAATTACGGACCTCGATTCAGAAAGCCCTCAGTCTTCGACTTTGGGCTTCTACTATAGCCTCGATCGCAATTCTTTACTTACCGCCCTTAATACACAATGTACCTAGTCGACATATCAAACACATGTTTGATATGTTACACATGTATCTTCACAGGAAACCTAGCCCAAAACTAATAGGAAAATGTAAACTTTAAGTACTTATTTTTATATTTATATTTTTACTATGACGCATGCTCCGCGGATTACAAAACAAAATTACTACAAAAAAAACATTGCAGCGGGAACACGCACATGAATATATTTTTTTCCTAACGTTGTTATTTTGTAATTTATACACTTTGTTTCAGATTTCTTTCTACACAACCATAAGGAATACTCTGCAATACAGTGGATATATTGAAGGATGGGAGCAGATGCTGGGTGCTATGTTTGGGGCGGTACTATGTTCTGCGCGATTAACAAGCAATCCAAACACGCACGCACTGTTGGTCGGGGCACCTACGTACACAACCAATGATAAACACAATCGTGGTGCTGTGTTTGTGTACGCACCTTCTGCTGGAAAGTTACCGGTAAAAAGACTTTCAATATGTTTTTGTTATATTGTGACAGAACAAGCTCCAGGTCCTCCTGATGTTAAGTGGATTAACCTCTGCCTATTACAGATGCATTTCGTCACAAGTCACGAGCCCGTCACCTAGAGACATAGTTGTTAAGTCTCATGTGCCTGTAATTTCACTGGCTCTCAAGGACAGCTGCCGGAACACACCGTTAGGAGCTTGGCGACAGAATTTTACAAAATGCCCTTCCATTTTTGCATGGTGGAAGGGAATTTTACAATTGCAGGCCTGCTAGATACCACCTTCAAGTAGAAAATCTGTCGCCATTCACCTAGTGTGTTCCGGCAGCAGTTCTTGAGAGCCAATAAAATTTAACAACCGTATGTCGTCGTAACTTGTGCGTCACAACGAAATGCTTCTTTTATAGGTATATGTTACCGCTTACCTGTGGACCTCGTTCGTTTTGTCAAAATCTAATAAAAAAAATAGCTTCAAAGCACACAACTCATACTTTTATCGCTCCATTTTTAATGTAGTGTGTAGATGTAAGCTAAGTAAGTAGGTATAATATAGTAGCTTTAAGTATTGAGTGAAAGCAACGTGTGCCGGCAGTAATAAAGAACGTATTCAACTATTCGGACGTTTCACTTATCGTACGCCCTCGAACCACAAACATCACATGGCGACCCTGCCAGTCCCGGTGCAGTGAGAAGGCGGAGTGTGCTGCACCGGGATGGCTTTTCAAGAAAATGAGAGGAGAAAATTTAAGATGAAGAAATTAGCGAATAAAATAAAAAAGGAAGAAGACATAGGAAAATGAAGAATATATAAATATTATTGTACATTTGAAGATAATTACGGAAAAATGAAAATATACAAAGGAAAAGACGGAGAAATTAAAAGAAGGAAATGTCATGGGAAAATGAAGAAATTTTAAATAAAATGAAGAAAAATTAAACCCAATATAAATATATTGAGAGGAATAAAAAAATGTCTCCTATAGTAAAGAAAAGACATACATATTACATGACTATCACTTATTACCTACAAGTGGTCATGCTGGTGTACGACGTATGATAAACAATATAAAAGGTAAGTACTTCTGGCCAGGAATCGAATATGACGTACGACGGTACGTGAGCAAATGTAAAAAGTGTCAAACTAGTAAGTATTCCAAAAATACTACTGAACCCATGACCGTGACAACAAAGGCTTCGACAGCGCTAGAAAAGGTATATTTAGATATAATTGGGCCCTTAGATAAGGATTTAGATAATAACGTCTATATTTTAAGTTTACAATGCGAGTTAAGCAAGTACGTAGAGGCTTATCCACTACAGAGAAAAGATACGGTAAGTGTAGCCAAAGCATTCGTAAGTAACTTCATATTAAGGTATGGTGTACCAGTATCCATTACCACCGACCGAGGAACAGAGTTCATGTCCGAGACAATGACGGAAGTATGCAAACTACTGCAAATCGAAAAGGTAAATTCTTCCGCTTACCATCACGAGACAATAGGTGCTTTAGAAAATACGCACAAACATCTTGCAGCCTTTTTGCGAACTTAATGTGACGGACATCCAGAAACATGGAGCCATTGGCTTCCATTTTGGTGTTTCTCATTCAATAGGTACTACTGTTCATACGGAAACTAAGTACACTCCATACGAACTGGTATTCGGTAAACCATGTAATCTTCCTACAAATTTAACCAGTAACAATGTTAAACCTTTGTATAACCATGATAACTATGCACTTGAACTTAAGTATCGATTACAATTAGCATGTAAAGAAGCAAGGAATAATTTGATTTCCAGTAAGATTAAAAGAAAAGAAATATGGGACAAAAAATGTAACCCAGTTAAATACAAAAAAAAGGTCCTTTAATTTTGATTAAAACGAAACAGGTAAAAAATTAGATATGTTATATAATAGACCATATGAAGTTTTAAGCGAAAATAAACCCAATGTAACCATACGTATTGGTAATAAGATTGATACTATCCATAAAAATAGAGCCAACATTTTTGTGACTTAACATCTATTCAAAATTTGCTCTATGTATAAAGTTGAGTTACTGTTGTATAGCACACCTTTACAGAATACATTACAGTTACACCTTACAACAATGTAAATACGATAACTTGATAACTTACCTACCTAAATGATTCATTGTGATGTACTCACGTAATGCTTTGTTTAAGTTTGATTTATATGAACCTATTCTATAACTGATTTGATTATTACAGTTAATACTTAAGACAAGAAAGATGTTGTTAAATGAATAGTTTAGTAAAAATATAAATTTTAAACGTATGTAATAAATTAGATAAATCCTATAAGAAACAAAAAAAAAAGAAAATTTTTCATATTTTTCTTTTTTTTTTCAAAATCACCCCGATGATGTAGTGTGTAGATGTAAGCTAAGTAAGTAGGTATAATATAGTAGCTTTAAGTATTGAGTGAAGGCAACGTGTGCCGGCAGTAATAAAGAACATATTCAACTATTCGGACGTTTCACTTATCGTACGCCCTCGAACCACCAACATCACATTAAACAATACCTTTCTTTCTCTGATTTAACTGATAATACTGTTGTATATTTCAGCTATGTTGATATACCTGAAAAGCATCACAACTCAATAACATAGTAAACTATCTTTACTACGTTATAATGCATGTTTGTACTCATTTCAAGATATATTCTAAAGTATATGTCCCGGTGTACTTCGTATCACCCATCCTAACGGACGAACGTGAAATGTAAGACAGGAAAGTATAGGTAGAACAGTTTATATGGGAAAATGAAATTGGTGTTTTTACTATCTTCTTCGCAATTTTTCCGTATTTTCTCATCGTTTAAACCTTTCCTGGACTAACACAAACATTTCAAAACCAAAATCAGCTAAATCGGCTCAACAGTTTTCGACTTTTAGCTAGACAAACAATACA
Organism: Plagodis dolabraria; assembly: GCA_963854805.1. NCBI lineage: Eukaryota > Metazoa > Arthropoda > Insecta > Lepidoptera > Geometridae > Plagodis > Plagodis dolabraria. The sequence goes on along the minus strand of OY978448.1, from coordinate 27,592,922 downwards.
AACGGCAATTGAGTTTAATATACACTCTTTTGCAAAAAATACGGGCACCTAAGGAAATTTACGTTCTAAGGTCGATTTTAGTTAATTAAATGAAATTTATTTCTTTGACGTAGTCTGTATACTTATAATCGTGTAAATTAATGCGCGTGAAGTGAATTCGAGCAATTAAAAGAAAAAAAAAACAATGGATTCCTTAAAATCGATGTACACGCCCAAACAATAAGAAGTGGTCGGCAATAAAGACAAGTTTATTTTTACTTTTTTTAACTAAATAAAGTTACAAATGTAAAAACCTAATAACGAGTGTGACCTCCTCTTGCCAAAATCACAGCTTGAACCCTTCTGGGCATGCTTTCCATGATGTTTTTAATAACGTGTTGAGGAATCCGTTCCCACTCTTCTGCAATGACTCTTTTTAGCTCCCTGATGTTTTGTGGAGCAGGTTGCACTGATCTTACCCGTCTCTTTAGAATATCCCACACATGCTCAATTGGATTGAGGTCAGGACTTCGAGCTGGCCAATCTAAACGACGGATCCCAACTTCTTGCATGTACGCTTCCACGTCGCCAGACGGTGCGGGCGAGCATTATCGTCATATATCATATATATATATCATAAAAATGGAATCTTCCCCAAGTGCAGTCAATGTGGGTTGTGCATATGGTATTAGGACTTCCATTATGTACCGGTGTGCATTTAATGTCCTATTTTCTATGAAAACTAACTCCGTACGCTCGGTCGAATTAATTGCTGCCCAAAACATAACGGAACTTCTACTCCTCTTACTTCTTCAAGGCTCTTCTTCAGGTCCACACTTGATGCCTTACGATTACGCAACGCCTGACTCACCAAAAAGCGGTCATCTCTTGGTTCTGTGCATCGTTTTCTTCCCAAACCGGGTCTTCTTTTGACCGAACCAGTCTCGTAATACCGTTGCCAAGTCCTCTGAACAGTTGAACGACTCACATTTAGCCACACAGCACACACAGCAATTCGCGCCATTAGTATAGCAATTTTAGAATAATCCACAATAATCATTATTTTACTTTTAATTATTTCAAATTTTAAATTTGGAACGTAAAGAATCATGCCAGGATGCTTCAAAAAACAGGCCAATACATCGTCAAATTAACAAAACCTATTTCTTGTTCTTCTTCATTGAAGTAGAGAAAAAAATCTAAAGTGCCCGTTTTTTTTGCAAAAGAGTTTATATATGCTTATGTAACCAACCTTTTGTGAGGAGTAAATAAATATATTTTTATCATATAAGTAGAAAATAGATAAATAGAAGATATAAAGATTTTTTTTATGTTTCAGCTTAAAAAGAAAATTAAAGAGTTTATCGGTTATGAGACTGGCTCACAATTTGGAAGCGCGATCGCCAGTGTCGGTGATATGAACGGTGATGGATTGGATGGTAAGCAATCGTCATCATTAACACCCGTTACACGTCCACAGTTAAACTCTCCATCAATTGAGGGTTTTGCCCTACACCCCACTCCTGACAGGCGTCTTGGGAAGAGTAAGATGGCAGTTCTTCTGAATTTGCTGCTGCTTACCTTCTGAATTTTTTTTATTTTTGCCTCTTCATTACATCTCTCACAGGAAGATGGAAGATATGGGCTAAGAAACTACCATATATTCTTTGTAGGTTATAAAAATATCAATACAATTAGATTGTATTGAACTAGCTGACACTCTCGAATCACTTAGCATTCGAAGATACATCAGTTCACTATGTGTTATATAGGTATATGTATATTCTATCGATTGTACAATGGGGAATGCTCTGTTACTGGCTCTTAATGCCAGCAGCCAGAACACACCGCTAGGTGCTTGGCGACAGATTTTCTACTACAGAGTGGTAGCTATTCGCTGGGCAACGCCCTACCACCACGCTATAACGACTGCCATTCTAAGACAGCTACTGGAACCGAAGGCTTAACGTTTCCTTTGAAACACAGAAGCACTCAGTAGTAACGCCGTTAGCGGTCACTCGTCCAAATCATGACAACAGCGGACGTTGCTTGACATAGCTGAGTCGTTTAGAACTACAAAGCAAGCTACGAATTGTTAATTACTGATGCTTAATACTGAAACATTTCTTTTGATCAGAAATTGCGATAGGAGCCCCATACGAGGAATCTGGCAAAGGAGCAGTGTATCTGTACTCAAGCAAGATCTTCAAACCAGAAAATAAGGAAGTCAAATGGCTGCAGAGGATAGTAGCTGAACCATCCCAGCGCCAACTCACCTTCGGATACAGTTTAGCTGCACTTCAGGACTTTGATGAGAATGGTTGTAATGGTAAATAACTTCACAAGTATCATCGGCCTAAGCATAAGATATTGAAAAAGAGACTTGTATTAGGATACGAATAAGAACTCTTAACATATATACTTTCCTGGTATAGTAACAGGTGCGTGTTTTTTTGCCGTTAGTAGGTAGACTTTACCAGCAGAATTTACGTTACATTTTACGAAGACGACTAAGAGGATGAAGTGAAAAAAATAATTGCCGTAAAAATCCCTCTTTCAAGCTTACCGTAGTCCAACATGTCGGCTGTAGATTGCAGTCCCATCTCATTCTGGTCTTCCGCCAGGACCAGGAATAATAGAGCTGCCGGAAACTAGGGGCCATGTGCAAATTGCGTTGATCGTTGGGGGTTTTTGCCATAATCTCCACGGTTGGCAGCCGTCTTGAGGATCGCAGTTTAGGTGTTAATTTCTTAGAAGGCCTTTTTTATGTTATTGTGACGGAACAAGCACGAGGCCCACCTGATATTAAGCGGGTTAAACCCTGCCTATAACAGATGCTTTTCATCATGTGACGAATTGCACTGCGCCCGTCACATTGAGACATTCAGTTCTTAACTCTCATGTGCCTGTATTTTTTCTGGTTCTAAAGGACTGCTGTCGGAACATACTGCGTTGCTGCCCATCTTCTGGTATTTTTCTCCTTGTCGCTTCTTACGACATCCCTTAGGAAATATGGAGTGGTGCAGTCATAGCCCACTACACCACGGGTTGTTATGGTTATGTTCATCTAGGGACATTTTCCAACTGATCCACGAATCGTCATACTTATGTATCGTAATATCAGTTAGTATCAGTGGCCACATAAGTGACTAATGTTGCCTTTTTTTAACAGAATTGGCAATAGGAGCTCCTGAAACCAATAAAGTGATGCTGCTGAGATGCATAGCTTTTGTGCAAGTCAACGTGTACGCTGTGATTCCTGATCTTCGAGTAAGTTTTATTTTTGCAACCTAAAATTCTGCAGCCTTCGTTTTTTTTATGGTTCTGCACAAGAATACGAAGTAATCTGACTACTAAGCCTACGCGGTCCATCTGTTCGCCCGTCCCACCATTAATATGCTGTATATTTTTAACCGTATAAGGTACCGGCATAAAATTTCATAGGATATGATATTTAGTTTTGGTACGTAGGAAATAATAAAAACAAAAAGCAAAAATCAATACCCTTAAGTATTGTTTCATCTCTTCAGCTGGAAGAGGGTAGCTTTGGTGTACAAAAAGTCGTTGCAAAATAGGTTTTTGGAGGTGAAAAGTAACAGTTTTGTTTGTGAATCACTCCTCACGCGTGCAGCAGTAGTCATTCCTTATGCACAAATTGTTATCTGCAAAGTTAGGTGTATGTTAGGCTGCAAAGTTGTTAATTGGTGCAAGAACTTTTATTAAAACCTGAGAAAGTAATGGAAGGACTCTAGGTTTGAATCACGAGCAAATCTGTTCAAAATATTATAAAGGTATTTGAAAGCGTACTCTACAAATACATTTATGCACAGGGTTATAAATATCTTTATATAGTCTCATGTTTTGGAGTCGCCCTGAAAATAATACAATTAAATTCCTAGTCCAGTTGATATTATTCGACAAAATATCAAAATTTTACTCATTCCGTTTATGAGCTAGAGTCCCGTGGCAAATGGACGGACAGGTAGCGAAGTCTCATTAATAAGGTTCGGGTTCGCCTTTTAGGTATGGGACCCTAAAACATTTTAGTACAGAATTTGTTGCCTCGACGAGATAACAATTTCTAAATATAGAAAGTTAGGTTTCGTTACTTACCCTATTATTATAGATATGGAAAATAATTAATTATAATAAAAATAATGACGTTATGTTCGTAACAATTGAAATTTAATTAATCGTACAATATGGTGAACGAAGTAATAGACAAAAAAGGTAATTTATTACTTTAGATCGATAAAGTAATTTAATATCCTTAGCCTTTAGTACCAATGAGTTGAGTATTTTCATTACCATCACTACTTAAATTAGTGTGGAAACCGTTTGTTACATTAGATAGAAACATACAATTTCCTTAAAACTTCACAGTTTGTGGTTTAAATTTGAAGACAATGGAAGAATCTACGAGAATAATTTTATTAATTGAAAATGTCATATCATGCTACAGAAATTATCCTTGGCTCGGGAAACTTTCACGAAAACTTGTGTTTTTGCTATTATTATTGGAAACGTTACTTCTGCATGGCCTGGCCTATGCCCGCAATAAGTATCAAGTTGACCGTAGTCAGTACCCCTCTAACTCAATAATTTACTCACGTATTTGTTTCACAATGTATACCATGTTCATCTCTTTATACCGTTCGAAAGAGTTCAAAAACATTATCGTTCATTGTAATAACGTTGAATCATACTTTGACAAAGAAAATCTTAATAAAAAAATTTACCTCAGGAAGAAAACAGTTCTGTATAGTATTGCAGGCTTTGCTTTATTGCAAGCCGTTTTTAAAACCTTACATATCATAAACATGGGCTACCCCGATATGTGTCAAACTTCAACAAGTTATTGTGTTACATACTACTTGTTCGAATTGAATTTGTACATAGAAGATTTACGTTTTGGGGGCTGAGCTGCCCACGTCCGTAGGAGAGTACCCTTAAATTTGATTCCCTACACGTGGTCCCTGGGTGGTGCAAATCAGGCAGCAACTAGGTGGTAGGTCTCTTATGCATGAGACCGTCTCGGTGGGTACCACCGTAGTGTCATGTATTCAGCCTCAAAGCAGTATTACACTGTGTTTAGGTATGAATGACACTGTAGCGAGTAATATCCCCCTTCCCGAAGTGCCACAGTGCCAGCGAAATTCAGAACAGGATTGGTGTTAAGCTCACACCATACTGGTAGGCGTGATGAGGTAGGGCGGGGGTCAGGGAGACCCGGTGAAACGGCTGACCGCTGGCCGCCCGCCAGTCAGTAGGGGACCCGAACCCGGACTAACCGACCAATGGGAGGCTGTCCCGCCAACTGGAGTATAATCTCGGGAAGCATTGTCGTGCCGGTTGGTGACCGGACGTGGACCCGGCAGTGCTTTCCGGGGAGGACCGGGGGCCCTTCCGTGCCCCGCACTAGCTCCTCACATAACCTGCAGATATGTGTGACTAATGCACCTTCCACTTTTTACAATGATACAATGATACAATGATTTATTAGTCTGTGAATCTAGGTACAAACAAAAGATATTACATATTTTATATACACAGAACGCTAGTTCCACCAATTTGGCATACAGACATTAATTAAATTTAAAACATTATTATATAAAACATATTACATTTGGAACAATAATAATTTCAATAACATTACACATTTTATAAATTAATAATAATAGTTAAATACAATATTCATTAAATGTCAACTAGTAAAACAATTGAAGTAAAAGTAATTAAATTATTATCGATTAAATGTCAAATAGTAAATAATTTAAATTAAGCAATAACATTCATATTTTTACCATCGACGAATTCATTAATATTATAATATGCTTTCTTAGTCAAAAAATCATTGAGTAGGTTTTTAAATATATTGATGTCATCTCTAGAACGGATAGCTGATGGTATTTTGTTAAATATTAATGATGCCATACAGAACACACTCATTCGCAACAACTTTGTGCTGCATCGCACTTGTCGTAACATACCTTTTCGACGACTACTTAACGGGTATGTTTCAAAGAGCTCAGGATTTGACTTAACAAAAATTGCAACTTCACTTATATATAACGATGGTAGAGTCAATATTTTCAAACGTATAAAATGCTCTTTACACGATTCTGTTTTTTTCAATCCACATATCGAACTTATGCATCTTTTTTGGGCTTTAAAGGCTTTTTCTCGGTCAGTTGAGTTACCCCAGTACATCACTCCATAGCGCAATATAGATGCGACGTGACCATGATAGGCAGTAAGTAATGTAGCTTCGTTAGTTACCTTTCTTAATTGATAAAGAGCATACGAAAACTGAGATAATCTTTTGCAGACATTTTCTATATGGGATTTCCAAGTAAGTTTATTATCAATATTAAGTCCTAGAAACCGCGTCATTTCAATTTCCATTACATTTTTTCCCTCAACATTAATATTAAGATTCAACCGTTCATTATGGCGTTGTCTAAAGTACATTAGTAATGTTTTGTCAATATTGATATGTAAATTGTTAAGTTTCATCCATTTATTAAAATCTATTAGAGTATTATTAATGTCAAATTCAACATCACTAAGTTCGTCATATGAAAATAATAAAGTACTATCGTCCGCAAATAATGTGATATGATGATTAGTGATCTGTGGCAAATCATTTATATAAATGAGAAACAATAGTGGCCCTAGTACACTGCCCTGCGGCACCCCATATGATACATTTCTTATTTCAGAAGTGTATACATGAGATGTAGTTGTATTAGGGGAGATTCTTTCTATTTGTGTCATTTGTAACCTGTTATCAAGGTAAGATTTAATTAGGTCATTTGCGTGACTTCTCACACCGTATTTATGTAGCTTTTTCAGTAATATATCATGATGAACATGATCAAAGGCCTTAGACATATCCATATATATAGCAATTGTTTTTTTCTTTCTGTCTATATCGCTCATTACTTTTTTTAAGAAATCAAATATAGCCATATTTATTGTTTTGTCTTTTCGATACCCATATTGATTATTAACTAAGAGATTTTTTTCTAAGTAGATGTACAGTTTATTATATATAACTTTTTCAAAAATTTTTGAAAATACTGGTATCAACACAACAGGCCGGTAGTTACTCACTTCTGCTTTATCGCTTTTCTTATGTAAAGGTTTTACAATGGACATTTTCAAAACTTCTGGAAAAATACCTTGTTCCATACATATGTTGACAATGTAGCTCACAACTGGAGCTATGACTACTGCCACATCTTTTATTACCATAGTTGTAATACCATCCGCACCCACACTGTTCGTGTTTTTCAAAGAACTTATAATCTTTATAATGTCAAAAGGAATTGTTGGTGATAAAAATATAGATTCTAGGTTGTCAAATTGTAAAGTATTAGATATGTCAGGTATGTCATTATTAATTAAAGCATTATTATTTACAATGTCAACAAAATAATTATTCAAATAGCTTACTATTATGTTAGGATCAGTTACGATTTCCCCATCAATATTCATGTGTGTAATGCCCTCGCAAGGATAAGAAAATTTTTGTTTTTTAATTACGTTCCAGGTTGCCTTTGATTTGTTTTTTGCATTTTTTATGTAATAATTATTTTGTGATTTTTGAGTTTGCTTGATAACATTTTTAAACTTTTTGGAATACTGTTTAAATAAATCTCTTGATTCAGAAGTCTTTGTTGATCTGTGTTTCCAAAGTAAATGTATTCTATGTTTACAACATTTTTTAATACCTTTAGATATCCATTTCGGTTTCTGTAGATGAAAGCGCTTTAATCGAATTATTGGAAAGCATAAATTGTAGAACCTTACAAAAATTTCGTGAAAACAGTTAAAGGCTTCATTTGGATCAGTCATATTAAAAATGTCACTAAAACTAAGGCTACTGAGACATTGATGAAATTTGCGCCGATTCTCGGGGTCATAATCTCGCCTCAATACGAACCACGATTTTAGGCGACAGCTTTTCTTTACCGGGCACTTAAAGAACTGCGCAGTGTGATCTGACAGTGCTGTTTCAACTATTTCTCCTTTACCACCTCGAATATTATGAATCACATTGTCGATGCAAGTGCCACTACAAAATCTTGTCGTTTCTTCAAAGTTAAAACGTAAATTGTACGACCAAATTATATCTTTGAATTCTTTCGTATACTTGTTCTGTTTTAATAGATCAATGTTAAAATCACCACACACTATTGTTTTATAACTATCTTTAAGACAATACAGAGACAAAATTTCATGGAGTTTTTCAAAGAAGGTGTTCATGTAGCTTGCCTCATTTTTACTTTTAGGGGGTCTATATATGCAAATTACATAGATTTTGTGCATAGTTAGTTCCACTGCACAGCATTCGACAACATTTGGAATACAACTTTTACTGATGCGACAATCATGTTTAAATTCTACATCAGTCCTTACTAGTATGACTGAGCCTCCTCGTCGTTGAGGTCTACAGAAACATGATGCGAGACGGTAATTAGGTAATAACACGTTTAATGTGTCATCGTGCTTCATGTTGTGCTCTGTAAGACATATAACATCTACAAGTTTACCCTGACTTTCTAAGACTGACAACCCTACACTCAACCTATCAGCCTTAACTATTAAACCATTTATATTCTGATATAGCACACCTATAGAATTATACACGAAAAAGGTTATTATCACACGACTCAAACTTATCATTAGTGTCTTTTTCACTTATTGTAGCATTTGTATGCAATTTCAGATTTGTTGATTCATGAATGTCGATCTTGTTAGCTGTCACTTTCAATTCAGAAGTCCTTGTCTGTTTAGTGATGTCCAAATCAGTTTGTGTGCTCTTGTCGATAAGATGTATATCTTTATGCTTATTCTTTCTTGAGTTTTCAATATGAGCAGAATATTCGACAGTATAGTTAATACGTAATATTTCTCTTAAAAGCTGTTGACATAGATTTAATGAAAATAAGCGTTTATATGGCCGATATTGTGCATAATTCATGTCGAGGTAATTAACGTCACGGTGTTTACTACACATAAACTTCAACTCGGAGTTCATTTTTGCCTCATTTAAGCTTTTATTGTATGGGATTTCCGTTATTATTACATTCGTGTTTTTGATAAAATTGAGCCATAAATTTATATAAAGTTGAAAAAGATATGGATTTGATTCATTCATACCTCCCGATATAACCACAAAATCATTCATAGTGTAACTACTCAATTCATCGACAACTGGTTGTATAATATTTGCATAACAAGCTCCTGGTTTCCAAATGCATTTTACGGCGTATGAATCACCTAAAAGATTTTGCAATGTGCTTCTTACTTTATATCCTTGTTCATCAGCTAACACCAATACCCGTTTCTGCATCTTGTTGTGTCTGGAGCTCAGGGTAGAACCCTTGTATATAGGTTGATTCTGTGACTTGGCTTTATTATCGGAAGTAGTGAAGGTTACTGGTTTGCTATCTTCTGGCAAAATATTTTTATTTGTATGATCTGGTTCCAGGTTATTGGTGAAAGAAAGATTTTTTCCTTGATAAGGCGTGACTGTTTCAGCCAATACTTCCATTGGCACATCCTGGATGATATTAATACTAGTTGTTTCCACGGCTCTTAATTCATCATCATTTATATGACTGAGCGTCTTCGGTGAGGTATCAGAACCAGTCAAAAGCCATCCTACATCCTTTTGTTGGTTTTCGTTTGTCACTAAAGGTTTTTCTGAGCCAGTGTCTACACATATGTCAATTACCTTTTGTCTCTTTCGTTTTCGAGTTGTAGCCAATGGGCTGTCACAGAAACCCACCCTTTTGTATCGTTCAACTATGGTCTTATATTTCATCAAGTCTTGTTTAAGGTCGTTATTTTCTAGATTTAAGTTGTCTATTTCAGTATTAGCTATCAAAAGTTGGTCATTCAATTGTTCTATTTGCCTATTCAAGTCATTGTATGTTGTACTATCATTGAGCGAATTATTTGGCAAACTTAGTATGGTTGATTCGAACATAGTGGAACTTGATAAATTATTCAGTGAGCTCGATTTGTGACATCTGTATTGGCGGAATGTTACATTATCAACGTTCGTTCCTCCTTCCTTAATCGCGGATTGAGCCTTCTTGGTGTCCATGATAACTTTTACCAATACTTTATGCTTTATGTTAAAAAGTCAGACTTATGTGTAATGGAACGTAAACGAAATCTTGAATGTCAATTTCAATTGTTGATTGTGAAGCTGTCACTGTCATTCCTTTGATTATGTCATATGTTCATAACCTCACGATCCAAAAATAAATTAAATTTGTTGCCAAAATAAAATTAGAAGTTAAGTTTTTATAATTATCCAACGGCTAATGTGATATGAAATAATGATAAAATATGTTTTTTTACTGCTCACCGGACAGTGTTGATTTGTTTGAGCGGTTCGTCGGTCCTTATGTTATAACTTGGCAGTTCACTATTAATCAACACGTAAGTTTTTAAGTTAATTTCTAATTATTTTGTTATGGAGCTTCGACTTGAACTGTTTACAACGCCAGGGTTGCCACCTCGATTTCTCCGTTTCGCTGACTCTGTAGCACTTCCTGACTCCCTTTTTAAATTATAAAAATATGAGCCGAAGCAATAAGAAAAAGCGTTTTTCAGCGGACCCCTCTTCCACATTTAAAGTGGACTTCTGCAACATTAGGGGACTTCATGCTAACCTAAACGCAGTCCATCACCATCTAGAGACGACGAAGCCGGCCTTATTGTTTTTAACGGAGACGCAAATTTCAATTCCGGGTGATACATCATACCTAAAGTACCGAGGCTACAATCTAGAACATAAGTTTCTTTCAAAAGCCGGGGTATGTCTGTACGCCCGGGAGGATGTTTGCTGCCGCCGTCTACACGGCCTTGAAAATCGGGACACTTCCACACTATGGGTACGAGTTGACTTTGGAGGATCCACCAGAGTCTACTCGTGTCTGTACAGGTCCCATGACAGAGAGTGCGACGGAACTGGAAACACTCATTTCTTTGGGCATGTCCAAAACGCAACCGACAAAGTTGTTGAGCAGTATCCTTCCGCGGAAATTATCATCCTTGGAGATTTTAATGCCCACCATACCGAATGGCTGGGTTCTCCTAGGACAGATATTCACGGAACTACTGCCCGTAATTTTGCTCTTGCTTATGGCTTCACGCAATTGGTCACTGGGATTACCAGAATACCTGACATTGAAGACCATGAGCCCTCCTTGCTAGACCTTCTGTTGACTACACACCCAGAGAATTACCAGGTCTCGGTCAAGGCCCCTCTTGGTAACTCTGACCATTGTCTGGTATCATCTGAAGTGCCCCTTGCTATTACCAAACCGGCTGGTCCCAACGGAAAAAGGAAGGTTTGGCGATATCGGTCAGCAGACTGGGACGGACTGCGTGAATTTTACGCTTCCTATCCTTGGGGGCAGATTTGTTTCTCCTCGGACGATACCGACAGCTGTGCAAATTTGGTTTCCGATGTGGTTTTGCAAGGTATGGAATGTTACATTCCACACTCTGTAATCCCGATCGGCGGCTCGAGCCAACCATGGTTCAATAAGATGTCTGCGGAGGCTGTTGGCCAAAAACAGGTAGCCTATGAGTCATGGAAGGCAGCTAAACACTGTCGGGATCCTAAAACTGCCGATTTGAAAAGAAGTTACAACGCTGCCTCCTGGTCCCTCCAAAAAAGGCTTGCAAGGGCAAAGTTTGAGCATATCCGCAGAATCGGCGAGCGGCTTGCGAGCTTTCCTTCGGGAACGCGGGCATTCTGGTCGCTCGCCAAAGCTGTCGAGGGCAACTTTTGTCGGTCGTCTTTTCCATCATTGCGCGCAACTGACGACCTACTGGCCCACACTGCAAAGGACAAAGCCGAACTTTTGGGCAGTATCTTTGCATCAAATTCGACACTTGACGACGGAGGAGCTACCCCACCTACTATTCCGTGGTGTGGGAGCTTTATGAAAGAGGTCCGTTTCACACAGAAAGCGGTTCGTAAAGCTCTCTGCTCCCTCGATGTCAAGAAGTCGTCTGGGCCAGATGGTATACCTGCAATAGTGCTAAAGACATGTGCTCCTGAACTGACTCCAGTTCTGACCCGTCTCTTCAACCTCTCTTACACTTCTGGCTATGTCCCGTCTTCATGGAAAGTAGCCCATATCCACCCTATCCCCAAAAAAGGTGATAAGACAGACCCCACCAACTATAGGCCTATAGCGATAACATCCTTGCTTTCAAAGGTGATGGAGCGAATAATCAACGAGCAACTTCTGGGCTACCTTGAGAAATCTCAGCTACTCAGTGACCGGCAATATGGTTTTCGCCACGGTCGTTCAGCTGGAGATCTCCTGGTATACCTTACCCACCGTTGGGCTGAAGCCATTGAAAGCAAGGGTGAAGCCTTGGCTGTTAGCCTTGATGTCGCTAAGGCATTCGATCGGGTCTGGCATCGGGCGCTTCTATCGAAGCTTACTTCATACGGGATTTCCGTGGGGCTTTGCACCTGGCTATCCAGCTTTCTTAGTGGGCGCAGCATTAAAGTCGTCATCGACGGTTGCTGCTCAACCACGAAGCCAATCAATGCTGGTGTGCCACAAGGCTGCGTGCTGTCGCCGACATTGTTCATTCTGCATATCAATGACCTATTGTCTATTAAGAATATTCACTGCTATGCGGATGACAGCACTGGAGACGCCAGATATACTGGTCGTGCAAATATCCCCCGGCCGCTAGTAGAAGAGAATCGGGTAAGACTTGTGTCTGAAGTAGAGAACTCCCTGGAGCGAGTCTCTGAATGGGGACGACAAAATCTTGTCCATTTTAACCCCACGAAGACACAGGTCTGTGCGTTCTCTGCGAAAAACCCCCATTCGTCCCTGCGGTGCAGTTCCAAGGAACACCCCTGTCCATCTCTAACAGTATTGGGATCCTTGGAGTCGACATAACGAATGATGTGCAGTTTCGGGGTCATCTGGAGAGCAAAGCTAAAATTGCCTCAAAAAAGCTTGGTGTGCTAAACCGGTCCAAGCTGTACTTCACCCCGCGGCAGCGTCTTGCGCTTTACAAGGCGCAAGTCAGACCGCATATGGAGTACTGCTCACATCTATGGGCTGGAGCTCCTGCTTACCAGATTGACCCACTTGACTCTATACAACGTCGCGCCGTTCGTATTGTCGATGATCCCATACTGACAGATGGTGTAGAATCGCTTAATCTCCGTAGAGATTTTGCATCTCTCTGCGTTTTCTACCGTCTGTACAATGGGGAATGTTCTGAGGAACTGTTCGATCTGATGCGAACTCCAGAATTCTATCACCGCACCGCTCGCCATCGGCGGGATGTTCACCCTCACTACCTCGAGACACTGCACTCTACTACGCAACGGTTCGGTAGAACTTTCATACCGCGTACTTTAAGGATTTGGAGGGAGCTTCCCGCCGAGGTTTTCCCACTGCGCTACGATATGGGGTTGTTTAAAAAGGGGGTCATCAAATTTCTCAAAGGTCGGCAGCGCGTTGGTAACACCCCTGGTGTTGCAAACGTCCATAGGCGACGGTAACCACTTCCCATCAGGTGGGCTGCCTGCCTGTCTGCCTACTTAAAGGCAATAAAAAAAAAAAAAAAAAAAAAAAAAACGTTTATCCATTGAATTTGCTGTCATAAGCTTTTTAATACTCGTAATGGCCGACCAATTAGATTGTATAGTCAATTCAATTGATGTTGAAGTTATGAGTGCAAAGCAAAATGTAATGACTAATCAAAATTTAAGTGAGCCTGAATATCGGCGAACGGAGAAATTGTATGCTACATGGTCCAACGCATATATTACAATTGATAAATGCTCACAACTATGCAATGTTATTTTCAGTACACAGGTATGTGTTTTCAAGACAAATTTTCCAATATTAAAATATACTTGTAACTGATATTATGTTACCTAACATTGTGAGTGCTTAACATTTCAGGCAACAGCGATGATTTCCATGATAGTTATGAACTTAATAATAGTACAGTTTAAATTAGCACAGGATATTACAATGGTATGTAGTGTCAATTTTGATCACATTATTGAATACTTTTAATCATAAATAAATATTGTTACATATCTTTTGTAAGTCTTGCATTTTGACCATTCTGAACGCGCTTCTTCTTCTTCTTTCAGTGTCTACTTAAGTTTTATAAAAAAATCTCTGGCACTATACATGTTTTCATAGTTAATAATGCATATTTTTCATTTTAGGAAATCTCAAATAATTTAGATCGGATGATTTATCTTTTGCTACTGGTCCAGTTTGTGGCTTGTTTGTTTCTGGTGTCAAAAGCTGGACAGAGAGCTTGGAACAGCGTCGCATCGATACAACAGAAACTCGCTGCACTTTTGGTGCACTCAACTGGATGTAAGTATGTATGCCTGAGGATATGGCAGAATAGTACATTATGACTTATGATACAAGTACGACGTTTTTCAACATACTTGCGAGTAACAAATACGAATATATCAACAAAAAAATATCAATATAGAAATGGCGGAGTTCAACATTAAAAAGGGCCCCAACGAAAACGTCGAACAACTTTGATTTATATTAACTGATTAATTATCCATAGTAAATTTGTCATCAACAGTATTAGATGCAATACAAAACGAATGAAAAGTACTTTATTTTTTTGATAGCAATAATAATCTGGTTAAGAAGGAAGATATTTAATTCATCTAAATATTTTACTCAGTAAGTAAACAACTCTTTAATCGTTTTTTGACTAAAACACAACTGCGATAAAGTAGAAAAAAACACACGTGCGTAATAGATAACATTATAAACTAAAAATATTTAAAGGCCCCTTACAAGCAAGTGTGTTGAAAAAATATCTTATACCTATTATTAATAATTAATCTACGACTAATATTTGTACCAAAATATCATCAAAGTCCGTTATGCTACTGTGGCGTGAAGTGAAGATAAACAAATTTCCAATTTATTATAATCAGTGTGGTGGTGTAGATAACAGTCAGAGCTAAAGGTTTCTCACATAGTTTCAACAGAAGCTTGTCAATTTCTGAACACATTACTTTTCAAAGAGTGATTATAGGTATTTTTTATGCCTGATAGTTTAGCCTTTGACCACTATCTCGCCTACTGGTAAGTGATAATGTGTTCGAAGATGTTGGTCAGGGTAACCTAGAATTACTTACGACTGTGGTCAATTCTGTTCGTAGCTCATTTGTTTATCTACCTATTTCTTCTTCTTCTTCTTCATAAATGGCTCTTATCGTTGCTTTGACGATATACTGCCAACCAACCTATTTAATGTGGTATATATAATCTGGTGCACCAGAAGTACTGACAGTTTTTATTACAACTTTGTGACAATTACAAGTTTGTGACAATATCGAAAATCCATATTAAATACGTAGGTTGGCAGTATATCGTTAAAGCAACGATAAGAGCCATTTATGAAGCAGAAGAAGAATAATTAGGTAGGTAAACAAATGAGCTACGAACAGAATTGAGCACAGACATAAGTTATTCTAGGTTACCCTAAACAACATCTTTGACCACATCATCACTTATCAGCAGGCGAGATAGTGTTCAAAGGCTAAACTATCAGGCATAAAAAAGTACATGAGATGTACATGAGATTGTATTGTAACGTTTTTTACCTCCCATCAATTCAGTATCTAACTGCTTTATAAACGATCCAAAATACATCAGTATAATGAATTACTAACGAAAGCTTGTAGTTCTTCTAGTCGTTACATTCTCCTTAACATAAATGCAGCATCTTCTGTTGTAATCTTGCAAATTAATATATTTTGTGTGACACCACGGCCGACCCACAATTAAATACTAATTAATACATAAGGAAGGCGCTTCCAAGCCAGAAGTGCGGATATTGATCGTGTTATTTTCATCTGTTACAGGTAAAGTACAATACAAGGCGGCTCTAGATTTGCTCCGTCTAGTACGCAGACACCCCATTCAGATGAAAGCATTTGGTTCCAAAACCGTGAACATGACTCTAGTCCCGGAGTGTATCGCCGTTAGCACTTCTTACTCCATTGTGGCTCTTCAGTTTAAGAACGTTATATAAATATACTAGCTTCCACCCGCGCGCGCTTCATCCGCGTTGCAAGTTGTAGTTATATCGAGCACATTCTGAAACTACTTAATAAATTAGTACAGGTGACTCCCGCTCCTGTTCGTTCCTGGTGCAGAGGATGGCCATCGCGATTCAGCGTGGGAATGCGGCGAGTGTGATGGGCACTTTTGCACCGGGAACGGTCAGGGGAGGGTTATTTGATTAGTTTTAGAATATTTTGACATTTAGACTGTTCATTGTTATCGAAATAATTATAAAATTTATAAATGAATGATTTAATCTTAATAAATTTGTTTCAAATGTTTTCTTCTTAAGTATATGTGTGAGTGGCAAAACCATTGCTTAGTAATATCGAGGTCATGTGATTGATCCTAGACGGTTATTGAGATTTATTGCCAAAGAAATTTCTAGAAGCAGTCCTGTAGAAGACAATAACTTCACTGCTTATTAAATGTAACTAAAAAATATATGGCAAAACAGCAGAGGAATGGAGGCTAGACAATTAGCTCAAGGGGAGATTTCCTTTGATGGTCACTTTGAAGGTGATTTTATCTCCAGAAGATCACTGCTTGGATTCAGAAGAAATATATAGGTATACATGTACGGACGATTTGTCAACAAATTCATGCTGAAGGTTTATTCATAGTTGCTTAATTTAATAATATTGTAATTTTGAATCACTGTATTACACCACTAGTTTAAAGAGACGGGTGTTGCTAACTGTGGCACAGTCTAGTACTAGGTAGCATCGTTTCACTGTTTATTGTATCCTATGTTATTTTGTTTCGAAATAAAGATTTCTTGTATTATTGTTAGAATTAGAATTATTTATCAATAAGATTTCTAACAAGTCACTTCATATAATACTATGAAAGTAATATTAATATACGTTTAACAAGTCAAATTGTATAATTTTAAGAATCAATAATCGATGTTATAACTCTCGATGAGAAGTTAAAAAGAAAGTTGAAATGCAGCAGTTTTCAAATTAGTGTGATCTATCATGAATTTTTTATTGCAATTGCGTATTGTAGAGATGAAGGATTTTTGAGATAGTGGTCAGAGGCTATTGTCTCGCAGATAAATTATAATACAGTAAATGAAAGGATCTTAATCAATGTTTACAACACTTGGAAAATGAGCTATTTATTTGTCTGTTCATTGACGCCGAGAATAATACATGGCTTCTAAAAAGATGCATTGTGCATGCACATTATCACACTCTATTATTGAAGGAGGTTTTCCAGATAAAATGAATACATTAATTATTGTTAAACTCTTTCACAAACAAGGAGATACTAAATATGTGTCCACAACTTTAGTATTTATTGGGTATACCAATAACCCTTATCTAAATTTAATATCTTGGCACTGGAGCAGTATGGTTTCTGCAAGGATTGAAAGAGTTCTTAAAAAATACTTCGTGTTGAAGCGAAAACGTATTAAATCGGCGTAATAAGTGAAACGTAACGTAATTAAGATTTTATTTTCTGTCTCTTCTTCACGTCTACTTTGTGTTTGTTAAAAGCTGTGGATTAGAAACCCGGTCCAAGAAACTTGTTCCGTGCTTAAAACAGTCGGCCGCATTTTACTTCAAGTTTAACAGCTATGAACGATAATGTCATATTTTGGTACAACGACGATGCGAAGCGAGATGGAGCGTTTGGTTATTGGTGACCACAATACGCGAGCTAAGCGAGCCAAGCGAGCGTACCGCGGCGGTAGCCGACAATGCGCCAGAAGAAGAAATTTAAGGAGTGTTTAGTATTCTATTATTTCCGGGCTATTGTAGGGCCTTCCCTCGCCTAAAATCCGGTGGAGCTGGACGACCGAACAGTCGGTAGCCAGCATCTATGTCCTCTCTAGAAAAAAAGAAAAAGTATTCTATTAGTAGATTAACCATCGGTAGATCAAAACAGTATGATTCAAATCCTATACAAATTAGTGACATTTCGATACTTTAACGAAACGGTTACAAGTTATTCGTGCTAGGGCTACTGGTCATTTTAGTATCTCTTGTCAGTGAGGGAGGGAGGACAGTAAATTTATGCACCATTTGAATTGTGAACGTCTTTGTTGTATGCGTCAATTTAAACTTCTCAATTCTTTTTCAGCAATTCAAAAATAAGTCCCTGACTTTTCAATCGTGCTTGAACGTAACATACCCTGAAAACCCCAAAACTGTGGATACAAGTAAGTAAATGATGTAGTACGTAAGTACTAATCACTTCGTTCAAGTGGTATTTGTTTCAGAAATAAATGAGGATAAAATAGTGAATTAGAAAGAGTTACATCGTACAGCTCCTGGTCTCACAATCACTGTCCCATACCCACAGATTACCCCCTATTAAGCGGGTAATCTGCGCCTATTATATTATATATAATGATATATAATCTAACCTCCCATTTGAATGTTCGTAAAAGTTAAATTATAATTATTATTGAAGTCTTTGTTCACTTTTTACCAGGTCCACGTTTCTTAAAGCTAAGCTAGCTTCCATTATTACAAGTGTAAAGCAGGAACACTTTGGGCGAATGTTGTAATTTTTTACCAATTTGAAGCTACGAGTGCGGACTTGTATGCACTGATACACAAAATGGTATAAATTTACTTAATTTAATATGTGGGTCTAAATATATTTGGCCATCAGCATTACATGTGTTTTTCATGTGGTATATACATATATAAATTAATTAATGTTATTTACCTAGCTATATGTTTTGTAAATTCTAAAATGAAAAAGATACTTAAATTAAAATAAATATTTCAGATATTAAGATGCAAGTGGAAGTAATCCATTCAAAAGCAAAGTTGGCTAACCCGGAAGACGCTGAGTACATAATTCATCTGGATCGAAGTACGAATAGCATATGTAAAGATATCACAGTACATGTCAGCGAAATAGTTAAGGTAAGATCGCCGTCAATAATAATTTAATTCATAAAACATACGATGAAATTAGGACATTAATAACGACATATATATTTTTTTTATGCCTGATAGATTGTTTGCCTTTGACCACTATCTCAAGTTAAATGATGGTGTGGTCGAAGATGTTGTTCAGGTTAACCTAGAATTACTGGCTCTCAAGGACAGCTGCTGAAACACACCGTTAAGTGCTTGTCGACAGATTTTCTACTTGAGGGTGGTAGCTAGCCAGGCGGGCATACGCAAAATGCCCTACCACCATGCTGTAACGACTGTCATCCTAAGATAACAATCGGGACCGACGGCTTAACGTGCCCTCCGAAGCACGGAAGCGCTCAGTAGTAATGTCACCAGTCACCACTCATCCAGCTCATGACCGCGGCGGACGTTGCTTAACTTTGCTGATAGGTTCAGAACGCTAAAAAAGCAAACTTCGCTACGACGCGGACGCTTCAAAACAACAGAGCGTTATAGTAATATCATAGAAAAACAAACCTGAAATTATTTTCAACGCGCTTTACTTCTACACGAAGCATCATTAAGATGTCATAGCTCGTACGCTACGTCGGCTTGTCAGGAACAATAGACGGATTTGTTACTAGATTAAAATCTGTGCCACACAGTAAAACCATGGGCTCGGCCCATTGGCCTCGGCCAGCGGCTTGGTGCTCACCACCGTCGGAATTTTTTTGAAGCGGTCGTAGCGAAGATTGCTTAGCCGTTCTGAACCGATCAGCAAAGTCAAGCAACGTCCGCCTCGGTCATGACTTGGATGGGTGACCGCTGGAGATATTATATACTACTGAGCGCTTCCGTGCTTCGGAGGGCACGTTAAGCCGTCGTCGGTCCCGGTTGTTGTCTTAGGATGGCAGTCGTTATAGCATGGTGGTAGGGCATTTTACGAATGCCCGCCTGGCTAGCTACCACCCTCAAGTATAAAATCTACTTAGCTACCACCCTCAAGTTGAAAATCTATCGCCAAGCACCTAACGGTGTGTTTCAGCAGCTATCCTTGAGAGCCAGTAATTCTAGGTTAGCCTGAACAACATCTTCGACCACATCATCACTTACCATCAGGTGAGATAGTGGTCAAAGACTTACCTAACAAGCATAAAAAAAAATCTGCTACTATACAGTTGCTCACCACAGTATGTTTCGAACTCCCACGCCGATAACACGCATCCAACGAAGGCCAAACTACACACGATATCGCTTAATTTATCCGTTTTAAAATGACTATCTTTGTAGGAAATTTAGAAGAAAAATATGTCATAAATAATGCATTATATTTGGTCGTGGCTTTTATATATCTCATTTTTTATGTATCTCAAAGAGGGAAACGCGTTATGCGTGCACTCTTGCCGGCTGCAGCGGCATACTCGATTACGATACCATACGCGAGGGCAGCCGCCCTCGCGTGGTTTGCGACCGGCATCCACACAGTGGGAAATAGTGGTTGCTCACCACGGTTGACAACGCATGATCGCAATCCAAGGGCGTTGTAAGGTCAAACGTAATTTGGTCGCAAACCATTATCTCCACAGTTGTAAACCATGGTTGGCGACCATGGTGGGAGGCTGGTTTCCACCTGTGTGGCACTGCTTTAAGTATTTTTTCTAATGTTTGTTGTGCCCCATCGTTTGTACGGGCTTGGCACCTCAAATATATATATGAGGTGTGAGATTTGGATCTTCACAAGCCCTAGATATACTTACCACTATAGGGGACACCGAGATTAGATTTTCCAAAATATAAAAACTATTATGTGTTGTTTATTACATATCAGAGCATGTTTATGTATTTGCAGATTGGCAACGAATCTCTTGGCCCCATTAATATATTATACAAAATAAAAGCAACTCACCTCAAACCTCCCGAAGACGAAAAAGACTTTGACCCAAAACTTGTGGGACTTAGTGACTTAAGTGAGTTGAAGAAAGAAGGCCATATTTGGATCACTGAATGCAGCGATCTCGAGCATTGCATACCTGATTTGCATATCTCAGATTTTGAACTATCTGTTAAGTAAGTAACTAATATTACTCGAATCGAGTGATATAACCACTAAAAAGAAGATATTTTATGGAATAGGAGGGCATATGAGCAAGCGGCTCAGTGGTAAGTGATCACCGTCGCCCACAAACATCCGCAACACCAGAGTTCTCGAGGATGCGTTGCCGGCCTTTAAGGAGGGAATATACTTTCTTCTTGAAGGCTCCTTAGTCGTATCTGTTTGGAAATACTTCACCTGGCAGCTGGTTCCATAATGTGGCAATGCGAGGTCGAAAATGTCGTGAAATCGCAAAGATGTGGACTTCCAGACATGTAATAAATAAAATGTAATATACGCGACGAATTCAGTAATTGTAAAAGTATTTCGGTAAGGGCATGTTTGCACTTTGATTAGAGTTTAGTAACGCTGTATAGTGGTTGGTGTTTAGTGGATGTATTTAGTAAAGATGTTTAGTGTGATTACTGTCCAATACTGTTAAGCTATTGTGTTTAGTAGATCAGTATCGATCACCCCTTGGACTGTGGACAAGCTATTAATTTATAATGAACAAACAATCGGGTTCGCAATTTTGTAAGAAATATAAAGTACTAACGCTACTAAACACTGTCACAAAGCTGAGTTACTAAACACTAATAGTCATTTCTTTTTTGTACACGGTCTAATTTTGTTTCATGTATAGAACTATAAAATATAATACAAACAAAGTTAGTGGTTAGTTGGAATGTTAACTCTTTCAAGCTATTGATTGTGTCGTGGTCTCAAATCTCAATACGCAGTAACTTTTTAATAAATGATGAAAAAAATATAAATGATTTATTTTCTTGTGGTTCTAGGTAGTACACCAAATGTGGTGTCAAATATATTAATAATAATTCGCTAGATCCGCTTATTTATCAAACAAGAGCTTTAACATGAAATAAAATTTAAAAAAATAGTAATATAGTGAGATGCACATTACAATTAATTGTCGTAATTTAACAGCATTATCAAAGATTCTCATTTAAAATGTCAGAATTACTATTATGCACTATATTAAATATAAAATAAAAATATATTAAGTATAAAATAAATAATAAATATAAAATAAAAACTAATTTGTAGGTAAGTATCATAATAAAATTAAATTTCAAGAAAGATTCTTATCCTCTAAAAAAAACCTTAATATAATAGTATGTCTTGTCTAGGAGCAATTTATGTAGGGTGTTTTTAAATAAAACAATACAATAAATGCGTCTGATTCGTTGTGGAATAGCATTATTTTTTTTCTGTTCTTCTAAATTTTAATTCAATGCTATAATGATGTGTCATGGATTTTTAGCACTCCATACGAGATTGGATCCACGAAGTATATCGAAATGAGTATGAAGGTCCGCAATGACGGCGAGGTCGCTTACGACCCTTGCTTGTTCATCGATATCTATGATGCGCAAGTGCTCAAATCATCCTCGGAATGTGATCTAATTGGTGAGGCCAGACTTAAGTGTGTGCCCAAACTGGTTCTACGCACTAACAAGACATGGGTCAGTATGATATCTGTATTAAATCTTAATTTAACCCACTTCGTAAAAGAGTATGTTCTCAACTTCTCAATCGTAAAGGAGTATCTTGTCAAGTCTCAATATGCATTTGTAATATATTTTATTAATTGAATAAAATTAAAATCGGTATTGATCCTCAAATATGTGATAACATTAAAGTCAGTAATTATTTATTTATAGTAGTTTGAATTTAAATACAATAGGAGAAACATTATTTGCATACACGTTTAAAGGGCATCTTTAATTAATTTATTTATTTGTAGCTGAAAGTAATGATGTGTTCAAAGAGGTTCAGGCTTACCTAGAATTACTGGCTCTCAAGTACATCTTCCGGAACACACCGTTAGGTGCTTGGCGACATAGTTTCTATTTGCAGCAAGCCAGGCCGGCATTCGCAAAATGCTCTACCGTCATGCTATATCGACAGCCATTTAACGGCAACAACCGTGACACACGGCTTAACATGTCCTCTGAAGCTCGGTAACGCTCAGTAGTAATGTCACTGCCGTCACCCATCCAAGTCATGACCGCGTTGGTCGTTGATTTAATTGATCGGTTAAGAACGGCAAAGCAAACTACGCAACAAGGGCTTAAAAAAATGTCACTGCTGTCAGAAAATACATTGATTTGTTTTTTTTTTTTTATGTTATTGTGACGGAACAAGCTCGAGGCCCACCTGATGTTAAGCGGTCTAACCTCTGCCTATAACAGGTGCATTTCGTCACAAGTCACGAATTGCACTGCGCCCGTCACTTTGAGACAGTTATAAGTCTCATGTGCCTGTAATTTCACTGGCTCTCAAGGACTGCTGCCGGAACACACCGTTAGGTGCTTGGCGACAGATTTTCTACTTGAGGGTGGTCGCTAGCCAGGCGGACATTCGCAAAAAGCCCTTCGACCATGCGGTGAAGAAGCTCAAGCCCGCGGCGGGATTCGAACCATGGACCTGCTGGGCGGCAGTCCATAGTCAATGCCACTGAGCCATCACTGCTTTGTTGATGCCATGGATAAAATTGTCTCATACACATAAATTTAAAAAATACGGGTACACATTCGATAAGAATATTAATAAACTGAAATAAATGTTGTATGTTCTTTGCAGGAAATGGAGTCAATTACTCTGGACACAACGCAACTGACAAGCAATAATACTAATATACGTGTTCAAGTAGATGTTTACAATCATTGCACTGAAATCAGCTACAACAGAATAAACAAATATATACAGTTATTTGCAAATCCCGATAACGTAGCCGTAAGCGGGTAAGTGGTTGCGTTCATATTACATATGCTAGGTAATATTTATATTTATTCAGTGGCATTGGCAATGGACTGCCTAGCAGCAGGTCCATGGTTCGAATCCCGCCGCGGGCTTGAGCCACATGAATAAAGAACCGTAATTTATTGTATGCTTGAGCTTCATCGCATGGAGGAAGGGCATTTTGCGAATGCCCGCCTGGCTAGCTACCACCCTCAAGTGGAAAATCTGTTGCCAAGCACCTAACGGTGTGTTCCGGCAGCTGTCCTTGACAGCCAGTAATTCTAGGTTAGCCTGAGAAACATCTAAGACCACACCATCACTTACCATCAGGTGAGATAGTGGCCAAAGGCTAACCTATCAGGCATAAAAAAAAATTAAAACAATATATCTATTCTAACAAGTACCATAGAGAAGTGTAGTAAACAATCTAAGATTCAAATGTAGTAAGAAGATATACAAATGTAAGTATTAGTCAAACTTTGGGATTGTTTCGTATCAATTCTGACGATTCCGACTGAGACTTGCTGTCCGTCTGTCACCAGGCTGTATCTCAAGAATGGTGATAGCTAGACAGTTGAAATTTTCACAGATGATGTATTTCTGTTGCCGCTATAACAACAAATACTAAAAGTTGGCCAAGTTCGAGTCGGACTCGCGCACGTTAAAACAAAAAAGGTTAAAATATGAAGTATAATGTTGTATAGCTTATGGTACGCCCTTTGTGCGCGAGTCCAACTCGCACTTGGCCGATTTTTTAAGTCATTTTGGTTATTAAATTTATATTTAATAAATATGCAAACATATCAAGACGAATTTTCAGCTTTGCCGCCAATTTTCTATTTATCATCTGTGCCGAAAGGCAAAAGAATTTATGGCTATATGAACGCAATTTGTACTTAGCAAAGAGACTTACTTTGATATGCTAAAAATGATAAAAGAGATCCAATCAAATAGTTTTTATTAACCCCAGCACGCCGTTTCATACAACAGTGCCGGAGCGTTGTAATGTTCCAAATTCAAAAAAACGCTCCTGCATTGGATTCTATTTTGTTTGTCCGTAAACCCAATACTTCGCGTGTTTTCTTTTCGAAAATGATGGCAATATTTCCATGCATGTTTGAGAAAAATCCGTAACATTCATTGTCCAGCCTCATAGATACAAAATATCCTGTCTGCGGAATACACTTTCAAAGATTGAAAAACGGTTCGCTAGATTTATTTACAGTCAGATTTATGTCTACTAACCTTATCTATACCCGTCCATATTCGTATCGGGCGTGATGGGCATGAACAGTGAACACCTTAGAGCTGCGGCGCAAATGTGCACTCATCGTAACACTACTTCATGTTGATGCGCAGTGGGATCGACTATCGAGACCCCTCAGCACTATTCCGAGTGGGGTGGTAATTGCCAGAGCACCTGCCGAGCTGGCGGCGACTGTTCTCGTTAGTTGCACCCTTTGCGCGCACCTGCACCTCACAGTTTGCCCCACCACTCACGCCGCGCCGTCTCTCTGCTCAAGCCCTTGCTCAACAAAGGATCTTAACATTTTTAATATGACATTGTGGATGTTTCTCGATATATGTTTGAATAATTTATATACCTTAATAATGATTAATATTACGATATTTAAAACTTGAAATATTTTAGTAAATAATACGGGCTAACTCACGTGGATCAGTCAGATAGCTCCGACTATAGTTTCAACCACATTCGGTGGTCTTTTTCAAAGAGAGCTCGGGACGCCCGCGTTGACGTCTCGCTTAGCACTGAGTTATCCCGTATTATTCACTAAAATGAGTGAAAACCACGTTAGCTTTTATAATAAAACTTGACATATTATTATTTTTTAACTTTTTTTAATACTGGCGGTACATGCCTTTATTAACAAAATACTACGAACTATATGCAATACTACAGCTACTACAATAAAAGCATTTAGACAACCTGTAAGTCATTGAAGACTCGCAGGCAGTCCAAATGTTCCAGCCCACTATTAATGCATAAATATTTTTTTTATATATTAGGTAATTTGTTTAATTGACTGTATGCAGTTATTTAATATAATAATAATAATTCCTAATATAGTTGACTATAGTCTGTTTTTTTTAACAAACGAGTACTGAGTATGTCTCTCGCACTTTTCCGATATTGACAGAGTGAGATGGGTAATTGTCGTCATTGGTCAATGCCTTTGTTCTTGCTTTGAAAATTTTAAGGGCCGTTCATATTGAATACTTCTGAAATTTACCATAGAAAAAATTACGTAATTACTTTATGATTTAAATTTGCATACTTAGTATATTCGTAACAAAATTTTCTGTTCGCGTTTGATATAAAAAAATAAATTAATAGTTATATATATTATGCACTAGTCTAGAACATATAAATCCAATAATTTTAATTAAATTCTTGTAATCTTAAAAATTATCGTCATCCTTCTGATGAACTTTCTGCAGATACGTCAATAATAAATTGCTCTAACAAATTTAGCACATCATTGTCGACTCCTAACATTTTTGTTTATATCTTGGTTACCACATGATTGAGACATGACCACCATTTTTATCTATCTAGTTTAGCTACTCCTTGTAACAAAAGAGTTCAGACTTCATAAATCCTATATTACCCTAGTTCAAAAGTTGCAACTTTAGTATTGATTCGTTACAAGCAATATTATTCGACGCGCAGATAGTCGAAGACTCAACTGAATGTCACTACATGTAACTACAGAGTTCGTGTGGAACGGACTTTATGTTATTTACGTGGGCCAATAGCAACACAGTAAAATTTTCAGTACTCGTTTGTTAAAAAAAACAGACTATAGTTGCATACCTTGGAGTTGCTGTAAAAGTAACTGGTTATTGCAATAAATCAATGACTGAAAATATTTGTATGTATGGACCCCATACATACAAATATTTTCATTATTCGTTGTTTATTGGCAGGACAGTAGTATTTTTAGATTTTCAATATTATTTTCCAAATCTTAATTACTTTTGTTATATGTTTTTTTCTTCATAATAATAGCTATTTACGTATGTAGTGACATACAATACAAAATTAAATGTCAGTGGTGGTATGAAGAAACACAGACATAAGTATGATTTGTTTGTTTAATTGCTGATAGTCTTTTTTTTATGATTAAGACTAACAAGCTCGAGGCACTAACCTCTGTCTATAACAGATGCATTTCGTCACAAGTCTTGAAGTGCACTGCGCCCGTCACCTTGATACATAGTTGCTAAGTCTCATGTGCCTGTAATTTCACTGGCTCTCAAGGACTGCTGTCGGAACACACCGTTAGGTGCTTAGCGACAGATTTTCTACTTGAGGGTGGTCGCTAGCCGGGCGGGCATTCGCAAAATGCCCTTCTACCATGCGTCGATGCTCAAGCCCGCGGCGGGATTCGAAGCATGGACCTGCTGCGTGGCAGTCCATAGCCAATGCCACTGAGCCATCATTGCTTCAAAGTCTTTGACAACTATCAGCTGATGGTAAGTGATTGTGCGGTCGAAGATTCAGGCTAACCTAGAATTGGATAGATGAACTCTACCGAAACACTATTATATAAACAATTAATAAAACTGACTAAGTGCTACAATAGGTGGTCATATTGCTCAAAGCGATCTCTTCCAGACAACCCATTTGTAAGAGAGATTACATAATATAAGGCAACTTGATGGTTTCACTATATTAAATTTCTAACAAACTTTATTTAACTAAACTCAAACTAAGTATGGACCTACATAGAATTTATTACACATTATTTTTAGAAATTATGGCTTATCTTAGAATTTTCTAGATACATTCAATAAATACAATATATACCTAAATATGCAAATAAAGATTCATATACTTCTATGAACATATTATAAATAAATAAAATATATAATATTTCATGTACACATTGAAAGCATGTCAAGCAAACTATTAAATACATAAATTACTTAGGTACATTATTTCTGAAAGACTTGAATTGTTGGCATTTGTCATAATAATTATTTGTAACCTTAAATTGGCCAGCAATTACCCATACCTACTAATGTATTTAGGTACCCATTTTTTGCATCGAGACCATTAATTATTTTTATGTATATAATCTAGACCTGCTTAAGACACCTGTCGTTGACTTTTTTTCATAAATAATAACAATAAATTCCTCCTTTTTTGAAAGTCGGTTAAAAATAATAATTTCTGCTCAGTTTTGGATCAGAAAACAAGGGAACACAAAAAGTCGTTTGGTGAATACATGATACAGAGAGTTGAAATAAAAAATCTTAGGTTTGATATTGAAATATTTTTAGACCCTACGGTGATTCCCAACCTTGGGCGAAATACGACAAAATTTCCAAACGTTAAAGATGCAATTAAGTTTATGATAAGGTTTATATATCAATTAGTAAAAGGAAGTCAAATCGTCTACAGCAGTGGTAGTGGTATATATCCCGGATGGGTTATAAGTTCTCAAAGTTCTCTACTGTTAACAAAGTAAACGTCTTCTGATTTATTTATTAGTCGTCTTTCTCCCATCGTTGAGGGGTTGATTTAAAATGGCTCGAACCCCTCATGTCACCATCTAACTGTGTAGACACGGACTCCCCGATATCATTGTAACATAAGTTCTACCCATGATACACGACAAGAAAATTTCGCTTGCGTGATTCAGAACTTTCCTTATTTTTCTCTAAATACGTTTAAATCTCTCACTTTTTGCTATAGAATATTTTATATTTAGTCGAATAGGACACATCCTTATATAAATATACATGTTTTTTTAGATTCTGACTGGTTTTCATAGGTAATAAGCACAAAGCGTAAATTATTAGCCTCTGATGTCTACGAGGACGAGCGGCGAACCCTCACGATGACGGCGCGGCGCGGCGCGCGGCGGGTCGAACACGAGATGTGGCTTATAACAGTGCCATCTGTTGGCATTTTTTTAAACTAATTTGTTTCTTGGATTCTGCTTTTACGCGTAATACAATCGGGATGTATTTATTCCCTGTATCACATTGAGGTGACTAAAATGTGGTACTATATATGACCATTAGTTACTCGAGACTGGCCAAGCAAGACTTGGCAATATGACGCTCCTTCTGTAACTATTGACGAGAAAAATGTTATTTATAACCGTATTCAAAACAGGAGGAGGTTCTCAATTCGTCTGTATTTTTTTTTATGTTTGTTTCCTCAAAACTTTTACTGGTTGAACCGCATTTGAAAGCTGATACTTGTCGTGTGGTCTCATTTAAATTTAATCAGTCACACTCCAATTACTGACATGTATTTTCCTATCTTGATGATATAATCATTGCTAATTATTGACAATCGATCCCGTAAGTAGCAAGGGACACTAAAAAAGGCGTTTTTTTATGAAAACATGGAACCGATTTCAACTCTCAAAAATGTGAAATAACTTATCGGTAATAGGTTCATTTGAACCATCATGGTACCGACTTCAAAAAGTTATTTCACACTTTTGAGAATCAAAGTCGAAGTTCCATTTCTTGGTTCAATTATTTTTTATGCTTAGGGCTAAGGAAATACGGCATTACCGGTTTTTTTTTTTTTTTTTTAATTTTAAATCTACACTCCACAGACTCCAGGGTCCGTGACTTTTTTTAACTATGACATAATTTATTAGTAAGCAAGAAATATTAAATAGGAAACATGCAACATTCCAAGGGGGAACAGTGTTAAAAGTTTTTTTTTTCTTTTTTTTCCGTTAATGTCATTAGCACTAGCATCCAGAGCAGACCAGTATCCTCTAGCAGCACCCGTTCACGAGTTGACGCATGTGACAGCCATCGCCTTCCTCAACCATATTTGAGGGAAGATGGCGACCCGACACACAACACCGCCGCTAGACAACACCTTTCTGTGAGCATGACCACTCCGGATACCCGTGCCAACGATTACAATTACATGGGCATGCGTTAATTAATTAGTAGTAAATTAGTTAGTAGTAAAGCGGCATTACCGCTTTACTACTTCGGGTTGTCCTATACCTTGTTTTATTTCACAAACAGGTGCCCCTTACCTCCACTAGGTACAGAATTCACATACATCGTTTTTAGAATACGTGTTTATAGATATTTATGTGCTGTTTTATTGCCGTGCGAAGTGCACGGCAATTGCAAGTTTTTTTTTTTTTTATGCCTGATACGTTAACCTTTGACCACTATCTCACCTGATGGTAAGTGATGATGTGGTCGAGGATGTTGTTCAGACTAACCTAGAGTTACTGGCTCTCAAGGACAGCTGCCGGAACACACCGTTAGGTGCTTGGCGACAGATTTTCAACTTGAGGGTGGTAGCTAGCCAGGCGGGCATTAAACTTGAGGGTGGTAGCTGAGTTGTTTGAGTGAGAAGTTGTAGTAAACCTACAATTTATTCAAAAAAAAAACAAAAAATTCAAAATAAATTTATTTTAGATAAGTTACACCCATACATTTATACTAGTTGGGTTTTATAATAAAATTAAAATAATATTTCAATCAAATTACAATTATTAAAACTATATACCGACTTATTATTATCTAATAGCGTAATACTATTTATCCAATAGCGTAGTATGTATCCAATCAACCTAGGATTTAATTAATACGCGGATAATTTTATACTACAAACCTATAAAATGTAGTAGCCCATGTCACCATAGATGTCCAGCGATGTTGCAGTATTTTAAACTTGGCATGGTGACTTTTACGTAATGTGACGGGGATAAATGTTATACCTACATGATTAAAAATGTATACCGTTCACCTAGGCGGTACATATCCATAAGCTAAAAACAAATATGGCTTCTTTGTTCTTTTTATCTCCAAAGCTGCTTTCACGTGTCATAAAAGTCAAACCAAGCAGTTTTCTTTTTTCCACGACTGGAATCCATATTATGTTTGACGTTCTATGATAACAAAGGCCTCTCTGAAAAGGCCTGTTGTATATTTTATTGGTTTGTAGTGTTGAGTTATCTGCATATCAATTTAATCGTATATTGGTGAAATTGGGTCTAAATGTATATATATATATATATACATATATATACATTTAGACATACATTTTTCCTTCTGTAAGCTTAATAAACTTATAGCAAGACTAGCTATCCGGTCGCGGCTCCACCCCGCGCTTATGTCGGTTATCGCGCAAAAACATTAACCTTTTTGCGCAGTTCGATCTAATGTCCTTCCCCGCGCAACTATTTCCATACCAAATTTCACCCAAATCGGTCCAGGAGTCTTGGCGTGAAAGCGAGACAGACAGATAGACAGACACAGAAAGAGTTCCTTTCGCATTTATAATATATTGTTATATATATATATATATATATATACATCCCGCAAACAATTAGACGTCCTCTGAAGAGAAAAGTGCATTTAAACTGACGTCCACCTGCTTTTGGCGTCCGCATACTGGACGCCACTTTGTTGGCCAGTGGCACTTACGTCCCATTGGTCCTGACTAGCCATAGGACAAATATCGATAGAAGCCAAAATATCACTTAAATAGCTGCAACAATATATTAAAAAGTTCGCGACGAAATCTTATCGCAGGTGTGGCGCTGCTGTCGTGCGTATATTGAAAGCCGCATATCGCGGAGAGTTCCTGACTATGGATCCGCGTATTTGGCGTCCACAACTGCGACGTTGCCAGCTCGTTTGCAACAATCCAACAATAAATCACAATTATCACACGATATTTAAGCAAAACATTATATTCGCCTTAGGTGGTGTACGCGTTGCGTATCATTAGGAGCCCGAGTTCATTTAAACTTTTAAAAAGTCAGTAAATGTTACGAAAAAATATACGTACAGTCAGCCTCATTTGCCTGTAATTTATAATCTTCGATCATTAATATGTCTTTGTAATGAATGATTCACTGGCTCTCAAGGACTGAGCTGAGATGCTAACCTCTAGAATATTTGCTTGAGGTAGGTAGGTACCAACGTCGTAAAGGTTGCTATTTCTAAGACATTAGTAATGATAGCAAAATTGAATCAACTTATTGTTGTTGAATTATTGTTTTCCAAAAAAATATTATACATCATCAAGACTGAATAAGTAATTTTTGTAGCAAATTTTTCTATTGCTATTAGACTGAATCGTAGGTATTAATTCGTCGTGAACGTTAATTACTAAGTAGGTACTTACTTACTTGGTAGCATAAAAATAACAACTTTGCCCAGGTTCTAAATAGCGAGCTATCTTTTGAAATCATTTCGTAGGTAGCAACCTATACCCGCAACTTTTAGCGTGAACTGGGCATGAAGGTTATAAGAAGCCATGTCATGCACCCTATGACCCTATGTGGAACAACACTCCACTCACATCATTTCAACATCCAATAGGAGAACATGAAATGTGAATTCACCTCAATATTGTTATTATAATAACAATAAATAATAATAATATAATAGATTACGTATCTGTAAATACCTCTACCGTAAAATCCCTGCTCGTCACTCCAAGATATTGGTTTTACCTTACTGAAATATGAAATCTCTACAATATACTCGGCTTGTACACCTATCCCTACCAAGGTTTCCACTTGAATATATCGGTTGTGACAGATGTAAACTTAAGTTCACTTATCCCTATATAGTATAAGTAATAATAACTATGTATAAGTTAATGATAGCAATTACATTATCACCTAGCCACGTTTTTGTATGAATGAGCATGATATAAAAACTATTGAAATATAATTATTTCATATAGCCAGTTTTACCCGCGCTCTGATGAAAAACGGTGATGATGGTGATGATGAACAGTAGTCTATATGTTAATCCAGGGTAAAAGCTATCTCCATACCAAATTTCATCCAAATCCATCCAGCCGTTTAGGTGTGAAGAAGTAACACACATACTCACAGACTTTCGACACATACGTACCTATTTTTTATTAGTGTGATTACAAAGATTTTTATTTATAGTAATAAACTTAAAATTAAATTATTTCCAATAAAAATCAATAACTAATCATAGGTTATTTTTGATTAGGTAAGTGCCTACAATCATTGCTAAGTTTACCAGATAAAATTTCGTACTACCTCATACCTACCTACTACAAATATATACCTATACTTATTCTATGAATTTACGTAGGTAGATACATAGTACTAACTTAATTATTTGTTGTGATCTTATAGCTATGTAGGTAGATAGGTATGTAATGCAATGCGCGCCCGCGAATGTCGATTTGACATCGTTGACAGTTGCGTACCTAGGCAGGCCTATATGATAAATGACAATTATATCGTAGATAGAGCTTCTAACCCTTTACTACTTTGTGGTAGGTTTACTTTATCGAAGGTAGCTATATTACTGCTAAGACTATATGTAAAGTGTTATTCTATCTTGATGATTAGGTAGTTGGCAGTGAATAACAATAGTTCCCGTAAGTGGCAAGAATCACTAAAACGGGGGAAGGATTTTTACAAAAAAATTAACTGACTTCAACACTCAAAAGTGTAAAATAACTTGTCGACGTCGGTACCATGCGCACAATAATATGACAATTGGTTCATTCAAACTAGCATGGCACCGACTTCAACCAATTATTTCACTGTTTGGAGTGTTGAAGTCGGTTCCATTTTTTGGTAAAAAACCTTCCCCTTTTTAGTGACCCTTGCCACTTCGAGAATTCACAAAATGCCCATATATATATATATAATATGTATAAATAAACTGTACATTAAATACATACGTTCTAACAATTTGAGGGCCCGCCACCCAGCTCCCGAGTACGAGAGTAATTTGTTCATGTACCCATGACTAGCTTCCCGAGTCGTGCCTATATGTAGTGTAAATTAAAACACGATGATAAAGCTGCAAAATATGTTTAGTAAATTCTTTAAATAAAGGAGAAATCTGACACCCAATAGCTTTATACGGACGACCAATAGCTATATACGGAAGCTCAATTACTATATACGGATGTCCAATTCAAATTTAGTGGGATAGTCAAGAGAAGTTAATTAACAATATTTCTTCCTAATATAATATCTAATATATAATCTATATAATCTAATATCGATTTTTCGATATTTTAGTTACAAAATTTACGACTTATAAATTTCCTCAATTTTGAAATTTAATCAACATATTTACATTTAGACTAGACTTATATATGTAATGACGATACCACCCACCAGTGTGGAATCCGAAAGACCTTTTTACTCCGCTGCCTAGACTTGCAATAGCTTAAAGTCAGTAGCTACCCTTATAAAAGAAAGTTATTTTTATTAATGTATTATTTTGTTTGGTAGAAATCTTTATGAATCTTTATGTGTTGATATTTTTAGAAATAGCAATGTTTAGCTGTTAGTAGAAAAATAATACATAAATAATATTAATACGTTTTGTGCCCCGTGGGGTGCCGAGCTAGAATGTCACCCCCCGATTGCTACCTGTGGGTGTCATAAGAAGCCACTAAAGGTATTTTTTTTGTGGGATAGTAGGGCAAACTACCAGGCGCATGGTAAGTGATTACCGTTGCCTACAAACATCCGCAACACCAGACGCGAATGAAAAACGGTGGTTCAGGCTTAAATTTATTTTTTTAAGCCTGATAGGTTTTTGCCTTTAAGCCTTTGACCACTATCTCACCTGATGGTAAGTGATGATGTGGTCGAGGATGTTGTTCAGACTAACCTAGAGTTACTGGCTCTCAAGGACAGCTGTCGGAACACACCGTTAGGTGCTTGGCGACAGAAAAGCTGCTAAATATGTTTAGTAAATTCTTTATATAAAGGAGAAATCGGACATCCATTAGCTTTATACGGACGACCAATAGCTATATATGGACGCTCAATTGCTATATACGGAAGTCTAATTCAAATCTAGTGGGATCGTCAAGAGAAGTTGATTAAACATATTTCTTCCTACTGCCAATAATTCCCATTTGTCCCGGGGAAATCTGTGGGGACAAATGGGAATAATCCAATATGGTGCAACACATTTGGCAACAAAATTTCCACCATACAGTAACTTGTAGCCTAACAGTACTGCCTCACATAGTGCCGTTTTTTTATAATAAAAGTAGCCAGGTTATTGGACGTCCGTATACAGCTATTAGGCGTCCGTATATAATATTGGACGTCCATATATAATATTGGACGTCCATATATAATATTGGACTTCCATATATAATATTAGACGTCCATATATAATATTGGACGTCCATATATATAATATTGGACGTCCATATATAATATTGGTTCAGGCCATGGTACGATACAATTCCGATTTTATCATACCTATATTTATATTTAACCCACAAATGAAGTTATTACGTACCTAATTAAGCAATATTCTTCTTAAATTTATAAAAAAATAGACTAGACAAACATGTACATATTATATGCTTGTTACCAATAGCTTTATACGGACGCTCAATTGCTATATACGGATGTCTAATTCAAATCTATAGTCTATTTTTTTAGCAAACGAGTACCGAAAATTTTACTGCGTTGCTATTGGCCCGCGTAATCAACATAAAATTCGTTCCACACGAACTCTGTAGTTACATGTAGGTATATGCAATTCGAAAAATATTGCTTGTAACGAATCAATATTAAAGTGGCAACTTTTGAATTAGGGTAAGCAAAACAAAGATCGTTTCGGAAAAAATGTTGTTGCTAAGTCAACAAATCGTCTCGTCATACGTTTGCCGACGTATCACTGTGAGCTCAACCCAATTGCACTCGTTTGGTTTCAAGTGAAGGGCTATGGCAGGATATGACAAAAGTTATAAAATTTATGAAGTCTGAACTCTTTTGTTACAAGGAGTAGATAAAGGGAATAGATAAAAATGGTGCTCTTGTCTCAATCATGTAATAACTAAGATAGAAACAAAAATGTACGGAACCGACAATCATGTACAAAATATGTTGAACAATTTATTATTGACGTATCTGCAGAAAGTTCATCAGAAGGATGACGAAAATTTTTAAGATTACAAGAATTGTAGTAGAATTATTTGATTTATATGTTGAATTGCATAATATATATACTATTACAATATTGTTTTATATCATGAACGCGAACAGAAAATTTCGTTACGAATATACTCAGCATGCAAATTTAAATCGTAAAATAATAACGTAATTTTTTCTACGGTAAATTTTAGAAGTATTCAATATGATCGGGCTTTGACAATTTCAAAACAAGAACAAAGACATTGACCAATGACGGCAATTACCCATCTCACTCTGTCAATATCAGAAATGTGCGAGAGACATACTCAGTACTCGTTTGTTAAAAAAAAACAGACTATAGTGGGATAGTCAAGAGAATTTGAATAAAAATATTATAAAGTTATTTTATTACCAATTTGTAATTGTTGTGATCGTAATTATAACAATTTAAGTCTGGAAATTCTGCTTTACTAGTTCTTAAAGTAATTTTCACGTCCAGCACTATGTGCTGACATATTAGGTGATTTTATTAATATTTGTGACATTGATTAGTTATAGTAGTTGATAATCTGTTGTGAAAATAAGTTTTGTTAACAATATACGGCGAAGTTGACAAATTGTTAAAGGCATAAACTTTTAACAATAGTGCGTTAATTGTCTCAACCTTACTCTAAATCTAAGAAGTTTTAGAATTACAGTATCTAAGTACTTACCTAAGTTGTGTATCTAGCACGAAGTGCCAAAGTTGTACCTATATAATGTGGATATTAATTTATCAACAATACTGCGGGGGATGGTGTAGAATTGATAACGGAATGTGTTCCACTCTTTTTTAATATTCACATACACAAAAAGTCTGTACTATTGCTTAAGCTATGGCACGTTGGCTTTGGGAATACTAGCAAAGACTAATCACGATGTCATCGTGGATCTACCAATTCTGGTAGAACATATATGAAAAAAAGGCCCAAAAATTTCGGACTGGGTAGGTAGGTAACTGATTTAAATTATTTTCAATAAAATTCAAAAACTAATCATAGGTTAATTTTGATTAGGTAAGTGCCTACAATCATCGCTAAGTTTACCATATAAACTTTCGTACTACCTTATACCTACTACAAATATATACCTACACTTATTCTATGAATTTACGTAGGTAGATACATAGTACTAACTTTATTATTTGTTGTGATCTTATAGCTATGTAGGTAGATAGGTATGCAATGCAATGCGCAATGTCGATTTGACATCGCTGACAGTTGCGTACCTAGGCAGGCCTATATGATAAATGATAATTATATCGTAGATAGAGCTTTTAACTCTTTAATACTTTGTGTTAGGTAGGTACTTTCTCAAAGATAGCTATATTGCTGCTTAGACTATATGTAAAGTTTTATTCTATCTTGATGATTAGGTAATTGGCAGTGAATAACAATTGTTCCCGTAAGTGTTATTCTTGCTACTACATGCGATTTATTGTGCAAAAATCTCAGAAACAGGAGCTAAATTTTCTTTATCTTATTATAAACTATTTGTGTACTTAACTTTATCAAAATCCATTGTTCCTACGTGTAGATAGATAATAATAAATTATATAAAAATATCGGGCATCCGTATATATATAGATTTGACCAAATTGTTATAAATGTACATACAAGCGATTGTCAAAGAAAGAGAAAGTAAACATAAAGATGGCAACGTCGCACTCACAAATGTCGTTCATCCTATGAGGACGCTAAATAGTCGATGCCATAGGTAAATCACGATCAATATATCCAGGACGCCTATAATTTATGACCATGGTTCGGGGTTCAAAAATGTTGCGGCACGAAAGCAAGAAGAATATCGCGAAAAATAAAATTATCGGAAAATGACGTATCTCACGGAGCTGGCAATCGAAGAGCTAAGCAATATTCATTAAGACATGTTAAAAAAAGCAATGGGAACTGGAGGACGGCGTAATAATGCACCACGTGCATGACGCCAAAAAGCTTCTAGGATGTAAATATATATATATATATATATATACTAGTTATGTCACCAAACTCTACATTTACCTGATATGTTTACAGTTACATACCTGATACCTGGTACATTTTTTTCATCTTTTTGTTGATCGTGATGGTAATAGGTAAACCTACATCTGCCATCCATACTATAATATTATATAAATGCGAAAGGAACTCTTTCTGTGTCTGTCTATCTGTCTGTCTCGCTTTCACGCCAAGACTCCTGGACCGATTTGGGTGAAATTTGGTATGGAAATAGTTGCGCGGGGAAGGACATTGGATCGAACTGCGCAAAAAAAGGTTAATGTTTTTGCGCGATAACCGACATAAGCGCGGGGTGGAGCCGCGACCGGATAGCTAGTCTTGCTATAAGTTTATTAAGCTTACAGAAGGACTTGAACCTTTCGTAGGTTGCTTTACGTAGCTATATCGCCACTTCGAATCAAGACATAGGTAACGCAATAAGTATTATACTTCAATGTTCGATTTAGTCATTGTTTTTGGCATTTGGCAAGTAAGTGACCACCTGCCTTTGGCGTGCAGGCGGCATGACACGGTTTTTCGAATGTATTACCAAAGTCAGTAAATATTCTATGCCTGTAGGTTGAAGGAGCTGAAAAGTGTAACTATATCTTTATAATGGTGTGGCTCAAATAGTAATGATCGAACTTCACTTCTAGATTAATAACGATACATCTTTGAATATGATATATTGTGGAATAATATTGTAATAATTTATGTATAATATTTATTCTGTTACCAATATGGATATATTTTTATCCGTTATTATAATATTTAGGATACTTACACTTACATAATATTGTTTCCATAAGTGAATACTATTATAGGCTCTTGTGTACCAAAATTCTCCTAGCTATATCATTGTCTTAGCAGCTGTTTGTATTCCTTGTAAAATAAAAAAAATAAAAAATACCAACAATGATTTTGTTCCAGGCTTACAAATCCGATGCAGGTCGATACTAGGAACTTGACAAGAGCAGAATTGACTGCAGGTGTACATTTCGATCATGAATACACGGTATGTAATATAACTAGAAAGTAGAGAGAAAAAAAGGTATAATTTTTCAAACCCTCTGCACCATTGACCTAATTATTAATTTGTAAGGACAGGCCAGTCGTTATTTCTATTTCTTGAACATTTCTCGGTGTCAAAGGACCGACCGACATCGACACGGCGACTGTCTGCGATGCAAGTTTCATGTGAAAACTTGTGCACAAAATACCAAACTGTGTAGTAAAGGGTTGCAGGAACTACATTTTAAACAGTAGCTATTCTTAGCGTCGCGTCGCTACTCAAGTCGACAGTTAATTAATAACTATAATATTACAAAATTACAAGTTCTTTAACCATCGTTTTGGGATGGAGCGACATCTATAGTTCAACTTACGTTGTACTACAAACAAGACTAATTTCGTAATTAGTTTTAAACTTGTTAATGATGAGGCAACTCTATAATTTTGTTTGCAATCGTAAATTTGTAATTTTGTAATGTAATCCGCAGAGCATGCGAACTATTGCAAACATAAAAATATTAAACTATAATATGCTTGATTTATTAGAAGTGCGCCGTACTAAATATTAGATAAAAGTTACTAGTTATTTCGATTGATTTCTTGTAGTTACCGTGGGTAAGCAAACAGACGCAAAGTATATCATATTATATTGTTGCCAAATTACTGGCTCTCAAGTGCAGCAGCGGCTGGTGCATTGAACACACCAGTAGCTAGGCAGGCGAGCGTTGACAAAATGCCCTACCACCATGCGTTGAAGCTCCAGCCACCGACAAGATTCGAACCACGAAAGCACATCTGCACAGAGGCGATGGCAATGGATCGCCGTCACCACAAGGCCAGGGCGACTAAGAAACAGTAACGTCTTCTTGGTTTAAAATAATAATCGCTTTGAAGCCGCCTAACCACTTTACTGGGCCTTCGCCATCCTGCAGGTTTCTGTGATCTTCCCATAGCGTCTATTCATTTACTGAGGAAACAATACGCTGTATTTGCAGATGATGTTCTTAAGTAAATAAGAGCGATTCTACGATATTCAAGTCCGATACCGTAATTTGTTGTTACAAAAACAAAAAAACCGTGGAAACGATACTATATTTGGGATATTCTTGGACAACATACCTAATATTATTTTTCAATTTGTCTTCTACCTCACTTCATAGTAAAAAAGGGTGTTTTGTTTGTTAGGAAAATAATCTTCATGGCGTCAATATTATCCTCACTTTTTCAGATTAAGAACTTTGGGAATACTACATGGATGAAAGTAAACGTGACAGTTGTTCTACAAAAAAGACATTTCATTGAAAAACGTCCAATAATAGTGAGTATCAAGAAACTCCTGTAGGATTTTTTTATGAATATGAGAATAATAATTTGGCAATCTTACCAAATTAAAGCGACATTGCTCAGTAGTTTAGACTTTAGACATGATGTACCATACTAAAAACAAACTAACTTGGATTTTTCACCCACGAACCAAATATGCCACAGTTATTTTTTGTGACGGAACAAGCCCGACGTCCACCTGATGTTAAGCGGTAACCTCTGCCTACAATAGATGCATTTAATGCATACATTACAATCATTCCTATAACAAGTCACGGACTGCGCTGCGCCCATCACCCTGTGACAGAGTTGTTCAATCTCATTGTGCTTGTCATATTACTGGCTCTTAGAGACTGCTGTCGGAATACACTGCTACATGATTGGTGACAGATTTTCTACTTTAGGGTGAAAAGTGAGAGTAATATGAAATGTTTAGTTGGATTCTCTAATCTTGACTACACATAAACCTTAAATTTTTTTTACCAATTTTTGTTACGGAGCATATGTATCTCAAAAACTTAACTATAGTCTGTTTTTTTAACAAACGAGTACTGAAAATTTTACTGCGTTGCTATTGGCCCACGTAATCAACATAAATTATTTTATTTTATTTTCTTTGGAAAACAAACAGTGATATAATTACTTAAGAAATAAACATCTAAACACCATTTACATGTTTCCGCATATTGCAACTAAAATACAAACTTTTTTGCTTAATCAATAATGTTCGAAGAGAAAACTAAACAAAAATTAGATGTAAAGTGAAATACAGAAAAAAAGAGCTTAAAATCGTTAGGTTTCAAAACAATGAAATTAAGGAATTTGTTTACATACGTAATTTTGAGATTTATAGAAGATATCATAGGGGATATAAAGTCCGTTCAACACGAACTTTGTAGTTACATGTAGTCGAAAAATATTGCTTGTAACGAATATGGCAGGAAATAACAAAAGTTTTAAGGTGGTGATAAACGGCGCGGGTTAGCGCGAGCCGGACGACGGACGACGCGTCGTCCGCCATATCACGCGTCGTTTAGCACGTGGGCGCGGCTCGCGGCGCTCGTCCGCCGTCCGCCATCCGCGCGATCGTGCGTCGGTTTTTCGACACGGATAAAAGGCGCGCGCGCGGCCTGCGGCGCGGCTCGCGCTACCACGCGCCGTGTATCACCTCTGACGAGCCGAGCCTCCAGACGGTGCAGAGCGCTCCACGGATCAAGACGCCCATTTGGAGTTTAATTTTCTATTTGAAACGCATATACATGAATTAAATGATAATGGACTTTATTCAACTATATGAAAAGTAACCAT
The DNA here is from genome assembly GCA_963854805.1 of Plagodis dolabraria. NCBI lineage: Eukaryota > Metazoa > Arthropoda > Insecta > Lepidoptera > Geometridae > Plagodis > Plagodis dolabraria. Next base: position 27,551,492 of record OY978448.1, on the reverse strand, counting down.
TTATATAAAATCATAAAGATGCAGGTCACCAAAACCGCATCCGCGGGCGGCGCGGGCGGATGGCGCGGTCTGCGCTATCACGCGTCGTTTATCACCACAGGCTCGTGTCCGGGCTAGGACGAGCCGAGCCTAAACGGACGGCGATCCGTCGTCCGTGGAGGCTCGGCTCGCGCTAGCCCGCGCCGTTTATCACCACAGGCTCGTGTCCGGGCTAGGACGAGCCGAGCCTAAACGGACGGCGATCCGTCGTCCGTGGAGGCTCGGCTCGCGCTAGCCCGCGCCGTTTATCACCACCTTTACATGTTATAAAGTCTGAACTCTTTTGTTACAAGGAGTAGCTAAAGTGGATAAATAAAAATGGTGGTCATGTCTCATTCATGTGATAACCAAGATAGAACCAAAAATGTACGGAGTCAATAATCATGTAAGTATATATTATATAAGTACAAAATATGTTAGAGCAATTTATTATTGACGTATCTGCAGAAAGTTCATCAGAAGGATGACAATAATTTTTAAGATCACAAGAATTGTGGTATAATTATTTGATTTGTATGTTCTAGTGCTTAATATATATACTATTAAATTATTTTTTTATATCATGAACGCGGACAGAAAATTTTGTTATGAATATTCTAAGTATGCAAATTCAAATCATAAAAGAAATAACGTAATTTTTTCTACAGTAAATTTTAGAAGTATTCGATATGAACGGGCCTTAACTGAAAACAAGAACAAAGGCATTGACCAATGACGGCAATGACCCATCTCACTCTGTCAATATCAGAAATATGCGAAAGACATACTCAGTACTCGTTTGTTAAAATAAACAGACTATAGTTAGCAATCTCAAATTAATATAAATTATGTATTCAACTGTAAACTAACCTAACTAAAATTTACTGTAAATGTCGATTTTTATTGTAGTGTTGAAACTGTAATTTATTTACAACCATAGAGATATAAAATACTTGGTTTCTCTTTTCTGTGATTACAACCAACAAAAACTTTTCGTTTACGGGCTAAGATTTTTTGACCTGTAGATCAGTTGTATGCCCTCCATATTTACTAGACGAATTCAGGGTAATTGCCTGAGTCACTACCAGTCTAGCACTTCCGAGCGTCCGGTGAATACATCGCCGCTAATCGTGTTTTTTCGGAATAATCTGTGGACAATACACCTTCCTTGTGTCTTTAGACTCTGCACCAATTATACAGGTACTGTGAGAGATAAGAAAACTTTTTAATTTCACGCGTAATTATTGCTTTTATTGTTGAAATAGAAAATATCGTTATTTTGTTTTATCTTAGGAACGAATCGCAATGAACTGGATGAGCGAGATATGTGTATCGTTTGGTGTGAGAGAGTGAAAGAGATCGCAGCATAATGGTGATCGGAACGTCTCGTGGCGGTTCGGTGGTAACACGAATTGTTTATTTATCTATTTCTAACAACAGATATGACGCATAATATTTGAAAGTTCTTTCCTTGTCATTACAAACTGCATATACATGTGCATAGGTATGTACATAGGTGAATTCTAGTAAGCTTTTAGAGCAGTGGTGTTCGGATATAACTACTCTAAGTATTTCATCGTTTACGGGCCAATGATTTCGAGCCGCAATGAGGAGGGTTTTATTGTTAAAATAGTGGGACACCACTAGCCCTTGCCCCTTTTTTGTAATAATACATTCAATTATGAGCCTAAACGGATAACTAAATTTTTTAATAAAATTTCAGGTGCATGGCGAGAAATCCCAATCGCCAGATTTTTGTGATTATTTAGACGATGACCACACCACTCAAGCCACGTATACCTGCAACATTGACATGCTCTACAATAACAGCGTTGTAACAGTCACCGTGCCCATAATTATCAAGCCAGGAACCGACTTAGGTGAACCTTTTATTCATAGATTAATACCTACAGTCTTTAAATTACTTTTGCCTTACTCCTCTTTTAGATTCGAACCGGGAGGAGCTCAATATAAACTGGTCTACAAACTTAGGCACTGGCCGGGGCGAAACCCCATGTCTTTATTGAGAATTATTTGAACCTTGCATTTACAATTTTAATTCGTACTACCAAATAGCACTATAGTAAACTTACATTACAACTTCAACGTGAGAGCAGGCTGCATGCATTGAATCAAGGCATTAGTGCGATAGAGATAGCGCTATATGCACATTATTGTTTCGTCACGCGTCAACGCGGCCCGTTAGGAATCTTAGTTGTTTTATTTTAAACTAGAAATAATGATATTGGTTTTCCATAATAGTTTTTCAAATGTGGGAGTTGTGCCCCAGCACTACTAAAGCCAGGCGTTGTCAACAACTACGACATCTACAATTCACGGCTTGGTTGCAAAATGTATGTTCGCACTAGCCTACTCATTGACACTGTGTAGGATGTTCTATCACTACTAAGTACCTAAACATAGCTTCAAATAAGCACACCGGGAGGAAAGTTGCAAACAAGATAGATAGAGAGATAGAAAACACATTATTTGCAAAAGAAACTAAAAATAACATTACAGTAAAAACTTATACAGAAATACACTAGTGGTTAATCGCGGCCTACAACGTAGTTGATATATATTTTTCTCTATGACGTTTCATGCTGCCCCGAGGAAATAATAGTAAGGTTCTTCTCCTATGAGGCTATCGACAAGTGCGTCGAGTATTTTACGCGAATCCTATTAGTAGCTCGTCAGTAGCCACGGACGACCATACGTCTGACTAATTAATTTATATATTTATTTTGAGATTTGATTATTAGTAATGAATTGTGGATTGTTAATTTGAAGATAGATTATTTATGTTTTTGACATTATATATAAATACTATACTTTAATTATTTACCTGATTTACCTTTATATTTTGATGAAATGTACATTTGGACATAATAAATGAATATGACTTCAGTCACTGTCTACTGATATGGCAGTGGTTGCACCTAGGGGTAGCACGTGCCACGCGAGGCGAGTTAGTGTCAAATAGCGTTCGAATTATTAGGAATTGAAAATTAGTAAAAATCACCGTTTTCATGTTGTTCTCTAGCAGCGATCAATTCTCTATATATGAAGTTTCTCTCAATGTACGGTTGAACACAACATTTGCGTTTTCTTTATCAACTTAATATAATATAACTCGTAGGTGACCTATGGCGCATGTTCATCGTGTAGCTTATGAATTTATATTTATTCCTTGGGAGAAGGGATTTGAAGTTTTCCTTCGTGGGATTTATTCATCTTGTGACAGACCCGATAAATATTCTTGAAGCCATCAAATAAAACCTGACCGTTCATATTTTTGCAATTGTCTTAATACTGCCTGATTTTAAAAGTAGAACCAGAAGGAGATTTTTTATAAATTAAAGCAATTTGTTCTTCTTACAGAAACAATCATAAAAGAGAAAGAAAATACAGTGTTCTCAAATATTACCATACAGCTAACCAACGGGAAAATATCTGTGAATAAAACCAGGTAAAGTTTTATTGTTTTATTATGTTATTGATCAAAATATCGTAAATGTTTAATTTTGTAAAATCCAATAAGATCAAATCAATAATTAATATGAATCCTGTTGGTTTAAAGCCATTACTGAGCGGGATTCTAGCACAAAGTCAAACTGACCGACACTAAATTATAAGAAAGTTCGTAGCAATTGACATTACTGTGAATATTCTAATATTTTCGGCTAAAATTATGTAATTAGGAAAGCCTTGACATAAATTTAATCAATCTATAAATTATACAAATAACTATATTTTATTTTTATGCTGATAGTTTAGCCTTTGACTACTATCTCACCTGATGGTGAGTGATGATGAGGTCGAAGATGTTGTTCAGGCTAACCTAGAATTACCGACTCTCAAGGACAGCTGCTGGAACACACTGTTAGGTACTTGGCGACAGATTTGCTACTTGAGGGTGGTAACTAGCCAGGCGGGCATTCGCGAAATTCCCTACCACCATGCTATAACTACTGCCATCCTAAGACAACAACCGGGACCGACGGCTTAACGTGCCCTCCGAGGCACGGAAGCGCTCAGAAGTAATGTAACCAGCGGTCACCCATTCAACTCATGACCGCGGCGGACTTTGCTTAACTTTGCTGATCGGTTCAGAACGGCTAAGCAAACTTCGCTACGAGCGCTTCAGTTCACAAAAAATAGTGACATCAGGAATTTATCGTTTGTTATATCGTAAATGTATCTTTAAATTCCATCGGGTTTATAGGCTGTTAAACGATATAAAACGATCTGTCAATTCTAAATGACATGTCTAAGTCAGTAGTGGTGTGCTGCTGATTTTGGAACATTTTTCATTTAATCGCCATTTATGATCGTACATTGGGAAGTTTATAAATAGTCCTGATAAATTAGCGTGGATAGGTACGGCTTATAATGCTCATAAATAAATATATTATTCTGGAGAGTACCTACTTATGTACTTACTACCTAAAATATTTACATATTAAACATTTAAATATATTAAATATTTATCGATTAGTACCTTTTAATCAGTGTGTATTTTTTTCCATTTCTAGCAAAGTAACCAGTACGATGCTGTTGAAAGAAGTCTTTGTGGATTGGTGGATTTATATGATTGCGATAATAATGGGACTCCTAATCCTGATTATCTTCGTCTTCATACTCCGATCGGTAATCACTTTTCTGTAGACTCAAACAACAAACAAACTGAAACAACTTTTGTGAAAGAACAAGTTGTTACCGCATTATATGAAATAAGAAATGCACCGTCACAGGCAGAGGCCTGTAACAGATACATTTCTTCACAAGACGTGACGAATTGGACTATGTCTGTCACCTTGAGACATACAGTTGATGGAACACCGTTGGTTTGGTGACAGTTTTTTTTTTTATGCTTGATATGCCTTTGACCTCTATCTCACCTGATGGTATGTGATGATGTGGTCGAAGATGTTGTTCAGGCTAACCTAGAATTACTGGCTCTCAAGGACAGCTGCCGGAACACACCGTTAGGTGCTTGGCGACAGATTTTCCTCTTAAGGGTGGTAGCTAGCCAGGCGGGCATTCGCAAAATGCCCTACCACCATGCCATAACGACTGCCATCCTAAGACAACAACCGGGACCGACTTAACGTGCCCTCCGAAGCACGGAAGCGCTCAGTAGTAATGTCACCAACGGTCACCCATCCAACTCATGACCACGGCGGACGTTGCTTAACTTTGCTGATCGGTTCAGAACGGTTAAGCAAACTTCGCTACGAGCGCTTCAAAAATATAGCACACACCTCATCTATTGTCTACTTGAGGGTGGTCGCTAGCCAGGTTAGCATTTGAAAAATACCTATCCATAATGCGGTGAAGCTCGAGCCGGCGGTGGGTATCGAACCATGGACCTGTGGCACGGCACTCCATAGCTGTTACCGCTCGGCTTCAAATCAAATCTAAAAAACCTTCATTTGAGACAGAACACAGGCCATAACTTGGCTTCATCCATGCCTTTTTTTAAGTGGTTGTAACGGTACAAGCCCAAGGATGTTAAGTGGAGTAATCTGCCTATAACAGATGCATTTCGTCACAAGTGACGAATTGTTTTGCTCGCGTCACACTCAGACATACAGTTGTGAAGTCTCAAGTCTCAAGTGCCTGTAATTTTGCTGGCTCTCTAGGACTGCTGCCGGAACAGACTTTTAGGTGCTTGGTGACAGATTTTCTACTTGGTGGTGGCTAGCCAGGCGTGCGTTCGCAAAATGCCCTTCCACCATGCGGTGAAACTCAAGCTGATCGTTAGATCGGACCATGGAACTGCAGCATGGAAGAACATCATTACCGCTCGGCCATCTGTGCCATATAAAATATAGCCCTCAAGGGGTGAGAGAGGTGTTTTAGAGGGTTTTCATACCCGAGGGCTACCCGAGGAGAATTTATTTCTCAAAAATATTGTTCTCTTTGATTCAGGAGCCGAACACATAATAGCCATTCGATCAAAGTAACAGCTTAATAATTATACCAATTCCATCATTTTCGTAACCTTTAACCTCAAATGTAGTTGGAAACATTACTTTCGTTCTTGACCCAAGAAATACACCAAGCAACGTCCGCAGTTATATGACTTGAAAGGGTGACCGCTTCGGAAGCACATTAAGCTGTCGGTCGTGGTTGTTGTCTTAGGATGGCAGTAGTTATAGCATGCGAATGCCCATCTGGCTCTCCTCAAGTAGAAAATCTTTCGCCAAGCAGCTAAGGGTATGTTCCGGCCCGGGAGTTGTCCCTAGAACGAGTTATTCTTGACCACATTATATCTTGCCATTGGATGAGATAGTGGTCAACCTCTAGCTAATCAACGAAACAAAATAAAAACTAATTATCCTTTTTTTCAGTGCGGCTTCTTCGAAAGAAAGAACAAAGAACAGCTGGAGAAAGTACAGAGGAACGTCAAGAGGCAAACCATAATGGTAAGAATCCTTAATATAATTATTTACCTATAGGACAACTGGATTTTTACATCGCACGATTTTCAAGCAAGGATGGCTATATATGTATAGACTATTTTTCTGGGGTCACATAGTTCAAAAACCTACCTAGTTATGGTAGGGCATTTTGCAAATTATCACTTTGCTATCATTACACTATACTACTTATAAATTTTATTTTGAATATATAACACAAAGAGATACTAGCTGCGTACACTTTTTTTTTCTTTTTTTTATGCCTGATAGGTTAGATTTTGACCACTATCTCACTGATGGTAAGTGATGATGTGGTCGAAGATGTTGTTCAGGCTAACCTAGAATTACTGGCCCTCAAGGACAGCTGCCGGAACACACCGTTTAGTGCTTGGTGACAGATTTTCATCTTGTGGGTGGTTGCTAGCCAGGTAGCATTCGCAAAATGCCCTACCACCATGCATACACTTATTTTGGGGAAATAATGCTTATATACGTGTATTGCGTTGAAGGCCTAATTTGGCATACAGTCATGTCACATAATTATACAGTAAACAACATATTATATTCCAAGTTGTGTAATCCATACTGAAAGTTTACATTGTGCGCTACCTACCATAAACCTACAATAAATCTCACACCAAATTGACGCGGTACATCAACCCGTCTCACGCGGGCCACTTGACTTGAGAGTTCAAAAATCCTAATCACATACTGAAATTAATTTGTGTGTATGCATGGCACAATCAGCTAGTTAGTGCCAGTAACTTATTATCTCAATATGATATGAGCATCACACCATAGTTATTATGATATTTGGCGTCATGTAAATATACTTGAACCGCGCGCGGGATTATATAAACGTGAATTTCGTTCAGTGTTAAAACTCGTTTTGGTAGGAAAACTCGGTTCATCACTTTGTTGGTCAAAATTTAAATATAAATAAAAAAACTTGTAAAGTGCGGTAATTGAAAAGGCACGCGTGTTTCAAACAAATATAAAGCAAAAATTGTAAAAAGCATTACATACTGGTGCGAGTCAAACCTCACATTTTATTGGTGTTCCACATTGCAACAGTTCGTAAAGAAAAAAAAAATTGTTGGTTTTGATCATAGCTTCAAGTAAGGTAATGAAGCTTCGAATCAAGATATGGTACAATTAAGCACTAAAGATAGTAGTGGTTTTAATATTTTTATGTTTGCAATAACGCATGCTCTGTGGATTACATTACAAAATTACAAATTTACTAGAGGAAAAATTTAAGTCATGTGCGGGATTCAAACCCGTGTCGATCCATGACCCCTTTAGCCGGGGTATGCTCTAGCCAAATAAGCTAACATGACAATGACTCATAACTCAAATTTTTCCTATCATTATTGGAATGGAGATACATTTTTCCTCTCGTAAATTTGTAATAGTAGTGGTTCTCAAAACGCATGGATGGATACCACGAAGTTATAATAGTTTAGAAGAGAATAGTAGTGGGTGGCTGCACCGTACCTTATTACGGGTAAACTACAACTAAAACGAAAAACTCGCGCCTCTGCTACACGCTCGATCTGTACAACGTACTCGATGGAACTGCGTGCGGTGCTTGTGATCCGATGACGCGGTTTCCATTTTAGCACACGGCAAACGTTTAGCCCTTTAAAATTAAAGTTTATATAAATCGTATGCTATTAATTCATTTTATTTAATGTACATTTGTTCCTTATTTTTATTAAGAGGTACTGTTGAAATGTGTCTGGAGAATAAACATTACTTGTTTTATTGCAGAGACGATCGATGTTGGATGGGGTTCGAGTACCACCCGGCCAAGACCAGCAGTCGCTAATTGCTTCTGAGGCTGCAAAGCAAGCCTCAGGTCGGGACCGACGGATTCGACCATAGAAATTTTACTATGAACTAAGCATAAGACCCTTTTTCTAGACCAAAGCTATCGGCCAGGAGGTGGGCGCCACATGGGTGTAACTTGATCGTTGGACTTTTCTTTTTCACTATTGTATTATACTCTTTGAACTCTATACTCACGTCACGAGACCACGTCAAATAGCTTCCTAAACTGAGTCGATAACCACTAAATTTGTAGGCTTTACTACAGTTTTGTCGCCAGTGTCATTTCAAATACTGGGAACTGCTGCGAGGGTTTGTATGTGATGCTGTGTGTTTAATGAAGAAACTCGTTTCATCTAGTACTTATTATGTTTGTTAAACTTTTCTATGTTCAGTTTTGTAAGACAAAGTTTTGTAAGTCAAATTAAAAAGAAAGAATTGGAAGAATCTTTTTAGAATAGTCATTCTTTTCTAGGAAACGGGAACGTGTGTGTATCTGGGCTCGTTTTTATGTTATTGGGGCGGATCAAGCTTGATATTAAGCGGACTAACCTCTGCCTATAACAGATGCATTTCGTATTCATACATTTCGTTGCTTACAGACGGATTGCACTGCGCCCGTCACCTTGAGACATAGTTATTAAAGTCTCATGTGCCTGTAATTTCGCTGGCTCTCAAGGACAGCAGTCCTTGTGAGCCAGTGCCACCTAACTGTGAGTTCCGGCAGCAGCCGGAACACACCGTTAGGTGCTTGGCGACAAGTTTTTTACTTGAGGGTGGTCGCTAGCCAGGTTGGCATTCGCAAAATGCCCTTCCACCATGATAATCCGTGGAAATTTCGGACTTCGGGTGCGAAACAAATATATCCCTAAAACGTTTTGGCTTATTTTTGTTCATAGCATAGACTACTAAGCTGCCTGTGTTGATTCAGAATATATATTTTTAAATCGGATAGGTATATCTTGCATAATGTAACCGCAGCAGTTCTCCCCAACACGTTAAGAAGCAAGGCTATGATTATAAAAAATAGTCATAAACATTAAAATATTTGTATATATTTATTTTGCTCAGATTACAATATACAGGTTAAGTATATATTATTAGGTACGTGAATCTATCCTTAACTATCGAAATGACAATTTTATTACCCGTAATAAAATTGTCATTAACAATAATTATCATGAAATAAAACAAGCTTTTCTCTTAAAAAATCTTTTTAAAAACAAGCTTTTATTATAATGTTGTCTTAGGTTTTAGCGATTGTTACACATAGTAATTAAACAACTATAAAGGGTCACTGCAAAGTGTTTGAAACGTCGGGACAAAATAATGAAATATATACGCGATTTAAACCGTTTAAAGTTGTTTAATTACTAAGCTTTTAATATGTCCTTAAATTTTTTTTTTTTTAAATACTCGTCAAGACGGTTTAAATGAGCTCAAACTCGATGAGGTTGTGTCTTTTCATTGCGAAGTTCCATTAGCCACTTTCCAGCTCCATCATCAGATCAGCACCATGTCATCGTAATATTCCATCATCACGCGATTTACACATGTATGCGAATTTTCAGATCTATCGGTAACCGGAGAGTGGATCAAATTTATGTTGGAAGATTTGATGACAAACGTCGGGACAGGTGAAACTAAATATTAGCTTGTAAATAGTGATACCTAAAAACACTTAAATTCAAGTATTGCGCAATGTTATGAAGTAGATAATATTATGGACTTTATTGTCTAAAAATCGAATAATGAAATTGTCTCAAAATGATCTCCATTTTGAAATTTGTACTGCACAATGGGCATGGTTTTCGGAGGTTTTTTTTTTAACATAAACATGGATGATGTGTTAGACAACAAGGCCAAGTAATTATTTAAATCAATTCCGTTTATGAACTTCTTTCTCACATACGAAGGGGTATCGGTCCGAACAGTTGACATCGTTTAGATTGCCGCCGTCCTTCATAATAGAGCCGCAATATTCGTTGTTTTTATAGTTATTTGGCTCGTTCGAAGACCATTTGGCAAAGCCAGCTTCTTCCACAGTCTGGTCTGAAAGAAAAAAACCTCTGATCATTGACTTGTGTGATTTTGTAAGTACAGTTTAAGTATTACATTTACATAATTTTGGAACAAAAACTTTTGTCTCACACCCGCGTCGTTCAACCTCGGTTAAAGGATCGGTTAAAAATGACTAAACTAAGCTCCGCTATGAGAGCTTCATCAGCTATAGAGATTTTTTGGCAGAAAACCCAGTAATTCAGGACCTGGGATAGAACCCAGAACCTTGAGATTCAAAAGCTTTACGCCACTCTCCCGTGGGGTGTCGGGCTAGAATGTCAATCATGCCGATACAGTACATTACGCTACTCTACCAACGAGGCAATAATAATACAATACTACTTACTGAAAATAGTCCTAAAGACAACGTTCCCCTCTAGCGTATTAGCCTTGAAACCCGCTAAGAAGTTAGTATCCTTTACGTAATACAAGTTATACACCACATATGGGTCTTCGTCTATCACACGGGTGTTCATAATCAGGTTATGCACAATCGTCCTCTCGGCCTCCGAGTTGAGCACTACCAGGTGAGCTCCTTCAGCACGGCATTCTGCATCTGCATCATTCCAGGAAAGTACCTTGGGCGGTATCTTGTAGCAGCTCCCGACTGTTGGGTTATACTTGTAATCTGAAATATTCGTTAATGAATGAGCTAGTATCTTTGACTGTTCGTGTCGTATCGACATAGGTTGGTTGGTAGCAAGGTTTACGTTCACGGACCTCTTTTAGTATTCGTACGCTGGATTTGCGGTTGTAATATTATTATAATGCTTGTTAGGTAGCGCTTTAATTGGTTCGTATGTCAAGGTTATGTTGTAGGTTATTTAAAACTGTCGGTGGAAAAGTGTAGTTAACTTTTCCAATGCGATAGAATTTGATTGTTAATAATCGCTGTTCATACGAAGATTCCAATCAAAAATTTGATATTATTAAAGTTACAGGAACGAAGCATAGGCCTTGAAAAGAAATCACAATCTTGTGTAGACACATTATTCTAATTATTTTCATTTAGTTTTATTCTTCTGACATCTTTGACTCGGTAACCACATCTGTACCCTCATCTCCCTTGATTATCATTTTTGAAAACAGAAGTTTGAAAAAAAAGAATAAATACATATTTGAAGAAGAGAACGAAACCGTCCTCCGTCACTGAAAATGATGGAGGATGAGATACATAATGTGTCATCCTACACAGGCCATATGCGACCCGAGATCCGTACCGTCACACAATATAGATATTTGTGTGTTGTATGTTTTTACTGAAAGAACGTTATTTTTTTTCCTTATCTTCATAATCTATAGTGTGTTAGAATACTACACTGATTTCATAATGAGTATATGAAAGTTTATATTAAGGCACTTAATCTAATGTTAGAGCTACATATTTATGAATAAATCTTACTGTTAGCAAACACGTCACACTGAGAGTCGTAAGGCGCATCTTTAGCTTCCACCTTGCAGAGCACCGGTAGTTCAGATCGCTCGTAACATAGCGTGTTTTCAATCTTCCCATCACGCGTGGCCATATCACACTTTGCAGTCAGCAAAATAGCGTCGCTATCACTATCACTGTCCTCGTCAGCTGTAAATATGAATTCATACAATCGATTCATTAGCAGGTTACATCAGTACTATCAGTACTAATATTATAGATGTGAAAGTAACTCTGTCTGTCTGACGCTTTCACGCCAAAACTACTGGACCGATTTGAATGACATTTGGTATGGAAATAGTTTGAGACCCGGTAAAAACATAGGATAGTTTTTATCCAACTGCGCATTAAGAGGTTAATGTTTTTGAGCGATAAGCGACATACGCGCGGGCAGAGCCGCGCCCGGAAAGCTAGTAATATTATAGATGTGAAAGTAACTCTGTCTGTCTGACGCTTTCACGCCAAAACTACTGGACCGATTTGAATGACATTTGGTATGGAAATAGTTTGAGACCCGGTAAAAACATAGGATAGTTTTTATCCAACTGCGCATTAAGAGGTTAATGTTTTTGAGCGATAAGCGACATACGCGCGGGCAGAGCCGCGCCCGGAAAGCTAGTAATATTATAGATGTGAAAGTAACTCTGTCTGTCTGACGCTTTCACGCCAAAACTACTGGACCGATTTGAATGACATTTGGTATGGAAATAGTTTGAGACCCGGTAAAAACATAGGATAGTTTTTATCCAACTGCGCATTAAGAGGTTAATGTTTTTGAGCGATAAGCGACATACGCGCGGGCAGAGCCGCGCCCGGAAAGCTAGTAATATTATAGATGTGAAAGTAACTCTGTCTGTCTGACGCTTTCACGCCAAAACTACTGGACCGATTTGAATGACATTTGGTATGGAAATAGTTTGAGACCCGGTAAAAACATAGGATAGTTTTTATCCAACTGCGCATTAAGAGGTTAATGTTTTTGAGCGATAAGCGACATACGCGCGGGCAGAGCCGCGCCCGGAAAGCTAGTAATATTATAGATGTGAAAGTAACTCTGTCTGTCTGACGCTTTCACGCCAAAACTACTGGACCGATTTGAATGACATTTGGTATGGAAATAGTTTGAGACCCGGTAAAAACATAGGATAGTTTTTATCCAACTGCGCATTAAGAGGTTAATGTTTTTGAGCGATAAGCGACATACGCGCGGGCAGAGCCGCGCCCGGAAAGCTAGTAATATTATAGATGTGAAAGTAACTCTGTCTGTCTGACGCTTTCACGCCAAAACTACTGGACCGATTTGAATGACATTTGGTATGGAAATAGTTTGAGACCCGGTAAAAACATAGGATAGTTTTTATCCAACTGCGCATTAAGAGGTTAATGTTTTTGAGCGATAAGCGACATACGCGCGGGCAGAGCCGCGCCCGGAAAGCTAGTAATATTATAGATGTGAAAGTAACTCTGTCTGTCTGACGCTTTCACGCCAAAACTACTGGACCGATTTGAATGACATTTGGTATGGAAATAGTTTGAGACCCGGGAAAAAACATAGGATAGTTTTTATCCAACTGCGCAAAAAGAGGTTAATGTTTTTGCGCGATAACCGACATACGCGTGGGCGGAGCCGCGCCCGGAAAGCTAGTAACAATATAAGGTTACGTATCAACAACAGGAGCTAGGAGCGCATTGTTCAAGTTACGGTCTATACTTTTACGAAGTATGACATATTTTTTTTTATTTTTACTATGTTTTGTGACGGAACAAGCTCTAGGCCCACTTGATGTTACGCGGACTAAACCTTTGCCTATAACAGATGCAACAGATGCGCCCAATACACCATCTCAGACAATATTTAAGGACCTGAAGATAATGACGTTGCCAGCTCTGTATATTTACCATGTTGGTGTATATGTATACAAAAACATATTCTCCTACAAACGACACAATGATTATCACGACATAAATACGAGGCGCGCACACGACCTTATAATTCCTCGTCATAGGCTCACTAAATTGGGCAAATCTACTAGGATTTTCGGGGTCAAAGTTTACAATGCCCTCCCTGAACCTATACGCAACGCGAAAACGCTATCGATTTTTAAAATTAAATTTAAGACTTGCCTCACTGACTTGGCACCATACACAGTCGGGGAATTAATTCCAAATATATTGTAATTGACATGATAGATATGTAATATGTATATTATTTAATATACCCACATTACTCATATTTCATTATAGATATTTTCCTTAAGTCTGACTATTATTTAAATTTTAAAAATTGATATTTTAAATTGATGTTTTTTTATTTTGTTGTAACGATACATAATATTTATGATGTTTATTTGAATTATAATTATTTCTATATTTTTATCATGACTTGTATAATAATCGCGTGTACTTATTTATTAGGAAACTACATACTTATTAATATTATTATACACATTAGTATGCATAATTACACTTAATTAGAGATATGCGCGTTATATTTTTAGAGTTAATTACGCGTTATGCGTACGCGTTATATTGTGATTTGACGTGTTATTAATTTATTACCAATAAATATTATCATTATCATTATCAATATGTGATTACACACAAAACATTATGTACTAAGCACAAAAACTACGGGATTTTAAAAAAAGATTAAAAATAATTTATAAGTATATTTTTAAATTTGCTATCTTTTAGTGTAAGAATCGATTTAAAATCTTATTTATTGATTATTCTTACTATACATATTATTTCTATAATGTTTATAGAACATATTATTATATTTTTTTCAATTTATTGAGTTGAAAATTATGACAACTCTTAGGTCTCATATGCCTGTAATTTCACTGGCACCCATATTCTTCAAACCGAAACACAGTAATGCTTAACATTACTGCTTGGCGGTAGAAAGGGTATAGGGCAGTACTTCCCTGAACGAACTCGCACAAAGAGTGCTACTGATAGTGAGCTATGTATTAATCGCATAGAGCGGTTAAATGGACTTAAATATTAGCTCATATTGCCATAGCTTATATACTTACAGTGTAGATAAGAACGCTTAGTACGGTTTTGATCGATCCGTGCGATCCACGCGTAATTTCCTATGCCTGGAAACTTCTTGAACAATTCGCGAGCTTGTTTCATGTCCTGTTCAGTCGCAGTCATCGGTTTAGCGCCTTCCACAGTACACGCCTGTGAAATGCAGTAGTGTATTTTATGACATGTCGTGGAGCATTTTATTTTCTAATTAGCCTACTTATATATAATATGTCCATAAAAATCTAAATGTGATAAATTTTATAGAATCTCTCATAGTATAAAAACTGTAAATTCTTACTTCAATAACCTTTTGAGTGATGGGATTAAATTTGGCAATGGGTAACAAACTAGATAATTAACATCTATGAGTGTGAACAAAGTTAAATTAAATTAATAACACATAACGGCACACCTAATTTATGTAGAGGTAGGTGGAAACCACGGATTTCTACACCCAAAAATATTGGCATTTACTTCATGCTTATTTTATTCTCTCAATCTCATTCTTTAATTGCGCCCATTTGTTATGGATACTATACATAAACTGTCCTTTTTCCTAACTAATGAAACTAGGGACCATGGCTTGTGACAAAATCGCCGAGGTTTTCTCTTTAGTTGAATGTAGCTCTCAGAATCTGCAAGTTGAAGTGGTAATGGGCTGGCCATATCGCTTGACGAAACGATAACCAATGGGGAAAAAATATTGTCTAGTGGTTAACTACATTTCTCGGGAAGACGTAGAGCTGATTGAAACCCCAACAGGAGCACGGACGACATCGAAAGAGTCGCGAGGAGCTGAGGGGTACAAGTGGCTAGTAGCCTTTTATTATGGCGTTCTATGGGGGAGAGGTTTGTTGAACAATGGTATCTTATCGGGCTCATGATGATGATACAATATATCGATGGAGCTAAGTAGGTTACTGTCTCTTTAGCCTTTGAGTTTGTCTCTTTATAAAGTGGAACGATCAGTCTTGCGCCAATCACTTGGTAAGAAACCGCCCGGAGTTCCAATAAAGGCAAGGCGATACGTATTATTATATGTTCTATGGCGATACTTCCACAAAATAAAAAGGTACCGCTAAGTTGCTTTGTCCATCTTTTAGCATCTTAACTTCGATATCCTGTTAAAGTATCCTGTTACAATATTTCTTGGCATAATAACTTTCAAATCTTTCCATCTATTATATAATAATATTATTTTCATTATTGCTTCCATTTTTAGGTGAGGAAAAATTGCTACTCCGTCTTTTAAAAAAAATATTCAAACTATTCTTATTAGCTCGTTAACATACTCTATTTTCATTCACCATATTTAAATTTTGGTCACTGATTGAGTTCGGTGGATATATCATGCAAGTTTAATGTAGGTACGTTAAAAAAATCAGTGCAAAAAAATATGCCAAGTTAAGCTTAAACAATTATTCAAACATACCAAGATAAAGATGGCAAAATATTTTCTTTTCGTATATATAAAGAAGTTAAAGCATAGTATCTAGTGAATAGTCAAGCGGGTAAACTTTACGATATCCACATCCAATCTCCACCCCTTCACAGTCCGAAGTCGAAGTTTGTAGAAAGCATCAGTTTCTGGGTTGTACACGTAATCCGAGCGGTAGCGCTTCGTCTCGTTTGGCGAGGCACATAATGTTGAATCTGAAATTTAATATTGTAAACTTATCGAAGCGTTTTCTGAGAATGAGTGATTGAGAACATTCTAAAGATATTAAATAGATTTAGGTGCTACTTTGCGGAAATCCATATTAAACAATAACAAATGTTATTACAATATTTTAAGAAAACATTAAATTACAACTCCGCCTAGTTTTCCTGCTAAGCTGACGTGACGACTGAGGATGCTTCGTGTAGAAACGAAACGCGTTGAAAATTTTACCGATTTGGCTGCGTGGCGTTTGTAACGTCACTTCGGCTTTGCAGGAAAATTAGGCGGAATTAACATTACCTAGATATATATTTTTTAAGTATTAAGTATTTTATTACAATATTGATTAAATGTTTTCTTAACATATTTTTAAAATATTTGTTATTATTTAACATTTTAAATGGCTATTTCGGATCTTCCACTTTTTCCTACACAAATAGCTTGCAGTTAGAAAATAAAACTATCGAAGTGCAAGTCGGCCTCGCTCATTTCGGGGTTCCGCATTGCAACAGCCAGTAAAACGAAAAAAAATTGTTAAAAAGAGTGAGTGGTTCATATTATCATGAAATTTCAGTTTTTACTAATAGTCAAGTATTTTTTATTTATTTTAGTACGTAATTTAAAGTTAAACGGGTTTATGTTTTTTCATAAAATTTATTCATGTTATTAACGCGATTACCCTGCAGACTAACAAATTGATGATAATTTTCTTTTTTGTGGGATAGAAAACCTCCAACCTGCTCTTAATTAAATTTCATCAAAATTACGCTAGTAGTTTTTAAGTTATAGTCAAATAACTGAAATTTTATTTGCGTACCTGATTCAATCATAATTGCAACTCTTGTCGATGTTAAACATTTTCCAAATATATAAAAAAATATTTTAAAATATAACGCCACCCACTTTCAACACTATAAAAAATGAAGTAACTAGTGAAAGTGGGACCGTGATACTATGAAGCCAGTTTTTTAAATCAGCATGTTTCTGACTTCCACAAGTTATCCCATACTATTTAGTGTTGGAAATTGGTACCATATTATTCTAAATATTTAAACTAATATATCAAATTTATCAACTGGCAATTATTTATCTTTACGAAATACCATTGCAATCCAGCGACGCAATGCTACCAACATACTGTACTGTAACAGCCGGATCGTCCAGTGCTGAACACAGCCTCCCCTACCCACCTTCCAGTATTTTTCTCTTAATCGCCTCTTACGACACCCACGGGATGATATGGGGAGGTTCAATTCTAACCCGGCGACCCACGGGGCAGCATGCTACCAGCATGCTGAGTAGAAATTAGGCTGAAGAATTTGTGTGCCTTCAGCCTGCAAAGGCCGTTATGCGGCTCATTTGCTTTAGTTGCTGTAACTTTGTTTTTTATTAAAGGCATACGGGTAAAAATAACAATAATAATTATTAGAATTATGAGAATTAATAAACTTACGAAATAAAACAGCCAGCACAAAAATAACACATGTTTCCATGATGACTGTAAGAGGTACACTTGAAGGAACCTACAAGTGTTCTGAAGCAGATCTGAACGAACGGCGCCTATATATATTAAATATTATTATTGAAGATGTGTGACTTATAAAAAATATCCTATTATACGAGTATGTCCATTCTCCTATCAGTGAAAAACCTGACCTATGGGTCAGCTAGTCAGCTACGCAAATACGTGTTGCTAACTCGCTTACGGATATGCTTGCGCTACTATGTATTCGCGCTGCTAAGTATTCTTCTTCCTATTCATTCCTTCGTCCCACGCTGAAAGAGGTCAGCACAACATGAACATAATTTTCCTATACTCTATTCTTTTGTGCGTTATCATAGCACGTACACCTTCTGCACACATTTAGGGTGAATATTAGGACACCGGTTGTTGGAGAGAAAGTCAAAACTGTAATTCTTTAAGCCATAGAAACATATCAACTATTTGATTCAGCTGCTCCATTGCTGCTTGAAGCATGAAGTAAGAAAAAGATAATTACGGAATCACTTTCTTATGTATATATTTTTAATTTAAAATAAGGTGTGACGGTACAAGCTTGGGGCCCACCTGATCTTAAGCGGACTAAACTCTGCCTATAACAGATTCATTTCGAATTGCACTGAGCCCGTCAACCTAAGATATACAATTCTTAAGTCTCATTGGGCCTGTAATTTTACTGGCCCTCAAGCACTGCTGCTGGAACACACTGTTAAGTGCTTGGCGACAGATTTTCAACTTGAGGGTGTTAAATATTAGGTTTGCCATGGATTTAATGAAAACAAAACAAGTAAGATTATTTAATGACGATAGTTTATTGATATGTAAGGCCTGTAGTTTCGTGATAGATATACAGTAACTGGACATTAGATAGGTCAATATGCTGCTTACCGGTGGCCGTAGGACATTGGTAAAAAAAAATGAATCTTCACAGAAAGTGTTTTTTTTATATTATGGGTGACAAACAAGCAGGCGGCCCGTCTGATGGTAAACGGTAACCACCGCCTATGGACATCTGCAACACTAGCTGCGCTGCCGATGCGTTGCCTGCCCAGAGAGGAATTTGTAGATGCCCCTTTTGAACTGGTCCATGTCGTAGCTTCGCGGAAAGACCTCCGGAGGAAGGTCGTTCCACATCCCACAAGTACGCGGTAAAAATGAGCGAGAAAAGCGAACAGTGTGTGATGTCCATACTTGCTGGATGTGGGGGTGAGTCTTTTGACGGTGTCGAGATGTGCGGTAGTAAAATTTCGACGCAGGAATAAGGTCAAAAAGCTCGTCGGAACATTCCCCGAAAAACAAGCGAGTGTTGCGTGTCTGTTCAATATCATAGTATATTATTTTCTCTGAATCTGCTGAAAGGAAAACTTGAACTGCTAGCGGACATAATGTACTATCACACTAGCTTACAACATACTAGCTAGTGACCTCGTTGGTAACACTGGGGGACGTGGATTCGATTCCCGCCTAAGGTGAGAATATTTTTGTTGTAAACATTTGTAAATGTTGTTTGGGCTTAGCACGCTAAAGTGGTTTTATATATATAGAAATACTTAATTTACATATTTAGAATACATATCGCTATTTAATAATACTTAACAGTGTGTTTCGGTAGCTGAGAGCCAGTAATTTTACGTTAGCCTGAATATTTTCGACCACATCATCACTTACCATTAGGTAAGATAGTGGACGAAAACTAGCCTATAAACTAAGTATAAAGCTGATATTAAAATCATATTATCACAAACAACCACAAGATAATCGAATTATCATGACAGTAAGGGCGTTTGTTAAATCAAAACATGTTGGTTATGCATTCACTACTAATAAAGATAACATAAGGCACTAAACACAAGATATACTCCTATACTCACTAAATTAAGTTAGAGTTTGTCAGAGTCAAAAATACGGTAAATATCCCATACCTAACAATAACTATAGTGTTAAAGACCGTTACAGCTTAAAAACTCATAATATGATAATGGTTCGCATTATTATTTTTGAAGCAGTGATAGCTCAGTGGCCTTGGCTATGGACTTCCGCGCAGCAGGTCCATGGTTCGAATCCCGCCGCTGGCTTGAGCTTTACCGCACGGTGGAAGGGCATTTTTGCGAATGCCCGCCTGGCTAGCGACCACCCTCAAGTGGAAAATCTGTCGCCAAGCAACTAACGGTGTGTTCCGGCAGCTGTCCTTGAGAGCCAGCAATTCTAGGTTAAGCCTGTTAACACCTTCGACCACATCATCACTTACCATCAGGTGAGATTGTGGTCAAAGGCTTACCTATCAGCAATAAAAAAAAAATTTACAATGTGTTTATCAGATAATAAAGAATTGATCCAAAAGTACTTTTGAACAAAATTCTAAATGTGTTATACCACTATGTACTTAATACCTAAAATATTCACCGGCACAAAGCAAGCCACAGCTACTACAAAACTAAACTTATTGTGCTTGACAGATCTCTTTCTTGATGGTAGAAGCTTTCTAACCGAGAATAATATGATGCTCTGCCTTCATGTACTACTGAAAATGTCACCCTGACAGTTGCCGGAGCACTATATGCTTGGCAACAGATTTGTTACCTACTTGATTGTGGTAACTTTTCAGGTGTTTGTAACGAAATTCCTCACAACTATATTATAGCTAAAATGTTCACAGAATTGTTACTTGGTAGCACTCCAAACTTTTATATGTTCAACCTAAGCTGTTAACTGGCAGTACAGCTACCTGAAAAGTATGTGGTCCTTGGCGACAAATTGTACTTGACAGTTAGCTAATTTGCCGAACATTTGCTAAATGTCTTGGCACCATACTGTGTTTACGGCGCTTTAGTTATGTTGCAGCGATGTTAACTCTGTGGTTTTCTAACAGATGGCGTTAGTAGTACAATAACATACTATCCAATCAATACAAAATTGTTAATATTCATTTTATTAATGTTATAAAATTAATATTTTTTTACAGATATCATCAGATATAAAGTTAAATTACTATGGCACAAATCTAAGTTTTTCAGTAAAAAGGGCCAAAAAATATTCAAGATGTGGGATAGAGATAGGGCTCGTTTCGCTCGCCCTAATTACACTAGTATAAGTATCTAGATTCTATCACCCAGAGACGCTCCATGCGAAAGAATATCACAAAAGATACTCAACAGATACTTGATTGTTATTTTCACATTGCAGTCAATCAGTGTTCAGAGATATACTGCCACAGAAATACGCCTTTTTATAAGGATTGATGCTGTCAACTGAGCACATGAGGCTATTTTTGCAAAATTATCAAATTGCGCTCAAGTTGCACACTTACTCTGGAGTCTGGAAACTGGAACCCGCGTATGCATTATCAAAGTTTCGAAACTTTGATAATGCAAACCTAAACTAAAAGTAGCCTTCTCATATCCACTTGCTAATTTAAGTATTTAACGAAAAAAATTGGTTCATTTATGTCAGATGATTAACTTGCATCCTAATTTGGAACGTCGATATAAATGCTCTCCCAACAGTTTCATTTGCGCTAAAGGACGTCATTATGAAACGATCTACTATTCGTCGTATCGACGTTATAGTCTTCGTGACGCCATCACAGTTAATCACAGTACTCGCGGTTCAGTGTTTCCAGACCGTCCTATCTAAGGTTAAGTTCTATTAAGATTATTTTTCATACTCCTAGATTAAGAAAATCGTCCAAGTAATGGTCAGGTTATGTTTCAGCATGACTAAGACGCCAAACTGACCATCTAACGATCATAACCTGACGAACTCGAGTATTTCAAAACAACGTTTTTATTTTCATTTATTTTCATGGAAAGAATCCTATAACTTTTTTTGTTTCTAGCATCTAATCTTCAAAGTCCAATGAATCCCTACGACGCTCGAGTACAATAGATATATGGGCAGTAATGGGGCAGTAGTTTGACTTAGCCGTATCCTCGAATTCAATGATAAAAGATGATCAGAGTGTATATTAGGGTTATTACATTGGATTTTAAGACGATTTTCTTTACCCTATTATCTACCTACATGACTCTAAGAAGACGTAAATTAATAACTGAGCGAACTAAATAGATGACAAATGACAACCAAATGAAATGGAAAGTCATATCATACGATATCCACTCCTCCACTCCCATTGGGTTTGCAAATGCGCCTCGGCTAAGATGACTTGTGTTATGCGTGAGTGGTACATTCTACTTTTGTTCTCTACTAGACGACCTCTAGACGAAGACAATGTTAGGGTGCAAAACAGATTTTCTTTCGGCTTCCTACTCGTATATACCCCTTTCAATTAAATTCAATTTAATTTCTGGTCCAACAGTATAGTCATTGGGTCAACGGTTTAAACAAAATTTCAGGTTCAGGGCGGGCGCGCAGCTGCGTATGTGCCCATCGGGAGCTCGCAGATCGCAGACTCAGTTGCTGGTTTAATTTATAATATTTACATGTGTGCGAAATTCACGAGAATTTCATTTCAAAAATTGCTATACACATTCATATAGGATCATAGGAGGAAAGGACGACCAGATAGAACAGATAGACGGCAAAGTGTAATAAATGAGGCTCCGTTTTTCTATTTAGGTGCGGAACCAAAAGGGCGTTGCCTGTACACACGGCCAATACTAAGGAGCAAACTTTCGCTGAAATATTAAATGTAGATATTTTTAGAAAAGTGAGTAAAACCATCGGACATAATATATTTAATTGAATAATAAAACACAAGAATCTACATCAATCTGCTGACAGCTTATTTAAACATAATTGTGAAGAAAAACCACAGTCAGACGCGTGTATATGCCAATCTAGCTGTAACTTTATGTACCTTGGCGAGCGCGAGAAGGGACGCACGGTTGATGACGATACTAGTTTGAGCATTTCCTTGAATTCAAAATATTGCTGTATCTACGTATCTACTTTTGCTCGCGTATCACCATTTAGCACCGTGAGCTCGTGTGAGCGCATACTGTAATATCTGTTTACATTTCAATAAAATTATCTGTACTGATCGTGTAAACAGCAGTAAACTATGGCGTATACAATATTAAGTCCTAATGACTATACCAAAACATTTTATAGTTATAATATATAATTTCAATTGGTCACTAGATTACAAATTTTAATATTTTGTAGATAGCCGTGAAAATATTTTATGTCTGCGTAGATACTTCTTTTTCACAGACGAAGGCGTATTCGTGCGAGCAGTCGACGTCATTTAGTTTTCCGTCGTTCGTGAATATAGTACCGCAATATTCGTTGTCCAATGAATTATTCGGCTCGTTCGGTGACCACTCCGCAAAGCCTGATTCTTCTAGAGTCTGGTCTGGAAAAAGAGAAATATGGATCAAGACTATTTATTTCGATTTTAACCTATTGTGGCCCACTGCTGGGTAACGAGCTCACCCTGTTTTTTCCTGGTGGATCATGATTTGTAATCTTAAACGTTAAGTTTGTTTTATTATAGCTTAGGTACATCTAAAATAAATAATTTCTTTTATTCACTAAATACGATAGATTTTTTTCTGATGGAAAAGATATCTTCCAGCAGGACTTGTATACTGGGCACCCACTGAGGTATTCTGGGGTTCGTCTCGCTTGAACTTCTGACTGATATATTCCTAAAAAAATCCTATTTTTTACTTCACATGCGTCCATGGTGTTTAAACAATACTAACAGATAATAAGATATTAAAAAAAATTCAAAACATCCCCGACAGGACCCTAAATTCCTAAATGGCTCAGACCTGTGGAATTTGCTCCTATGCCTTCAGAAACTATAAAAGAGCTGTAAACTTTTCAACAGCTAAACAGACTTCTTTAATCAAAGCTTATGATCCAGTTTTATTAAGTCATCTTGCAAACAAAAACAAGAAATCAAAATCTTTTTAATCAAATTGTTAAACAATTATTTACAAATTATGACATATTTAAAAATTTATGAACTCTACTTCCTCGCTAGCATAAAAATTATAGCACCAATATGCATTAAGGAAAATTTGCTTTCATAACATATTTGTTAAAAGTGATTTGCCTAAAATGATTTTTTTTATTGAGACGATTTGCTCCTAATCCGCTTTCTACTAAAGACATATTAGTTTAATATAGGTACTTTGTTCCAAGCAGGCTACACTATGCTAAGGACATTGAGCTTTGAAGACCATCTGATCAGTAATCCCTATATGTATAAAAAATATATTATCGAATGTTACTTACTAAAGATGGTTTTAAAGACAACAGTCTCATTTCCCACTGGCTTATTAGCCCTGAATCCCGCGAAGAAGAACCAAGAAGTCTTAGCGTAGTCCACTTTTGGGGTTCTGTTAAGCAAGTCCTGAACATACGCTCTCTCGGCCTCCGAGTTGAGGACTACCAGATGAGCCCCTTCGGTGCGACATTCTGCATAGGCCTCATTCCAAGAAGCTATCCTCCGCGGGACCTTATAGCAGCTGCCGACTGCTGCGCTGTAGTTATAATCTGAAATTAATTAGTAGTATTACCCTTCAGTCTTCAATCGTACCCTCATTACAGAGTATCGTGACTTCTTCCTCAGTTCGTATCCTTAGTTTCACCCTTACATAGTATCGCGATCTCATTTCCATATTTTTTATGGACGCTTAATTTATTTAGATATTGCGTATAAGTTCGTATAGGCCTTTGAATACCGGTATGTCATGATATGCTAAAATTTGGTAATCAGGGTAAATTTTAGAGTTGGAAGATAGGGTAGCCTTTGACCACTTACACACCTTCTTATTTGATTGTGAGGATGTGTTCGAAGATTTTGTTCCGCCTAACCTTGAAATATTGGCGCTCAAAGACAACTACCGGATCACACCGTTATGTGCTTGGTGACAGATTTTTCTACTTGAAGGTGGTTGCTGGCCAGGTAAGCTTTTGCGAAAATGTCGTAGAATATTTTGCAAAAAACATCATGCTATAACTGCTGCCATCCTATCAACCAGGACCGGCGGCTTAACGTGTCCTCCGAAGCAACCGAACCACTAGCGATCACCCATCCAATGACGGTACTGGACGTTGCAATGAAAGAAGGCTACGAGCGCTTCAAATTCCATAATTCCAATGAAACTTACTGTTAGAGAAGACATCGCAATGAGAGTCGTAAGGCGCGTCTTTGGCTTCCACCTTGCAGATGAACGGCAACTGTCGATAGCACGGCATGGTCTCAACCTCTCCATTGCGGGTGATCACGTCGCACGAGTGCCTGTCAGGCTCCTCATCTTCCACATCCACTGTGAATATAAGAACATATTTTATTAGACGATGCCAACGTATCGCGATCGTAACGATTCCGTTCAAATTTTTAGCCACACAAATACGACAGATCAAGAATGATCTTCATTTCATTCCTCGTTTAAATCGATGGACGACAATTACACTTATTGTGTTAAAATTAAACTCAATTCCTTTTTTTACGAGCGGTGTGTTTATAAGAAAATATCGCTGTTAAAATACTACGAACTAAATAACACCTATACAGCTACTACAGTTAGAGGTATGCTCTAGTGAACATAGGGTTCGAATCCCGCACATGACTATAATATTTCCTCTCGTAGCAATGGAGAACACAAAAGGGTCAAAATATTACTATCAAATACACATAACATCAGAGCGTAGATCATGTACATAACATTACTTTTTATTTCACTTCAATGCAGGCAGTATTTCCAAAGTTATAGCGATGAGAAGTTTAAGCCCTTTTTTGAATTTCTGAGATTACGCGGGCTCATGCTATGACGTCACAGCCGCCCCGTTCGGCCCGCGAGTGCGACACGGTGCGGCGCTCGGTCCGGTGATACGTACGTCTCGTTTAATTTTTTTCGCTTGACTTCGAGTTTATTCCGATTACGATCGTTTATATCCGATTACACTAAAGTGAAACTGTAGTGTTAGAATGGAAGAAGGATCTCTTAAAGATCAAACGGACAAACTGCCAAGAGTGTTTGATGCACAATATCAGGATATTATGGCTGCCGAAATTTATGGAATAAAGATGAAAAGGCATGTATGTTCTAAGTAAGCACTAACTACTCACGGGTAATAATTTGTTCAAACTTAAACCTAACTGAAAGTGTGTGTGTGTGTTTCATTTAGTACCTATTATGGGCGGTGATAAAAAAATACTAGGTAGGTAATCGCAATGAACATCTCGAGGTTGACGATGACGGTCACGGTCACGTGTCCTGACGCGATTTACTGACGCGTGTCATCCCAATTTTATAGTCATCCCAAAATATTTTAACCATTAAGTGAGAACATACTTAATGAATTTGTATGCTTATTGCAATGATGGCTCAGTGGCATTGGCTATGGACTGCCGCGCAGCATGTCCATGGTTCGAATCCCGCCGCGGGCTTGAGGTTCGACGCATCGTGGAAGGGAATTTTTGCGAATGCAGAAAATCTGTCGCCAAGCACCTAACGGTGTGTTCCGGCAGCAGTCCTTGAGAAGCAGGGAAACTGCAGGCTCATGAGACTTAACAACTGTCATGTGAGTCCGTGGTTCGAATCCCGCCGCGGGATTGATCTTCTTCACCGCATTGGGGAAGGGCATTTTGGGGTGGTCGCTAGCCAGGCGGGCATTCGCAAGTTAAAAAGTAAGAAATCTGTCGCCAAGCACCTAACGGTGTGTTTAGGCAGCAGTTCTTAAGAACCAGTGAAATTACAGGCACATGAGACTTAACAGCTATGTCTCAAGGTGAGGGGCGCAGTGCAATTTGTTACTTGTGACGCAATGCATCTTTTATAGGCAGAGTCCACTTAACATCATCAGGTGGGCCTCGAGCTTGTTCCATCAAATTTTTGTTGCTAATAGGTTAATCCACAATCTCACCTAGCACTTCCGAGCGTCCGGTCTATCAATACATCACCGCTAATCGTGTTTTTTGGAATAATCTGTGGACAATACACCTTTCTTGTGTCTTTAGACTCTGCACCAATTATACAGGCACTGTGAGAGATAAGAATACTTTTTCATTTCACGCGTAATTATTGCTTTTATTGTTGAAATAGAAAATATCTTTATTTTGTTTTATCTTAGGAACGAATCTCAATGTAATGAATGAGCGAGATATGTGTATGGTTTGGTGTGAGAGAGTGAAAGAGATCGCAGCATAATGGTGATCGGATCGTCTCGTGGTGGTTCGGTGGTAACGCGAATTGCTTATTTATCTCTTTCTAACAACAGATATGACGCATAATATTTGAACGTTCTTTCCTTTTCATTACAAACTGCATATAGTTACATGTGCGTAGGTATGTACATAGGTAAATTCTAGTAAGCTTTAAGAGCAGTGGTGTTGGGATATAACTACTCCAGTATTTCAACTCATATGGTCAGTTTGCGTTATTCCTTGTTATCAAATTAGGTACTTGTAAATATATGTTTGTTCTCTATAAATGCGCTCTAGACAACACTATTCCACATTTCATGTACTGAGAACTTTCTTGTAAAATATAAAACAACACATTGTCTGACCCAAGGACGCCAACGCATGATTTCTCGGTTTGGCTGACTAGCAATGATTAAAGTTAATCATTACTAGTCAGCCAAACCAACAAAGCTAAGTAGCTTACAGTTGATAATGGCCGGCTCCTCAGCGGATTCGTGCTCGCGTCCATCCGTCCCGACCCACACGTACTGTCCCAAGTCTGGGAACTTCTTGAACATGCCGTGGAGCTGTATAATGTCCTGCTGAGACTTGGGCAACATTAACGAGGCACCTTCTACTTCACATACCTGAAAATGTTTGTACTTAGCAGCATAACATTATTTGTATATTATTAAAATCGCATAACATTATTTGTATATTATTAAAATCGCATAACATTATTTGTATATTATTAAAATCGCATAACATTATTTGTTTATTATCATCATTACTGTGTTTTATTTTGTGTAATTAAAAAAAAAGATTTACTTATAATAATCTCAGACTTGGTACAGAGCACTTATTAGCGCTTCATTTTAACAGAGTTCAAAAATAGGAGAAGGTTTTATTCGATTGCTTTCTTATATTTGTTACCTCTCGGAATGCCATCATTCAAACACGATTTAGAAAATCTTTTTTTTGTTTGATAGGATAAACTTTCATTGAAATTTTGTAAAAATCGGTTCAGTAATTCAATATTTCATGGAAATATCCGGAAAGTCATTCAAGTAAACAAATTTGCATAAATTTATTTTTATTTACATCCCAATGTTGGAAGTTGGTAGTATTTTTTTTGTTATTGTGACGGAAGAAGCTTAAGGCCCACCTCATGTTAAGCGGACTAACCTCTGCCCATAACAGATGCATTTCGTCAAAGTCACGCATTGCACTGCGCCCGTCACCTTGAGACGTAGTTGTAAAGTCTCATGTGCCTGTAATTTAGCGTTAGGTTAGGTTATAGACAGATTTTCTACTTGAGGGTGGTCGCTAGCCAGGCGGCAATCGCAATATGCTCTTCTACCATGCGGTGAAGCCCAATCCCGCGGCAGGAGTCGAACCATGGACCTGCTGCGCGTCAGTTTATAGCCAATGCCACTGATCCATCATTGCTTCTTATTTATTTTTTGATAGGAAAATTATTTTATATGCTCTACCAAAATGTACTTTGCTTCATAGTGGGTAAGTAAGTTGTCTTACACTTTGTACAATCCATCCCCTGCGAGTCTCGATGTGCAGTTTGTAGAACGCATCAGTTTGCCGGTTGTACACGTAATCTGTGCGGTAGATTTTAGTCACGCGGGGCGAAGGAACAGACAAGGTAGAAGCTGTAATGTGCAAAGTATTTATACAATAAGAAATTATACAAAAAATCACCAATAGCAATCTTATATATGGTTATTTGTAGAATGCAGTGTAACAAGATGGTAAAAGGTGTCGCTCCATCCCCATACGATCGTTAAAGAACGAGAGAAAAAACTAGAGTAATGAGTCCTTGTAATGTAGTTTAACCGGTCATAGCATGCCCCAGCTGAGGGGAAGGATGACGCGGGTTCGAGTCCCGCACATGACTATAATTTTTCCTCTCCTAAATCTGTGATTTTGTAATGTAATACAAAGAGTATGCGTTAGTGCAAAAATAAAAAATGCTTAGCTATTTATTTTATGACATACATTTTCTTTCTTCAATCTCAGGGTAAAATCTATCATTTTTGTTTTAATGAAAATTATTTTGAAAAATATTATATATATATAATTTAATTTATTTCTTCCAACCAGTTAATAATATCACAGAGTAATTAATTTCAGCTGGATAATTTTCATTCTCCTATATCATAAAAGTGCTGTCATCAGCAATCAATACCGTGGGGTGAAACTCGTCCCAAAGAAAACACAAAATATGTTATAGTTGTACATGAGCTTATAACAGAAACAAGAACAGGGACAGCAAAGAACAGTCATGAAAAGCACTAGTAAGAACGAATTTGTATCAAGAATTTTCTATCATGCCACAGAACTCGAAATATATGTCACGTACTTGAATTATTATTATTTTGTGCTGAATTAATTATTTGAAGCGCTCGGAGCGAAGTTTGCTTGGGTGTTCTGAACCGATTAGCAAAGTTAAGCAACGTCCACCTCGGTCATGACTTGGGTGGGTAACCGCTGGTGACATACTACTGCGCTTCCGTGCTTCGGGGGGCACGCCAAAACACCTAACGGTGTGTTCCGGCAGCTGTCCTTGAGAGCCAGTAATTCTAGGTTAGCCTGAACAACATCTTCGACCACATCATCACTTACCATCAGGTGATGGTAAAATCAATTAAAAGCAGTTTCCCTATGCACTAATGAAATAATACGTTAGGGATAAATCGTAATACACTTGTCACACTTGGCACGTATTTTTAATTCTTATGTTGTGATATGGACAGATTATTTGTATGTTCTCAAAAATACCACAATTTTTCTACCGTGTACTGAACTCTACTGTACATGTACTGAACCAGCAAAAAAACACCCAACACAATTCAAATGTGCAAGAATTCAATAATCTAGATTTGTTATGTTTTTCCTGTCGATCCACCAAAATCACTATTACTTTAACGTAAACAGACTACTTCTAAACACTTTTACCGGAAACAAACGCACTCGCTAGATTGCGATTCAAGTATATATAGGTGGCATAATTCATTATGAAGGTTAGTTGCAAAACCCGCTATGTCATTATAAACTCTTTAGTCCACATCTCAGAACCATCCTTGTGCTAATATACCAGGTTTTACAACAAGACTACACAACTAAATTCTTTGATTTGAATAACCGATCAGTTGAAGGAAACGCGATTTACTTTACATATGCGTTATTTTATTGCAATTAAAGCATCAACACAGCATATATAGCATTATACGTAACACATAGGTAAATTGGCATATAGTCGAAAACGCTACGTAAAGTAATGAACCATTAGCGTTAAAAAACAGTTAGTGAACTTACAAATTAACACAGCAAGCACAAAAACTCCGTAATTATCCATAACGAATGTAGCAGTTTACAACGTCCAGTGTCTTGGAGTAGATGAAAACAAATACTGTGGTATATATACTAATCACTTTGTTATCACTTGAGACCCTGACCCTGATAAGCAGGTCCAAGAAATATTTATTCGTGCTTTTGTTAAGGAAAAGTCAGTTAACTTTATGTAAGATGAACTGCAATATAACATTATACATTTTGTTTTAAATTCATTAAATGTTTAAAAAAAAAGCTATAGAAATTTTAATTACCTTTAAGTTACTGGTAGGGCATGGACACCGGTATTCGGTATTACTGAAAACCGACGATACCGGCTTATTTAAGGTACTTTCAAATACCGGTATTGGAATCACAAATACCGGTATTTCGGTATTTTGACAAAAATAAAGTTTATACGAATGAAAAGTAATCAAAGGCTTAAAAACCAATTAGGCGGCTCTAGATTACACAAGTAACACAAACAACTTATGAAATATTATGGTTGTAAATGAATGGGCAGCTTATTTTACAAATTTATTAATAAACCGATTCAATAACCATAAGTTCGTAATCGAGTTAGGTAACGTTTATTACTTTTTCTTCTTCTTAATAACGTATGAAATTAAAACACGTGTAAGTATGAAATTGAAACGGATGAAATTTTAAAATTGGAATTGGCCAATGTCTATGTGTGGGAATGGCGAGTACATAAATGGTGGTAGTATTTTGCTTTACTTTCTTGAAAAAGAACTAACACATCGTCCACCGAACAGCACGTGGTGCATTTTTTTTCTCACGGATATTCTCGATAGGATTGTGCGTTCTTGCTTGGTTGGTGGGTTTTCTAATCAAATTACTACGCACACGCACGAGGTGCTCAGTGTTTCCGAGTATTTCATAGTGAAAAACTATGTATGAACTGATATCTCACACTGCGATCCCCAAGACGCCTGCCAAGTGAGAGGGATTATGGCAGAACCCCCTTAAAGGAGAAAGCTGGGTTCAGCAGTGGACAGTCCAGCTGATACAGTAAAAAATAATAATTTGGGAGATAATCGGTAAGTAAGAAACTACATGCTCTCAAATTTAATAAGCCTCATAAAGCGTTTCCGCCCAACTCAGGTCGGTCAATCGGCAATATCAGCAGATAGTGCCAAAACTAGTTGCGGCGATAACGATGAGATGCTGGTTCAGCTTCAATTCAACAAGATTTAAATAAAACGATCGAGAAATCTCTGAAAGAGAGAAGTAAATTATAGGATTTTTGACAATCACAAGTGATAGACAACCAATCTAAATAATGTGATCCGAAAGATGATGATACATTATTGACAGTTACACACAGAAATGACATTCTACGAAAATGGCGGAAAAAGAGAGCGTTATTTCGATGATAGACATATATTCACCATTCCTCCAAGTAGTGTTGAATCCAAAAGAGCATTTTTAGCGGCTAATTATATCTAAACTAATATAATATAGTGGGAAGATTTGTTTATTTGCATTGAATAGGCTATGGAACTACTAGACCGGTTTGAAAAATTCTTCCACCATAAGAATTGTACATTATAATTATAATTATACATCTTGGGGGGGGGCGTGTCCTACCTATATGCTGGCTTTGGAACGTGCTCAAAGAGCAGTACTTAAGGTAGCAACGTTCAAGCCACGAATGTTTCCTACCACAGACTTGTATCAAAATTGTGAAGTTTTAACAGTTCGTCAGCTATTTATCCTAAACCTTCTTATATTAAAACAAAAACAATCTACTCTTAAAGAGAGATCATTATCTGCCATTAAACGAAGAAATGACAAAGTTTTTCGCTCACAAAAAATGAATACCAAATCAGCTAAACGTCATCAATGCTTTCTAGGTTCATTTTTATACAATAAAGCAAGTAAAATTATACCCAATCTTCCAACACTTACAATAAGAGAAGCTAAAAATTCAATGACCAATTTTTTAAAGACAATTACTTTTGAAGAAACTGAAAATTTGCTACATGTTATTACTTAGTAATATCTTTCAAAATACATAATAATATCCTACTCATAATAAATGATTGTATCTAACCCATACATACTACTGACTGACATACGCACTCACACACGCACACATATACACTTTAACACTCTCAAAGCACACATAACACACACACACACACACAAAAACGTACATACATACATCTCCACAAACATTATTATTATCATTATAAACATACCATTGTATCTACCTATTAATTTCATTAAATATTATAGAATAAGTTCTTAGATTATTATTATATATATTGGATAAATTAAAATTAGGACTTACATTGGTAAGTCCTAATTTTAATATTGGTATTATATAATATTGGTAGTTACCGTGGAATGCCAATATTGTGAACTTGAAGGAAGCAAACACCCTCGATTCAAGATTTTTCTTAGTGAGGGCTATGCAAGTCTTGTATAATTTTGTGAGTAAAACATATCATAGATTATTTTGAACTTCTTAACTTATGTATTGTATTTATGTGTGTGTTTTAATGAACAATAAACGTATTATTATTATTATCTCTTATATGAACATAGGCAAAATAATATTTTCAAAATACTCGTGCAAAGCCGGGGCGGCCTTCTAGTCTATAATAAAATACGATTTATTTTTCATTTATTTGTATTCATTTAATGACCAGACTCTAAACTCCATTTGTTTTCTGCAACTTATCCAGCAACAATTTAAATAATATAATAAAATAATACACAGGCAATATTTTTAATTGACTGTTTAAAGTTGTGTTAAATTAATATCGATATTAAGAAATGTCTTTTTAAATATACTACCTGTACAAGATAAAGTGAATATGTCATTATTGATTGAACAATTTCATGACACGGAAATAAAAATACCTGTATCGCATAAAATCGTTACTAGAAATATTACACATAAAATGCTAAAAATACCAAAAGTAAATAATTACTATGGAAGAAGAACTGTAGCGTTCTTAATTCCCACACTTTTAAATAGTTTGCCCCAAGAGATAAAACATGTCATAAACAACATGAATTACAAACGGATTTATAAAAAACATTTCTATGATAAACTAAAACCCAATTAGATATATATACAAAACGCACAAATAATTATGTATGTATATTTTATTTGTTAATATATATATATATATATGTGTGTGTGTGTGTGAGGGTGGGTGTATGTATGTGTATGCAATAAATGGATAGTTCTATTATACATAAAATATAAAATATTTATAAAATATTATTTTCATATAATTAAATCAGTAAAATAACACTGTATAAATTTTAAATCGTTGAGTAGGCGCTGCAGTCCTCTGCCTGCATGTGCGCAATCCCCTCTCCCCAGCCGTGAGGTACTTCAGAACCGGTTACAGTTCGAGATCCAACACCGCCGCGCGCCGCCCCCCGCCGGGCCACGCTGCCGCGGCTGTCGCGCGCTTAGCCGAGAAACAGCGTTTACAGTTATAACTATTATAATTCTGTTCTGTGCAGATATTAAAATAGGTGCTTGCTTCATTTCTTTTTAGTAGATTAATAGT
This sequence comes from Plagodis dolabraria, assembly GCA_963854805.1. Taxonomy (NCBI): domain Eukaryota; kingdom Metazoa; phylum Arthropoda; class Insecta; order Lepidoptera; family Geometridae; genus Plagodis; species Plagodis dolabraria. Next base: position 27,517,527 of record OY978448.1, on the reverse strand, counting down.
TCACGGAGGAATATGTGTTATGTAAATCTCTTATAAATTAATGTTAAGCGCACGTTGCGAATAAGAGTATCGAGACAAACCTAGTGGTTTTTCGATATAATGTTAATAGATTTAAGAATACATTGTGAAAGTGAAATAAATAAAAAAAAAATTAAAAAAAAAAAAAAAAATTTTGAGCTTTAAATGTTTTATTGTCAGTTTAGTTGTTGATCACCAAAGATCTAACTTTTCTGTTCCTTTAATTTTCAGTTTAATTTAATCGTGATTCTTGTTGTATTGACATATTTGTTATAATTTTTGATATAACATCGAAAAATTGCCGTATTTTTACATGAATGTGACAGTTTATCATAAATATTTGATTATTAATTGTTATAATAAAAATAGTCTTAAGAATAAGTACCAAAAATTACTAATAAAATTAAGTTGAATAAAATAATGACTGTTTTTTTCAATGATTTTTTTTTAATATATTAGGTAAATTAATTCAGTTTAAAACAATATAATGTAGAGTGGAAAATATATATGTGTCTGTGTTTTTAACATTTATAGTGAAATACCAAAAAAATACCTAAATACCGGTATAGTTTTGAAAATATTTATAAATACCCTTATAATACCGGTATTGCCAATAAGGCCAATACCGCCATGCCCTACTTACTGGCTTCTTATCAATTGTTTTTATGGTGCTAAAGAATTTAAGGAATTTTGTAAAATGTAATATTTATTTTATACATAAATACCTACATAAAACTTTGCACTCAGCTTCTCTACAGTAGCTAAATACATTGTATCTAAACAACTAATATAAGATCTAATGTGACATGTATTTTCACAAATAAATTATTTGATTTATTGATTGATTGATTAAACGTTTATTAATAAATTAATTAATTTATAACTGACTCATGATCTCGCAACTTTAGTGATGAATAATATATGCATACTTTACTTTTATTGATCAAAAACTATATAAAGTAGGTTAAGACAATGACAATACCTATAATTATATCACTATCAGATTAGATAGGAGTAAAAGAGAGGCAGCGATGGTCAAATCGGGTTGCGTATTGGTGAAATGTTTTAAACTTCACACAAAGTTAGTAAAGTCAAATTTTAAACAAACAGTACTTCTAGATCATCTTGCCTTAGCTACTAATTCTTATATTATATTTGCAAAAATATACAAAGGTACGTAAATAATACGGATATTTTGTTGCGTACATAATTTAATGTTAAATAAAGTAAAGTTAGCACACTAGCTTTTGTTCTAAGCAGCGGGCAAAGGTTTTCGTTATCTGCTTTAAATTGGCATTTTTGTCACATCCAATCAGGTTTGTTTCAAGGTATTTTTGAAGAATATGAAACAAACTTAATTCCCCGTGCGTCATCAACATGATTTTAAAACAATGTACTATGTTTACGAAACTTATTTATTTTATCAGTAACTACATTGTTCTGAAATAATGATACTAGTGATTACCAACTATAATTTATTAAACTAACTTTCGTTCGCGCCTTTTCTCGTGTGATATTATTAAAATCTGATATCATCATCATCAGCCGGAAGATGTCCACTGTTGAACAAATGCCTCCCCCATAGAACGCCACAAAGTACGGCTATTAGCCGCTTGTAACCATTGGCTACCCGCAACTTTTATAATGTCGTCAGTCCATCTAGTGGGGGGCCTACCAACTCTACGTCTTCCGGTGTATCGTGGTACCCACTTGAGAACCTTTCTTCCCCATCGGTTATCGGTTCGTCGAGCAATGTGGCCCGCCCATTGCCACTTCAACTTGCAAATTCTGAAAGCTATGTCGGTGACTTTGGTTCTTTGGCGAATATCCACGTTCCGGATTTTATCGCGCAAAGAAACTCTGAGCATAGCTCTCTCCATGGGTCGTTGAGTGACTCTGAGCTTGTCCATAAGGGCCACTGTTAAGGACCACGTCTCGGTGCCATATGTCATCACTGGCAACACAAACTGGTTGAAGACTTTGGTCTTCAGGCTCTGCGGGATCTTTGACGAGAAGATGTCGCGTAACTTCCCGAACGCTGCCCATCCGAGTTGGATTCTTCTTCAAATCTGATATCTATACCTTCTAGAAAAACAAAAATATACACGCCCTATTTTTTTCTGTCTGAATAGTGAACTTATGTGGAGCAGGATTTTTCTGGCTAATATGAAAGAATCAGACAGATTTATATAGCTCTTTGTTTTTAGAGTTATTTTTAGGCATATTTACTGCGCTAAAATAAACATTTGCATTTAAAAAGTCATTTATATCTCATAGTAAATAACAATAGTACCCCTTTTTCTAGTCTACTTTCCCACAGTTGAAGCACTCATAGCTAAGTTTGCTCAGTTAACCGATCAGCTAAGTTAAGTAACGTCCGCCGCGGTTGAATAGTTGAACCTTACCACTGAGCGCACTTCCGTGCTTCGGAGTGCACGTTAAGGCGTCGGTCCCAGATGTTCTCTTAGGGTGGCAGTCGTTACAGCATGGTGGTAGGGCATTTTGTGCATGCCCGCATGGCTAACTACCACCCTCAAGTAGAAAATCTATCACCAAGCTCCTAACAGTGTGTTGCAGTAGCTGTTCTTGAGAGCGAGTAATTCTTGGTTAGCCTGAAGAGGATATCATCACTTACCATCAGGTGAGATATAAGTCAAAGGCTAGCCTTTCAGCTATAAGTAAAAAAAAATATTATTTGAAAACTTAGTTACTTTTGGTTTTTCTGTCATTTTTAAATATTGTAGCTTAGACAGCTATTATATAGCAAAATGACGTTATAAAATACTTAATATTAGTCTTTGTCAATTATTTTATTGAATTTCAACTAGCCCATGGAGTAGGTTAAATGCACATACACGATACAATCACATCAGTTCATATCAGTTTGCGGAAATTATTGGTGGTAAAAACCTCTAAGATTTAAATGCAATGTACACTATATTGTTTTGTTTGAAAAAGAATTGTACACAGAAACAGACAATACAATATTATGATCCTAAACGACGGCTAGTAATGCACTCAAGAATAATTGCATATATTTATTACAGGCGGCTTTTGATTTGATATCAAAAATAAAATTGTAGTAGCTATTATACTCAGGCAGAAATAAAAATTGAAATCTGAGAATAAGTGGCACACTATCTGTTTAAATTCTACTGTGACAATAGCTACGGATTTTTGCGCATTAATTTCATATTGCAGATTCAAATCCCGCTGCGGGCTTGAGTTTTACCGAATAATGGTAGGGCTTATATAACTGCCTACCTAACTAGCTACCATCCTCAATTTGAAAATCTATCTCCCAAAACCAAACGGCATTCCAGCAGCTGGCCTGGAGAGCCAGTAACCGTTTTAACACTTTCGGTGACATCATCTCTTACCATGAGGTAAGATTGTGTAACCTATCGGCAATTTAAAAAAGACTATACATTATTTTTAAAAAAGATTACCTTATGCACAACACTACAAAAAATTACATTTTAAGATTCATAGAGTAAGAAATCACGCATTAGTCGCCAGATTGACTAGACTGTCAATTCCATTCTCAGGGTTAGTTTCTCGATGGTTTTGTGCAATTTATTTTTTACAGTTTTGTTCGTGAATCAATTTTCCTCAGCTAGAAGGGTGTTTTGTTGTTCGAATTTTCAAACACCAAAATTCCACTTTTCCTGCAGCGTTCAATTTTATTTTTATTAAGTGTCAAATTTTCATTATCTTGTATTAAATGTTTATCAAAGTGGCTTTAATTTTGGGTGCAATATGGGGAGGAAGAAAAGTGACCATTTAAAACGCTTTCAGTTGAAATTACGGAATGATTTATAAACTTCAACGTCATGTATCTATCTTACTCTTTTATTTCAATAATGCAAGGACACATATTGTATTCTACGATATGTATTAGTAGATTGCATTATACTTTTATTGCTACTCACTATTCATATTTTATGTGAACAATAACATAGAAACCAATGCGTGTAGAAAAAGATAGTGGATGTTGCTTTCATAGAAGAGGACACGTTTTTATCTCCTGTAGTGTGTGTAGATCAACAGATGAAGGTCGTGCTCAAAAATTTACAGAATTTTATCATAGTAAAACCATACAAGTAGTTTACAGCATGCACACTGCATATATTATCTAGCATGTCCAGTGTGCGTTGCGAGTATTTACGTAGAATATAATAATAATTTTATATTGAATCATAAAAGTCGTATCTGTGGGTAGCTACGAATTCACAATCACACAAATTATAACTTTGAGATATGGTCAAGCTGCATATTCCGACTAGAGTAGGAATTAAAAGCTTCTACAGACCTCCAGTAAAACAACTAACCTAATATTCATTTTACGACGAAAGTGTAATAAAGAAATTTTATAAATTCAATTAATCTAGTATGTAAACTCTTTATTATATATAGGTAACGGATACCAACTGTTAATTTAATATTATTATATTATTTTATGTCTGCGTTGATACTTCTTTTTCACAGACGAAGGCGTATTCGTGCGAGCAGTCGACGTCGTTTAGTTTTCCGTCGTTCTTGAATATAGTACCGCAATATTCGTTGCCGAGTGCATTATTTGGCTCGTTCGGCGACCACTCAGCAAAACCTGCTTCTTCTAGAGTCTGGTCTGGAAACAAAAAAAAAACAAACTTAATCTGTGATCGTTAACTTGAACAAAGAACCCTCGTTAATCTTTCTTAGCTGTAAATCAGATCAGGAAAAACACTTAAAAAATTTCAACAAATTGAACATTACACAGTATATAAGGACGCAGAAGTTTATAGGTCGGTGTTTATGGTCGTAATGACTCAATGAGTTTTAATGACCAATGACGTGAAGACAGTAACTTGTGGTGGTTTAATCTTGACGAAAGAATCAAAGCACTCACTGCCCTTGGAAACTTTTGTTCTTTCAAGGCAGTTTTAAAATCCTAAAAGGTTATCCAAGTGTTATACTTACTAAATATGGTTTTATAGACAATCGTCTCATTTCCCACTGGCTTGTTAGCCCGGTATCCCGCGAAGAAGAACCAAGAAGTTTTAGCACCTGCCACTTCCGGAGTGCTCTTGATCAAATCCTGCACAAACACTCTCTCGGCCTCCGAGTTAAGGACGACCAGATGAGCCCCTTCTTTGCGACACTCTGCATAGGCCTCATTCCAGGACGCTACCCTACGTGGGATCCCGTAGCAGCTGCCGAGTGCTGCGCTATAGTTATAATCTGTAATTTTCAATGAGTAACTTGCATTATTCCTAATTTACTCATGACATAACATTTATGCGCAGCTTGCTGTCGCATATAGTTATATCATTTCAGTATAGTCTACAAGTTCTACAACACCGGCATACGATATCCGTTCGAATTATTTACTTTTCAAATTCACGACATGAAATAGTAATGGTTAACTTTCAGTTGTTAAGTCTCATTTGTCTGTAATTTTCGAGTCCAAGTGAATCTTAACCATTTTAGGGTTCCGTGCCTCACAATGAAAAAAAAACGGAACTCTGAGAGAACACTTTGTTGTCCGTCTGTCTGCCAAGACCCTTTTTCTCCGGAACGCGTGGAGGTATAAAGCTAAACTTCATTTCAAATACATACTCAGGTCTACTGTCCCTTGGAGCTGTGAAAAAATCAAACTTCCAAGCCAACGCAATCAAAAGATACAAATTTATACCGCAAATTTTCGACACTCAAGGGATTCAAAACCTACAGGTTCCCGTGAACTCAGAAACTTGAAATTTGGTACAAAGCCACGTTTAATAATTTTAAAGTGTTATTGATTTCAATTAGCAACATTTACAATAAAAATACCATAAGTTTTACATTTATATACCTACCTATACCTACAGGTTTGTATGGAACCCTCGTTGCGCGATTTATTTATTTATGTCATAAGCAACGAAACTAATTCCTTCATGAAAATGTAAACAGAATTACAGTCTATATAGAAATGTAACAAGAAATAGCACCGTACGGAAGTAGGTATAGTAGTAATACCAGTAGGTAATACCAAACAAGTGCAACAAGTGCGCGAAGTTGTTTAGTACAATCGAGACGGGTTTTTGATTGTAATAAACAACGCGCACGAGTTTCATACTACGTTTTTCAACACACTTGCGAGGAAAGAATATGAAATTTTCGATACGAAAATAATTTCTTGATCTTTTTGATAGCAATAATAATCTGATTAAGAAAATTTAAAATTAAATATTCTAAAGTTCTACCCATTACCGTGGTTCTACTTCAGTAGGTAAAAAACTCTTTGGTTTGATTTTACATGAAGAACGGTAATCTGATTAGGATAGTTTATAATTAAATCTTCTAAAGTTCTACTTCGGTATAAAACTCTTTGATTTGTTTTAATATGAAAAAAGAACGAAACAAACTACAATCTCCTTGGTGAGAAGTGTGGAAACGTTATTTTCTTGTTTCTATTGAAAATACTAGTGCGGTAAGGTAAACAAAAAGCACGAGTGCGTAATAGACTACATTATGACACTAAAATGCCTTCAAGGCCCGTTACGAGCGAGTGTGTTAAAAAACTTAAAAAACATATTTTTTTACAGCTCATATAAAACTTACTGTTAGCGACGACATCGCAATGAGGGTCGTAAGGTGCGTCTTTGGCTTCCACCTTGCAGATGAATGGCAATGACATAAAACAGGGCATGGTCTCGATTTGTTCATTTCGGCTAACCACGATGCACCCGAACCCGTACGGAAGATGATCTTCTATAACATCAACTGTAAAATACGTAAAATTGGTCGGTAAATTAGTATATAATATATAGAAAAATATTCATTACTTCCATCATGAGTTCTTAGTATCAATAATTAGGTATTCTTCATACACGGCATCAACAGCTATGGAGCTACACTTCAATTCTGGTTATCGCGTTATTACTTTCCTCTAAGGACGTAAATATATCGATTCGAGGTCATCAAACCTATACGCAAATCAAGTAAGTTTAAAGCTGGAACGAAAAACTGCCTAATTTCTTGTATATGGATACAATATATTGATATCTTTTTCGATTAAACTAACGGGTCTACCGAGGACAAGGTCCTTTGTAGCCCCGTTAGTGGATGAACGGAACCCTGGATGGAGAACAAGGAGTTCAGGAAATTGAAGGACCGTTTTTCTTTTTTTTATGTTATTGTGGCGGAACAAGCTCGAGGCCCATCTGATGGTAAGCGGGCCAACCTCTGCCTATAACAGATGCATTTCGTCACAAGTCGCGAATTGCACTGCGTCCGTCACATTGTGAGACATATAGTTGTTAAGTCTCATGTACCTGTAATTTCACTGGCTCTCAAGGACTGCTGCCGGAACACACCGTTGGGTGCTTGGCGACAGACTTTCTACTTGAGGGTGGTCGCTAGCCAAGCGAGCATTCACAAAATGCTCTTCCACCATGCGGTGAACCTCAAGCCTGCGGCGGGAGTGCTGCGCGGCAGTCCATTGTTTCCACTGAGCCATCACTGCTTCAAAACTGCGTAACAAATTGCGACGAGTCCTCCATATTCCGTGAAGTCTACCAGCCGCTGACCTCTCAAAATATAGTAAATCTCTATTCTTACGAGTACAATAATAATAGTTGGATGACCCAGTAACCAAACTATAAAAGGTGATAAACTTTGTTTTTTTCCGCCATAGACTAATTGATGCGAAACGGATTCTACCACTCGGGTTAAGGACCTGTAACTGAATTGAAAATATGCGCGTGTTGGTATCAAAATATATTGTGTATTTTCTCGGTGTCCGCATCGCCGAATGGCCAGTTTATTCTTACTATGACGCTCCTGCCACTGTACAAATGAACATTGGTTTTCTTACGCTTGATGATGGTCTTCTCCTCAGCGGCCTCGTGCGCGCGTCCATCTGACGCGACCCAAACGTACTTTCCCATATCTGGGAACTTTCTTAACATACTGTAGAGCTGCTTAATGTCCTGTTTCAACCCAGGCTTCATTAACGAGGCGCCTTCCATTTTATATTCCTGTAAAATCGTCTAATTTTACTACAGGTCCCTTCAAAATATTATTTATTTATGTAATTTAATTTTTTTTAGATATGACCACGCATAAGTTTTTAATATGTCTTTTGAAGCGCTCGTAGCGAAGTTTGCTTAGCCGTTCTGAACCGATCAGCAAAGTTAAGCAACGATCGGTCATGATTTGGATGGGTGACCGCTGGTAACATTACTACTGAGAGCTTCCGTACTTCGGAGGGCACGTTAAGCCGTCGGTCCCGTCGTTATAGCATGGTGGTAAGGCATTTAGCGAATGCCCGCCTGGCTAGCTACCACCCTCAAGTAGAAAATCTGTCGCTAAGCACCTAACGGTGTGTTCCGGCAGCTGTCCTTGAGAGCCAGTAATCTAGGTTAGCCTGAACAAGCCATCACGTAATTTATAGTGATTGGACTTAATTAATGTGCAAAATTTACGTTCTCCAAACAAAAGTTGTATTGTAAACTATCTATCTAACATCTTCACTAATTTGTTAAGAACTTCAGATTTGTATCCAACACGAAAATTGCCAATTTTTATGTACCTTTCATACGTGTGGTTACTGTTTCAGAAAGTTCATCGTAACTTTTGTTGGTGGAGATACATTTTGAACTATGATGCTATATAATTATACGACAGTGTCATACGGACCTAATAAATACAAAAAAAAATTAATTATCTTACGCTATTAGCTGCCCACCCCCGACGAGTCTCGATGTGCAGTTTGTAGAACGCATCTGTTTGTCGGTTGTACACGTAATCTGTGCGGTAGCGTTTAGTCATGCGGGGCGAACGAACAGATAAAGTAGAGGCTGTAAATAAATTTTTAAAAATAAAAGCAACTTCAAATCTTATAAGATTATTTTACGTTATTTTATCTGGGTCTCGTTTTCTTTGATCACAATGAAACTAAAAAGTAGGTAATCTCGATTACTTACAGCCTAACAATTTTCAAACCTTGATGTTTCGGTTGAGTTTTAACAGCTATGATGACCCGAATAGGTCCGAATATTTCTCCTCGATCTCGTAGGTTCGGATCTGAAGAAAAGGATCACTGCCTTTTACGTAAAGTGCTTGACTCACACAGAACTCGTAAAGGTCGCCACAGAATTCGCAATGATCACGAATTCGAAGAGATTATAGGTACTTGAATGGTAAGTGTGTCTCTATACTCTATGTGTGTCACTAATCACTCCTTCCCCAGTTCTCGTGGATAACAGACGTGTGTCACTTTGCTCTGTCAACTTGTCATCAAGCAAATAATAAAACTGAACTTTAAAGCAATACCCATAGAGATCATTATTGTAGTGTATCTTTTGTAAATAAAATACGAATCGAAAATAAATATTCTGACGTGACATAGTAAACGTAAAAAATACGATCAATTAAAATGCTGCAATCTCCTACTAAGAGCCAAAAAGCATCATCTCATCCTGATCTTACTAAGGCAGGTACCATTGTTGCCACTCGGAAACGTAAAGTGAACCCGGCCAGTGAAGAGTTCTCAGAATTTAAGTCCACAATTTTGGACCTTATGACTAAAATGAAGGAGGATCAAGACAAAAAATTAGATGCTATCACTGGAGCCATAGAAGAAGTGAAGTGTCAAAATGAGTCAATTTTGAAAACTCAAGACAAACTCGAAGGAATTTGTCAACAGGCTGCGGAAATTAACACTGAAACAAAAAAGCTATTAAGTCAAATTACAACCGAGCATAAAGAGGCATTATTAAAGATAAATCTTCTTGAGGAACAACTCGAAGATGTGCAAAGAAGCCAGCGGGCAAAATGCATGGAAATTACTAATCTCCCTGTAAGTGAACCAGAAGATTTACAAGACATGGTGAGTAAACTGCATAGCGCACTTGGCGTTCCATTAAAGCCTGAACATATTAACAGCATACATAGAAACAAAAAATCCAAAGGAAAGACCGTTATCGTGGAGTTCCAATCTCAATACTTAAGGAATGAAGTTCTAAAGGCTAGTAAATCATATAACAAGACTAACAGAGACAACAAGTTAAACACAAAGTCTCTAGGTTTTTTAAATGACAAGGTACCAGTGTTCTTAAACGAACTTCTAACACCCAAAACTAAGCAATTATATTATCAGGCCAGAATGAAAGTTAAGCACCGTGCTTTAATGTTCTGTTGGGTAAATAACGGCAGAGTTTTTGTTAAAAAGGACGAAGGAGATTCAGCGGTTAATATCAAAACTTATTCTCAGCTGGAACAACTACAAGGAGATGTAAACACGGCAATGTGACTAGTTAACAAAATAAATAACAAAATTCAAAGTAGCCTAAAATTAATTTTCTGTATCAGGCTCTTTAATGTAATAACAGTGTCTAATTTTATTTGTAAGTCATTAGGAAACATTTTACTAATATCACTGGTAATTTTGTCTCTGTGTTCAATTGGTAATACTGATTTTTATTTTAGTTTAGTATACTGTATGTACTTTTATTTTACCATATTATATATACTACTATTTATTATTAATTTTATCAACTACGCTTTATATTGATACGTTACTAAATTACTTCATCTATTAAATATTTCAATTATTTTATATATGGATCATTACGTTATATTTATTGGCATAATAAAAACTATTACGTCACTAAAACAATCCCACTCAAACAAACACATAATTCTGCCACTCAAAAACACGTCAGTCTGCAATGTTCAACGTTACCATTATTTATTTACAATACCTTTTTATGAATCATATTATCATGACTGAAGTTAAAGATCTTGCCGTTGACATTGATAGTAATATCAATGTCGGTAACGCGGTATTTGAAGAAATACCGGAACACTGCAGACAGCATATACACAACACACAACCTACTATTAACATAATTTCACAAAATATAAGGAGCCTTAATCATAACATTGAAGATTTCAAAATCCTTTTAACAAGGTTAAACCTAAATGAAGATATTATTGTCCTCACTGAATGTTGGTTGTCGAGATTACCCAATATACCCAAGTATGATGATTATAAATCTTATCGTACTCAACATATATATAATCAAAACGACGGTGTTGTGGTTTACATAAAAAAAGCAATGGAATATGAGGTTTATGAACCCACTAATACACAAGAGTTGAACTGTCTAGTCATAACTCGTAAAATGGAACTAGCCGTTGTTTGTGTATACCGACCTTGGACATTTACTCATCTTGAAAAGTTTCTTGATTCTCTTGATGCTATACTCAAGGACTTAAATCATTTTCAACAGATAGTTGTCACAGGGGACATTAACATTGACATAAAAAATGACAAAAATGCTAACAAAGCGTCACACTATCTTAATCTACTTGCTTCACACGGTTTCTTATCTTCTCATACTTTTTCTACGCATGGAATCAACTGTTTGGATCACTGTTTCATAAAAACAAAACAACCAACTACAACCATTGTTTGTCCCACAACAGTTACGGACCACTCAACAATTATTCTTAGTTTATCCAGGAACGTCAGGCAAAATATACCAAAACCTAAAAAATATAAGAAAATTGACTATGGTGCTGTTCTGGATGAATTATCTAAGATTGACTGGTTGGTAATGCTTGAAAAGATGTGCCCAAATGCTGCTATGGACACATTGATTTTTACCATTCAAAATACAATGTCTAAATTTACAACTTTTAAAACTATTCCTCGCAATAAAAGAACTATAAAACCGTGGGTTACTTGTGGATTATTAAAATGCCTAAAAAATAGAGATCGGTTGCACAAAATGCTAAGAAATGATCCTGAAAATGTAATATTAAAAATCACTTACCTGCGTTATAGAAATACTTGTAATAAAACATTGAAAAATCTTAAGAATGCATATTTTAGAGCAGAAATGAAAAAATACAACCTGAATCTTAAAAAACAATGGAACTGTATCAAATCTCTCTGTAACATTAACAAAACAAAAGAACATAGCCTTAACTTACTTAATTTAAAATCAAGACCTAAGGATTCAGTTAACGAAGTAAATAATGTTTTTTGTAATGTAGGTAGAGATTTGGCTGAGAAAATTCTTGACAACTTTCATAATAATCAGTATCGGAAAAATGAAGATAAAAATAAAGTAGACAGCCTTCATTTCTTTGTGCTACTTCCTACCGATGAAGGCGAAGTTAAATCAATTATTCTTAGTCTAAAAAATGGTACTAGCACAGGCTGGGGTGGAATCCCAACACTTATTTTTAAACTAGGTGTGCATATATTAACTACTCCTATCACAATTATATGTAATATGTGTTTCAGTGAAGGTTGCTTTCCTAACGCATTAAAGCGTTCTTTGATTATACCGATTCACAAGTCAGGGGATACAGACAGTATATCGAACTACAGGCCTATATCTCTTTTACCAACGCTCTCTAAAATATTAGAGAAACTTATTAACTTCAGATTAAAATGCTATTTAGAAAATAAAAACATTTTATCAACATATCAATTTGGTTTTCGAAACAAAAAGTCTACATCAGATGCAGTTAAATTGTTGGTTGAAAAGATTGTAGATAATGTAGACAATAATAAAAAATGTATAGCTATCTTTCTTGACTTGGCAAAAGCCTTCGATACTGTTTCAGTCCCCTTACTTTTAAACAAATTATACAATATTGGTATACGAGGTTTGCAACATAAGCTTTTCAAAGACTACCTATCAAACAGAAGGCAATCAACACAAATTGGGGAACATATAAGTGATGAATTAAAGATCGAATATGGAGTTCCTCAAGGAAGCATCTTGGGTCCAACACTGTTCCTAATATATATTAATGACATGTGCAATCTTAATCTAGATCATGGCAATATTGTGACTTATGCGGATGATACCGTTGTCCTCTTTTCGGGTGATACATGGGCAGCAGCAAATCAATATGCGGATCTAGGCTTCAAGAAAGTTACAAACTGGCTGGCGAATAATTTATTGACCCTCAACGTACTTAAAACGAAATATTTAACATTCAGTATACGACAAGATACGCAACCACCCCCTTCTACCATTAAGATAAAGGCGCACTACTGTAATGATGACATTGATTGTTCTTGTTCTGAAATATCTTCTACGCGTGACTTAAAATATTTAGGTGTTATATTGGACAATAATCTTAACTGGAAAACTCATGTCAAAACTTTGTCAGGACGCATCAGGAAATTAATTTTTATTTTTAAAACGCTCAGGCATGTTTGTGTAAAACCGCAACTGGTAAATATCTATTACGCACTGTGTCAATCGGTGCTAACATATTGAATAAGCTCTTGGGGAGGATGTCCGAAATCTACACTTATATTACTAGAAAGAGCCCAAAGAGCCGTGCTAAAAGTCATGCTTTATAAACAATTTCGTTATCCAACTACTGAGCTATATCAAGAGATAAATATACTGACAGTTAGGCAAAGTTATATAAAAATATTATTGGTAAGTCAACATAGAAAACCCGCTGATATAAGTCCAAAAAATAGAAGAAAAGACAGAGTGTATGTCGCACCTCGGCGCACTACAACTTTTGCAAAATATTTTGCAAGTTTTATTGGTCCCTATACTTACAATAAAATAAATAAAACCATCAGCATAAGAAACCTTAACATATTAGAATTTAAAAAAGATGTTACTTTATACCTTAAAACTCTTGACTACGCGAAGACCGAAGAACTAATAAGGACGACTGAGTGATAGATACACATTTAATCAAATATTTTAATTCTTATAATTATCCACTTGTTTTTGTCTCTTAAAATTAACTTGTGACACATCTATCTATATATAAATTAATCTTTTCTATAGATCATTCCACAAAACACTATTTTGTAGCTTTATAAAATTGGTGAAAAAAAAAAAAAAAAACTAAACACAAAATAACTCAATACACTACACAAGTAACACTTACAACATTATATTGTATTATTAATTATTAATAAGTGTATAGGGTATTAATTTATTTAAAGTAAGTACCTTTTATTTTATTTTATGTTTATTTTATATAGTATATATGTACTGTATTTATTCTGGGGTCGTGTAATTACTCTTATATGTGTTGTATATGTACTACACGTACATACATAGGTAATAACAGTAATACTCATACTAAATCTAATGTCTTAAAACTCACCTATACAATAATTAATTTCTGGACAAATTTAATCTGTTTTTTATAAATGTTTAAGTATGAAACATATTTAATTATCGACTGATATAACAAATTTATATTTGTCTGATAAGTTTACGTATACTACATTAATGTAAAACAAAGATGGCAATATTTTGTACATCTCTGTCTAAACAAGAATGCGACAGCAGTATGCGAGGAAGCGGAGCACTGCCACCGAGATACAGTTTTCGAACTAGTTTGGAGGGTAGGGTGAAGTTGTATTGTATGCGAGCCTATAGTTATTCTTTGTACATACCAAAATAATACGAAATTTATAGGTTTACGTTTGTTATAATAACTCATCGGTTATTAATTGTTTTGAAAGTGACTATGAAGTTAAGTTATAAATCTATCTCAAGTGCACTTTAAAGTTTGAAAGGTATAATCTACATTCATTCACTACGAAAACATGAGTCGACACTTTCAAATAATAAGAAATTTAAGTAATAACTGGGTATGTACACGATCTTAATTTTATTAATATATTATAAGTTAATTAAATAAAAGTTATAGGCTAAGAAATTGGTAATAAATTATTTGTATTTGTATAATGTATATTTCTTAAATATATTTCTTTTCTTTAGAGATTTCACCCGCAGAACGGGAAACAAAAAATGAGAGAGGAAGAGAAATGTGCCTTTAGAACAGAGCAAGGAAGACTATTACCGGCGATGTTGCAGCTATATCAAAATGTTATTGCAATATCGTAGAGCTACAGTAGTACAGCAAGTGTTGAGCCAAATTACATGTTATGTCGGCAGCTACAAAATTGCAGGATTGGAAATTCCCACAAAACTAGTCTGTATACGAAGACTTTAAGGTATGGTTTTGTTGTAGGTATAAAAGTTGGACTGCCTGTGAGTCTGCTATGACTTATAGGTTGTCTAAATGCTTTTGTTATAGTAGCTGTAGTGTTGTAGTTCGCAGTATTTTGTTTAATAAACGGATACCGCCGGTAAAAAAATTGTAATAAAATGTCTAGTTATTAAATTAACTTACAAAATAACACAGCAAGCACAAAAAGAACGCAGTTATCCATGACGACTGTTAACAGGAGTTCACGTAGAAGGAGTCCAGAAGCGTTCTCAAGCAAATGTAAGCTGACACTGGTTACCCTTTTATGTTGATAAAATATATAGTTCTACTACCATATCAATGCTCTTAAGCAGACTGAACATTGATAAGCCAGCTATAAACAGAGTAGCTATAGGTACATAATATCTGTAGACTTCGCGAGTTCGTTAGCAAGGTCAATGTATGCATTTCTTATGGTATTCATTATGGTATCCTAAGGCCAAAACCCTATGCTGTTAGTCTATCCATATATGACGAGACAGATCAAAGAAACAAGGGAGATTTGCCAACATTCCGAGTATGTTCACGTTGTTCACATAAAAGTATCGCCGCGTCTCTCTCGCCCATTTCAAACACAGATACAGCTAATAAAATTCTGATCTAAAGATAAGAATGTTCGATTCTGCAGGTGCCCTACTCAGACTTCGAAACCTACTAAGGTAAAGGCACCTATTTCCGAGGTATTTTCAACAAAACTCGAAACAACATCAAAAATTAAGCAATTCCTGTACATTTCCGCAGGTTTTAATGTTTTTATCACGTGTGTTATTGTTTTTACTTTTAAACTATATTAAATATTTGTTAATTAAGTCTTTAATTGTGTTCAAAATTAAACTAAATATGAAATAAGTCCAAGGCACCTTGATCCGATGCAAAAATCCTTATTCCGATGTAATTGGTTCCTAATTCCGTGTGTTCAAAAAGCAATGCTTTCTCACTTTATGTAAAAAGGACGGCCTATAATATTTTTTACTACATCAAAAGGCGTGGTATTATAATAAAAAAACGCTCTTGCTTAAGCCTTACATATACTACTTAAACCAAATTAAAGTCTGACCCGTACATTAGGTATGGCGTAATTCAGTAACAAAAATCTAACCCTTCACCCATGTATCCAAAGAGGGCAAATAAATCGAACCCAGGCCCGTAGGACGCTCGCCTATGATTTCTTATAAGTTCATTATTTGGGGATAAAGTTTACCATTATCTCCTTTCATAATTTGTAATATAAGTTGGTAATTATTATAAGTTGATATTTTTATTTTTTGCATTATCATAAACTGCGTAACAATTTGCATACAATTGTGAACACTATGTATATTACTTGTGCTTATGCCGCGTATTATGGTGCATTAAGAATCTTATTGCGCCCCACTGTACATCGGAATAACGTTTAATACAAAAAAATAAAGTTTTCTAATTCCGAGTATTTAAATATACGAGATTTTTGCATAGTATAGAAACAGACAAAATATTAATTGCGATGTTGTCCTAAATATATATAATGCCTGATAATAATTGGAATACATTGTGTATAAACTTGCATTTTCTCATTA
Organism: Plagodis dolabraria; assembly: GCA_963854805.1. NCBI lineage: Eukaryota > Metazoa > Arthropoda > Insecta > Lepidoptera > Geometridae > Plagodis > Plagodis dolabraria. The sequence goes on along the minus strand of OY978448.1, from coordinate 27,500,926 downwards.
AACTATCCCATACAACGAATTAACAAAATACCTAAATATACCACTTTCAACAGGCTGTAGTTAGGGAATGCGACGATTTATTGTACCTCGTAAATAGATTTCAATATATTATAAATATTTAGGTTGTCAAATTCAAAGTGAAAATGCTTTATCAGAAAAACAATACTGAAAATAAAAAAAATAAACCGACTCTGTGAAATCGCTATTCCGTGGCATACATCGGAATAAAGAACTGAGTTAAATATTTGGCACCTAATGCCGCGGCATTTTCAAACTGTTATTTTTCCTACATTTTACTACGAAAATCTCACAGAAGTTAACTATTTTTGATTGAAAACATATATTTTGAAACATTTCTATTAAAGAATTAAATGCACTGTACAAAATTGACGAATAAAACACTATTTAAATAAACATGATACTCACGTGCCCAATGTCCAAAATGTACGGAGCGTGCGTTCGGGTCAGCCGCTGACGCAATACTTACCGTTTATTTCAAAATGTTTCCACAGAACAGCGCTCTTTTGATGACTCAACTACGCAAAGATATATTATTTAATAGATAAAGGGTCTTGCAGCAAAAATAAATTTATAAGCATCATAATATCACCGTTTTTCGAAATACCTCGGAATATAGTGCCAATATTAGAACCCCGCGGAATAAGGTGCCTTTACCTTACCAGCTACACAGTCTCTTTTACTCCATATTCTTGACGTCTGCTATCTTGACCCCAAAGAGGACATACTAAATGAACTTCAGCGTCTCTAAAATTGCTGCATTAGATTCATATTTGGATTACGCAAGTATGACCATGTCTCTGATTTTCCTACTTAGCGCAAGTGTCTCCTCATTCGCCTTCGTCAGAATGCTCATATTTTGTCACTTCTATAAAGTAGTGTCTCTTCTATATTTCACCCCTCTTCCCCGCGCTATCTTAAAGAACATATTATATTCATTCATACAACTCACTGTTGTTCTTTACGATCGTCTTTGAATCTTCAACTTGAAGTGCCTGAGCGGAAAACGAATTTTTTTGAGGGGTCATTTACCTCTAAAGCTGTTAGTCTTTGGAATCCTTTGCCTCTTGCCATTAAACGTTCACCATCAGTTAATATTTTCAAAAGGTTTGTAAATAACCCCTATAATTCTCCATAATTATTGTATAAGCTTTATCTTTTTCTCTCGGTGCGTTTTCAATCAATGAAGTTTGGCAATCAGCTTTCCGTACTCGTCTCTATCCTTGGTGTGGCGAAAAAATTCAACGGCACTCCCAATCCCATCATTATGAATTGAAGAAGGCAATATCCGTCATGTCTAAGTGACATGGCCCAAATACCTATGCTACTTTTCATTCATTGACGGTTTTCAAAATATTGAGTTCTTGTCCAACTCATGCGCAGTCCCTTCGGTGTCATTATATAGTTTGAGCTGTACCTACTTCCAAAATTAAAAAATCTTGGCTAACTATTTTGCCAAGCTGATCACCTAAGTTATATAGGTATGAGCTTAGTGAAAATGTTAGAACTGAGTAAATGGTTCAGGGAGTCCAATGAAGACGACGTCGTCTTCATCATACTATATAACTTATAAGTTATCTATCACATTATTAACGCGTGAACTTTTACACACTGGAATTCCCAGTGTACTTAAATTTTTGCACAATAAGGTCACTAGTGAGTCATCTACTAGTTTCTGGAATTACGATATGGAATACGATAAATTTAAATAATAGTAAACAAGTAGCAATTATTTAAAATTAACTATCGCATGTTTACATATTTTTTGTATGACATGATAATAAAACATTCATCATCAGACGATGCCGTCGCCCATTTATACCGTGTGCAATTTGATCCAAATTGAAAGATAGGATTAGGAGCTTAGGTACATCTCAATTTATAGTCGTAATTACCCGTGCGAAGCCGGGGCGGGCGCTAGTATATTATATATTATATTGTGTGTATGTACCAATATATATTATTAAAATATGGTCAGAACTTAGATTTTAATTTATATATAATGTAAGTTCTGACCAAGCACGTTTCGTTTAAATAGAATAGGGGATGAGCCTATTGTATCAACAGATCCAGATGCCGGAATGTTACTGAGAATATAACTATTAAAAAAAGTACTTCCCACTGAAAAGTATGAAATCACTTATTGAAGTCATGCTGATGCAAAACATTGAGGTCACATTTTTATTTAAAAATACCGATTTTTGTGACGCATACTGCTCACAAGATCGATTTTCACTCGTCTGGAGTTAGGATTAACGGAAACTGGCTCACTCCTCAGTCCTAAGCCAAAACACCTTCCCGAAGGTGGCTCAACCTACAAATCAAAAAAGAAGTATTTGGCCACGCCGAATCGACCAGTGCTAACCGTTTCTCGATATCTGTTCAGGATTTAGCAGCTCAAGTACCCCTCATCACCGCTAATTACGGATCATGGCCCGCGCGCACCTTCTCCAATGATTTATCAGCATCAGTTCTCCCTCGCTAATTAAATTTCGCGGGCGACTTGCTAACTCACGCTCCTTCTAGTCATTATAGGTTTCTATACGGTGTCAATAACAATCACACTTTCTTAATTATTACATTCATCTATAAAACAGGCTGTGTAGTAAATATTATACAGTATTAGGTACATCAATGTACATTGTTTGCGTAGTAGTCATAAAGTATCTTCCCGAGGAATTTTTATTATAAGTACACCAAACAGTAATCGCCTTATGCATGCTGGAAGGGCATTTTGCGAATGCCCGCCTGGCTAGCGACCACCCTCAAGTAGATAATCACCAAGCACCTAACGGTGTGTTCCAGTCCAGCAGCTGTCCTTGAGAGCCAGTAATTCTAGGTTAAGCCTGTTAACACCTTCGACCACATCATCACGTACCGTGAGATTGTGGTCAAAAGGCTATCAGCAATAAAAAAAACTCCACATACTGACCGTAACTAATAAATATGATTACATATTAGTTTTTAAACTGTCATGGTTATTTAAACTATAGTTATTATTAGAAACGGTATATTTACCGTGTTTTAGTTTACTTTTGGGTTCTCGATATTTCGGACCCCGAATAAAATAACAACTCAAAAACACGGTAAATATTCGTTTCTAATAGTAATCATATTGCACCCACTTGCTGTTAAAATTCCATACTCAACAGTTTTTATTCAGAAAACTTCATGAGGTCCTGTGGGTGCTCGGCAGAACGAATCAAAATATTGCCCAACATTGTTTTTGTATGTGTATGGCTTCTCAGTGGTACCCAGGTTTTGTATCTAAATCCAAATATCTAAATAAATTCTCTTCGTGTCGACAATTGACATTTAGATGGATGACTGCCAGTACTGGGCCGTAGCCACACCAAGAGAAGACGCCTCGTGCAGGTCACCCAAAGTGCATTTTTTATAAATGATTCTTAATCTCTATTGCGTCCCACTTTGTAAGCAAAACTACGTCGTTCGGTCTGTCCGCTTATTTTGTGACACTCCTAAGTTTACTACAATTTAACCAGAGTTTATAGGACAATGGGTATTAAAATAAAAGTAAACATTTTTAATTATACAGTAGTTTATTGTTACAAGTGTCACGAGCGCAGGTCCACATCTCTATCCTACGCTCGCTCTACATACATACACGGACACACATACAAATTGGTCGAAGCCTTTTATTTACAACCATTGTCATGCTTTAGAAATTATATATAACTAATTGGAAAATCAATTCGGGAATCCAATTCTTATTTTGAAATGTCTAAAAGAACATTTTCTGAAGGCTTTTAGAAATCGACTCTAACAGGACTTATACATGTGTTCGAGAATGTATGGCTACAAAATTATTACAATAGTTTTGGCAGTTCGCAACAATATGGTAAAATGCATCTAACTCCGTACACGACAGAAACACGTATCAATTTATATATTTACATTATTACATCACGTTTCTGGGTCGCAGTTTACATCGAACTAAAATCAATTACATCACAATAACATAATCCGTTGTGTGAAAAATTAACTAAAACCTTGTCTATACAACATTGCTAACAGTAGGGAAAGCCAAGTGACGTATTATGACTCACTGGTGACTTACACACGTAGTCTTCTGCACAACAAAAGTCAAACTAAGCGAGAGAAACATATTTTACTTTTCAAAGATACGACCCGCATCGAACCGGTTTGAACCGAACTTCCTTACTGTTTGCACGTTGCCTTCACATTGGGACATGTAAAATCGAGGGTAGGGGGTGTACCCCTTGATCGCGATGCGAACTTTTTCTACTAAGTCTTATTAGTGAACGTTGTCTTGGGCGTTACAATGACGATAATGACAGCCATTTGGTATTAAATCTAATATACATAGTAACTTAAAAACGACTATCAGTGCACAAAATACCTACTATTTACATTAAGACTGGTTATAACACTAAATTAATAATCGTATTTATAGACATGAAGAGTACAAATTATTTTCTCGTATTTTGTATTTTTTTTTTTACATTTTTGTTTCAAGTAAAAGCAACATTACCGTACAAGAAATATTCACAGAGGCATCGAAAGTAATAAACCTAAGTCTTATTAAAATATTAATATATTTACACACATTATAAATGTAACTGCCTCTGTAAAGCATTCGAGTGTGCGATTAGTTCAAAATAATAATAGAAAAGCTTCGACTGACTGGCCTTACACTTAAACAAAGAGTACATACTTGGTGTAACCTACAACTAAAACATCACTTGTGTTTATAAAATGAACAGTCGTGTACTTAAAACTTAAAATACGAGATCTCTGAAAGTCTGGAAACGCAATACATAAAGTATAAAGCAGCATTCATAATTCATTATTATATTTTTATAGACATATCTATAGCGTAGGATACATACACAAGTACGGAGACAAAAACATTCGTTTATGTATGCTTATTGGAATATTATATCAAACCCGATCCATGCACAAAATATTTCAACCACACAGAAGCGAGATTGTTGTAAGGCTTGTTCCAAAAGTACCACGACGGATGCTATAAGTAAATTTGCGGCAAATTAATTACTCAAACCATGTACCTATGAAAACAACCAGTGACTAAAAATGTCCTAATATATATAAGTTTATGTATATGAGTCATAGGTGTCAACGACCGAAAGTACTGTCGAGTTGCAAGTCCTAGACGCTGCAAAGGAAATGATACATTTTGGTTTGACAGTTTTCGTGAGTATGAGACATTTGATTGTGTTAAATAAACGGCTGTACTAGCAGGTATTGATCGAGATTTTCAACCTAGGTTTCGACCTCGAGCACCTCATTCTTCGCAAAAGTCGCCGCGATTCAGACGCGTGATTTCACGTGATAAAGGGCATCAAAGACGCCCGAAACCTAGGTCGACAATGTCGATCAATACGCGCCGCTTTTTAACACATTAAGATACGATACATTCACACGGTCTGTCTGTCTGTGTTAAATACGAAGGTACATAATAATGTTTTTGCCTTTACTGGTACACGTATGCTACGCTACGAAAGATGAATGCTACTTGAAGCGTGAATGGGCTCCTTCAGCCACGACGCGTGCGTATATACGCACATCCTCCAATTCTTCGGGTAGACTTGCAGTGTCACACACTATGTATAACTAAATACGAAAATTTACCGCCAATACACTTATTTTATACAATATTGCCAAAACTACACTGCAATTCTCAATAATTCACAATTCATTCAAATTTATTTACTTTCCCACCTAACATAGGTACACTACTACGTACTATTTACATTATTCGTAATTTGGAGGACTCTGCGGTTACATGGAAGCGAATCTAATTGTAAATCAGGACATTATCTATTATTATATTTTCTAATCATTTATTTTATTCACTTCTATTATTTACACGTCGCGAGAAGCGACTTGGTGTGTACAGTGTATTGGGACTTCGTAGTTTTAAGACGAAATCAAAACGGAGAGTGAAAAATTACACGAAGATTCACCACATTGAAGACAGTTACTCACTAAAAGCTAAAAATATTCCATAGATTTGGCTAAAACGAGCATTTTCCACTCTACACTTTGATTTGCTATTTTATACCTTATAAAAAGGTAGCTAGAGTCCCTTAGATTCCAATAATTACACCTAACGGATCACAGTGACAGTCATCTGAGTTAAGGCAAGGTGGGGTATGTTGCGGATGCGTTTGAACGTTCGCAACATTCAATTGAATCAGGACACACGTAAAAAGGTGTTTGGGTACAAAAATAGGCAGAAAATCTTGTATGTTCTCTCCCTGTCCAACACACTCGTTGTTAGTGAAAGACAGCATAAATAAACTGTTTTTCAGTATCGGAAATTGTCAGTTACTAGTGGAAACATACCCGATAACGTGTTTCATATATATGAATCAGTTATGCTCAAAGGAGCTAAAATATAAGTATCAAACCCAAAGTAACTATTGTGATTGAGCAATAAAAACGCGAATGAAAATTGCGAACATCCACACGCACGATCGTCTCATTTGTACAATCAAACCTGATTGTGTTGCGTTATTTTGTGCAAGAAAACGATCAGCCGCCATTTTGTACAATAAACTTACAAAATGGCCGCTATATTGACAGAAAAAGAAACTACTGAAATACTTTATGAGTTTTAGATTGGTTGATATAGATATTTTTTGGTTACAGATTAGCAAAAAGAGCAGTAGACTCGCCTGATGTTATGCCCCTTTCTTAAATAAATACAGACAGTACCGTTGATAACACATAAGCAAATACGCACGGCAAGTATGCCAGAACGTTATATTGACTTCACAGCATCACGAAATGTTCTCGTGTTTGGCAGGATGTAATATATGAGCAATTATTTAATCTATTACCTGAGCCTAATAACCATAAACTTTATAATGTGAGTAGCAACATTCGAGAAGTATTGTTTGCGTTGTCTAGTTTACATTTTCAACACTGACGCGGCATACGTTACAAATAAATTATTATGTTGGTTATATTTTAGACAGTTCTTGAAATAGGAAATGTATGAATTAAGCAAAATTAAATTTGTGTAACACAAATCTGCCATAACTACTAGCTAAAGAAGCCAAGATCCTGTATTATTGAGTTACCACTTCCGGTTTTAAGCCTCGCATACAAATATTAAACAGTTTCCAAAAGGTCATCAAAGTCTTGTTTCCCAGATTGAATACTGAACTCTCAAAACTTTCGACAACATTTCTAGAAAACGGGCATCCATCTTTAGTTGGTCTCACTATCAGTCTTTCAACCAAATTTATATTAACGTTAACCAAATAACACAACACAATAGTAAGATTACCATACCTGTGTGGGTCTGCAACATACTTTAAAATCTTTACATCCCATAGAAACTAGATTCTAACATTAATACTAATTTTGTCAATATACAATTTATTTAATTTTATATTCCCATTACATTAGTTTTGAACTAGTTTTAAGGCTACGACGTCGCTTGTCACAAAATAGTATGTTGTATTCACGTTTCATCAACACATAATCGTATTCGTACAACATTTGCTTTATTCGACCAAAATAAAACCAACGTTTGTTCAAATACGACCACGTGCCGGTGATTAAGTAACGCGATGATATTTTATAACTAAAATGAGAACATTTATTTCGGAAATTATATAATCCTATCACATATCAAACCAGATGACAATACGATACTGTTAGAGGGCGAACCAAAATCAACATATCTCCTAAGCTCGTAACTGATTCGTAAGTACAGATCATGTAATAGTTACTATGTTCCAGTGATAGCTTTTCGTAGTAACTCTGATATAATCTGTTTTCAGACTTTAGTGCTTGCAAGTTTATTAAGGATCGCCCTTTACAGTAAGGTCACTAAACTATCGCATCAAACTAATAACCAATTACATTGAAAAAGGCTAATAGTTTGATAAAATCTGAATCTATAATCCATCTGGTTCAATATACGACATTTAAGGATATAACGCCAATACATGAATACATAGATGTATTTAAAAATCACGCACACTAACACATATCAGTACGATAATCAAACCTCTAATAAAACTATTAAATGCCTGAGATACATTTATAAACACATACCGCTATACATACAATATCTCACTACTGCAACGATTTGAGAACTACAATTACATTATTTTTTTTTTCGTATCTATATTACACATTTCAATGTTACTTTCTAGTAACTATATACTAACCTAACTACGTACAAATGTCAGTCGATGTTACATACAAATGGTGTATAGAGGATAAGCTTAGCAATATATGTTACAATGATTCAAGAGCGATTACAGACGCCCGTTTATTGAGTAACTCACATGTTGGCACATGAAGGAATTTAAGTAAGAACGGACGTCTGTACACGCCCTTATCAAGAGATTATTAGGGAACACATAAGTTTAATAATAAGTCAAGATTATAAAATGAAATTTTTAAATGTCATTAAACTGAATTGTATTGTAATAAATTGTTTCCTTCGTACAAAACATTGGGACACACACACACACATAAAACTACGACAGCAAACACAGTATTGAAACACATAGACACGAGTCTTTAAAGCATTTGTAACAGCAAACTGCGACAAAATGTCGTTTAAAGACTGAAGTTTTGCTCAAAAAATGCGCTGAGACAACACGAATAGTCTTTGTAACACGCGTTATCGCTGCGTCCAGTGCAGCGATGTCGCGCGACTTTTTGTCGCAGCTGTACTGTAATCCTACTCCTAGATGAATGCCACAAATCCTTATAATAGAATCAATTAATATACACAATCCTACATTACGTTGACGATCCTATCCATGTGTTTTAACACATACTTATTTACGATTGTAAATTAAAATGAAATAAACCTATTCTAATACACAAAGCATTTTTTTCGTATTTCCACACATATTGTGTGCATTTATTTGACATCTATCCTTAATATTTTTCTTCTTTTATACCAACCGCGCCCAACTTCAACTTAAAAAAAAACTGTTGGACTTTCGTTGTATGGCATAATAACATTATATGCTTTTCCTTTATTATTCAGTTTCCTAATACATTTTTGTCATTAAAAAATATGACGTACTAATCTACGCACATGTGAACTACACGCTACTTTACATTAAAGATATTAGGAAATTTAATTTTTGGTGTAAGTAGTAATTAATGTGCTCTCCTGTTGTTTCGCCTTACAACACCGAAAACGGCAGCTTTTGAATTTACTCATAAGTAAATATTTATTTGAAAAAAAAAAAGAAATACCCATTGAAAACAGTCCAATGTTGCCATTTTATCGAGTTTTATATTTCTTTTATAAACATTGTTCTCGAATATTTCTCACCGATACAAAATATGGAACTTAAGTAGACAAAAATACTTTGCATTTCTTTTAAAGCAAGCAACATTTGAAAAGTTTGAGCCTCCAGTATCTTATTATAGTATCGGTATTTAGTACCCTTTAACGACATTCGTGTTTACGACCTTATACTATCTGAAACTCACATAGAAAACCTTCAGCACTGAATTATATGGACAATAGTTAATAGACGAATTGTCTTCTTGCCATAGAAACTGTTCTCTAATCTGTCGAAACTTTAGCATAAATAAGTTAAATTACAAGTTACCGCAGCAATAACGCTTGTAAAGCAAAATCATCGAGCAAGCAACCTTTTTCTATCCACAATTGAAATCTAAAAAAATACAATATTATTCCTGCAAATGAGATCAATACAAAATCGCTTTTATGGTTTTGTCTATTAACGTCAGGCGTATTGTTTCACGCTACATAAATAACCAATAGAAAGGCAAATAATTATCAGAATTCAGTGAATTTTTAAGGTCTAATATATTCGCAACAAAACTTGTAGCGTTGCACGTTACACAAAACTGTGACGTGTTGCAGGTTGCATCGTTAGAAGTTATGTTTATATTTGCACAGCGATACTGCTTGCTGCCTTGCGTTGGTAGCGCTTCTTTTTAACATCTAAGTCCTAACATACAATACAGGTTGACTTTATTGCTCGTTGATGTTGCGTGTTGTAGAACACTAAAGCGCTTTACATCCATCACATCCCATAGCATTATGCTGAGTGCAAATGTTGAGTATTACTTTATGCTGTATGACATGTTGCAACGTTGCAGGTTGTGTTGCGCGTCATTCCCACTGGTGCGGCGAGGGCGGCAACTCGGAAGGGTGTGCGACTGTCGAGCTGCAAGAATAGAACACGTGTCGCATCGCGATTAGTTAAGATATTTATTGGGAAATACCCACACCCACGCCACATTGGTTGCTTACTGGATTCTATTTTCGCAGAAGATAAGTCTTTTAAAAATTATAAATCGACCTAGAGATATTACAATGTCTAACTTCATAAATCATTTAGAACTGATACCAAGCATCTAATAAATCTAACCTTTGCTAATACTATAAGATACGCGGTTTTAAAAAGCTTCTAGAAAATCCAGATACAGTCATTGAGGGTATATGCGTTTAATATTATCTTCTGTTTCAAAAACCCAATAAGCAGCAAAGAGTCATGCAAAGTTTTCAAATATTTTTAATGTCTATTTAATTTGTAATTAACTGGAATATATGATAATAAAAAAGAACTTTTACAGCAAAACTGCATCACAATCTCTACATTGGTAACTACAGATTTTTTTCACCACAACCAATGTGCACGGCACTGTGCAATCAACGTCACTACTCATGCACTACTGAGCCATCCGTTTAATACAAACTAGACCATTTTAGAATCTTAGTAAAATGAACTAAAATAAAATTGAGTGAGAAAAAAATAATTCGCCACGCCCGCCGGGTTAAGTTTTGCGTTCTGCTGTTTTTGAGCTTGACTTACAGTTCTTATATATTTATTTGTAGGTGTCTATATATGAAAACAAATCGTTGTATGGATTTCTATTGAAAATTTCAATTGGTGTTTGGCATAAGATTCTAAAATGTTGACTTTTAAGTATGTATTGATAAATAACCGCATTCTAAATTGCTTTAAATACGAAAACGGTTTATTTATAACCAAGGACGGCAATACTACTATGTAGGTACCTAAAAATATTCATTGTGTTCAGATCGACCAGGAAAATTTTATCACCTCTTTTATGACATTAGCTGACTTTGAACACAATATTCTGCTTCATAATTGAGTAGAAGTTAGCTATTACATATGCAAATATGTATTTATCTTTCTCATTCGTTTTTTATTAACATATTTATTTAAAAAAATTAAATATTTATGTTTTAGCAAAATAACGCGTGCTCTGTTCATTTCTTAACACAATAATTACTAGAGGGAAATTATCATGTGCGGGATGCGAACCCGCGTCATCCATCTCTATAGCCGGGGTATGCTCTGACCGACTGAGCTAACATGACAATGACTCAGAACTTTAATATTTCCTCTAGTAAATTTATAATTTTGTAATATTTATTACAACTTTTTGATCAACGCATTTTTGTCTCATATATAAACTCAGCAAATGCATAATTAAAAACATATTTCATGTCTTATTTTTACCATGCTTTAATAGCTAACTTTTCTCAAATATGTAGCATTGTTTCATACCAAAAAAAATGCAACTGCATGCACTGTAACCGAACCGCAGAAAGAGAGGGCGAAACGGAAACTAACTAACGATCAACCCTTTTGAAATAATCGAACGACCATCGCACGGAGAGACACCATTGAAACTATTGCATGAAAATGAAATTTTCCAATTATATTCATCCAAGCAAGGCATCGTGTTATTTTCGTTAGTGGATAAAAATATGTAATTTAGACAAACATAATGTTGCCTCAACGAGCGATCTCCGGGCACTAAGTTGGACTTTTTGCCTTTAAACGTTGCTTATAACATCTTGACTTTCAGGTTTAAAAAAAAAATTTACTGTCAAGATTATTATAGGAGAATATGCGATATAATATAGTTATTACTAGCAGTTGATTGTACATCGGATAAAATGATCAGAAAATTTTCTTTTCAAGCATAGTATAATATATGAATTATTGGGGTGAATCAGCGATCAAAATGGCAGTCACTAGCATTTGCGTGTTTTGGTCTTGCTTAGCTGCAGCTTTTTATGGTACATTTGCAGAATTTTCATTATTTTTGTTTTTAAGCAACGTTTAAAGGCATGTTGGGAATTGGGGCGGACAACACAGGTATATAGCGTGCTAAGGGCGCTTACTGGGACGGAGTCGTCGCGCTATGCAGCGCACAGAAATATCACGGGCGATAGCAGTAGTATTTTAGCCGCAGTCTTGAAAGGGGAACAAACTTTTGCTTTCGCACCCGTCCTAGAGCTGTCGCAAAACACACAGAAAAAAAGCAGAATGTTAATACCACTACACGACTCGTCGACTACGTAAGGCTGTACAGTGTAAGCGTGAACACACCACCATTTCAAGAGGGTTGATTTTGCCTCGAAAACGAACGTGGTATGCGCTGAGATCTATCGCTCGGAAGCGTCGAGTTTGAAAATATAATAAAATAAAAACCCATGCATAATACGGGCTGTTGCAAAATCGACCCGTACTGTGAGTGTTATCTTACAAAAGAAGGCACAACTGTTACCTACACTGCAACACAACTACTATTGGCGGGGAGGGGTGTGATAGAGTCGGACGGGGGGGTGGGAAGGGATGCGACATAGGCTCTTTACTTGTGCGACCACCTGAATGCTCGCTTGGATGTACACAACAGCGACTATGTACATCTGACACCGAGTGCTGGCGTGCACTAAAAGGCTGGTTTTCACACGATAAGTAATTAGTAGTTCAATTGGAGTATTAGCCTTATTTCATTGAAAAATCAACCACAACAGAACTGCATAAGGTTGCTTTCGCTTTTGGCAAACAACGCAAACACTGGCCAGATAGGAACAGTCAAATTAAAATCTGCGTGAGTGTCCTAAAACAGCAAAATAAACCTTACTCGGACGTGTCATGGTTGCTTTTGCAATGTATACTCAAACTGAACTAACTATCTATTTGATCAAAACGAAAACCGCCCAAAACAGATCGCACCGTGCCACACCTAGTTGTGATGACCGTTTGCTTAGTCCGATTTATTATCTTACTCAGGCATGGAGACAACACTGAAACGGCAAACTAAAACTTAAAAGAAAATCTACTAAATGAATTTCGCAGCGGCTGCAATGGAGAGATTGGTGCAAATTAAAAAAGGGTTTAAAAAATGTCGTTTTTTGATGAGAAAAAGCGTCATTTGATTGTGTGTGGGGCAGTGTTGTCTGCACGTCTCGGGTCGGGTGGTGGCCGTCGGTTGGGTGCGGGTGGTCGCTAAGCGTGTTAGGTTACGTATCGCAAAGAAATCACCTAGTGTCGGTTGGTGGCGGTTGGTTTCGGTTGGTTGTTGTGGCGGCGCCTTACCTTGCGAAGCTCTTGAACGCCGCCGATTGCGGATTGATGCAGAGCGGGACGCGTGACGTCTGCAGCTGTTCCGCTATGAACTTGTGGATCTCTTCTGGAAATCGCATAATGTTCACCATATTAGGTTAATTCAATTGAAACAATTCGAAAAACAGTACCTAACGAAACAACGCAATCTGTTATGGAATTTACACATATTTATCCAGATGTTTATCATATTGTCATTTGACAGTTCTCGTGAGAATAACACATATTAATGGTTTAAATAGCCGGCTGTACTCTAACTGCCAGTCGCGCGCAGTCGTCGGCGCTATTTAGACGCGTGAATAGGACATCGGATATTCCCGACACCTAGATAATCTCGATCAATACGAGGGGGCAAAGCCGGTTATTTAGCTCATGAATAATATTGTGTTTTCATTTTCTTCATTATTATATGTGACTTTTTAACAATAAAATTAGCCTTTCCCATTTTTTAGATATTTAAAGCAGCGTTACGTGCTGAAGGATAATTTTCTGAATATGCCAACGCAGTATCAAGTGAAAATTAGACGGAACTTTTGGTTCAAGGGTTTCTGACGTACAACACCTTGTTTTTTTAAATTAGATTTTAAATATTTTAATGATATAACATTCATTAACAAACAAAAATTATTTTTACCTGGTTATATGCGGCTTGCACATTTTTTTAAACATTACAAACTACAGTCAATAAGTTAAAGTATTTTTACTGGTATTAAAACGGATAAGAATAAATTTTATGATTGCAATTAATGCAGCGTAGTAATATAATAAAAGAAATTGTGTCTATTATTGTGGAATGAGGATAGGAATAAATAATTAAGAAAGTGATCGTTGTTTAAGTTAAATCGTTCTAATTTTATATATGGAACAAAAAGAATAAGTCTCTATATCCACCAGTGTGCAAGGAAAAATCCACCTATTGGATCGCTGCACTCTGCGAGGCTAGGATAATAAACCGATCCTATTTTACATTGTTTGCTCTTACTCCACCTTTCACCTTTCAACCATACTATCATTCACGATTGCAAGTGCATAGGAGTTTTTCTGCCTACGGAATACTAATGACAGATGTGGATTTGGCATTCGTCACTCATATGCACAAACAGAGGAAGATCTTATCTACCTTACCTTGTGAACATCCTTTTCCATACATCATAGAGTGGCTTCAAAATGACATTACTCGGAATTTTTATTTTATTAAGTAGACCTTTGACCACAATACCATGTGTTGGTACATGATTATGTCGTTGGTAAACCCACTTGTACGTGGGATGCCGGGCTAGAATCTCCCCCCTCAAAAGTGAGAGTGCCCCTTGAAAATGGCAGCTAGCCAGGCATTCGACGGAAGTACTCCATTATAGCCTGACGACTGCCATCCTAAGACAACATACGGGACCTACCCTCCGAGGCAGGGAAGCCCTCTAGAATTATTTTTAATTTAGTACGAGAATTAGTATTAAATTAGTACGTACTCAGGAAAAATTGTTTTAGATTAGTACGACTAGACAAGCTCTACTACAAGCGCTTCTTAGCTTACCTTTACCTTGTGAACTTCCTCTTCTACCAAACAATGGCTTCGAAATGGCACTAATTGGCATCAAATCACCATTCTGCTTGGTATCACATAGTCAGTATAGCTCACCTTTAACTTGATGCACAGAGGTGAGCTTCCTCTCCCAGCCGTCGTGGAAGGCATGCGGCGCCTGCGGCTCGAGGTCGGGCGAGTAGTGTCGTGCTGCCGGCGGCGATGAGTAGCAACACTTGCACATGCACGAGTGGTACCGCAGTCGGCCCTCTTCCAAGTAAGGGTGCGCCAGCGCATCTACCACTGATATACGCTTCGCCGGGTCGAATACCAACATCTGCAACGTGCAAATTGCCTTTTAGAATCTTAAAGTGCATTCCTTTTGAGACGACGGCGTTTGTAACAGTGTTCGGAAAATAGTTTCTTGATACTTTTGCTTTTTTCGCGCTCCAACTATTCACCCCAAATCGAACGACTGATAACACTTTATGACAATAACTGACATTCTCAAAGAATAGAGCGCGCGCGTATTTTGAATTATTTAATTTCATTATTATAGTCCACTCTTCCATACAAACAAAGCTAATATAAACTATATGCGACACACAAACTTAAGTTTTTCATTACTCTGACCGCCGTAAAACTTACACTAAGTGATAAATTATTTCAATCTTCCGAAAGAAAACCGTCAAACTCGCAGTTGTCAAAAAACGATCATAAAAGATTCTACTCAGACATGGGTCAAAAATAGCGTTTAGTGGTTCCTTTTGTAATTGTTTTAAAAGCTATCCGAACGATGTATATTCAAAACGGCAATTCTGGCCGCACTTTCCAAAACGAACGTCTAATGTGATATTTTTTTGCATTTGAGGTTATTTTTACAAACAGTAGGCCATCCGAATGCCCTATACGTTTGCATACAAAAGAATAAATTGATACAGCAACTAAATATGAAGAGTTAAACTCATCATAAGGTATTCAAGAAAATAATAAAATTATAATAATAAGGATGAACAGAATTATACATATAATAAAGAATTAACATAGAGACATACATAGAGAGGCGGCCATACGTCGTGAATCTGCCCTACTTAACATTGACTTGTAAGCCCTGACTTACTTGTCAACGGTATCAAATACAAAGCGTTGTTTTTTTTATTACTTATATCGCATCTCTATGTTACCAAGCTGAAAAAGGAAAGGGGTGGAATACACCAGCTTCTGGAAAACTTCACTTCGTGATCGACATTTCTACATGAACATAGTTAGCCAGACGTGTATGCAATTTCAAGACAATGAATATGGCTAACAACCACTACTTTTTTTTAGAGGAGGAGTTTCAAAACTAAGCTCCTGATTCTGCAACGTTTGTCAGTTTTGATCAGCTAAGACAGAATACTAATAACTAACCGCTCATTGGTCACACATTACATCATAGAATACCATTGACAAACGTTCCAGAAACTATAGGTTAGCCTCAATTACAGCATTTTGGCGTGCGTGTTAATAAATTATTTTATTTATTATTTATTTATTTATTGATGTAATAACGAATGACGTTTTTTATAGACAATTAAATCACAATTAGACGCAAGAACAAACACATACAAATTAAATACTACACAGAGACAAAAATAAAAAAATAGAATAAGTACAAATAATTGAGTCAGAAAATAAATAAAAATATCAAGGCATGTCATCGACTTCAAATGAGTTGTCAGGGCTTTTTACATTTCTATTCCATAAAGAAGGAGTACATACAGTATAGAGAGCGGTTATAATAATTTTTATTTTTCACAAAAAAATGAATTATAGTACAAACCAAATTTATGGGCACCAATTAAACTTAAATGATATATTTTTATGATAAATTTAAAAATGCACAATATTGGATAATGTATATTGTTATTATAATGTGCACTAAGTATAAGGGATACTAGGATTCCCTGTGACATGAAGGCTAGTTCTTCCACTAAACAGTCTATGAGATTAAGTTCAAACTATTGTGATGTTAAGTGCTGCAACGTTGATTGAACATAGTGAGTTATATGTAATGTACCTGCGCGAGGAGATGCACGGCCTCGTGCGTGGCCTGCACGGAGAGCGTGTAGAGCGCGGCGAGCGCGGGCGGGCGCGGCGCGCGGCGCAGCATGTGTGCGCGCGCGCCGGGGCACGCGAACCGCATGTCCTCCATCGACGGCGTGCCCAGCAACTCCGTTATTAGTTCCAGCTGGAATACATACCACCTTCATCAAAATAACACAAAAAAGATTGATAAACGCTTTAGATACAAGAATTGAGCGGTACTTAATCGAGATAAAAACATGTATATCATTTACCTCGATGTTTCGACCTAGTTGCATTGGTTGTGGTCACGAGTGGACTGTCTAAGCCCGTTTAATACTTATAATGAATATACAATTTATTAATACTATGTGTTCAAGTCGCGAAACTCGCAATATTACTATTGACAAGCCCTTTCATGGTATACTCGTACTAGGGAAAGTGATTCACGAAATAGGATTGATTTTGTGATTGTGGATGAATGACACAGAAAGTACTAGAAACATTGGCGTACCGTGGTATCGGTATCAATATAAACCACTACGTGATAATTTAACTATTAAGAGGTCTTTTTAAACGATGCTGACACCGAATCCAAGAGTAAAATTTGATTAAAACGGGCAAATTCTATGGAACGGGTGAAAGTAGGAAATTTGCAGGAGAAAATGTCCCTTACTCATGATAATAAGCTTTTAGAAGATAACTTGGAAAAGATAATGAGATTTAAAAATTGTGGATGAAACATTAGGAAGGACATGCATCAATGTAAACTAAAAGGTCGGCAAACTAAAAGGTCCGTTGCGCTTTCGTGGATTAAATTTAGAAAAGGCCTATGACAAAGTAAAGAGGAATGAGCTGTGTTCTCTATGCATCAGGTAAATGGTAACCTGATACAAGCACTGAAATCCCTCTATAAAGAAGCTTGTGTTAGGATAAATGGGCAAACAGGGGTGAAATATATGTTAGGCAGAGATGTGCCATTGTTGTTCCACTTATTCACTATATATAATTATTTGAGAAATAAAGACATTGAAGACAAATGAGAAATAAAGACAAATTCTTTCTCTACACTGATGACCACGTCATATCTACTTGCATTTACGCTTAATGAGTTACGGAATTTGGTAATAATAATGCATAATGTCCCAGAAATAAAGTAAATGTACCATAGTAAGACGAAGGTTGTGGTGTTTGAAAGAATTGATAGAGTGACATATTACAAAATTGTAATTGAAAGTGCACGTGAAGTATTAGTTCCGACATCTACGTATGGTAAAGTCGAGTGTGGCAGAAAAAATCATGAAAAATAAATATATGCAGTAGAGATAAGAGCTTTGAGGAGTATGATTATAGAGTCAAACTGACCGGATAAAAGCTAATAGGGTGTGAAAGTAAGAGAACGTTGTGGTGTGAACGAAGATGTCATGAATGAAATCGAGCTAAGTATGTAATGATGATTTAGCCGTGTACACAGAATGAATGAAAGGATCGCATCGACGCAACGGCTACATACAGCAAACTGGACAATAATTGAACGGAAAAAAAAGAGCGAGCACTGCGGAGTGGCGTGGAGTGACAGCACTCCGCGTACGCATCTCACACACACGACGCAGATGAGTTGGAGTGTGGAGTGATTTAATGTTAAATTATAGAATGTTGGTGTGCTTTCAATTGTTAGTGCGAAATTTGGTGAAGTGGAGCGCTCGTTTATGGACATCGTATTTGTTATGCAAAGCTGCAAATACGCTCTTTGGCGCGAGGCATTTTATTGAAATCTAAGGATAATGACTCTAGGATCGAACCACGGGCGAAGAGAGTGGTTCAAAATATATAATAATGAGCGTAACAAAGGTTTAAAAGGTACAAGTCGCAACACTAATTTATTATTATAATAATATACTTAGGGCCCGTTTCAGAATGTCCTAATAAAGTTTCGGGTTGCTATGCAACACATAAATGTTGTCGCCATCATTAATATGCCAGAGAAAAATGGCATCACTACTGCCATCTAACTGGCACTTAGAGACTTATAGACACTTAAAAGTACGGATTTGATTAGAAACTACCACTGTAGCGTCAACGACTTGCTTCCGATAGTCTTTTCTCTATGACAAGATATTTACGTAATATCCATCCACACAGTTGATGCTAACAGTGGAGCTCACTTTTGACTTGGCGTTCAGTGAGAACAGACGGTTGGCTATATTATATAAAGTTAACGAATAAGTATGTGAATTTGTGAAATCTATAATTAAGTTGTGGTGTATACAAGTCTTCAGTGTGGTTTTATTTAAGAGAAGATAACATCAGAAGTGGGACAGAACCACGTGACATGCCGTGAAGCCGAAAACGTACGAACAAAGAAGAGGAGGCGTGCTTCAACAACGTCAAGCACGAAACAGTCGAAATTCTGAGAGGTCACTATCTTCAAGTACCAATGAAATGGATAGAAGGAGACAAAAAAAAAGTGGGTGATAGTAGCTGCACAAATGCAGCACGTGGACGCAGTAAGTTGAAATTCCGTTAATGATTTACATCCTTTCATATCCAATGAACGCGTAATGGCAATAACTGAAGAGAACTGGCTACTGTCTGTGCAGCTTCAGGATCAAAATATTTGCAAAATATGAGAAATATTACAGTCAGGAGAAGCCGAGTCGAATAAAAACACATATAAGGAGTATGAGCTGTTGGGTAACAATGCTAACGCTTTTTCTTCTCAAATGCATTTCTGTTGAACACTTATATTGCTATTCCTTTGGGCTGAAGTCGGCATATTTGCTGGTCATGACCATGAGATTGTGAGGCTTTTATGTCTGATTATGAAACCAGAGCTTGTAATGATATGCAACTAGGGTTGTCGACTGCTTCGCCTAGGGTAAATTGCAAGCTCCGGCAAACTTACCGCTGCTTTGAGGCCCCAATGAATGGCAATATATTTAGTGTTCATCTGCTACAGCTTTTGGTGTGTTTCTTATTTTGTGTCAAGGCAATAACACACAATGTACGTTTCAATGGCTACTGTCTGTGCGGCTTCAGGATCAAAATGTGAGAAATATTACAGTCAGGAGAAGCTGAGTCGAATAAAAACACATATAAAGAGTATGAGCTGTTGGGTAACAATGCTAACGCTTTTTATTCTAAAATGCATTTTCTGTTGAACACTTATATTGGTATTCCTTTGGGCTGAAGTCGGCATATTTTCTGGTCATGACCATGAGATTGTGAGGCTATTATGTCTGATTATGAAGCCAGAGCTTGTAATGACATGCAACTAGGATTGTCGATTGCTTCGCCTAGGGTAAATTGCAAGCTCCGGCAAACATACCGCTGATGGAATAGTTTTGAGGCCCCAATGAATGGCAATTTATTTAGTGTTCATGTGCTACAACTTTTTGTGTGTTTCTTATTTTTGTGTCAAGGATAATAACGCACAGTGTACGTTTCACACATTTGATAATTGATTGTTATATTTATTTATTGTTCTCAGAAAAAGCGCCAGACTTGAACGCGGCCGAGGACGGCTGCGTGCGCAGGAGGGCCGGATGTTGTCGCCATCATTAATATGCCAGAGAAAAATGGCATCACTACCGCCATCTATCTGGCACTTAGAGACTTATAGACACTTAAAAGTACGGATTTGATTAGAAACTACCACTGTAGCGTCAACGACTTGCTTCCGATAGTCTTTTCTCTGTGACAAGATATTAACGTAATATCCACACAGTTGATGCTAACAGTGGAGCTCACTTTTGACTTGGCGTTCAGTGAGAACAGACGTTTGGCTATATTATATAAAGTTAACGAATAAGTATGTGAATTTGTGAAATCTATAATTAAGTTGTGGTGTATACAAGTGTTCAGTGTGGTTTTATTTATGAGAAGATAACATAAAATAGCTCAATGATAAAAATGACAGTTGACATGCAGCGTGTTTCAAGCTTTAACCGATGGGTAGGCTAAATCGATGACTGTGAAACGCAAAGATAGTGTTTTGTTTAATAAATATGTTCTGGGTAGTATAACCGGAACTTACATTACTTAATTATATTAAGAACGAATAGGCTGTTTGTGAGGAATAAATTGTGTTTCGTTCGGCAGTAAAGTTATTTTCCGTTCTCATATTTTTGAAACCCTCGTTACGCCCAGGATTATACATTGGAACCACTCGCTTCGCTTGTATCCGTCGCTTCATCCGATACCCATACAAGTACTCGCGCCAAATAACAACTATGCAGCCTTGCACAACAAATACATAACTACATATATATTTTCATCAAAACAACTCAATAAACGGAGCGTTGTCAGTTTTCAATTTTATAGCATATTTGTTACGGAGAGTATCTAAATAACTAACCTATTTAGGAATTTAAAATCAGTATTTTATGTAATTTATATTAATACATAACATAAAATACCATAACTTCATTTTAATCAACAAATAAATATCAAAAATAGTTTTTGATCTGTGAACAACACCAACAGCTTTTTTTTTTCTTTTACGGACTGTTGCAATTCAGAACCCTCAAAGAGCGCGGCTAGACCCGCACTTGGCTAGTTTTTTAATACATCTGTCTAAGCACAAATATGGAGGAATTTCTGTTCTGTAAGTGGATAGGTAATTAATCACATCACGGCCTTCTTTTCCATCGACAAGCTGTCATAAGCGTAATATATCGATCATTTCTAATATCAGAACCACGACCGCCTCAAAATATTTTTCCTGATCTTCAAGTATTTAATTACATCCAGAAATAATAAAATTAAGTAAGCATTTTCCGTATAAACATTTCCTTGAAATTGGACTATCGCAGACAACCCGAATTATTAGGAGAGCATACCAATATTTATATAGCAGCTAATTAGGGATAATTAAGTACCAGAAGGTGGGCAACAGTGCCTTCTGAAATACTGCCGTCTTATACTGGGATACCTAAGACGCTTGCCAAGCGTGGAAACAATGGTGTTTAGTTAGACAATAACTAACTCTGCACAGTAGTATGTTTTAAGTTAAAATTGTTAAGATTCTACTTGTCCATTAATGTACTACTAACAAAACATAACTTTGTGTTTAGTTTTTATTTTATTGCTTATAGGCTAGCTACCTTGTAACTACTATCTCACCTGATAGTAAGTATTGGTCAAGAATACTGGCTCTCAAAGACAGCTGCCGGAACACACCATTACTTGCTTCGCAACAGATTTTACAAGTACCAGTTTACCTGTTGTACTGGACTCTGCGCCTGGAAGAGAATTCTCCTGCCGAGAAGCTCGCCGAATATGCAGCCCACAGACCACACGTCCACGGCGGCAGTATAGTGGTTCGCTCCCATCAGGATTTCAGGTGCTCTGTAACGAAAACATATATAAATATATAAACTTCATTATTCTGAGCTTGTCCCTTGTTAAAGCGATAGTGTTACGGCGGCGTTGTTTCGGATTTGTAAGGCGATTTTCATCATGTCATTATCCTTGAGTAAGAATGTTAGGAACTTATTCTATAACTTTAAATAAATTTTCAGAATGCGATAATCCAGTATGACGTCCTTATGAAAAACATAAAAAAGAATTACAAGGGAATAGGAACCAATAATACTACGTCACGCAAACGCTATAGAAATTTTGTTAAGCAAATGCAAATCAGTTTTTTTCTGTTTCTATAATGGTCAAAAAATTTAAATCATAAAGGTGTAACTAAAAACCTTTCCAGTTAAGAAAAGACGAGCCTCTCCAAATATTTTTATCATAGATGCAATGACTACTGCAAAACAAGCGATCATATTATATGTTGCGAATGCCCGCCTGGCTAGCGACCACCCTCAAGTAGAAAATCTGTCGTCAAGCACCTAATGGTGTGTTCCGGCAGCTATCCTTGAGAGCCAGAGAAATTACAGGCACATGAGACTTAACAACTTTGTCTCAAG
Organism: Plagodis dolabraria; assembly: GCA_963854805.1. Lineage (NCBI taxonomy): Eukaryota > Metazoa > Arthropoda > Insecta > Lepidoptera > Geometridae > Plagodis > Plagodis dolabraria. The sequence continues at coordinate 27,477,986 of OY978448.1, read as the reverse complement.
GTGACGGGTGCAGTACAATTCGTGACTTGTGACAAAATGCGTCTGTTATAGGCAGAGGCAGGGTGTCTCGGGACCCTCTTGATGTTCCGTATTATAAAAAAAAAAAAATTAACGAGTATGTACCATTTACACCAACACTAAAACTTAGTGTACAAACGAGGCCGACCCAAACAACTGCGCATTAATAATTGACTGTAGAATGGTGCCTACGTGAGTGAACCAATCTGTAAACATTCGTAAAATATTTTAAGAGCCGGTGAAGATCGACCTAATCAGATAACTTGATGACTGAGACATATTTTCTATCAAATATAATTTATAAACAAACATGCCTATGATAACTTGCCTATCAAAAAGTTTCCATAGCTATTTTTAATTGAATACATTTTTTTTTTCATCACCTTCACTCTTTTCATATCCGAATTAATTTCATTTTAACTGATAGTTTTTAACACACAGAATATGCCTAGGTAGGCTTGCCTACTTATACCTGCGCATGGCTACCTGGCCAGCAGATGTTAACAGGTAAGTCAATATAGGTAACTACACCGATGTGTTAACCAATCTAAAATTATATCATAAGTAAGATATATTAATTACAAAACTATATATAGGCTTGCCTGCAAAAAATCGTGCATGTATTATTGTCAAGGAATAAAGTTTTTAAAAATATGTATGAAAACTTTTCGATAGGCAAGTTATCATAGGCAATAGGCAGTTTGTTAATAAATTATATTTGTTAAAAAATATGTGACATCAAGTTATCTAATGGGTGAAGGTCGATCTCCCATACTACAATTCCGATGCATGATTCGACTGATTTGTTTAACCCAGCGTATAAAGGATTAATCAAAGCAGGAAATGAAACGGGTCAGGAATCCGGGCCGTCCAATTAATTCATACAAAACCGTTTTCAATACATCCCAAATGTATTAAAATGAAGGTGATACCTTGGGTCGGAACAGGTCGGAAACGACGGCGGCATCGCATAGCAACGCCGTATCACTTTCACAGAAATTCAATTACCTATGTTGACATGTTTTACATTGTTTGGCTTCTCTTTCGTTGTCTAACTTATGTTGTTTCATTATACTGTTGTTTACTTTCAATCATACTAATATTATATATGTGAAAGTTGGTAAGTGAATGAGGGTGTGAGCGTATATATGTTTGTTGATCCTTCACGCTTAAACTTCTGAACCGATTTAGATAAAACTTGGTATATAGTTGGTTTACAGTATAGATTAAAGCATGGGATACTTTTCGTCATTATCTACGGGGGTGGATCCGCGAGGCACAGCTAGTGATGTAATATTATTAGTAGATAGCCGCGAGCAGAGACCGGGTGCTGGACTCAAAACTTTTTTGCCGTTTAGCTAGTCTTGTGGTCAAAGGCTCTCATATAATGGTAAGTGATGATGTTGTAGAAGCTGGCAAACAAGCTATAACTCAACCAGAGCACACCGTTAGGAGCAAGTTTACAGATTTGCTTCTTGAGAGGGGTAAAAGCAGATGGACATTTGCAAAATACCTTACCACCGAGTGTTGAAGTCCAATCCCGCAGAGGGATACCATAGGTACATAGTCATTGCCTCTAGGCAATCAAGGCATTAAAAAATCAGTAACCTTGAAAATGTTAACCCTCTTTTAAAACCTTACAAATCATCAACCCCAAAACGATTTTGCTATGAGCAAACTTATTATTTCTATTTGAACAAGCTATCTATTTATACATACAAATGCTTCTGTACCCTACTTCCCACAGAGACCAAGCCTCGTTCGTTCGAACACTATGTAAGGTCGCAAGCAATCCGAAAATAGTGTCAAACAAATAAAATTGTTGATTTGAACACTGTGGCTCGTGAAATACGAATAAAATGAATAGGTAAGTAAATTAATTATTCAAACATAGCTTTACTGTTTTGTTTATTTCAGCTCAGATCGGTTAACATATTGAAATTATTATGAATATTATGTCACGAATGTGAATTATTATGAATATAATCACCATATGAATGTTATTCGATTTTCTGAAAAAGTATTTTTGGGGTTGTCTAGAAGTAGATATCGTACCATTAATTCGAATGTTCATTGATACGATACATACAGGCTGCCTTTGATAATTAAATCAATTTTTTTTAGAGTTCCGTACCGAAAGGTCCAAACGGAGCCCTTTTAATGAGACTACGCTGTCATTCTGTCTGTCTGTCCGTCACTATAGCATGGGTCTCCAGCCCGTAAATTGTGTTACCTGAAATTAAGGCGATCCTGGCCAAAAAACGCCATACAAGAATTAACTTTTCTCAAAGAAAAAACTCGGTTATTAAACTGAAAAAAATATATGTTATTTTTAAGCATATTCTTGAGTTAATTCATAAATCTGATCCACATAATAAATAACTTCACTCGATAGAAAAAAATCCTAAAGTTACCTCTATTTCGAATTTAAAAACGATTTTTGACTCCCTTTTTACCAATCTTTAATTTTAAATTATTTTTTTATACATTACTTATCAATAAAAGTAATTAAATCATAAATAAAAATGTAAAAAAGTTATCATGTTAATTTTATATGATTTTTTAACATGAATTCATGGCATCAGAGCTCGCTCACTTGACCGCCAGTGCGCTCGCAGAGCTCGTCGACGTAGGACCTGTGTCAATTTTTTCGATCTACGCAGCGCCACACAGAACAGGATCAAAATGAATATCAAACAACAAAATAAAACATGCTCTGGGCTAACTTTCGACTCGTTACGCTTATCTTGATGACTTCCTGATTGACGGTGAATGACAATTGATTTCGTAAGTAGTGAAAGTTAGTATCGTGAAGGTTAATATGTGTGTTAATATTAAGAAAAGGGCTGTTTTTTTTTACAAATAAATGGAACTTTGAAATAACTTGTCGAACTCGGTACTGTGATAGTTCCAAAGTACCGTAAAACGGGGTGACATTGATTAATTTTAAACTTCAAATAGATCTCACGCTTGCAATTTCAACTATAAAAATGTAAAAAAAATACGGTATTGAAGACTCATTACGTTAATTAATTATAACGACAGAAAAATATAAATTTGTTAATACTTTTACAAAAATAAAAAAAATACCTGCTTATCAAAGTTTTATTGATAATGGGGTTACTTTGATAACACGCTTTTTTTTCATTTCATCGTAAAGTCGCCCCGATACATAACAAAAATCAAAAAGAAAAAATAATTTGGAAACTACGGTTTAGATATTATTGCGTTTTGAATATTTTTGGGGCTACTTTGAGCCAAGGGGTGAATTTGATAGCGGGTATTACCATGTAAACAACCGAGATAAGAACAGTAAGCTTTAATCAGTCTAAACATTCACTTATCATATTAATCATTTTTACCACTTAAAACTATTACAAGAGTCTCATAATAATAATATGATATTAGGTATAAAACTTAAATACGCCAATCCAATCAGAAATCAATTAATAATTTCTAAATATGATTACAAGCACTATCGCGTGCTAAGCGAAAATCATATCAAACAAATTATTGGAGTACAAAATTTTATGCCCAAGGCGGGAATCGAACCCGCGTCCTCCGATATCGCGTTAAGCATCCGACGCGATATCGGAGGACGCGGGTTCGATTCCCGCCTTGGGCATAAAATTTTGTACGCCAATAATTTGTTTGAATCAATTAATAAGGTAAATAACAGCAGCTCAACATTATTTCGGTCAATAACTTTTAGTTTTTTTAGTTGCGGGTACCCGCTGTCTTTTTGTAGGTGCGAACCATGAGGCAGCTAGAACAAAACGATAAATAGGGGTTAAATTGACAACGTATACTACACAATATAAGGTTAGGAACAACCGTCATTGGGGTGAAATTGATAGCTGTCAAAGTCACCCCGTATACCCTATCAATGTAGCCCCGGTAAACTAAAGTGTTCATGCAAAATAAAATGGCGACCATAAACAAAAACTGCAAACATGCTCTTAATATTAAAGAAACCTACAATTAAAACAGCGAAACATTACAAACCAAACAACGATACTTACTGTTGTACCACTGAAGTTATTCAATCAATTTTTTTTATGCTATTTTACACTAAAGTTTGACAATTTTTTTACTGGTTACCTTACAATAGTTACTAGTCAGCGCTTCAGCAAAATATGGCTGACATGTCAGTCTGGCCAACAGAACAAACAAAATTTTGGTTGCGTTCAGTATTACGCTTAATATACGAAAAAACTTACCAAGTCTAGCTATCATCAAAGTTACCCCAGTTCGCAAAGTAACCCCGTTTTACGGTACCTATTATCACAGTAGCGCAAAATATTCTTCGAAAGGTTATTTTGTACTTTTGGGTGTTGAAGTCGGTTCCATTTTTTGGTAAAAAAAAATATTTTTGAATCTTTTTAGTTACCCTTGCTACTTACGGGATCGATTGTCATTCATTGTCAACGACTATATCATCAAGATAGGTCAATATGTTTCAGTTATTGGAGTGTAACTCAAAAACGACTTGAACGATTTTGATAAAATTTAAATGAAACTAGACGACAAGCATCAGCTTTCAAACAAAAAAGAATTTTTGAAATCGGTTCACACAGTCAAGAGTTGCGGAGGTAACAAACGTAAAAAAAACAGACGAATTGAGAACCTCCTCCTTTTTTGGAAGTCAGTTAAAAAAGGGGGAGGTCCTCAATTTGTCCGTTTTTTTTTACCGAACCGATTTTGATGATTTATTTGATTTTAATGTTGATGATTGTCGTGTGATTTTATTTAAATTTCATCAAAATCGATCTAGCCGTTTTTTGAGTTACACTCCAATAACTGAAAGGTTTTTTCCTATCTTGATGATATAGTCATTGCCAATGAATGACAATCGGTCCCGCAAGTAGCAACGGACACTAAAACGGGTGAGTATTTTTATTTATCAAACCTACTTCAACACCCAAAAGTGTGAAATAACTCTTTTAAGTCGGGACCATGTGCACAATATTGTGATAATAGGTACTTTTGAACTATCACAGTACCGACTTCAACAAGTTATTTCGCACTTTTGAGTGTTGAAGTCAAGCCCATTTTTCGGTAAAAAAAAAATATTGAATTTATTATTGAATTTGTTAGTAAATTTGAGTCGTCTTTTTTATGATTATAGAAATAATAAGTGACATTAAGTGATTTTTAAAACTGGATGGATATAAATTAAATTATAAGTAAAAACATAAATCTGGCTGTATGGAAACTCATGTCACGTCACGACCATGATATGCGATGTCACACCCGTGACTTGAACTAGTTTTTTGATAACTTTCTAGGTTCAATAAGCTTGCTAAAATGCAATGAAATTATTATATCTAGTTTTAGCCAAATGCGTAGTATTTCGTACCCAGGGTCTAAGATAATGAATTAATAATCAAAGCCCAGTGTATGGGTATACACTGGGCTTTGAGTATTAACTTCATTACCATATATAATCAAATCTATACTTTATAATTTTTAGTATAGATTTACTCCACCCTTTTTTAATTATTATATGATAATAATAATATATATATTATAAATGCAAAAGTTAGTATGTGTTTTAGCTTCTTAACCGACTTCAAAAAAGGAGGAGGTTTCAATTCGTCTATTTATTTTAAATGTTTGTTACCTCAGAACTTTTTACTGATAAACCGATTTATATGATTCTTTTTATATTTGAATGTTTGTCGTATGGTCCTATTTAAATTTCATCAAAATTGGTCAAGCCGTTTTTTAAGCCGTCGGCCCCGGTTGTTGTCTCACGATGGCAGTAGTATCAGCATGGTAGTAGGGCGTTTTGCATTTTGAATGCCCGCCTGGCTAGCTACCACCCTTAAGAAGAAAATCTGTCGCCAAGCACCTAACGGTGTGTTCCGGCAGCTGTCCTTGAGAGTTCTAGGAGTAATTCTAGGGTAACCTGAACAACATCCTAGACCACATCTTTAATAACCATCAAGTGAGATAGTAGTCCAAGGCTAGCCTATCAATAATTATAAAAAAAAACATGCATTTATTAATACTCGTAGTATTAATAAATGCATAAATGATACACAAAGTTGTCAGTGACTATGATTAAATGAAATCATCAACATTCATTTTAGCACCTTTGTGGCAAGCCCGCAGTAGCCACTTAATCGATCATTAATTATGTATTACTGATAATTAATTAACCTCAGTCACAAACGAGATGCCCTTAGTCTGCCATAATGAACACTGCATCTATTAGGATACTACTAGTCATAACAAGCGCTCTAGGCGCACGCCTATTAGTAAGGTACGGACGAACTCAAAAATTTTGCTCTATTTTAGCGAACACGTTTTAGGTGCCCACCCCACCAACTTAAGCATAGTGAGGGGTAACCAACTCCAACTTCTTTAACAAATATTTGTAGTTCACGACCGTGTAGAATTAGTTTCACTCGTCTGTGGAAACCGCGGTGTAGTTGTACTCTTATCTGTTTTTTAGTTACACTCCAATAACTGAAAGGTTTTTTCCTATCTTGATGATATAGTTATTGCTAATTAATGACAATCGAATCCGCAAGTAGCAAGGGACACTAAAATGGGGGATTTTTTTTTACCCCAAAAATTGAACCGACTTTAACACTCAAGGGTGTGAAATAACTTGTTGAAGTCGGGACCATGCGCACAATATTGTAATAATATGTACTTTTGACCTATCATGGTCCCGACTTCAACAAGTTATTTCACACCCTTGAGTGTTAAAGTCGGTTCAATTTTTTTTACCCCAAAAATTGAACCGACTTTAACACTCAAGGGTGTGAAATAACTTGTTGAAGTCGGGACCATGCGCACAATATTGTAATAATATGTACTTTTGACCTATCATGGTACCGACTTCAACAAGTTATTTTGCACCTTTGAGTGCTGAATTCAAGCCCATTTTTCGCCAAAAATTTGCTTAACACCGCTGAATGGATTTAGATGATATATCATAAAACGTATTTTAATTTTTATCTCGATTTTCCGAACGGTTCCTGAAGGATCAGGAAAACCAATTTTGATGAATGGAATCTAGATATGTTGTAATTGATTGTTTGAAACTATATCTAACTCGTGTAGTTTTTAACGCAATTTGCGAACCATATACTATTAATATGTACACAATGGTTAAATTAAGGTTAGTAAATTGTTATCACTGTTGTTAGGTCCAATGCCAAAAAATATGAGTTCAATTTATTCTGTTGTATCTCTTTATACTTGTTATCTGGGGAATCCTCAACTCAACTGTAATAAAATATATATTTAGATTTTTTTTATGTATATCACACATAAAAACTCTTTACATTTTCGCAAGCTCATTAAACCTAGAAAAATATTAAAATACTAGTTCTAAGTCTCGGGTGTGACATTGAGTACCATAGTCGTGACGTAACATGAGTTTCCATACAGCCAGATTTACGTTTTTACTTATAATTCAATTTATATCCATCTAGTATTAAAAATCACTTAATGTTACATATTACTTCTATAGTTATAAAAAAATACTACTTAAATTTACTAACAAATCCAATACTAATGCAATTTCTCAATATAAAAAATGTTTACCGAAAAATGAAACCGACATCAACACTCCAAAGTGTGAAATAACTTGTTGAAGTCGGTGCCATAATAGTTCAAAAGTACCTAGTATAACAATATTTTGCGCATGAAACCGACTTCGACAAGTTATTTCACACTTGAGTGTTGAAGTTGGTTCCATTTTTTGTTAAAAAAAAATTAAACTCTTTTTAGTGATTCTTGCTACTTACTGGATCGATTGTCATTCACTGTCAAAGACTATAATATCATCAAGATAGGAAAATATTTTTCAGTTATTGGAGTGTCATTCATGATACTTGTCGTTCAATTTCATTTAAAAATCAAACGACAAGTATCAGCTTTAATAAAAAAAGAATTATCAAAATCGGTTCATCCAGTCAAAAGTTCTGAGGTAACACACATAATAAAAAATATAGACTAATTGCGAACCTCCTACTTTTTGAAGTCGGTTCAGAAGCTAACACACATACTAACTAACTGAGTTTATTAGAAATATGTTAAAAACCTTATCTTACAATTTTCATAAACTACTTTTATATAGTAACTTAAAATTCATTTATTAATTTTTAATTCCAAATAACATTTTGATTTATAACAGTGCGCGTATAGACACATTATATCTAAATATAGTATCTGTTGCCCTGTTTTATGACTTAATTTTTTTTAGTTTTACGGGATATGGTTCTACTGTATCTTCAATAATGGACACTATCTGGCAAATTTTATTTTTATTTCTGGCCAATTTTGCTAGAAGGCAAATATCTGCCTGAAGATGATTGCCTTAATGAGCGATGATTATGAAGTAAGATTTGTACTCATTGACTTTGAATTGAGCACTAGCAGTACAGGACAGCTTTATGAAATTTATTACAATGGGGCTCCTGTCACAAACAAGACAATTGATACATATTTTTAGTTTCAAAAATGCTCTCTATAAGCGCTCAACTTAACAAGTATCGTTTTGGATAATATCTTTTTTATTAAACTTGCAAAACAGTTCATTGGAATGAGCTTAAATTATATCAAAAATATTGTGAAATTTGGTTTTATTTTAAACGCGAGATATAATTCTTTGAGATTTGTTATTATGTTGAATACATGGTCTGAAAATAATAATTAAAAAAAACTTAACTAAAACTAACCGATTCTGTCTCGACCATGGGCCACTCGCCACAACCGTGGTTCTATGAAACGATGTATATGACGTCCATGGATGTGAAATGTTCGCACCGTGCTATAACTACAAAGATTAAACAAAAGTAGCCATCTTAAAACAATCACTAGATTAATTGTTATTAAACACACCAAATTAATAAAAATCTGCGAAGACCTATTCATAAATACATATTTTAAGAGCCACGGTCTTGACAGCATAAGGGTACTCGTTTTACAAAATAACTAATATCAAACTTATTTTTACGCAGCTATATCACTCGACGCCATTAATTAATAGGACAACTGTGACAGACAGACTTGTTACTGAATTCTGGGAATCTCACATGACATGGTTGTGACATTTAATGTGTTCTTTTAATGAAGTTTATGTATATATATATTTATTTAAAATATAATAATATTACCAAATTACCATTTATGAATAGGTGCATTAAACGGCTTTCTCTATAATCAGTACTAATATTATAAATGCGAAAGTAACTCTGTCTGTCTGTTAGGCTTTCACGCCAAAACTACTGGACTGATTTGAATGAAATTTGGTATGGAAATAGTTTGAGACCCGGGAAAAACATGGGATAGTTTGTATCCAACTGCGCAAAAAGAGGTTAATGTTTTTGCGCGATAACCGACAAACGCGCGGGCGGAGCCGCGCCTGGAAAGCTAGTAAAAATATAATAGAACCTTAATATATTAATTTAATGTAGTTCTCACAAATAAAAATGTTTTTCTTAAGAATGATAATTTACCCATCTAAAATAACCGTAGGTACACAATAAAGTGTATAGATATATAAACACTACTGTACTGATCGAACCCCTACAAGACCCGATTATTTTTCCGGCGTATGTACCAATACACGACAAATGTTAATTCCATTCTAAAAAGTCATACTGACGTGATCTCCGCTACGTAGGTAGGACTGTACTGTACCTTACCTGGAGAGCTAAAAGCGTGCACGCGGCGCATCGCACACAACTCTGTGTCGCGTAAATGAATACGTCGCGCTCGCATAAAATACCTAAAGTCCGTGGAAAGCCTCGCCTTAAGGCCTTTAGAATCTTCTAGAATATTCACCCAAAAATAAGTATTGGATTAGAAATTCAATTAAATTATTTTTCTGAGTGAATCCAATGCATGTCAAGGTAGCCGAAGGAAAACTTTTCTGCACACAAGAATTAGGGGCGTCATCGTCGACAGCTCATTGAGTAGAGTAAGTACCTACGAAAATATACTTTTATCTATAAAAATAAATAATTAAAAATCTTTTACCAACTTATTATTTAAAAAATGTTTATTAACATTAACAGCATTATTTATGGAGCAAACTTAATTAAAAATCCTGCAAATTGAACACAACACTCCAAATAAACAACACGCAGAATGTGCAAACCGCAAAATGAACACAACATACAAAATGTACTAAACCCAAAATGTCGTGTAGGTCCGCCATACACAAAATGCACATTTTTAATTTTTTCTTCACCACTTGCTGTGAACGCAAAACTATAATAGAACTAGGCAGGACTGACTCTAGACTGATTGTTTGGATTAGCACCTCCTAAAACTCTACCTATCGCCTACTATAGGACTTCGTTTTCACCACATGCAGTTAAAGCCACGAACTATAGAGACGAATTCCACATTACACACAATCACAAGGTGTCATGATCACAATGTCGTCTTGTAACGGAATGCTGTTTGTATGACGTCACAAAATTCAATGACACGGCCGCATCCGAATATGGATTTCCGTCCGGCGACATTTATGCTGAATACAAGTGGCAACATTGTCGCTTCCCTCAAATACGACAAGAATTACAGGTGCGGTACATCCAAAAGTAGTACAACTGGTATCGCATTTTATTGTTTTTTCAAAAACAACTGGTCATTAAATATGAGGCAATGATAGTCGAGCGGAGCTAACGTGCCGAAGGTCCGTGGTCCGATACCCACCCCAGGCGTGAGCTTCAACGTTTTTTTTATTGTTTAACTTCACTTTATTTTGATACTTTTTAAATGTTTAGAAAAGTAATTTTTTATTATAATCATTGAATGTGCATGCATATTGATAGCAATACAATTAAAATTTGTTTCACATCGCATCAACACTTGAGATATCCACCGTTGAACCAATGTCATTTCACCCCTTCATTGTTCAATTTAGGGGGATTGCCATAATACCCACGTTTGGCAGACTATATGTATGAACAGCACCCATAATTTCCTTGCATTTTTTTTATTTAGTATTTTAAACAGAAAAAATCCAGAATGTGGGTTGCATCGCCTTCTGGAGTGCTGCCATCTTACACGACGATCTCCAAGACGCCTGCCAAGCGTTAAGATTATGGCAAATCAACTTGGGAGGGAGATGAGGGAGACTTTTTTCAACGGTGGCTTTATGGCTGTTAACGATGCAGTTTTTATATATTTAAGTAAGCCTTACAATGTAACCGGACTTTCCTTCTATAACATCCATAAATATTTGGTTAAATAAAAAGATCTTTTCCATTCTTTTCTAAAACTATGAAGCATAATTTATCCATACTGAATATAAGCATAGTAAAATACAGCAAAAATGTGCACTGGAAAATTATAGTTCAGCAAAAAGAGGACAGCTATTTCAATAATGGGACAAACAGGGAAATCTATACGAAAGCTAAGATACGGATGTGGAACAAAGTGGATGAATATGATACCGGTTATATATCTGTATGTCATAATGCGGAGGATACAAGTAAACAACGCTATTCCATTTTACTGCTTGGATTTATATGTTTTCAATGCCTGGAACGGGGACTTAGGTACTTGATTTAAAATTTGAGATACCATGGTGACGGTCGTGACTGTAGGCAAATGTTTATACCTAAACTTGACCTTAGTTCGAGTGGTTGTTCTGTACGTTAATACTATTAATTAATCTGTGCACGCACCGCTGCGCTAGTACCTCACGTATAAATAAAAATAGTAAATCGGCCAAGTGCGAGTCGGACTCGCGCACGAACGGTTCCGTACCATTAGCTATACAACATTAGACTGCATATTTTAACCTTTTTTTGTTTTAACGTGCGCGAGTTCGACTCGCACTTAGCAAAATTTTTGTATTTGTTGTTATAGCGGCAACAGAAATACATCATCTGTGAAAATTTCAACTGTCTATCACCGTTCTTGAGATACAGCCTGGTGACAGACAGACGGACGGATGGACAGCGAAGTCTCAGTAATAGGGTCCCGTTTTAACCCTTTGGGTACGGAACCCTAAAAATGAACAGTTGCGATTTGCTGTAATCCCGACGTTTGGCAGGCGTCTTGGGGATCGCAGTATAAGTTTTCAGTTCTTCAGATAGCACTGCTTCCCAACTTCTGGTATTGTTTTCTTTATTCGCCTCTTACGACGGGGAAGGTTGAGTCATAATATACAAAGATTACAACTTCCTCACTACTTTACTTTTAAGATAGACGATGTAACAAAAGTAGTAAACTATTACAAATATTTTTTATTTGTTTTAGAAAATAATAAAACATATCTTATAAGTTGTTAATTTACACAATGAGCTCTAGACGAAGACATCCCATATACTAAGGTAGGTTTATTATTTTTTCAGGTATCAGTACTAATATTATAAATGCGAAAGTAACTCTGTCTGTCTGTCTGTTACGCTTTCACGCCAAAACTACTGGACTGAATGAATGAAATTTGGTATGGAAATAGTTTGAGACCCGGGAAAAATCATAGGATAGTTTTTATCCAAATGCGCAAAAAGAGGTTTTTTTTATGCCTATATAGGTCAGCCTTTGACCACTATCTCACCTGATGGTAAGTGATGATGTGGTCGAAGATGTTGTTCAGGCTAACCTAGAGTTACTGGCTCTCAAGGACAGCTGCCGGAACACAGCGTTAAGTGCTTGGCGACAGATTTTCAACTTGAGGGTGGTAGCTAGCCAGGCGGGCATTCGCAACATATAATATGATCGCTTGTTTTGCAGTAGTCATTGCATCTGTGATAAAAATATTTGGAGAGGCTCGTCTTTTCTTATTTATACATTAATGGGGGCTAAAGTTCATGCGCTTATTTAAATTCATATAATATAACGCTTACACTTAGCACAATCGATTTTTAAATTTAAAGACAGGAAGCTCCAAATACTCCGTTCCCAGCAATAAAAAAGTAGAAAAATGTCTTCAAAGGTAAAGAAATCCGCGGCGAAGGGAATTCAAAGACTCGATCCGCTCACAGTTTAAATGAAAAATGAGCAGCGTCCGTCTCAAGCCATGAATATGCTTGGAAAGATATTTTCGAAACAGCGCCGCGTTTCTAGCTGTTTAGGAACAAAATGCGAAGAGAACACTCCGTGCGGCCTACTTACGTAGCTGCGGTCAGCGGCGCAAAGGTCGTCCATTCATACAGTTTTTACTCATTCAACTCCCACGGAGCACTCGCCTCTTACTCGCCTACACTTTACCTACTTGCATTCTAGCGGTATAAATAGTGACGGTAAAGACGAACCAACCAGAGCTAATGTTGATTAATGACCCGTTTATACTGAAAAGAGTAACCATTGGATGCAGCGCCATTGCTTCGTTCTGCTTTGTTAAATCCTTTGGGTCTTTATAAATACTGGTCAACGCCATGAAGACAATGCAAAAATATTTTAAAATAGTATAGCAATCAGTCAAAAGCGAATAGGACTTCCACACCGAGGGTTCCACCAACTCAGAATGTACAAAAATATCGTTGTTTTTATTCATACAGATCAAGATCCTTAGCGGGAGTCCAACCTGTATTTCACCGCTTTTTAGGGTTCCGTATCCAAAATGTAAACACGGTACCCTATTACTAAGACCCCACTGTCCGTCTGTATGTCAGTGACCAAGCTGAATCTCATGAACCGTGATAGCTATACAGTTGAAATTTTCACTCTGTTGCCGCTTTATCAATAAATACTATAAATCGATTTTTTAAGTATTTGTTGTTGTATGTTGTAAATTGAACAATAATCATACAAAGTTTGACGCCTATAAGTATTACCATTTTTACGATAGGTACAGCAAAAAAATAAAACGTAAAAAAAAACACGTTGCATGTATGGCCATTATTTTTTACTTTTTGTCATTATTATTATTATTTGTTAAGTAGTCTGCTACACTAACACATATTCGATGAAAATTTCAACCGCCTTCCTATTACCATTCCAAAGATACAACCCTTTGTAAGCCGGACAGACGGACGGTCAGTCGGGGCTTAGTAATAGCCTATTTTCTAGTACGGAACCATAAAAACGAGCAGGAATTCAGTTTTTCTTGAACAAATCTTTTTATGTAACCACAAGCAACCCTGAGGTGGCGTCCTCGTCCGAACAAATAGTCCACGGTCGAGACCGAATTGTACTAATGATGACTGACTGGTTACCTGAACGGATAAAAAAATGGGTTACGGTGCTCTAGCACTATTCTAGTAATCTAGTAATATTCACTCTCTAGTAATATTCTTTTTCGTTCGACTTTGTTCTTTATTTGAAACAACTTTCGTGTGTTAAAAATTCACTGGACAGTTGGGGTGTAGCGGACATGAATAAAGAACTCTACAGAATGAAAATTTCACAACTACTCGCACAGCTATGTGTGCGTAACTAATAGAATAGCTTACAAAGACGCGCCCGGGTTGCAGTGGTCACAGTGACGCTCGCTCAGGTGCAGAGCCCGTTTGAACCAGCTCAATAAGCGAATAAAGTTTTCGTAGATTTCATTCTGTTCCTTTCTTTATTCATGTGGAATAGGCACGGAGGTTTTTCTGAGGCCCCTAGTTCGCATGTATTGTAGATATGGCATAAAGATACAGTCCGCGGCGATGTAGGTAATTAATGTATCGGCTCTGTTCGCTTCATTTGCCGTCGTAGCTCGGACCATGTTTAATTGAAGTTCCTTTACAAACAATTCAGACTTTGTTGAAAAGTTTAGTCATTCCATTTTGATAACGATTAACGACCACGTGTTTCTTGACGTACGCGTATACAACTTTAAAAAGCCGGAGCAGTTAAATTACAGATAAAATTATATTACACAATAATCTTGAAGTCATTCCAATATGAGACATTAAGGAGAAAGTAACAGGACAAGGGAACAGCATATTTTTTTGTATGACTATGACAGCCGTACTCACGAGTACATGTTTTCTAACATTATTTATACAATTCATCATTCATACTATATTTCAATAATGCACTCACCTGTAGTACTGCGTGACGACCTCTTGGGTCATGTTTTTACTGGCGTCAGGCTCCTCGACCCTGGCGAGGCCGAAGTCGCAGATCTTGAGGACACAGTTGCTGTTCACCAGGAGATTGCCGGGTTTGATGTCGCGGTGGAGAATTCGCGCTGAGTGGAGATATTTCAACCCTGAAAAATAACATGTACCGATCAGATTCAAGCACGACGTAAAGTTATACTGCATTGTCTTTAAGAACCTCCAAGGTACTTTTAGATTGTACTGTCGGTTTGTCTCACTGAAAAGCATAATATACCTAACTAGCGGCGCCCCGGCTTCGCAAAAATTATTAACGATAATATTCTATAGCCTATGTTCATCAGGGATAATAAAGGATTTTAATGGTAAAAGATTTTTAGTATAGATTAAAATATAATACTTTTTAAAATATTTTATATTAATAATGAACTAAATATATATCTAATATAATAAGTTTATTTTATTTAAGGTTTTATATTCATAAATATTTCTTATTCTTAATAATAATTAATTAATTAATTCACGAACACGAACAACTCATTTATGTCACCGACTGTCCAAAATATAAATATTTTTGAGAGTAAACCATTGATAGCACATGTTGACTGAGTAAATAACGTGTGTGACTGTAAGTGACCATATCTATATATATTTAGAAGGTACTAATATAATGCTAACTGTAAACATAAAATGTTTTCTGTAAATGCCGATATAGCCGAGGGTCCCGCTGGCTCACAGGTAGTTTTGTACTTAAAAAACTAAGAATACTATTAAGTTTTATTTTTAATAATGACTGTTTTGGTAGGTACTAATAGAGTTCTACTTGAGAATATAGGTATCTGGACTGAAGGATTCATATTAACATAGGGTCCCGCTGGAGAGCACGATTGATTTTTTGCATTTTATTCTATAACCTAATAGGTACTAGAAATAAACGTATTAAATTCGTAAGGTACTAATACACACCAATCATCACACAGAGTCTGAAACCGCTGCGATAAAGGGTCCTGCAGGGCATACGCATATGCAAAACCGAGCCCTAATAATGAGACTCCGCTGTCTGTCTGTCCGTATGACACGAGTCTCTAGCTCTCAATAGGAGTTACAAACTTGGAATTTCGATACATTAAGTAAAACGTAATTAGTACAAAGTTTTTTTTATGCCTGATAGGTTAGTCTTTGACCACTATCTCACCTGATGGTAAGTGATGGTGCGGTCGAAGATGTTGTTCAGGCTAACCTAGAACTACTGGCTCTCAAGGACAGCTGTCGGAACACACTGTTAGGTGTTTGGCGACAGATTTTCTACTTGAGGGTGGTAGCTAGCCAGGCGGGTATTCGCAAAATGGCCTACCACCATGTGGGTGTCATCTTCAAGTATTAATTTTTTCAAATCAATTAATAAATGGCAGACAACCAAAATTTACAATTGTAGATAATTTCAGTTACACAAAGTTACATATACCTTCCATATCCACTTGCATTGGTACGGCCCGTAGCGGAAAAAGTGTTGGTTTTTATCACAGCTTCACAACTACGTTCTCAATCGGCGTTTTGTTGTATTTTCTGGTTAAGTAGAGGTACGAGTAGGTATACATAATATACCGTATTTACGATATAGCAAAAGTTTAAAACAATGTTATACAAAAACAAGTTTCTTTTGTGTAATTCTATCAATTTTCACATTTTTTTTTATAATACTAATTTGTTAGGATATCCTCCTCCTATATTCTGTCAAAATGTCAACCGGTTACATATTACGGCTCTTCAAAGGAAACACAATAGGTTTTCGGTTATCTCATGCGTAACCCTAATTATGTGGTCTAGATAATTTAAACTATGTATATGCCCATAAAGAAAACATTACCCCACGTAGTCATAATCGTCTCACGACTTCGTCATATAATTTAGTAATGCTTAAGAGTTTTGCTTTGGGCAGCACTAACACGTAAAGTTGTCCACCACCACTGAATACGAGGGTAGAGCTACATAGACCAAGATTAAAACGAAACTGTGCCATGTTCTCCTTGGAAGTTGTAAGAGCTGACAATATGGGGAAAATGCGCTGAATGGGTAGCACATTACATGAGTAGGTGTTGCTACACATCAGGCGCATAAAAGGACTGAGGACAGTTTAAGGTATAATACTCACGAGAGCATTACCTAGAAGAACTGGCTTTATATAGGCAGGCAGCCGCTCAAAACCCATAACCACTGTACCTAGTGTCACGTACCTACTTAGTTCACCCATAAAATGGAACAAAAGGGGAAGATGACGACTACATGTAAAAATATTTGCCAAAAAAAATCAAAGAACGAATGGGATTCTTTTTAGTTAAGAATACTGCTAATGTGCATTTATTAATTACTGCCTACGAATAAATATCTCAAAAAAAAAAAACTCACACAGTTACCGCTTTGTTTTCGGACTCGTCAAGTTGAAAATTAACAAAACAGGCACAATCTTCCAAATTCAATTGGACTGGTTATTGATTTGACTCTTAGAAATTATAACATCCGATTGCTCGCGTCATGGTATTGTTGTTGCGCCGCACGGTAAACTTTTTAAACCACACCCGCCGCGGTAAGGTTTATGTCCTACTGTTTTTGAGCTTGACTTACATTTCTTTACATATTTATTCATAGATTACTGAATATTAGACTGAAAATCATGAAAGACAGCATCAAATGCAATCAGGGGCTACAGGAGAATATCTATTGGAACTGAGAAATATATTAAATTAATGTACCTATAACAAAAATATTAACAATATGTGCCAAATGTATAGCAGTGTATCCAACACCTTCACAGTAAAGAACTGATTCCAGTTAGTCGAATGACGACGTGACAGCTCTATTAACGTTCCAAACATGCATGCAATCATCAACCGAGTCATTAACGCGAAACAAACATAAATATAAATCAAAACAGCATTGAAAGTGGTTATTCAGTAAACCATCAATGAATAAATTGTCAGTTAAAAGCTATTGACTCAAGGTGACGAGATCGCAACTGATGCAAACCACTTTTCGTTTGTTCCTGGTTGGATACAAAACTGGTACTATTTAGTCTCCAAATCCAGTTCGTTCCAATCCCACTCAGTGAAAACCAGACCCCATAATACCCTATATGCTATTTTGAGAATTGAAATTGCTGGCGCTAAACTAGTTTTATTATCACAGCAATAACATCACAAATTATATTATAGCTATTGCAGTCTTTGTTCAGAGTAACACAAAAGTTCACAAAGGACCCTATCCTTTGTTAGTAGCTACACTAGCTACTTCCTCGGTTATTAAAACATATAACGTAGTTAAAGTAGCGCACATTAGGTTTATGGTTTTAATGTAGACAATTCTACTTGGCCGTATTGCACTGAGAGGTCGGGATTAAAATAAAACCAGCAGTAAAGCTCGGGTTGTTACGGCACTACGTCCATTTCATCATAAAAGTAGAGGTTCCATGTTCAATCTCGCAAGGCCTCGACGGGCTGCGGAGTAAGGGGGACGGTTGCCAGTGAGAGCCAGATTTTCTGCGATATAAATAATAGATGGGTACCGTCAGTGTGCCTCATTAGAGCCTACACAGGAGCGTGACGCTTTTACCCTTTGCTGCTGATATGACGCTTGTGTAAGGAAACTGAAACAAATGCGTTCTTTTATGTTCGTTGAAGAGGACGATATTCATATTCTGTGTGACAGTATGAACATTTCACAGAATATTATATATTTTGTAGTCATACACTACGGCGCGGCAGATACTTTAGAGCTACATGGATATCCATAAATCAGTTTCAGATCAAATATAAAAAAAAAATCAGTCAAGTACGAGCTGGATTTGCTCTATAGGGTCACTAAGGGTTTCGTACTACAAATTACCAAAAATCAACAGCTTTTCATATAGCTCGGAATCCCTTTATCGTTAGTTACTTGAAGTCCTACACGCACTTTGCCTGTTAGTAGTATTTGTGAGTTTGTTGTTATTTAGTTTTTTTTTATGGGATTGGGGCTCACTTATTGTGTAGCGGTAGCCTCTCGTTCGTCATCACCCCGAGAAATGAAGTTTTAAGTCTCATGTGCCAGTAATTGTACCGACACCCATAACCTTCAAACCAGTACACAGTAATACGAGTACATTACTGCTTGGCGGTAGAAATATGTATGGTGGCAGTACTTCCCGGACGAACTAACAGTTCTACAGCTACATATACATATAGCAAATACAGAAATATATATAAAAACAAAGTGTTTTTTCCTGTCGCAGCTTTTTGGTTTTATTATTTTTGGGCAGCAATTCACTATGTATACATATATACAACATATATGTTTGTAATTAAATATAAAATTACAAACAATACTAAATAGTGTTATGGTTCCATTTTTTTTTTTTTATTTATTTATACCTAATGAGAAAATTTCAATCAACTATCGTACTATCGAAGACGGATTTACAGTTAATAGGGCCCTGTTTTCTAGTACTGTACTGTATCAGCCTATCATTGTATACTGCTGAACACACTCTCCCCCATTATGGGGGGTTTGCCATAACCCCACGCATGTCGAGCGTCTTAGGGATAGCAGTATGAGATATCAGTTCCTCAGAAAGCGCTGCTGCTCACCTTCTGGTGTGTTACCCTTAGTTGCCTCTTACGACACCCACGGGTAAAGATGGGAGGGTGACATTCTTGTCCGGAAACCCACGGGCATGATATAGCATTAGGTATCAAAAATATATAAACACTTTTCCTGTCCCTTCTTTATTATTAGCTTTTTGATTTTATTGTTTTTGGACAACAATCCGCCGTACTTGTACATATATAATGAGAAAGCTTCAATAAACTATCGAACAGCCTAGGCTTAATAATATTGCCCCGTTTTCTACTACGAAACCTTTAAAACTAGACTAGCTCTGCTAATGCCGTATATAAAATTAAATATTCACTATCCTAAACTGCGCCGAAATAAAGAGCAATGAATTTATCTATATGGCAACGTCATCCACCATCAAGGCTTTTCGAGAGCTCGAAACGGTTGGCAAAGGCCACATTAAACGTTGACAATAATTTCGCCGGGAATTTGAAACGCGTCAGGCACTATTACAAAGTAAAGCTAGCTCCGCCTCCCGGCGTCGCCTGCGTTGCCAAAACAAATTAACGACGCTGCGCCGTCAGACGAAGCTACGGGTTTAATTTCCCAAAGGGTGCACCGCAGTTTTCACACGCGCCTTGTTTTATTATAAAACATCGTATTACGAACACCTGAAAGTTTAAAGGTTAAATGAGCCATCAAAGTTTGTGAAACGTCAATTTCGATTATTACGGTTAAGTATATTCGAATATGTACGGTGGGATTGCGAATTTTTTTGGTACTCGTGTCCTTTTAACCAATGTAACGTGATATATACATATATGTACTTATACTGAGATAATACTTCTTTTCAACTGAGCACAGTTATAGGGACTATTACACTATCTTATACAGGGCGTCCCACGGCAATGCCACATGGAGGGAAAGCCCTTGAATTTTGTAGATGGAACATTTTACTGAAAGAAGACATATTTGAATTTTAAAAACAATTTAAACTGCATTCATAGATATTTAAATAATTACCAGGTTGAACCGGGAATTGAACCCGTTACACGAGAAAAAAAATCACCCTGTTGTTTTATCATACCGATCAAAAGATTTCATCATAAGGATTATTTTTTGTTTTATAATATAGTGTCAGAAATACGTAGAAGAAATAGGAAGACCATTTGATGTGAAATTTTGAATTGTTTCTTTGAAAGACGCGTAAATAATTTTGTCCATAGAGAAATATTCGAGTCGAAAAAATTACGGTACTAATTGAGAACCTCCTCCTTTTTAAGTAAAGTCGGTTAAAAAAGTCTTGGCAACATTTGCATTACCAACACGACAAAGTACCTGTAAAGCTAACTCTCCACCACACAAAAATTGGCTAATTTTTTTTGGTGACCAAGAGGCAAAAGCCACCTTTAACTATGATCTATATCAAAGATGCCGGACTCGCACATAGCCAGTTTCTTTATTACATCACGAATATTCTGAAGCTCATCAGTAGACTACGAAGTTCTACTAAATCACAATATTTCCGTTATATGTAAAACTGCACTCATAAATGAAACTTGGGAATGAAATAACATTTCCGAGATAGAATTACGACACTAGTTTTGTGTGTAAGGTTCGTAATAATAAATTAATAATACACATTTGTGAAAATTTCAACAGCTTACTTATAACCGTTCAAAATATGGACGGACAGCATAGCTTAATTACCACAGAACAACAAATAGTACCCTAAAAAGCAACAAACCAGATCACAAAACCACGCACCATATGAGTTTCTGAACAAGCTCGTAACGTATTGGAACAGCGAGGCAAGAGCAGTGTTACGTTTCACCTCATGTTGTGTGGGTCATCGCCCGTCGCATGCGCAGCCGACCGCGACGAACGGTGGCCCGCACTCCTTGCTCCTCGCAGCCAGGGGACAATGCTCCTCGTAAACCACCGTCACCACTCACAGCCATTCATTGCAATTGAAGAATCGTCAAACCATTAGATGCATCAGACCTCCAGTACCTACAATCGGGGTTAGTTCTGGTCGGATGACTATTCTGGATCGATTTATTTCTCCGTTCGATTGATGTTCGCTCTTAACAGGTGCTTGTAGAATGATATATATTATCCTGTGAAGTTATATTACTTGTGTTCTTCTGGCTTTTGTTCCTCTAGTTGTTGTTAAATCGATTTGTCTTTGTGTTCTGTCGGTTGGTCGGATGGTTAGGGGTTCGTTACTATTGTCTCTGTTAGGGTTTCTATATGGCAAGGCGTCTTCAAGAAGAAGGTTAGTTTATCTTATTGTTTTGACACGTTTGCTCACTTTGGTATTGGTATTGATTCAAGAACAATGGTAACAGTAAAGAGTCAAGAGGCGTGGTGTTTGCCCACGAAGCGGCGGTGCGGCTGAGCAAACAGCAGCGCAGCGGGCGATGCGCGTGCGCCGCGCTCCCACGATCCCGCTGCTCAAGCTTTCACAGTTATCACACCAGAACCACCACATTTTTAAGAAATTTTAAACCTAAAAATAAACAATTTTATTTTTCTATATATGTTTAATTTTTTTTTTTTTAGTAAATTAGCATATCTATTTATTTGTTATTTGTTTTTAATTCGTTTCATGCATGTTGGTAATGATATAGAATTTTTTGGCCACGTCATAAATTATTTACTACTACCATACTGTAAATATGTCGGCATATACTATAAACTCCTTACACTGTACTTCATCTCTACTTTATTTTTATTCCTGTGTTATTATATAATGTGTTATATGTTTTTAGTATGTATTAAGTTTTTGTTTGTAATAAATATTATCACAATTTAAGTATATTTAAGCGTTCCATTATTGAGCTACATATATGTATTTTCATATAAGTTTTTGTATACATATTTTATTTTGTATGTCTGTGCGTCACCAAAGGTTCAGAGCTGAAAATCAGCGCTGGGGATTCGTCCACAGCATTATGCTGAGCCCTGACCTTTTCTGGCAGCACTGCATATTACAGCACCGGTGCTGTTAATGCATAATGTTATGTAAACATATTTTAATTTATCTCTGTTTATATTGCTGTTGTATGCAGTTCTGTCTGGAATAAATATTTTTTCTTTCTTTCTTTCTTTCTTTCTTTCAGAAACAGTTTCGTAAAGGCACAGCCTACTTAAATTGTTGCTTACACTCAGATTCCGAAGTTTTGCTTCTATTTAATCAATTCGTGACAGTTCATAAAACGGTCAAATAGTTTTAGAAATAAGTGTGATTCGCGATTATAGGATACGTTTTAAATCATATAAAAAAGCAGCTGGCTAGAACCTGTGGAGCCGATTATATAAATTAAACATGGCTACAACGACCGGCTTAGGTTATCTTTCAGTCTCGGAGATAAAGCGACTTCTTCTTGAGCGGAATACTGAGAACTTGATCGAATAAATCACAGCATAGGCGCATCGCACTGGGCCAAACAAATAGTTGCTACAATAATTTAGATAGCCGTTCTCGTACAGTCGATACCAGGAAGAGATTATGGTGTTTGTGCGGCGACTGACGGGACGGCGAAATAACTAAGTGATTCCTGTGGCCACTGACGAATTATGCGGATCACGGAACTGACAATGTTACGGACTGACGTGGATTCGGCGATACACGCGCTCGGAGATTACACGTGTCATGTCATGCACAACTGACGCACAAATATTATTTTCAACGGAGATGGGAAAATAAACCAACCATTTCCATAAATACAATATATCGCGGTGTTTCATAAATTGGCGAAAGGCTTTATGAATATTGTAAAATAAGATAATAATCTTCTGTGTACATAGGTACGCTTTCAGCGTCACTCGTGTAGGTGGTTTTCCCAATAACATTTTCTTTAAATGAGGCCGGAAGGAATGGCGCCATTTCCCAAATGAAGTACACAAATAACAGTATAGAAACATGGGAAGTTATTTTGCCGAAAGCGACAAGACGTCCCGAAGCAAATTCCATTAGTGCGAGGGAAGGAGAGACACCAGCAGGCCTTTCCACTTAGTGGTTTTTCCGTCGACCGGCGCCGTAGCCCCCTCTCCCCCTCGCCAAGGCCCTGTCGATACACTTTCCTGTCTCCGTAGGCGCAATTATTTTCGGAAAATTACTTCTACGCCATAATCCAGAATGTTGACGTTGGTGAAACATTGGAAGCGTCGTCGTCGTGATTAAATTTCGAACTTCATTGTAGACAGTTAAGTTATATGAAGCGGTAACAGAAGACGGAAGGCTGTTATTTATCAGGCATCTCTCGGAGTACGTTACGGGAGTGCGTGAAGGTGATTTCCTAAACGAAAAAGCCTGCGCATAAATAATATTATAGCTGGTGGAGGCACCGGCGCGAAGCGGGCTACATTTCCATAATTCTGCTCGTTACCGCCGCCGCCGCTGTGAATCCTCGCTCGCTAGCTTCAGATGCTATCTCGAACGAAGCTTCCTTAGCTAAATAAATAAAATTAATTAAAACGTTTCTGGAGCTTATTTAATGCAGTTCGATATTTCTTCGTGTGATAACATTCTCTAGATAGCCTTTGGCATAAGAATGAAATGAAAAATGTCCATATGTTTTTCATTTATATCCATTGTATGATCGTAGATAGGTGGATAAGGAAAACAATGTTACGATGACCTAAGCAGAGCGTTGCTGCACTTAAGGTGTACAACATGGTGCTTCTTCATCTCAATGTCCTTAAAAACCTAAAGATAATGGATACTATCCCAACGAGGGCATTTCTAAGAACAGTTGGTAACAGGAAGGCAACCGGCCATAAAACCGAAA
Source organism: Plagodis dolabraria (assembly GCA_963854805.1). Classification (NCBI taxonomy): domain Eukaryota; kingdom Metazoa; phylum Arthropoda; class Insecta; order Lepidoptera; family Geometridae; genus Plagodis; species Plagodis dolabraria. The sequence continues at coordinate 27,453,610 of OY978448.1, read as the reverse complement.
GTAAAATTCTTTACAAATGTATGGTCTTTTTATTCTGAACTATAAGCGAAAGATATTGTACTGACCTCAGAGGTGTGATACGAGTAGAAAGATGAAACATTCACGCTCGAATAACTCGAAACTTAGTGGACAGTTACCGATCGGTACTATTCAAGTCAGCAATCGTAGAACGAGGTGTCAATTTATCAAAACCGTTAACGAGTCGCCTGTTCATGAATCGTTGTCAAGTCGGAGTCGTACGCGAAGTTCCATTTGTCACATAGAGATAGAAACGAACGGAGAAAAACTACTTTCCGTGAACAAATCGCAATTCCATTATGTAGATATTTATAGACAGGTGTTTCTATAATGAATACAAATGATGCAGGTAGAATGGAAGGCTCGGGTGAGCCGCCGCGCTGCGCTGACGTGACGCGACTGGTATAATATCTCGTTAAAGTTTTGTGAACTGGGTTTCAGATAAGGTGGCAATGTGACATTGACAATGAACGTTGGTCGGAATCTAATCGAATATCTAATGTTATTTGAGCTGGGACATGTGCGTGCGTATTCAGTGGCTGGGCCCGATCACGCTCCGTAACACCAGTCTGCGCTGTCCGCACTTTATAAAGGGGGTGTGCACAAGCACGTGTATAAGCTGAACATCATCATTCACTGAATTTGCCCACTTTGAAGGTTCTCTTCAGAGTATCATTATCATTTGGATTCAGAAAAAAAAATTATATACCCGCGGACATTTTGGCAACAAATCCTAGCTGAAGGTTTTTTCATAACTGCTTATTAATAGATAAAGAAAATCGACATCCAGCAGTTATTAAATAATATTTTTGGAACCTCTTAACGGTAATGAATTTTTACATCCAAATTTCGCTATAATGTGACTAAATGACTAACTAATGCAATGTTGCCAGTATGCTGGGCACGCTGCCAACTGGTAGTGGGCTGGAGGCCTGGGGCATTTGGACTGCATGTGAGTCTGACTTATAGGTTGTCCAAATGTTTTTATTGTTGTAGCTGTAGTGTTGCATATAGTTCCTAGTATTTTGTTTTAATAAAGACAACCTCATATATGTGTAAAGTTACAATTTCTCTAACTTTCGCGCATTTCCGGACATTCAAAAGGTCGTAATCGCCAAGCGAAGCACGCATTGAGATTGAACTTTGTTTATATCATGTTTTGTTTTATTTCCCGTTAGAAGCTCCTAATTGATCTGAATCGTTCCCTTAATACGGATGGAATAGGACGGGCCGGAGAAACACGCTGCCTCCATTAGCATACTAGCGCAGTATGTATATGACCGGCATGCTTGTTGCCCTCAGTGCCACAATGCCGACTCGTGCACGGCCACCGGTCACGTCAGTAACGCGCTAAGCATGCCCATTAACAACTTGTATACAAAGCTTCAAAGCCTTGTCGCATTCTGACTCAGAAATCTACCTATTTGCCCTTTTGTTGGAGATGTGGACGCAGAGTACGCTTTTTGCATTTGGAATTTCAAGTTTTATAAGTAATTTATTTATTGCCAATGGTTTTGGACAATTCAAAGCTCTTCATTCTTGGGACGCTGACAACTACTGAAATTCTTTCACAATCAGATTACATATAAGTGAATGGCAGGTGGCAATGGTGAATTAGCGATCGGTTTGTGTGAAAAGCGTAAGAAATATTATTAAGACAAAAGTAGTCACTTAAATAGAAAATGTAACGTGTCCCTCTTGATAGGAATTTGATATTTAATCGTTATATTTTTATACACATATGTACATTATTAAGATATTTACGTTACACGCGATATGCGAGAAAATTTTCAGGTAGCGTGTTTGGGATTTAACTAAAGTTTAGAATCAATTTTTCTTATGAATTAAAGTGATATATTTTTCATTAATTTCAGGCCTTCAATACTTTTCGAGTTGAAAGTACTAACAACACATTTCCTACATGTGAAATGTCATATCACAGTACAAAATGAGTCAATTTCACACAAAGTCATTAGTGCGCCTCCCCCTATTTTCTAGCAGGAGAGTGGGACAAAGAGACGACTACGGGGCGGACGAGCAAGTTTAATCTAAAAATGCGCGCGGAATATTAAAACTACTAAAGTCGCACGCGTGCCATCGTCGCGCGTCGTCGCTAATCGCAGTGCCGGCATTCACCACAACCATTAGCGAGTGTATATTGCAGCTCTATGGGATCATATCACGAAAGGTAGGTATCATTGGGGAAATATTTCTAACGAGAAAATTTACGTGCACGTTTGTATTACGTAAACACAGCAACTTTATTTTCTAGCTGTGATTTAAGCCGTCATAAGGCAGTGCAACAGTAAAGTTTTTAATTAAACAGAGAAGGCGAAGGCAGCCTTGGCTTAACGACCGCATTTTTCTAGATTCCCTTCGCGCGTTCCGCTCCTGGGAAATCTCTTGGCACTGTACGAATAATTGCACAAATTAATAATGCGAAATCGGGAGACAGGCTGCGACGGTCCTCTTTTCATCAGCGAGAGTGGATTACATTAGCATAGTACGTAGTAGCTTAAAACGAGAGCGAACCAGTCCGTATTTAGTTATGATCATTACGTCGGGTCGTCGTTGTCTCGGGCGTTTAAGTCCGGCCGCACATTGTGAGATATATTCTAACTTTTAGAGATATTCTAACGCGCGCCGGACGACCTTCCGCATACCCAGCACACTATAATATAATAAGAAATTTCTATCTGGCGGTGATTCAACTATCCAGAACTAGTGTTACCCACGTAGGCAATGTTACGCTTTTTAGGTTACGCAGGATGAGAATCGTCGACGAGAAAATCTGAAAGGCTAACGTAGCAGACGGCCTAAGAACACTATTATTATATAAACTAGTGATTTTTATGCTATACTAACTACGCCCCTAGATTTCACACGCAATAACAAATTATGAAAAATGATGTTGATCGTAAGTATCCTAAATGTTATATCAGGACCTAAGATACGTATATTTCAAGTTTCATCCAAATCAGTGCAGCTTTTTCAGCGTGAAGGAGTACCAAACATACATACTTATAAACGTTCGCTTTACATAAAATTAATTTTATTCTTAAACGGGTTTTAGGCTACCTTAGCGTAAATTCGGTTACATCAGGCAGAGAAAAATTACGAAATCAGGCCCTGGGTTGTAGGTAACACAGCCGTCTGGTACGAATTTCTAATGGTGTGCAGAGTCTAGTACAAATCTATGGAGAGCGCGCCTTCCGAAATTGTAATAAGATAAATCGGCATCCAGCGAGAATCCGAAGCAGATATTCTTTTCAGAAAATGTCTAATGGCTTGCAGGGTCTAGAACAAAATGTAGAATTTCACAAACAGAAATTTCTTATAATGTTCGCCTTGACTTTAACGAGCTGTCGCTGCCGGGTAGTGTGGTAGTTTTTTAGATACAAGTAGGAAGCGAGTTAGGAGCACTTCGGACGCTTTTAATTGATTTACTGCAGGTGGAAGCGGGTTTTCACGAGTAAGCGCGGGTGGGGGCGAGCTGAAGCAATGTGAAACACGACGGAGGCAAGGATGCGTGTATTGTCTGGACTATACTAGCGGACCGGTCTCTGAGGTGCTCGGTTTGTTTGAAACTTGAGTTTATCGTTGAAGCTCCGAGCGGACGAAACGGCATTGCATCTACTGATGACAAAACAATCGTGTTGTCCAAGTTAAACTTAGAAACACTACACTACTGATAGGAAACAAACTATTGTGTTCATAAGAGTAACAAAGCTCGATATCTTGTGTTCATAGTGCAAAATTTTCCAATACATAATTAAGCGTATCATAATCGTTAATTCCCTGACTTAACAAGTCGTTATTTCCGTAATACTGGATCTACCTCAGTCGTTAATTATGTAAGTATCTCATAAAGGTGAGATGTAATATTCAAATATTTGCATCGTAGTTTTAACTGACTTCAAAATCGTATTGTATCGTAACTTTTTAACATAAGACATAGCTTCATTTTCGAAGTAACAATGCAATAGACGCTTTATGTACTCGTATATTGGCCAGCATACAAACAACACAAGGTCTTTATGGAAGAGTACTTACTTATAGCAACTTTTCCACAAGCTCGTGTCTTCCAGTAGCTAAGCTATAATTTGAAAAACTTTTCTTTAGACCTTTTACGCCACCCTAAACATCATACTAAAATTAGTAATGTATGTGTGCGTGTTTATTGCCAGGCAACCGGAAACAGCGGAACTGATTCTGATGAAACTTGGTACGACGTCTATTGCAGATAATCGTTCATATTGTACCTTTTTTTTTTTTTTAAATTTAAAATTTAACCTGTTTATTACCACAAAAAGTTATTTAAAATAATAAAATACAACGTCAAGCACTTAATCTAATACAAAGATTATGTGCGCCTGACGGTTCGCACACTATTACAATACTATATTATAACATATATTTTTTTTTTATTTTTTTTTTTTTTTAACCATACTCATATTTAGTTTGTGGATGAAGTAAGTGTCACGTCACCACACCTCCCATTGAATATTTCTCTCGTAATGAAATATTTTTTTAGTGTCCGCTTTAATTCCTTAATCTGTAGACCATGGACTTTTTCGATTAGATTCCTGGGTAAGCTATTCAAGGTGTGGGGCAGTGCGTTCGTCCACACCCTTCGTCCATAATCATTATTACATTTAGGTAAGTTATATACTGGCATATAGTCTAGATGACGAAAGTTATTAGGTCTAGTTTTTTTGTTTAGCATGTTTAGTTTATTATGGTACTGTGATAAATACCTGATCTGATACCTGATCATATATATGCGCGTGTTGGATAATTATTTATGATATTTAATGAAGATTTTCACTATAAACGCGACTAGGTACAAACGTACTAGTACTTAGTAGTGCTATACAGTTCTAGGTATAATTTATATAATTATGTGATTAATGGTTTTAAGAGAATACGAGCAATATTACTCTCATGTCACCTCTTATATAATTCTTACAATAATCAAAAACCTATCTAATACCTACAGCAAAAGCACACTGTAAATTTATAATTGGCTACCACAGATGTTCTAATGATACAGATAGTGCGTTTACACCTTAAAGCTTTGGATTAGCACAGGATAGTTTTTATTTCGATTAGTTCCTCACTAGTCATTGGGGGAGCAAAATTTAAAAGAGCTTCAAGCGAGCTTACCCTCTTTCTGAAACTAGTTTCTCATAAAATACATATCTAAACTCGACACGGTAAATAAGTACAGGCCCGAAGCATATATCTAAAAGAACACGAAAAAACTAATGACAGTAAATTATATATCCTTTAAAATTAAATTAATCCTAAACTACGTTTTGGCAATTCTAGCTCAGCGCTGGACTTTGGGTATAAGATTAGAGGGCAATATGCCAAGTCACAGGCCAAGTTTCGCAAATAGAAAATGCTTTCTTATATTCGAAAGCAAGTAGGAATAGAACTTAGCTTTTTACTACCCCTTTTATTACAATACACTAACACACATGACATTGGAACAGTTGAAGTGCTTTTAAAACGAATGTTTCATAGTAGCGTGTCAGGCCCCGTTAACCAAACTACGATAAGAAAAGTTGTCTACGTGAGTTAAGGCATCATAAAGTTGACTTTAAAAAAACTACAATAGTTAGTGTGCACGCACATAATTAATTTACGATTAGTTGTGTTGACATATAACACCGTATAGTATGTACTAAAGTTGCCGCGTATACTCGCTATTATTCGGTATTCGGCATTAATCGACATTTTTTTTTTATATTCGTCGAATACCGAATAATAGCTATTATTCGGCATTCGGCGAATAGTCGTCTAAAATAAACTTTTATCGAACAAAAAACTAATGAGTTAAAAATAATCAAATTTTATTATTTTCCTAAATAAAACAATACACAGTATTAATTATTATCTGTAATATGTGCCTGTGCCTATCATATTCATGAAATTAAATTAGTTAATAATAATTAAATGAAAAATTAAATGACTACGTTACATATATGTAGGTATGTATGACATGAAACAGATTTCCTTTTCTCACAACCTTAGAAGAAGTTAGAAATATTCTTAATATGCCTTATTTATGTCGAATAGTAATGTCGAGTTATTCGACTATTCGCCAAAGTGAATGGCGATTAATCGGTATTCGACTATTTGCTATAACAACTATTCGCGGCAACTCTAGTATATACATAACTAGGTTACCCGGCCACGAATTCGCCTGCGTCGCCTTCGTACAGTACTCAAATTAGTAATTTTATCATTCTGTGGGTTACGAATTTTTTTAATAAACAAATGACTAATAGGCGGACAAACAGATTCCCAATTCGATACTGTTTATGTAAATATTGCTTATAATGTATGTATATTACTATCGGTCCCTTGGGTCGCCATATTAAGTACCAAAATATCCTATCGTAATAGCAGTATTATTATTGCTTGTAAAGATCTTGACTTTGACCTAGACCTATAGGCTAACCTAGAATTACTGGCTCTCATGGAAAGCTGTCGAAACACACCCTTAGGTGCTTGGCGACAGATTTTCTACTTGAGGGTGGTAGCTAGCCAGGCGGGCATTCGCTTAATGCCGTTCCACCATGCTACAACAACTCCTAGAACAATAGCCGGGACCGACTGCTTTCACATTCATAGGTACAATGTTTCCCTGCACCCTTGAAATCATGGATCTTGGACACACGTCTACACGCCTGAAGCATCCAAAACCCGTACGGGACAATTATGTTCTGACCATGTTAACTCTTTGATTTCAAAAAAAAATGTTGGGTATATCCAATTATGAATCGCTCAGGATTCTGTTCTAACCTTGAGTAACGTTACTGCAACGAAAAGAAATATATCAGCACACTTACCTCTTAGTATTTGGTATAGGAAGACTTTGATGTGATCTGCAGACAGGTGTTGTGGAGAGACGATGATTTTGTGGAGGTCGCTCTGTAGAAGCTCGGTGATCACGTAACTGTTTTATACTCAAGTTCAGAAAATAATATACATTTTTATGCACTGGCTATAACATTTAGTCAAAAGAAGTGTTATATAAAGATAAATTAGAACATAATTTTCATATGAAAAGCGATGAAAAGCTATGCTTTCTAAATTTTACATAGGTTTACCGCTATCGCCTAAGCAAAAGGCATACCTTTTGCCTAGGCGATAGCGGAAAACCGCAATGATATAATTTGAAAAGTTTGTACCTGATCAAAATTATATTACATGCACACATAAGACTAATGACGACGAGTTTCATGTTTTTTTTTCTTCCCAAATGCCAGTATAATTTATTTAGCGCCGAATTTTCAACCGTCATAAAGTAACTTACTTCTATGATAAAGTATAATGAAGAGAAATTTTAATGAGCAATACGTGGTCGTGGTTATGATTATTAATGTTCTCTTTGAATTTAGTCGGGTTATCTTTGATTGTAAACGTAAAAGTCCCGTCAATTGAAAACCCAGGCCTTAGTATTATGTATCATGCTAATTATCCTGTATTTAATGTGACATTCAGCAGCTGAACAAGCAAATAATTGTGGGTGCAACATGAAGGCCCTCAACTAAAATGTAGAATTATTATATACCTACCTATATATCTACAAGTCTGTATACGTATACCTGAGTTTAACGGAGGTTATATTACTTTAGAAACTTTTGCTCATCACCGGAGATTAATATATATTTATTAGTAGGTAAAAGGTCCCATATCTATATACTGCTAAGATCTCCCGGTGGCGCTGCGCTGGTCATCACAATACTTCATTCACTTACGTCTTCTTTACTAATTTTTAGACTACATTACAGCCAAATTTTTCTAGCCCAATAACAGTAATTCTTGCACATAGTTTTGCAATGACAGCATATCTGACATATCATATTCAGATAGGTATTATATCGGCAACAAAACCCTGGATCGATATTAGAGAGTTTAGAGACCAACGATCTCTAATATAAAATTTCACTTAAACATTTCTTTCCACACCTATAAATTTTCAATCAAATCAGTAACGCGCTCGAGTGCGTAAAGTTACAGATATGAAAAAAATAAATAGGGTATTAATACAAAGCATCGTGTTTACATAAACGGCTCACACACCCCACGCACAATTTCGCCGGAGGCATAAAATGAAACCACGCCGAGACCAAAGCTAGGCTCCTGACAGGCAGGCCGTAACTTTGCAACACAGAAACAATGTAAACAGTGGGTTATCTTATAAAGAATGAATGCTACGAGAGTAAGACGTCTATGAATATGACTGACAGTTTGAATTTAGCGTAAGATTTTTAGGAACCGAGATCCAGATTACACTGGAAATTTGGCGGGTTAAATTGGTAAGATGAACAGGACAAAAACTGAGCACCTGTTCAACTTCGGTAGTACATCCAATTTTTCCCACATAACCTGAAATCTTAGTTTTATGATCCTAAAGGAAGTTGACAATGACTGGGGAGTGAGGAATATGATAAGGGTAGATGAAATGGCGACCAGTACGTATATCATGTAATTTCGTTAGCAAAAATTTCTGATTTAAATCGTCATTTGGACAAATCTAGACAGCAACCATACCCAACTGCAATCGAAACATTGACCTTTTAAATACATTATTGAATTTTGGGCATTATTGAAGCCCGAAAACTATGATAAATATATACATTTATGTTGGGTAACGAATAGTATGAAAGGAGAATGTATATTTCAGTTTCGATATCACACTGCGTGAAAAGAAGAGTGTGAGTACTGCTGAGAATATTTTTTCATTATTTATATGATTATGCTGAGACGGCAAAACCGTTGCCTGATGGTAAGCATCACGTCTGTCCAATACAGTTACAGTGTCACCATTATGTGTGACAATGCACTGTGGTCGATACTTCGAGAAATTCGTTTTTATGTGTCAATTGCCAGGTAATTCACTTGCTACAGTGTTCTTGGAGGTAGAATATCTGACACTGCGGTGGTACCCACCAAGACGGCATCTTGCTGAAGCCAGAGGCTATCACCTGGTTTAAGTATAGGGTAGATCAAGATACAAGAAAATTAAATAATACAAGACCATGGTATCATGTTACGGTGATCCCACTTAGCGTGGGTTAAGGACACGAAAAATGAATCTATATTTGACAACTAGTCTATATACCACATGTATAGGTACCCAAAGTTATTTTTAACTATAGCTGTGTACTGAATATGTGAAGTCTATAATTTTGACATTATTTCGGGAGTTGTTTTCGATACTCAGAAGCATCAAAGAACTTGAATTACTGCTAATATTTGTAGGTGGCGTTTGAGCCGCCTACGCGCCGAAGGGTGGCTCCAGTTGCGTCCCACCCTGTAACTGTAGGCCTGAAGGCCCAAGATTAGGGATAATGCTGCGTTCGGATACGACAATGACTTATTTTGCGCAAATAAACATGTTTGGAAAGGCCCGTTACGCCACTACGTGGGATAAAAGCTGTCCTAGATAATTTATAAGCATTATGTTTTGTCATAACAGGTTCTTGTCCTTCTTCATATGATTTATAGATAGGGCTAATGTATGCAAAGCGAATATCACATACAAGTACAGTTCAAATTTTTCATCTCGAGCGGGAATCGATCCCGCTCTCCCAGTTTTACAAACTGAGTGTCTTAACCGATCGGCCACCGAGTTCTTTTTTATTTTTTTTTATTTATAAATCTACACTCCATAGACTCCAGTGTCCGTGACTTTTTTCAATTATCGAACTGTATAACTCTGTACAATCCAGAATTTTACTGTTAGTATCAATCAAGCCATATTGATGATTGGTATGGTAAGAATTACTCTTGCCCATTATTTCTGGGCGGCTATAGCTATGGACTGCGGTGCCGCAGGTCCATAGTTCCATCCCCCCCGCTGGGTTGACCACCGGTAGATGGGAGGGTATTTTTCGATTGCTCAAAATAATGTTATCTCAAATGATTAAGCAATCTGGTTCAACAAATTATTATAGCGATTACTTGTACGCCATGGAGTACCATGGACGTGATAAGCAAGGCCTTGAAAGTTAAACGTAATCATGGTTACTTTACATGCAGGACGCATTCGTCTCTTCTCATCGAGTCATATCAGTTTAATCTCCAAACTCATAGCAACTTTTGAAACAGTGATGGCTCAGTAGCATTGGCTATGGACTGCCGCGAAGCAGGTCCATGGTTCGAATCTCGCCACGGGCTTGAGCTTCACCGCATGGTGGAACGGTAGGTGGACCTGGCTAGCGACAACCTCAATTAGAAAATCTGTCGCCAAGCACCTAACGGTGTGTTCCGGCAACAGTCCTTAAGAGCCAGTGAAATTACTGGTACATGAGACTTAGTATGTCTCAAGGTGACGGGCGCAGTGCAATTCGTGACTTGTGTCGAAATGCATATGTTATTAAGCAAAGGTTAGTCCGCTTTAAATCAGGTAGCCCTCAAGCATGTTCCGTCACAATAACATAAAAAAAAATATCCTCGTTGCCAAATGGCACTCAAAACAACCTTTTGAACCATATTGTGCAGCCATTTGAAATGTTCGCAGGCTATTTATTTGGACTAAATGGAGGAATGCCAAAAAAATATAATAATAAAAAATTTGGTGATTCCCATAAAATAATTTTTTTTGACGTTTTTTTTCTTCTGTTGTAAGAACGGTATAAATTCAGCTTTGAATGCCTGCCTGGCTTTAGGCTTACTTCTAATGTATCTGCTTCCCAGAAATCTATTTTAATACAATTTAGTCCTCTAGTCCCATATTCATATTTGGGTCGAAGTGTTAGGCAAATATCAAAACTTCGGGTTACGAACCTTCCCGAAAACTCATACCGTTAACGAGTTAGAGACTCGTGACATACGCACGGACGGACAGACAGAAAGTGAAGTCTCACTAATAGGTCACTAACTTAACGTTAACTCACTAATACTTACTCACTGTCCTTTGGGTACAAATCCCAAAGAGTGACCAAGTGTCAAACGGATACACGGTAAGGACGTACTGTATCCAATATTTAATAGTCCCCATTGTCTCGTATGGAACGCTAAAAAAAATTAACAAAAAATCTTCAACCATCAAATACGCATTATAAGGGATAACACAAATTCTCAAAATTAAAACTGCTCGTCATATCTCACTCAAATTTATATGGGACAACGCGACAAGCATCAGCTTTCGAACATAAAAACTTATGTAGGTATGACCTAGGTGTACAGATTTTGTTTTTTTTTTATGAAAGATTTTCAGATTTAAAAGGGGTATTTTAAGAGTTGATAAGGTAACACACATAAAAAAACAGCCGAATTGAGAATCTGCTCCTTTTTTGAAGTCAGTTCAAAATATATAAAAAAAAAAAAAAAAAAAAAAATATATGGCACGCCTGTAACTCTCAAAGTGGTAGGCAGAGGTCTCTAAACACAGATATTGATACAGACCCTCAACTCCATGAATATCAATTCTTGCAGTAGGTACCTATAGTTACTTAGTGCACGTTCAACCGCTTCAGGCCCTCCGTTCATTTCCTACATCATACAGTTAGGTTGGGCCAGGGCCGTCTCCGTTATCGCTGTTATCTGCAACACGCGCGCCCCCCGCCGGCCATTATCGGAATTACAAGAGGAATCGTGAGCGAGCACTTGTTGCGAGGAACCGTTTATAACTCATGTCGCGCGACTTGAATTACGATTAATCCTGGAATACTATCAACCCTATATAATAGTACCCTCTTTGCTTTTCAGTACATATATATACCTTCATAATATGCTAACTTTCGGAAATTATTAGCTCCTAACTTTTATGCTTCGTTGGTCGAGTGGCTATAAGGCCTCGCTTTGTAATCCCGAGGTATGAGATCGCTTCCCGGGTCGGATAGTTTAAGGGAGACTGAGAAAGAACATTTAAGGGGTTTTCTGGCATCTAAAACCGTGCCCGGTCAAAGTCAATAGGTTTATCCCCTAATACTACATGGAACAATAATCTGGCTAAACGTGTTTAGGCACCCCTGCCGAGACTAAAACATGTCTAGCTAAACGTGTTGAGACACCCCTACCTTTGCCTACTCTTCACAGATATACAAGTGTGTGACTAAATATAGCGTAAACTTATCAATAAATGTCTGAAGCGAGCGCGACTTCCACGAAATTTTCTAACCAAATAGAAAATCTTTTATTACGAATGAAAATAATAAACAATGTGAAACAAGCGGATCTCTTTAAATAGCAAAACAGTGTCAGCAATAAAATAACACACATAAAAGGCGACGGGTAGACATATCAGCTTATCTACAACACTCTATGAGTTCGAACACCCATAGAGGACACGAAAGGCTTTAAATAACCGCAGTAAAAGCTATCACCCTATGACAAGGCTACATTCACAATAATTCTATCTAAAACACAGGACTTGGCAGTAACCACGGACGCATTAGAAACTTCTTTGCACGAAACAGAAACCTTAGTTAATTGCCATAGTAGGTAACTATGAAAATACTGTATGGCGATTTATATAGTGTAGTTTTTAAGCTGTGATTGACACAAACAAAAATGTCTGATTTCACGGTTTATTGCAATGCGAATCCCTAAATAGAGTCAGGTCCAACTCGCACTTGATCAATTTTATAACAATTAAAGCGATTGTTTGCTGTCTTGCTCTTTGGAGTTATATAAATATAAAATTTAATTAACTACATACCTACAGTGCTACAAGGTTCTTTTGGCGTTAGAATGACATTGACAGGGGGGCGTTAGTTGTTAAATAAATGGCAAAAATTGTATTGAGCGAACTGTCAAAGAGCGTTAGTTCCAATTTTGTCCATGTGCTATATATCTTTGTCGCACTGTATGAACCTCGTAACTACATTATAGCAGAAAAAATATTTTACATGTTAACTTTAACAACCCCTTAAGGTTTGTAGTATTTTTTTTTTTTCGGAATCCACACCTATTGAAAATCTACATCCTGCTGGCAAACTCTACTAAATAAATAATAATCTATTAAAGTCAGTGTCATACTCGTACTTCATGAAATCCTAGAACTCCATTTTTATTTACTCCATTGCTTTTGAGGGTAGGAAGTCTGTTATCTATTGTAAATGATAACAGTAATGATAACAGTGGGGGTTGCCATCCACTTCCGAATCTTCTGGTCTGAACGATTTTTGACAAAACTGCGTAATATGATACTTTTCATTCCGATTTACTGAGTAGTTCCCGAGGAAGCGCGATATCGCCATTTCCACGCATCATCAGGAGCAAAAATATTTCAAAATGGAGACCAAACGTTTTGGTCACTTCAGCAACGTCCGCCGCGGTCATGAGTTGGATGGGTGACCGCTGGTGACATTACTGCTGAGCGCTTCGGAGGGCACGTTAAGCCGTCGGTCCCAGTTGTTGTCTTAGGATGATAATCGTTATAGTATGGTGGTAGGGCATTTTGCGAATGCCCGCTTGGCTAGCTACCACCCTCAATTAGAAAATCTGTCGCCAAGCACCTAAAGGTGTGTTCCGGCAGCTGTCCTTGAGAGCCAGTAATTCTAGGTTAGTCTGAACAACATCTTCGACCACATCATCACTTACCATTAGTTGAGATAGTGGTCAAAGGCTAACCTATCAGACATGAAAAAAAAATTAAGACTTATTATAAAGTTTAAAGAAAGGCAACTTTCCGAAATACCAGTGTGCAATTCAAAAGAAACTATATTATGCCACGATAAAGTTGCAAAATCATGTTCACTTGCGCGGTATAAATATCAGATATATGAAACGCCTTTAAGAGTATCAAATATTCTCACTCTGGGATTATCAGACACCCTCTAAAGTGTAAATTATACTAAAAATAAACTTCAAACGCGATAAAATAGGAGCAAAATAAGGAGTCAAATTGAGAAGAATTCGAATGGGATCCCTCACAATAATGACATATCTAGCATCAGGCCCGTACCCGCATACGCCACTTTGGAGGGATTCACATTATAGGAATGATCAAAGGGAGGGTTCCGAGATAGTGTAGGCACGAGTAATACCGCGGGTCTCGAGTCACGTAGTGGTCTGTGGTCGATTGGCTAATCTGGCTCGATTCGACGCGGGTTGCCTAGATGCGGTAGCTGTCCTTGGTGAACAGTTTCCCGTTCTACTTCATATTCGTATCGTATCGTAAGATTCCCTATAGGTTACCGATCTCAATTTCGATCATACCTGATAAAGACAAGTTTTGGTGTTGAAACACGAGTAATTTTACACTTTCATGCCATTTATTGGAATATAATAAATAAAAGTTCGGCATGTCTTGCCTATGAAGGCGTACAATATTGAAGCCATGTCTTAATTACAAATAAAAAAACTCCAGCACAAATTTAAAATAATATCATAACATAATAAGTATCTTGGTGATAAAAAATCATAATTTTTAAACATAAATGTCATGCAAAATTATTCTAATTCATTGGTAATAAACTGTAATTTACAATAGGTCACAATTATAAATTAAAATTTGTCATTAAAAAATCCCGAATATCGAACATTTTTGTACTAATAAATTCAAATTCAAATTCAAAATCATTTATTCAATTTAGGCGTCTACGACGCTCTTATGAAGGTCAATTACAAATTTTAATATTGAAATATTCTACATTGTACTGCCACGTTCAGCAAAAAAAAGGTTTATAGAGCCACTGCGAGAAGAACGGGCAAGAAACTCGGGGCCATTCTTTTAAACGTCTTTTTACAATGTGTTATAAACAATATAATACAATTATTACAATATTTGTTTAAATTACGTAGGAGACATGTGATGGCTTGGCAGAGGTGGAATTTTCCAAGCATTTTTGTCGTTTAAGTAATCACAAACTGTGTAGTAGGATTTCCTCATCAAAATATTTTTCACGTGCAATTTGAATTTTCCTTCTGTGAGCATTGTAATATGTTCGGGAATTTTATTATAAAACCGCACACAATTACCTAAAAAGGACCTTTTATTTGTCTTTGCTAATCTAAAACATGGTACCGTTAATTTATATTTGTTCCTAGTGTTGTAATGATGGTTGTCACTGTTTAATTTAAATTTACTCAAATTTTTCCGAACATACATAATATTTTCAAATAATTATAAATAGTAATTTGAATAAAATAATATTTAACTCCTCCTACCTAAAACTTTGGAAGTTTGTCAAAAATGAAGGGTGCCATTTTCACTACGCTTTTTCGCATTCTATGAGTACAAACATACTATGTTATTGTCACGTCTATATCTCTGAAAATTTTAGAAAAGAACCAGGATTTTTGTAAGCAAATAAGGATATTCCCAATAGATACATTAACGGAAGTGTCAGAATTGTATGTCACTTAAAATTAAGACACGCAGTTTTCTGTTGCCTGTGCACCAAACATGGTCCTAATGCAGCGTTTTTGTAAGAATTATTTATTTTCTTCCGTATCTGAGGTTAAATTATTAATAGAATTAAGCCTCAGATATGGAAGAAAATAATGCCGTAGTAGTAAGTGCATATAAAGCATACGATAGTTAACTTATTTTTTTTATAGGTGTACGATTAGATTTTTCCAATTTAATATTTTTTTCTGTAGTTAGTCCAAGAAATTTAGCAATGTCAACTTGATGAACCTATCGATTATTAGAGCACAAAAATGGCTGATGTTATATCACAAAGATTTTTTATATAGTTAAGAATTGCAATTTATTGATCAGTCAATCTCGACAAGTGAGTTCATGCGAAAACGATATATAAAACCTATTGAAACATCAAGAATCTTATTTAATCGATTGATAAGACCACCAAGAATACAATAACTTAGCCATTAATTCTCTATAAATACGATCGTTAAGCTGAAACACTCGCAAGTCCCGAGACCCGAAGAGTAATAAAGATATTTCATAACTTCGATTCACGCTCTCGTGCGATGAATGGACAACCACGTTGTATAATCTTTGAAGGTTACGATATTTCAGCAGATATTTATGAAACAGGATTGAGAACAATGTTGTTTTGAAGTTTTGGACAGTCTTTGTCCGATGAACAGTGAAACAAAACGCGAAAGAGGAAAATACTCAAGTGTAATAAATAATCAAAGAACATTTATTTCCTATTTTTTATACTAGGTAGAACAGTGAAGAAAAACAATTTTGAACAGTAAAAAAAAATTTGAAGCGTTGATGGCTCAGTGGCATTGGCTATGGAGTGTCGCGCAGCAGGTCCATTGTTCGAATCCCGCCGCGGGCTTGAGCTTCACCGCATGGTGGAAGGGCATTTTGCGAATGCCCGCCTGGCTAGCGACCACCCACCCTCAAGTAGAAAATCTGTCGCCAAACACCTAACGGTGTGTTCCGGCAGCAGTCCTTGAGAGCCAGTGAAATTACAGGCACATGAGACTTAACTAATATGTATCAAGGTGACGGGCGCATTGCGATTCGTGACTTGTGACGAAAATGCATCTGTTATAGGCAGAGGTTAGTCCGCTTAACATCAGGTGGGCCTCGAGCTTGTCCAGTCACAATAACATTAAAAAAACATTCGTTTCAAATAAGTTAGACGTATTTATGACGTAAAGTACTTAAGTAAATAAATACGATCGCTCGCTTCGACACCAAAATGATGATGCAAATATTTTCAGCCAATATTAAAAATAATTTCTGGACAAATATTTGATTCAACTCTATTTTATTGACTCTACGGAAGTATCAGCTGTAAAAGGTTAACAAAATCCAATTAAGGCACAGAATATGTAACTAAAGGATCGCAGAAAACACTTATTAATACGTATACTCATAACATAACGATTAGTTTCTCAAATTAGGGCAATTATAGTTTTCTTATGTAAAAGTTTATTTATAAACGATACCAAAAGTTTATATATACACGATACCTTAAATTCTTCAAGGTCGGGTTTTATTTTTAAAGGACCCTAAAGTGTTTAAGTATAATATTTTCATCAGTAGGTAGAATAATAAAACAATAAAATCCTAAGATTTCTTTTAAATGATAACGTTAATTAAAACAGTTCAAGAATTCCTGGAAACGTAAAGTCAATGGCACGCCAAGCTAAGTTCTGATTTAATTTGATATTTTGAAACTGATATAGTGGTATAGTTACATTTTTGGTCGTTTCCGAGGCTCGATATGGCGCGCGCGACTTTGGGGCTGCGCCCTCGTCGTGGTAATTATTTACGAGGGGCCCGGGGGCTCCGCCCCCGCTGATCCCGAGCGGACCCCGACTGGCGCGACAAGCCGATATATTATTACGTGTGTATCGGACACAGTTGGTGGTGGTTTTTAGTATCGATCTATTCACATTGGGAATTTAACCTATACCTACGTCAAAAACAATTAATATTCCTAAAATAAAAAGATGCCAAAATATTATATATTGAAACCGTTCCAGATTCTATGCGTTTCAATTGGCGTCTGCGGCAGCACGCAATTTTTTACTTTAATTGTAAATCTAACAGTAGAATATATAAGGCTTGTTTTAGTTACCAATTTAGTGTACTGCCTTGCCTTATTTGTGTTCATAATATTCAAGTGTTCACACAGCATTTCAAGGCCCCTAATGGAAACGCTTGGTAACAAAATGCAACTTTTCATTGTTTTCTTGTAACCGATTATCACAATTAATTTTTATGTGATTTGTATCACGTACCCATTTCAAATGAAACTTCAGCAAACAAGGGAATCGTTAATTAAAATTGCCGTCCTAGAAGCGAGTTATCTTTCAGAACTCTTATAACACAATACACGGAGCGAGAATAGGGAGCAAACTAGCAAATAAAGCGCAGAACACTTGTGTTTACTGTCTCTGCTCATGGCTATAACATAAACGCATACGGGCACGAATGTGTACATGCACACAAAGCCCGGATGCTCTGCAGCTGTGCACCTAAACTCCCCGAACGATCGCCCTGCCGTAGCCGAATGTACGAGTATCTTCAATGCATTCGTCCGACAAAAAACATTCACTATACATAATATAAAAGCGACAGAAAAAATACTCTACTTATCTCTGCGTAGATTGGACGAGCAAGTTTGTTATCGATCATTTTTCACGACCGATAAATCATTTGTCACGCTCCGTATGTTAACACTTAACAGCCCTATATTCTTGAACCAGTTGTAGCTTTAAAAGCACTGACCAAGTCGGCTTCCTATTTCATGGGAATAAAATAAGATAAAAGAGTATTTGTTACTTTCGGATACATTCCTGATTTTGCATATTAATGCACGTGCTTTTGATTGAACGCAAGGTCTAAGATACGAACGCAACGTGGTTTGCAAAAAGAAATCTGGATAAACTCTGACATACAAAAAGTAAGCAGTTTTATCCGTCCAAGAACAATAAATTCCTATTCTCTGTCCCCGCCTTCGTGAAACTTACGTAAGCCGCGTAGGTTTTCCTTCTAAGGTATTTGCGAAACCGTTGAAATGAGCAAGTTTAGCGAACATTAGCGAGTTTGGCCGGGCATTGTTCACCGGGAGCTCCAACCGGGCCCTCAACAATAAGCACTCCGTCACAGCGCTGCAGTCGCACACACAATGATCCTAATATCCGTAAAATACATGAATATTCTCTTGAAATGCTTATTACCCCACGGGGCAATGAAATTAAGGAGAATGTTGAAGTGGAACAGAGCAACATAAATTTTAAGCGGAGGCGACGTTGAATGTTAATTTACGGTGTCCTCAAACAGCAATATTTGTAACTCGTTTTAAGGTACAGAAATGTGAGAACTTGGCCGAATAAATTAGCAACTCAACTGGTTGTATTAAAAAGGTTTTAATGTCGCTTCATTTACATAGTGCACTAAAGGATACGAAACGAGTTTAACAAATAAATACTCTTCTGAGATCAAGCATGGTATTGTTACACGAGTTACTCGTAAGTACTTACCCACTACGTTGACTATAGAGATAACCAATGAACTCTATGAAATACGTGTAAGTGTTATATATATTATATTGTATAGTATATTTGACGGTATATTGTTACGACGTCCTCTACATCTTACGAGGGAGGTGAGAAGGTGACATTGACGGATCATCGACACTGCTATATTGAACACAACCGGTCGCCGCCTCTAATCTGTCATATTTGCATACGAGTACTTAACTACAAATGTTCTACAATCGTGACTTGAATAATTAGAAGAATTACTACATTTGTAACTAACTTACTTTAGAAGACCACCCGCCCTATTCATAGAGTAATTGTGAAGTATCTAAATCTTACAAAATGGTGCTACAGTAGGAAGTGCCCTCTCTATAGTACCCATTGTGACGTAAATGACAGCAGATACATTGTACTGTACTGTATAAGCCGGATTGTCCACTACTGAACACAGCCTTCACCATTAAGGGGTGATTTACCAGTCCTCACGCTTGGCAGGCGTCTTGAGGATCGAAGTGAAAAGTAAGAGTTCCTCAGCAGGCGCTTCTGCCCACCTTCAGATATTTTACACTTAATCGCCTCTTACGATATCCACGGGAAGAGATGGGGGGGTGATATTCTAGCCCAGCAATTGACAGACAGCAGACACATACAAATCTATTTTTTTCGATAAATTTAGGGGCTAGTTAGTCTTCAATTTATCCAAAGAATCCTCTTGAGTTGACTTTAACAATAGGTCTAAAATTCAGTTATTAATAAATATTTTTCAATTCGGTATTCCAATCTGGTGTGCGCCGTCGGGCGGGCAAATGGCGGACACGTAAATCGTAAACATCCAATATTGGAGATGTACTGGTGCGGCACTAAATGAGGAATATTTAGAAGGCGATAAAGGACATTTGTCGAAGCGGCCTGGTGCGAATGACCACTCTGAAGGTCGGTACGTGGAAGGGAGAGTTTGATATATGGTCTTCGCGTCGACGCAGTGGACAAAATGGTATACAGCTTTAATGTTGAACCAGTAATGTATGTACCTACGACTACATCTGTATAGAAATAAATTTCACGACGAAATGCGTAAAGGAGATGATAACATGCTGAGTAGTTAGGTGTTCCTAATCAGAAATCGTTCAATCATCATTTTAATTCTTACACTCTTTTGTTTGTATATTTATAACTAGCTTTACGGGCGCGGCTCCGCCCGCGCGTGTCGGTTATCGCGCAAAAACATTAACCTATTTTTGCGCAGTTGGATAAAAACTATCCTATGGTTTTTCCCGGGTCTCAAACTATTTCCATACCAAATTTCCATGAAAGCGTGACAGACAGACAGAGTTACTTTCGCATTTATAATAATATATAGTACTGATAAAAATAATTTTAAATACAGGCAAAAGCATTTTCAGTGTTATCCAAAACAATAGTTAGTTAAAGCTGATTCTGCTCAAAATCATGTGTAGTTTAAACTGATATAATTATTGGTGATTCTTTACTAGATATCCGAGCACACCATTCGATGTCATTGCAATTAAATTGCATATACTCAATTAGTGTCAATCTTCAAAGGTACACTAAGTGCTTAATCACAGCATAGATATATAAAGAAAAACTTAAATCCAGCCAGCATCGATAAAACTTTTTTCATTGAGTCGTAGTGCCTCTGTTCCACTTGATTACTTCCAATCAGTGGCGAAATAAAAACTCCTCGCTTCAACCGTGGCTAAAAGGAACAGGGTCAGGTGAGAGATAATCCCGAACGATGTGTGTCATTCGTCGTCCCCGATCTTTTTGTACCGGTCATCTGTCAACGTCATTCCGTTCATCGGGCACGTAGCGGACATCGGATTCCGATACACGTTGATCCTTTAATCCACGGTTTGTATGTTTAATCTTCAAATCGGATACGTAATCGAGGCTGATTAAATATTCTACAAGAGCGATTCAGAGAATGTATTAAGCCAGGGATTGTATGAAAAATATTGCTGCTTAAGTAGATAGAGACAGAAGATTATATAGGTAAGGATGAGTTTGAAGGGGACAGTTACTGCCACTGTGTAGGGTTCAAACGAATTTTAATGAATATTTGATATTTAATAAGTGACGACGGAAGTTTCGGGTAGGAACGTAACGCAGGAGTAACGAAAGCCGACGTTGATGAATAGGGTTCGCAGCCGAGGAGTGGAAGGGCGTGAGTCACGCGAAAATAGTGGAACGAACGCGTTATACTTTTATCCTCTTAATCTTGACGTAAATCACTTGCTGTGCTTGTAAAAAATACTTATAAACCTTTACTTTCTTGAGTGATTATAAAGTATGTATGATAAGTGAGGAAGAACTGCTCAAAAACCTTTTCGGTTCCACGGAATTCACGATATCGATAGGAATGTGCTGCATATAATTATAACCGAGAAGTTTGTAGTTTGGACTCGCACAAAAGAAATAACTACAAAACTTTTACAATAAAGAAACTTTTTCAGCGATTAGATGTTTGATTTCGAAATAAACGTAAAGGGAATGTAAAACACGACCATAATATTCAGCGTAAACAATTGTATTGAACTAAATCGCGAACGTTTACTTGTAACAAGAAAACTTTTTGATAGAATCGACAATGAAGAACAGTTATTAAGAGGCGGGAGGCGGCGCGGCCGGCGCACGGCGATAGCCCGATACCGAAGAATTTCCGTTCCGCGAAACTTCCCTTCCCGCACCCCCCGCCCGGGATTACGGAAACAATGGAAATGAACTGAAAAGTGCCATCCACATGTTCTTGTTATTCCTCTCACTGACATTTCCATTCCAAAATGGCCACAACTTTCAGAGAACTTGACCTTTGTAACTATTTTACTGAACTCCATTTGTACATTTCTAAAGAATACAAAATTTTATTCTACGACACATTTCAGATATTAAACCTAAATAATACACGGACGGTATTCGAGAAAGGCAGCCAGTCACCAAACTTAGCAATACCAACAATTTTTGAGTAGTTATTACAAACATTTGAAGTCCTGGCCGCGCATTCGCTTTTATTACGCGTTTAATATAAATCAGTTTTTACAGAACACGAAAACCAGAATAGAGTGAAGCGACCAAATTGGTAAATTGGCCGTATCGTAGTTGGTCAGCTGGGACGGGTTGTATCGGCAACGGACATCATGGCCTGAACTGTGTCGACCGCAATCATTCTGAGTAACGAACTCCGCTTGAGGTCGCACTATGCACGGTGAAATGTTTCCTTCTACGAGTACATTTCAAATATCACTCGACGGCTTCGTAATTTGAAAAGCGAGGTACTCGTGTATATTAAAACTAACGAATACGGGCGGTGGTAGCAAGTTGGCATTCAATGTGACGTGAGATCTCTTCATTATGGAACAGACGACGAGGAAGGCACAGTACACATATTGAGGTACTTATAATAATAATATCTTTATTGAAAAACTTACATTGCACAGAAGTTATTGAAACTCTGCCTTTTGCTTTAGTAAAAACTGTGTTTCAAAAGGCAGTCTCTCCCATATATTAATATCAAAATTTAACAAAAAAAAACTAATATAAGTAAGTTATACAGTAGATACAATTAATTTGTTATATAGGACAAAGTACTAACCTAGCATCAAACGATCTGGAGTAACAAAATTAATTAACACTGTAGAATATTATATCGATATAACTATGTGACTATAAAATCTTCAGTAATCATATGAAATAGTTCTGTTATAAAAATATTAGTGACTATGACTAATGATTACAATATCAATTATTACGGTTATATGTAAATAAGTACTGTTATATTAATGCAAATAATATACATTTAAAAACTAAATTAATTTTAATAATTAATATTTATTTTACGTAATAGTATAGTAATAGTTTGTGTTATGTATACGTGAGTGTGTGTCTAAGTGTGTGAGAAAATGAGTTTGTGTTTATGTGTGTATTTCGGTTTACTTACGAGTTTTTACTGTTTGGAAGGAATTAATATTTTTATTGTATAAGTGACGTCACCCGCGTTCTACCCGTGTGGAAAACAAAGTGCAAATCTGGATATGCATCTGGCCGCAATATGTATCTAACTTATTTCAATCCTATCGGGCAAGTTTCCAAGACTTCGTCGAGACAAGCGGAGCGCACGGAAGGCCACGCCAGAACTGATCTCACGAGCCCCTGAGCCAAGAAGCCACTGGGTCACCTCTTGCCAAGTGCACGCTTAATTAGATACTTTAGGTTCAACGAGAGAGAAGGTTCAGTATGTTTTTTTTTTTTCAGGTTATATTCTATCATTATCTCAGAACAATAGCCTTGAGCCGATCCATTCCCTTGGAAGTTCACAGTTGTTTATCGCGCAATAAATCATTAATAGTTCAATTTTACAAATTATTGGAGCACAAAATATTATGATCCGGGCGGGAATCGAACCCGCGCCCTTCGATTGCAGGCCGGATGCCTAAACCACTCTGCCACCTGGGCACTCTTCGTGGGAAACTTCGTGCCCCATTGTATTACTTTAACCGTCATAGGGAACGGTGAGCGGCCAACAACCAGACTAGACTAGACTTCATCTGATCGAGTGCTTTTTCAAACACTTAACTCTCGGAATTATACCTACCCTTCTATTTTTCTATATATGATTTTATATATTATTATATTTATTCGCGTGCAAAGCGATAGTGCTTGTAATTTCATTCTTTATTAATAGTTGTTTGGTGCCTAATTTAAAACGCTGAATACTACTTCAAGTTTACTATTCCACTGTTTACTTCACCTATATAACTTGATTCATATTAATGGTCAATATAAAATATTAGACTAGTTAAGATTGCGAAGGGTAATAATGCCGCGGGCGATTAATCATATAACAACCGACAGTTTGCGGTGTCGGACAGCCAAACTGATGAATCGCTTCTGAACAAACACTCACGGATTTTCGCTATTTAGCTACTTGTATATTATTTTTCTTTAACCCTGAGATTAGGAAAGAGAGGGTAACTTAAGTTAGATTGGGGAGGCTGCGGCGAGAACATTACTATTCTTAACACGTTTTGAAAGTACAATGTTACTCATTAATCATGCTTATTATCGTTCCCACTACAGTCGACAGTGTGAGGGTATTTATACGTGAAAGTGATATAACTGCAAGCTAAGCAACAAAAAGCAAGGGAAAGAAAAAGTAATTTAGGGCGCATCCAGGGCTCAAGATCCCACAGAGGCCGGCACCGCGCGCGCCGTTCACCGCTTTCCCGGTCTTTGGCGCTGGGAAATTGAATACATTAACGTAGGGAGACGCCCTGCCGAAAGCCGCCCTATCTCAACAGCCGCCCCAGTAGCTCCATCTTACTCCTGAATCGCAAATTAGTAAGCATTACACAATTTTCTATAGTGTTCAATTTAAGCAAAAATTAATATTCATTCCGAGGAAATTTCTACTTTGTAAATATTGTTGCGCGGTCGTAACTCTCGCAGTTAATATCATTGAGAAACATAATGAAGTCGTGGAAATATCATAAAAGCAGGTTATTTACGATGAGATTCTTCTACCTTAAACGAGCGAGGCAGTAAATAAAGCCAAGGTTTAATGTTTCACGGAGCCCTAAACGTTATGCTATGCGCGTAACGTGATTTTTGCATGATTATATACAGTTCTTTGTATGGTCGGAGGCAGTTTCTAAACTTGAAATGTCCCACTTAAAATTAATATCGAGCGTTCTGAATGGTAGACAATCGCGACGAAAGTTTCAAAAGAACAGTGCAAACGAGCTGCTAGCTCTGTTCGTAACGTTCTGATAAATCTCTTGAGTAATTTAACCGCTGTTATGAGAGCCTTAAACTTTTGTGAAATAAATATTATACTGCCAAAGGAATACTTATAACTCTATATACTTAAAACTCCAGCAACAGATTTTACTGCGGGTCCTATGAGTTTTACAGCGGTTTTTATATCTCGGCAGCGTCAATATTTTTACGATATCTTTTAGTTGCGCTTAGGTTTCCGAGCGTATATATCATTGACCTCTACAAGTATTGAAATATCGTTTTGAATATAGGTATATAAGAATAAAAGCGGTGAAGTAATATAAATATACTGAGAGGGATCATAAACATAAAACGTGTTACCGTTCCCTCGACAGTCCAACTCGTATGACATACAAATACCATTTCGAGGAACTAACTTTCCTTTTATATATTCCGAGGAATCCAAACATTTCAAGGCATTTATTTAATAAGACATTCTACCTCTACCACTTTACAAGACATTGTGTTTACTGTGACAAGAAAGTTTGTAATTATTCAATGTAAACATAAACAATTAAAAATAGAGAAGAAAAATATGCTGCTATCTGATTATCGGATCAGTTTTAACGGCAATCTCCGAAAAGACCGACATAAGCGTAGATAGATCATTAATTTCGCTAAGTGCGAGATATAAGTCAGATAGATACCGCCTAAATCGAATCGGGCCGGGTACTCTGGGACGTTCTCCAAACGTAAATTATATTACATTCCTACCTGATAGGCAAGAGTCCCTTACGAATACGGAGGAAATGAAGCAGTGAGAAGCAAAATCTAATTAAGTATAACGAACATCAACAACCAAGTTCGTATATTCCCTAACCAGTCACAGGACCCTAAGTCCTACATCAAAACTCAGGAAGTGATAAACTTACTCTTAAGGTTAGGTAATTGAGGTGAGACACTAATGCGACCTCGTATTACGTAGATGCTTATAAATGAGTGGATGTGGTTTTCAAAGAAATGAGATGGAAAGCGTTGAGGTGATTTTTCTCCTCAAACGAATACGACAATGACAGTAATTTACATTGGAAAGTGTCGGTACTTCGAGATATTATGGAGATTACTTTTCCAATAATAAAAAGTGCTTTCTGCTTGGGAGTACGGTAAGATGACTCACTAATGAGCATAATCATTTAACTTCTTAGTATCAGTTCCTGATTAAAATCGTCTTCACAATAGAGTTAGTTAGCAATCGAGATGCATTGCAATGGAAGAACTTACTTACCTTCATACTTGTTCACTGGACTAGATACACATAACAGAATGATGGAGCTACATTTCGTTACGGATCTTCTGGAAAGTTAATTTGGCATTAGAATGACTGCAACCTTAACTTAGGCCAAGATATAGAGGACGGAAACGAACTACCCAAGGAGTACAATATACAGGAGTTTTTTTAGTACATATCTTTAGATAGGGGTTCTACCAGACCGACCTGAATTCGTCACTCGCTTGTTAGTCACACTCCTAGGTTTTCAGGCTCCTAAATAGTGGAGATATTCAGTTGCTCACCTTGACTTACGAACTGATAAGTATATGCATTGGTCCATAAATACTTACAAACCTGCAGGTTCCTAGAGACACAATATTAATGTCAACAGCAAGTCCACGTTTATAAATATCAGTGAGCCGAAACCATTTTCGACGTTTAGTTCATTACAATCAACGATGTCCAGATATATCAGAATCCAGAATCACCGTGCAGTGGAAGGTTTACAATTAGGTGAATACTGAATAATCTGTGTTGAATACATAGTGTTTTACGTCGGTCGGCGGTAATTACAGAGGACTGACCGTGCATAATGGCAAGGGGGACGGTGTGATTGCCGCCACGGACATAAACAGGGATCCCGCGGGCGCCGTAAATACGTGCTTATGCTTACGAGAGGGGACACTTGTGTCCGACAATGGAGTCAATATCCGATACAATAAATCAGTATAACGATGTAGGGTATTCATCGAGAATATGGCTCTACAGAAGTTTTGAACTGTCTGCTTCATGTCATCGTCAGTAGTGTATCATTATCAGCCGGATTGTCCAGTGATGAACACAGCCTCCCCTCAGCCATTTAGGGGGTGTTTGCCATATCCCGCACGATTGGCGGGTGTCTTAATGATAGCGGTTTAAGATATCAGTTTCTCAGAAGGTGCAGCTACCTTCCGGCATTTTACCTTTAGTCGCCTCTTACGATTCCCACAGGTAGAAATGTAATTTATATTACAGGTAGAAATTTAATAGAAATTAAAATGGGGGGGGTGACATTCTAACCCGGCATCCCACGGGGAGTGTATCATCTGAGTAGCTAATACAGTCTTAGTATAAGCCATGCCTTAAAGTTCACATATAGAAGTGACAGTATAACATTTTTAGATTAAATTTTTAACTGACCTTAATAACAGCGTTGCGCTCAAATTGTATACCTAAATGATTTTGACTTTGACTATGAACTAAGAAATTTAAGGACTGTACCATTTCCTGCTGTTGAAAGTGGTAAATGGCCACTAATGACTCCGACGTAATCAGGGGGGTTGCAGCGCATTAGGCACACAACATGACTCCACCATATTTACGCCCTTAATAACCGAAAACTAGCAGACACAATAACAAGGCGCGCCTCTCTATACTTTTTCAGTATTGTTGTAAATTTTTTTAATTTTTTTATACCTTTTGCTAGCCACTATCTCACCTGACCGTAAGTGATGATGTGGTCGAAGGTCTTATTCAAGCTAAATTGGAATATCTGGCTCAAGGACAGCTGCCGGAAATCAGCGTTAGGTGCTTGGCAACAGAATTTCGACTTGAGGGTGGTGGCTATCACCTGTATTTCAGCATACAGCGCTCCTCCCCTTATATCAGGCTTCTACTAGCCTCTACTTTAGTATTTCTAAATATGATAACAAGCACTACCGCGTGCTAAGCTAAACTAATATTTTACAAATTATTGGTGTACAAAATTTTAGGCCCAAGGCCAATCGAACCCGTGTCCTCCGATATCGCGTCGGATGCCTAAACCTCCTCGGCCTATAGCCTCGGTAATTAATATTACTCTAAAATAAAACTCATACAAATAATTTCTAAAACAATTCTGTGAGTAACTGCCAGATTGTACAAAATCTCCACCAACATTTTCAATTTCACTGTTACCAAACCAAGCCAAAATGGAGGCAGAGAGAATACGCAACGCAAGCGAGACCGTCGTTTATAAAGAGATACAAAATTATGAAGCATATTTCGGGCGGACCCCTGTCAACTAAACGATATAGTGGAATCTATTTACGAGTATATGGCATGCCGTTATATGTCCAACGTTACTCGGTGCGTTGCCAACTTCCTAGCTCTGATAAATCGACCATGTAATAATATAATCCTACGCAATCACATATTTTACGGGACAAGCCGCAATAAAGACGTATAAGCAGAATTAATCGCCGACTTACTGCGCATCCATTGTGCATTTGATGTTTGTGTTCAATTATCTGTTACTAATTAGCATTGTAATTATAAATATTATTGCAAAATACTATATCGCGGGTTAAGCGAAAATCCCACAAATTATTGGAGCACAAAATTGTTGACCCGAAATTTGATCGAACCCGCATACCCCGATTTCGCGCCATATGCGCACTATGGCAGTTAGAATATTGCAATTGGAGCGCAAAGTTTCGACTCGAAAGAGTATGTTCTGGTTGCCGTCCCGCACTCCTTGTCAAAGTCAAACAAGCTGACGCATGTTATGGGACCAACAGTATATAATCGGCTGCCGGATAACATAACGGAGCTTTACTGCCTTTAAATCGCGCCTAAAGAGCTGGCTCATCGAGCAAAGTTTTTATGCGATAGATGGATTTTTTAGACTGTCAATAACAAAGTACTTTACAATTTTTAAGAATTATTTTATTTGTATTAAATGATTTATTTTATAATCGTCAAAGTGTATAGTACAAAAAGTATACATAATTGTTTTGTGTAGCTGTATGTAAACATAGTATTTTTAATCATCATCTGATTTTGACCTGTTAACTAATGTTTATTAATAAATTACTATGACATGAAATGTTTAGGCAACTGACGCGAAATCGGAGAACGCGGGTGCAATTCCCGCCCGGGACAAAAATGTTCCAATAATTATTATTTGTAAATGTAATCAAAATCACATGTAAAAGTAACGTACTATATAATATTCTTCATCATCTTTCTAGAGTACCGGTGTGTTCCGGCAGCTGTACTTGGAGCAAGTAATTCTAGGTAAGCTTGAACAATATCTGTAAAAAAATATCCCATGTAGATATGTGTGTTACAAAATATTTTCCAACACCATATGAGAACATAATATATAAATTGGACTTTGTTTTATGACCTGGAGACAAGGTGTATTCCGGTCTGATACTAACACTAATCCCAAACTTTTTATTATAGCTTTCCTGTAATAAATGTATGCAGGCGTTTACGGAATTCCATATTTAATGATAACAAATTACATTAACATTTTATAAAAACACTTAAAAATATATTTGGTGTCAATTCCACTTAATTTTCCTGCTAAGCCGACGTGACTCATCGTGATATTATACCTCGGAACGCAGTTGTATAGTTGTAGTGTAGCGCCTAATGTGCAGCTCCTTATTAACTTCGAGATGAATTGTGGAACGCTGCTCATTCGATGCATTATTTTTATTTCCTTTACGACACCCAACAAGAGGATATTACATCTATTAACGCTTATAATCAATATTTATAATTTTCTACTAAATATTGACAAGAAAACGATAAGACTCGAAATAAAGAATATTTTTAATCGACTTATAATGCGTTGCTAGGTAGGTACATATATAAGTAATTTAGTAAAGCAAACAAAACCTTATAGTATATCCGATTCAATATTGTCACAATCTAAAACAGATAAATAAGTTCCAAAATACAATGACCCACAGTTCGGTGACACAAACGTTTTGGAGAACCTTGAGATGTGTGATATCATTCATGCCGTCATACCTTGTATTAAAGAAAGGGAATACGTCAGGCGTGCATTAAGATCACGGGCCAAGTGCCGCGAGCGATGAATCTTTCAAAACAGGTTTTTTTATATTATTGTGACGGAACAAGCTAAGACCAACCTGATGTTAAGCGGATTAACCTCTGCCTATATATAACATATGCATTTCGTCACAAGTCACGAATTACACTGCGCACGTCACCTTGAGGCACAGTTGTTAAGTCAAATGTACCTGTAATTTCACTGGCTCTCAAGGACTGCTGCCGAAACGCGTTTTGAGGTGCTTCGCGACAGATTTTCTACATAAGCCTGCACCGAGGTCGCGAGGCAGCGATACGTAATTGTGGTTCGGTTGAACCCTGCCTTTTTCTTTATTTCTTAATTTTTTGTTATGTAATTAATATATATTATATTTAAGGATTCATTCTATAAATCATACACCTTGGAAACACGATTAATTAAAATTTACTCTATAGAGAAAAAATCCAAAGTTACATCTAAAAAACGAAATAAACCCTTAGTACGGCGTAAATACTTAAACGGAGAGTAATCAGTACTTGAATAATAATAAAAACAACATGTTTTCTATAACGTATACACATTAGATTTTTCAAATATGTATTAAATTTGTTTTTATTATACGAAGGAAATACTCAAATTCACGCATGTTCCGCCCATTTTAATCAGAGCCTCGATGCTTTGTCCCTATCCGCTTTAGTAATTCTTCGGCCGTCGGACGGGGACGGATGCTGTTGGCGTGCCTTACTTACGCACACATACGCAGCGCGATAGCTAGCCAGGCAAGCATTTGCGAAATGCTCTTCAACACTGCGGTAAAGTTCAAGCCGGCGCGGCGCGGCGCTGAGGATTGAACCATGGACCTGCTGCACGGCAGTCCATAGCTATTATTACCGCTCGGCCATCATTGCTTCGAAATACGGGTATGCCGATATACGAGTATATCTCACAGTACCGGATGTGGAATAGAAGAACTATTTCTACTGTTTTGAATTCTCCTATTGGATGTCGTAAAGGCGACTTAGGATTGTAGTAATCAATGCATCTTAAGATGCAGTTTTGACATTTAAGGTGGAGGTGACGAGGTGTGGAGGCAAATAAGGTTCTTTTAAAAAATAAGTTGAGCCGTACTATTACTTTTGTGGTAAAACAAAAAATATTATGTAAATTTTGATCATATTTATGAGATTCCTATTGATCCCAAAACATGATCACAATCAATTTACGTGATAAAAAAAAATTATGAACATAGGTCTAAAAATATCTTCTAGCAGTTGTAACTCTAGTATTTATCAACTTATCTTGATAAGTTTAATACAAGAGGTGTATTACATAAAATTACAAATCCCTATTGTTTTATTTTTTTTACTTTTGTGTAATATTCATTTATTTAATTATTTTATCGCGAATTTACACGAGCACACCAGCGAGGTGCTCTGCGCGGACGCGGGCGGCAGTGTTGCGCAAGCGTTGGCACGGGGAGGTTGTGTCGCTCGTAGCTCCGCTCGCGCTTTCGACTGACAACGATCTTGTCTTTGTATTAGTGCATTAACACGCGAGATTCGCAGCTGTGTGCGTGCAATGATTCGCTCGCTGCAGAGGGCCAACTTGATTGCGACGTGAAGTATGCGCGTTGACGCTTTATTATTAGTACTTTGTAGACAAATTTTATTTGAAATTTATCACATATGAAAAGCATCACAACTTGAAATTGTCAATTTTGTAGGTACTTTACAATGGGCGGCCTTATCAATAAGATCAATGAAAGTTTTTGAATTAGGTGCATAATACATGTACAAAATTAATTAGTAATGTCTATAACGCTCTCATGACATAACTGGTAAACTAAAGATAATTTTTTTTATATTATGGTAAATAGTTTCCGGCTTTAGTACTTTGTAGGGTACAAAATGGTTCTCTACTACATTAAGAGTGTGTATGGGACTTCATACATCTTTTAGAGTTCTTAGCTTTTATGATAAATGTATAAGTGTTTTGATATAGGTTAATTAATACTGCATAAAGATAACGTCTGCCAAGTGAAGATGGATAACTCGAAAATAGTAAGAGATAGGTAAGGGAGATTTGCCCCTTGGGGTGCTGGGTTAGAATTGCACCTCCCCATACTTATAATCCCGTGAGTGTCGTAAGAGGCGACTAAGGGAAAACTACTGGAAGGTGGGCAGCAGCGCCTTCTAAGGAACTGCCAACTCACACTGCGATCCCCAAGGCGCCTGCCAAGCGTGGGGATTATGGCAAATACCCGCTTAATAGGAGAGGCTGTGTTCAGCAATGGACGAACTGGCTGTTACAATTACAGTAAGGGAGATTTGAACAATTATCGCAGGGAATCGGGAGAGCAGTCAAATGACACTTGTCATGAATCCAAACTGGCGGATACAAGATTCAAAAAATCAAAACCAGTCCGATTTGGCTGAAAATCAATATCTAGGTTTTTCTGGCCGTCCTTATTCCAAATTTGGAATTTATTTTTCGATGACGTCTGCCAAGTGAAAAAAGTTCGTCCGATTTGGCTGAAAATCGATATCTAGGTTGTGCTGTGCGTCATTATTCCGAATTTGGAATGTATTCTTCGATGACGTCTGCCAAGTGAAAAAAGTTACTCCGATTTGGCTGAAATTCAAAATCTAGGTAGTTCTAGCCTTTGTTCCGAATTTTGAATGTATTTTTCAATGACGTCGCCCAAGTGTAGAAAGTTACTCCGATTTGGCTGAAATTCAAAATCTAGGTAGTTCTGGACGTCTTTATTCCAAATTTGGAATTAATTTTTCGATAACGTCTGCCAAGTTTTTTTTTTTTTTTTTTATGATATTGTGACGGAACAAGCTCGAGGCCCACCTGATGTTAGGCGGTCTAACCTCTGCCTATAACAGGTGCATTTCGTCACAAGTCACGAATTGCACTGCGCCCGTTACTTTGAGACAGTTATAAGTCTCATGTGCCTGTAAAAGAAGTTACTCCATTTGGCTAAAAATTGATATCTAGATTGTTCTGGACGTCATTATTCTACAATTTTACATATGGAGTTTATTTATTAATGACGTTGCCAAGTGAAGATAGATGACGTATCTCGAAAACGGTAAGATAATATGTAGTGTAACGTTGTGCCTAACGCCGTTACTTAAATAACAGTATTATTCGTAATATGAAACATTAGATGTTAATCATAAACTAAAAATATACTAATTAAATTATTTAACTAACTTACATACCACTTAAATTATAAACTTACGTTAATATTGCTAATTATTAAAAATAATTTTGTGCGGAACCCACAGACATATCTTAGCGTTTTAAACACGATATATCTTAGCGTTTTCGTCTATGCAATTGGCAAGGAACACTCGTCTTGCGCTAAATAAAAATACAATACGTAGTATCAATGTTAATTGTTATTTACTAGTTGTGAAGTGCATGAATCCCTCTAGGGTGAGTTCCTTATTTATTATTGTTATTTCATAGTGCTGACTAAAACCTATGTAACGTAAACAGCTGTGTTGCCCTACCGCGCTAGACTGAGTTTTAAAATGTGAGTCACTGGTAATAGTACCACTATTGTACCACGATCGTGTCGGCGCGGCTTGGCAACAGTTGGCTGAGGAACATCAGCCACTAGGGCGGGTCTGGGTTTATTCATTAATAGTTGCTTTGCCTAGCTTGCATGCCTTGCGCTGCTTGTTTTGGATAAACTCAGGCCTTCCTTACTCATCCCGGATGGGTAAGGAGGCAACGGTCTTAGGGGAGAGCGCAAGTCGTGATGATCCCTAAGGCAAGTCTGACGGATACCTTCTCGTGGTGCTGCCTGTTATTGGTTTATTTCCTTCCGAAATAAACGCAACAGAACACCGTCAGGCGCCGCGTGTATTGTTATCTATATGTGTATGTATATGTATATATTGTTTCTGTATATATTTGTATTATTTGTGTATATTATGTAGTTCACAGGGCTATTTAACCCCTTATTAGTAACCAAATTGAAAATGCTCGGTACAGACCGGGGCCGTAGTTAACTGTCTGTCATCTGTATTATACGTGCTAAGGTGCTTAGCACCTCTTTAGGACAGATGACAGAATAGACTTACGGTGTATAAATTGTAGTTTTAAGGCAAGGCTACAGATAATTTGTCATGTTTATGAGTAGATGAAAAACAGTTTGGCGGTGTGTGTGTTAAAATAGGGACCCCTCTAACTGGCAAACACCAGCGCCTACTACTGTCAAACGTATTGTTACATAATCGAAAATAACCGCTGTCTTTTATTTGGTAGTGACCCCTGTTCCGATAACTCACGTTATTGGAGGCGGGGACAAACTGGCTGGACTAGTTCCAAAACCCCGATGATGAGTGTATCCTTAGACTTCGGGAAAATACCTCCAAGGTATTGTCAGTCTTCTGAACTCTAAACTTCCGGAGGCTTGAGTAGAAAGATTGAAGCCTGTCCATTTCCCAAAAAATGTTTCTTATGCTCACAATTTATAATTATATTTTATAATTATTCTGTTTTTATCTTGCCTGTACAAATTGTGATAATGCCGAAAGTTAACAGAGACGCGAAAGGAAAATTTGTAAAAGGCCCTTCTCAGGGCCAACCTATTGTTTTATCGGAGGACCGCGCGAGCGGCACTAATGAAAGTCTGAAAAACGCCCCTTCTCAGGGCAAAACTATAAGGGTTTCTTCCAGAGATCCGTCGGAGGTCTCCATGGGGGACGAAGTGAGGTCGGACGTAGAGTCCTTGTTTGAAGCGTCTGGTGACGAGGGTGACAGCCGGAGGAAGCGGCCTTACTCCTCGTTTTACGTGCCCGGCTACCTAGAGTCGGACACTGAGACCGAGGAAACGTCAGCCGCTAAAATCAATACGGCGCGCAGGGGAAGGGCGAAGGGCACCAATACAGGCCCCACACGAGACGAGTTTTTGAAGCCCAAGCCATTAGTAGAGGAACTGGCGGAGGTCCTGCAGAGCAGGAAATTCAAAAAGGGGCCGGCCGCTGTGGCCGCCGGAAGACTTCTCGACATCGGAAGCGATTCCGATGTCCTTGCCGGGGTCGGTGACCTTAGCGGGCTCAACGCCCAGGAGCTGAGGGCTCAGGCAGGAGGGATGCTCGCCTGCATCTTAGAGGTTGCCAAAAAATCTGGCAACCTAAAAGGCGAGTTCGTTGGTCGCCTGAAAAGGTCTGCGTCGACCCTGAGGGAGGTTGTCGACGCACTGGCCAGCAGGAGTGAGGCGGAGGAGACGCGGCGGCTGAGAGCCGAGAACAGTCGCCTGCGCCTCGAGATGGAGGCCTGCAAGGCAGAAGTGAAGGCGCTGCGTCGCGGGTTCACCGAAGCCAAAACCCAGGCGGCTGCCGCCACGTCTGCTGCTACAGAAGCAGCAGCAGCCGCTGCCGCCGAGACGCCGGCCCCCCCTGCCGTTGTACTGGGGGCAGAGTTAATCGAGGAGATGACGCGCTCCTTGACTACCACGTTCGGGCAAATGCTCAATGCCCAACTCGCTGGTATCGAGGATCGCCTCCTGCCAGCGCCGGTTCTTCGCCCGCCTCTCAGGGCGGACGCCAAGAAGGCTGCAGCAACGGTTGCGCCCCCAACCCCGAAACCAGTCCCTCGAAAGCGGGTTGGCCAGGCGTCACAGGCTGCTGCCACGCCCTCGACTGCGGCTCCCATCGCCCCAATAAGGACCGTGCCAACTGCTGTGGCCCAGGCGGAAACCTGGGTTGCAGTAGTGAAAAAGGGGAAGGGCAAAGGGAAGGGCAAATCGTCCTCCTCAGCCACGCCCGCTCCCGCTCCTGTCCCAGCAGCTCGTGCCCCCCCCTCCGCCGTGAAGCCCAAAACGAAGAAGGCGAAGGCTTCCACTGCCGCTGGGCCCAAGAAGGCGAAAGCAATGAAAACCCCCAAATCCGCGGCTGTTGTGCTGACGCTGCAGCCCGAAGCCGCGGAAAAGGGGGTTACATACAAAGCCATTGTTGAGGCGGCGCAGGAGAAGGTCGATCTCCAAGGATTGGGAATCGACCGGATCCACTTCCGCCAGACGGCCACGGGAGCCAGGATGCTCGAAATTCCTGGCTCCGAAAGCAGCAACAAAGCGGACAGGCTCGCTGAGAAGCTCCGCGATGTCCTGTCCGAGGTGGCCAACGTCGCCAGGCCCGTTAAGTCCGTGCAATTGCACGTGACGGGCCTGGACGACGCCGCCACAAAGGAGAAAGTGGCGGCGGCGGTCGCCAAGAAAGGCGGCTGTGACGTACTCCACGTCAAAGCTGGAGAAATCCAAAGCTACGGCGGGAGCGGCTCCACCCTTGTTTCCTGCCCGATTGCAGCAGCCAAAGTGTTGCTGGCACAGGGCAGGCTTTTGGTGGGGTGGAGCTCTGTGCGAGTGGTGGCACTGGCGGCGCGTCCCATGCGCTGCTTCAAGTGCATGGGACTCGGCCATACGCGCCCCCAGTGTCCCTCGTCGGCAGACAGGGGGGACCTGTGCTTCCGTTGTGGAGGCGCAGGCCACAGGGCGGCGAGCTGCCAAAGAAGGGCTCCACACTGCGCTATATGCGCAGAGACGGGGCGACCCGCCGAGCACAGGATGGGGGGACAAAACTGTGTCCCCCCAAAGACGAAGGGACAGGCCACCAGGACCCAGGCCATCCCCCGACCGGCATCCAGAGCCGCTGCTGAGGGTGTTCGCCGTGCGGCGAGCATGGAGGTTGTAACGTCCGATTAATGGATCAAGTCGGGCAGCACAACCTCCTACAGACGAATTTGAACCACTGCGTCAGGGCTCAGGATTTGCTAATGCAGTCCCTGGCGCAGTGGCGGATCGATTTGGCGGTCGCCGCGGAGCCGTACTACATTCCCCAGTCCCATCCCTACTGGGCTGGGGATCTGGACGGCTCCGTAGCTATAATTGGACGTGCCGGTGGCGGCCCCCCCCTCTCAGTGTTAGAGACGGGTTCGGGGTACGTGGTGGCCAAGTGGGAGAAGTATGCGATAGTGGGCGTATACTTCTCCCCTAATAGAACCGTCGCGGAGCTGGAGGCTTATCTAGACCTCCTGGCCGCGGCGGTAAGAAGGCAGGCACCACGTGAGGTCCTCCTCATGGGGGACCTGAACGCCAAGGCCAGGGCCTGGGGCAACCCCTCCACTGACACTCGCGGGGAGACTGTCAGGGAGTGGGCGGTTGCCGCAGGGCTGACCCTCCTCAACAGGGGGTCAGTCCACACGTGCGTGCGACACAACGGGGGGTCCGTGGTGGACCTTTCGTTCGCCACCCCGGTGGTCGCAGCACGTGTCCAGGCCTGGAGAGTGGAGGCGGAGGTAGCGACTCTCTCGGACCACAACTACATCCGGTTCGAGATCGCCACCTCCCACCAAGGAGGGACTCGGCGCGTGGAGAGGGAGTCTTTCGCGCGCTGGGCAATTGGTCGCCTCGATGCCGAGTTGGCTGAAGAGGCGGCTATCGTCCAGACGTGGCTGGCCACCCCGGTGCACCCGGAGGTGGACATCGCGGCGGGCCACTTCCGGGAGGCGGTGACGGCCGTCTGCGACGCCGCCATGCCGAGGTCCCGACGCCGCCCCGAGCGCCGCCAGGTTTATTGGTGGTGCTCGGAGATTGAGGATCTCCGAGCGCGATGCTCGGAGACTCGCCGCCTCTATTATCATTGCAGGAGGCGGCGTCACGGCCGGACGGACGACCAGCTGCCGGCGGAGCAGCTGGCAGCCGAGCAGCTCCTGCATGGCAATGTAAAGTTAGCCAAACAGGAGCTGAAGCTGGCCATCGGCCGGGCTAAGGCCCTAGGCTGGAGTGAGGAGCTGGAGGGCCTCGACAGGGACCCATGGGGGCGCCCGTATAAGGCTGCCCGGAATAAGTTCCGGGGCAGCGCGCCCCCTATCGCCGAGTCCCTGGAGCCAGAGCTCCTGGAGAGGGTGCTGGGGGGGCTATTCCCCGACAGCGATCCCCACTACACCCCTCCACCGATGGCCACGCTGTCCTTCCAGGAGGAGGAGGACCCGGCCTCCATTCCGCCTATCTCAGAGGTGGAGATGGAGGTAGCAGTCTCTCGCCTGAGTGGCAAGAAGACTGCCCCGGGACCAGACGGGATTCCCGGGCGGGTCCTCAGGATCGCCCTTAGGGAGATGGGCGGTCAGCTTCGGGAACTGTTCGACGCGTGCCTCACGTCGGGTCAGTTCCCGAAGCTCTGGAAGGACGGGCGATTGTGCCTGTTGCGGAAGGAAGGGCGAGACGCCGACTCGCCCGCCGCATACAGGCCAATCGTCCTGCTGGATGACACGGCGAAGCTGCTGGAGAGAATCGTAGCTTCCCGTGTCATCCGGCATCTGGGGGGAACTGGGCCTGAGCTTTCAGAGGCCCAGTTCGGATTCAGAGCAGGGCGGTCGACGATAGACGCCCTGCTCTGGATCAAGGGGTGGACGCAGGACGCGGTCAGCGGGGGGGAAAAGGCGTTGGCTGTCTCGCTGGACATTGCCAACGCCTTCAACAGCCTACCGCACGGAGCAATACGGGAGGCGCTCCGCTATCACGGAGTGCCCCTGTATCTGCGTGGGCTGTTGGCTGACTACCTCCAGGACCGCGAGGTCCTGGTGGAGGGACGCGACGGTCTGAGGCGACGTCGCGTGTCCTGCGGGGTTCCACAGGGGTCGGTGTTGGGACCGCTCCTGTGGAACATTGGCTACGACTGGGTGCTCCGCGGCACGTTTCCCGCAAGTATGCGGGTTGCGTGCTACGCGGATGACACCCTAGTCGTAGTCAAGGGGAGGGACCTCAGGGAGACGGTGCGGCGGGCCACGGTGGCCACGACACTCGTGGTCGGCCGCATACGTGCCCTGGGGCTGGAGGTCGCCCTCTCCAAGACCGAGGCCCTAATGTTCCATGGGCCTCGGGGGGGACCCCCTCCAGGCACGCGGATAGACCTGGACGGGATCCTGGTCCGGGTTGGGACCCAGATGAGGTACCTGGGTCTCATCCTGGACGGGCGGTGGACTTTTGGGGCCCACTTCACTCAACTGGCCCCAAAAGTCATAGGCGCCGCTGCCGCCCTTGGGAGGCTGCTGCCCAACGTGGGCGGCCCGAACGCCACATGTCGTCGCCTGTACTCCGGAGTGATCCGGAGTATGGCCTTGTACGGGGCACCTGTCTGGGTGGACGCCCTCGGTCGCGCCAATAAGGCCCTGCTGCGACGTCCGCAGCGGGTCATCGCGACGAGGGCGATACGCGGGTACCGGACGGTGTCCTGGACGGCGGGATGCGTGTTGGCCGGTGATCCCCCCTGGGAGCTCCAAGCGGAGATCCTCGCCGAAGTGTACCACTTCGTGGCGGCGAGGAGATCCCGCGGGGAGCCTCCAGCGTGGGAGGAGGTCACGCGCATGCGACGGCGGGCGCGGGCCGCCCTGTTGAGGCGGTGGACGGAGGACCTGGCTCCACCGGTCCCTGGACAGAGGACGGTGGATGCCATTCGCCCGGTCCTCCGGAGGTGGGTAGGGCGGCGATTCGGGTCGCTGACCTTCCGATTGGTGCAGGTGCTTTCCGGACACGGATGTTTCGGAAGGTACCTGCATCACATCGCTAGACGGGAGGCGACCCCCGCCTGTCACGAGTGTGGAGCGCCAGAAGACACGGCGCTCCACACGCTGGAGGAGTGCGCCGCGTGGAGTCCCATGCGGCGCACCCTCACAGCGGTCATTGGCGCAGATCTGTCGCTGCCGAGCGTGGTTAACGCTATGCTCGGCAGCGACGGATCGTGGCAGGCGGTGGTCTCTTTCTGCGAAGCGGTGATGGCGCAGAAAGAGGCCGCGGAGCGGGCGAGGGAGGACGACGTCCTCGCGGACCCGCTCCGGCGTAGACGAACTGGGGGGAGGAGAAGGCGATTCGGGCGCCTTCTCGCTCTTTCCTAGTGCTGTGCGGATCATCGGTGGAGAGTCGGGGGATTCTCCACTGGCTTGCACGATCCCACACGTCTGGGGGATGGCCTCAATGAGCCGGGTCATCCCTCCATTGGCCGGGGCCCGTCATCGGTGACGGGCCGGCCGCCGGGGCGAGATGGTGACTGCTAACGCTACCCCATTTCGCCCTACTAGGCGGCAGACTGCTCATCCCGGGTTTTTAGTGGGTAACCTCACTTACTACCCCCCCGTGGGGGTAGTAAGGCCCTTCAGGCGAGGACTCCCACATAACCACTCCGCTCCCCCCGGGGCGGGTGGTATCCATAAAGGATTTTCCCGGGTGAAAAAAAAAAAAAAAAAAAAAAAAAAAGGAACATCAGCCACTAAGCCGGTGTCTTCCTTCCAGGATTCCATTTCACTGATTTAACCGGAGAACGGTTGTTTCGAGCACTCGCTACCGAGATCCAGAACTATTAGCCGACGCCAAGACCGCCACATCTGGGACCTGGATCACGAGTACTATCAGGGCAGTGACTCCCTCCGGTCTATGTAACTTCAGTAGAACTGTGCGGCTATGCAACCTGATAAGGCCTAATAAACTTTTCAAAACTATTCCCTAAGTTTACCTACCTACCTGCTGGCCGTGGGGTGCTTAGCAGCTCCCTAACGCCGCAGTAGGATAAGAGTACAAAAATTATGATTACTTATCAATCAATTATTCAAATCTCCTAATAAATGAGGAAGTATCTCGGTTACATTTTCACGATGGAACCAATCTTTACAAAATAGCTTTAGATAAATTGCCCATATATATTATATATATTGCCTAGACCTACAAGAAATTATCATTCTCATATCTCGTACTCGGAAAGTAGTGTTTGTTTGATGCGAGTAGCGGGTGGAAGACTCTGCTTCCCACCTAAGGGCGGGAAAATCTCATAGTAAATGCTTCCTTCTCATGTCTAAATACCTCGTAAGGGGATTGATTCGTTTCAACCCTTGTATAACAATCAACTATTTTTGAGGATAACCTCATTTATTAGGAGATTTGCATAAACGATTGATTATCATAATGTTCTTACTCTTGTCCGATATATCTTAGCGTTTTAAAGATACGTCATCTATCTTTACTTGGCAAACGTCGTTGAAAAATTAAATCCAAATGTAGAATCTACAGAAATCCATTTTTCAGCCAAATCGGAGTAACATATTTCACTTGGCAGATGTTTTCGAAAAATGAATTCCAAATTTGCAATGCAGACGTCCAAAAAAACTAGATATCGATTTTCAGCCAAATCGGAGTAACTTTATTCACTTGACAGACGCCATCGAAAAATAATTCCAAATTCTGAATAAAAACTTCCAGAACAACCTAGATTTTGAATTTCAGCCAAATCGGAGTAACTTTATTCACTTGGATGACGTCGTCGAAATATTAATTCCAGGAATAAAGACATCCAGAAAAACCTAGGTAGGTATGAATTTTAGTACTGATCTCAGTCGCAGTTGCAACTGCGGATACTCACTAGAATCGTATGGTAGGCATATAAAGTGCCATGTTACCGGAGCGTATCGCGCATCTGCATATTCTTTGACCGTTATATTTGTGCAGCGAGCG
Source organism: Plagodis dolabraria (assembly GCA_963854805.1). Taxonomy (NCBI): domain Eukaryota; kingdom Metazoa; phylum Arthropoda; class Insecta; order Lepidoptera; family Geometridae; genus Plagodis; species Plagodis dolabraria. Next base: position 27,412,384 of record OY978448.1, on the reverse strand, counting down.
CCGAACGTTTGTTGATTAACTGCGGCGATGCGCTGGTAAAGTAAGCTCGATTAGGCCCAGATGCTCAAGGCCATTGGCGACTGTATAAGCCTTAATGTACGGAACATCTGTCAAAAACTGCATATTAAAATTGATCTCCACTTTAAAATGTAGTATAAATAAGAGTCTAAGACCTGGGTTTTAATCATCATGTAGTAACTAATTCAAAAAGAATAAACGTATACACAACCAATTAATGACGAACGCATGTCGGTAGTTTCAAAGAAATTTCATTTATATTAAATTTGGTCGGTTAACATTTTATCGGTCGGGTATGTTTTATCTGATGATTGGAAGTGCTGTGTCAAAGGGAGTTAATTTTTCTAATGAGCAGGATGCCGCTACTGATGTACCTATACTTGAAATCTGCGCCGCCCGGAATGTATATTTTGGGTTGCACAAGCTAAGTCACCCTTTGCTTTATTTCCTCCATACAGTTTTTAGTTAAATTTGTAATAATCTAGTTTTAAAATGGAAAATATTTTTATTTACCTTTATATGGTGTTGCAGAAAATTAGGCACACCTAGGAGCTACTTTCTATTCACTCGCTCATTAACTGAAATGTAGCTTTTATTTATACACCAAAAAAAGGTAATCACAAAAAAAGGGTTGGCAGGTAGATGACCGAAAACGAAGATAAAACTTTGTACAATATGTGGTTGTGTCGTTAGAGAAAATAAATATATTGTACCGACCCTAAATACGTGAATAAGGGAAGTTTTAATTATTATAATCCAAATTTTATTGCATTGCGGACGGTAAAGTTTATTTCATGATATGTAATTACTTTAGTGCACCTTTTATGAGGTTGAATTAGAAAGTCCAAAGTTAAAATGGTTTAAGGCCCAAATCAGGTGCGTCTTTAGATGTTTTAGGCACTTTAAAACTTTTACATATACATTTTTAAAGTATTATTTTTTATTATAAATTTGGATAATTTACTACTAAATAAATGTTAACCCTAAGTGACATATATTTTAAATTGATCCTCAATGTCACACTCGTCTCAATTTATGGCACTCACACGATGGATTTTTTATTTTTTAACATACTGGACGCCTATCCGATATTGAAAATATCAAATATCTGATATTTTGTCTATAATTATACATTGTAGATTTTAAGAAACCCACGCCCAAAGTACGTTGTATAAGTACTTAGATTCTAAAAAGCCGACAGCTTTCAAGAAACTAACGCAATTACATGAAAATATAGGTAACTTGAGTCAGCCACGAGAAAGTTTAGCGTAGAAAATTATATTCGATACCGTTACTCGAATGAGCGTGTTAGAAAGAACAATGACATACAATTATTTTATGACAATCCAATTAAGAGATAAATCTAGGTACTGATAAAATGAAAAGAGGCCATATTTGCACGAATTTACGGAACTGGCAAACATTGTTGATATATATAGGTAAGCTGTCAAGAAGTTGATTGTTACTATATTATATAACATTATACACGCCTATTTATGCACAGATTATACCATGTATATATTTTGACCACATAAGTTTGTTATGAAAACGAATCTAACATATTCATACGGGCAAACATGACGGCTAAGGTTAAAAAGTGCGTCAATAGAAGAAGATGACGTAAAGGGCATCTATGTAAGTAAGTTATGAATGATCAGCTGGTTATATAGATAGTGTCTATGATATAGTACGAGTACCTACTCGTTCGTTGCACTGGGCATAGGACTGTAATCCGATTAGGAGGATCTCTTTTGCTAAAATAGTTTAGTCGTGAACGTCTTCGACTGACAATTATTTGTTGTGCAAGGCTGGAAAGTTGACGGGAGTACTTGTATTGAAGCCTGAGAAAGCGTCGGATTCTAGTATTGAACTTTGAGCGAAACGAATCATTTAGAATCATGAGCACAGCGACCGTTCTAAAGGTACGCGACGCAGTAGAACAACTTAAATACAGTCATTAGTGTTAATTAATATTAAAAATTAAAAGTATAGCTACAACAAATTGTTAATATTTAAGGTAAATTTATTTTTCTCTTAAACAGGTTCGAATTTAGAGAAACCTTTTCCACGCAGATTACGAATGACAAACAACAACTTTCCGAGCTTGTAAGGTGAAAAAGATTTCTAAAGATAACGTTGGATATAATTTGAGGGTAAATTGCCAACGATTTCTTAAAGAGAAAGCCAATCAAGTTTAATATAAAAATAAGTAAGGAGGCACTTGTCGTACTAAATATCAACTGTTTAGTAAAACTACCTAAAACTCAAAAAACCAAAAAGATAGTACTCGTTCATGAATATCAAACGAGCCGTAACAAAGTGATAAATGTAACGACGTAAGAGGAGATTAGCCACAGCACTGCTACAAAACAAATACTTTTGTAATACTATGATGTAGGTACAGACATAAGTCGTTTTAGATTGCACATGTTTTCATTGATACCAGCCACCAGGGCACTTCGGGACCGTATAAAGGTCACAATTGTAGAAAGGTTGAGGCCCTTAATTTGAGCATTCATAAAGTGTTCCATGACGAAGCCTTTGGAACGTACCTCGCGTGACGGACGCGACCTATTGACTTTCAATCAATTTCTGTTTCGCCCACGTCGAGTCACCGGTCACATGGACTTGTAGGAAGATAGAACTAATATAACTGGCCAATCGTAAATCAGATCATCTCACATTCCATCTTTTATAAGATATACAGCGCTTCTAGACAAGCGTGTCAGGAGTAATGAACATTCTAGGTAATCCTTGCATAGGCGATAACAAAGCTCATTTGAACCTGTGTTACTATAGACTGTAATCGTCTTGTGACCCTCATGCTACTTTATTAGCATCAGTACAATATGTTTCCTCTAACAACACAACGGATAAATAAACATATTGTAGAAAGATTTGACTTCGGTAATTATTGTGGGCCACTTTCCTGTTGCCAAGCCGCATTGGGAATGCTCTTACTGGTAGTTTCCTCTACATTTCGTCGAATGAGGACAATCAGATGGTAAAGAAATTATGATGTGCTTCTATGTTGTGCACACGTCACCATACGTCAACGAGAGGAGTGACATGTTCTAAATACAAAGATTTTTCACCATTAGGCCGAATTTAACAATATCCTACAGAAGTGTAACAATAAAGTTCAAGAAATTATGTAGCACATAACTCAACATTTGATATGTTCCTTAATTTAGGAGAGTCGAGATAGGCAGAGATTACGTATCAGTTACTATCACAAGGCACCTTTAAGTCATAGTAAAATTTTCGGAACTACATTAGTTAGATATTCTTTTAAAGTTTACAGAATCGTGCGGAGAAGGTGAGGCGTGACGCGTCCATTCGACGAGGTTAAATCGGGCCAAGCGCGCTGCCCACGCAAAAGCGCTAATTAGGAAGCGCGCGCGCAAGGGCGCTGCACCGCGTGATGCGCCTGCACACACCCGCCAGACAAAGGACCAGAGAAACAAGGATATAACACTGCAAAACAAAAGAAACAACTCATATACCTAACAAAAGAAATGGCCACAAGGCAAAAACAATGGCAACGCGGCATGGCGCGTTGTCTCGATGACAAAGGGTGAAGAGAAATATGTTTTGTTACGAACTGCGACGTGCCAAGAGGAGAGCCAAGGATTCCGGCGCATTGTGCTATCTGTGACGCGCAAAAGGAGTTTTCACAAATAAACATGATTCCTACAAAACTATTTACGCCACAAAGAAGATTTATCTCACTTTGTTTAGACCAACGCAAGTCAAATTCTAAATTAAACACTGAGTTGGAAAATCTCTCGCGCCAAGTCAACAGAGGCGCCATTGCCAATTTTGAATCAACCTTATACAAATTTACATCTGTCAATTTTCCTTATTCTTTGTTGTGCGGATGACTGAGTTTTCACAAAAAAGACGTGACATGGGAATTCATTACGATTCTTTAAATTGTCGTTTCATTCAGCTGTCGTGTCGTATCACTCGGCGCGAATGTTTTCTGTCTTGCCACTTTTTTCGTTTCGTTGTTGGGGAATGCTATATGGAGAAAATTATTGAACGCGAAAAGAAAATATTGGCCACGTGAACTGGATACATGTTTTACGACATCTTTATCAGAATTAAATCACTGTTGAATTTAGTACTTACTTTCTGGTGTAATAAATTAAAACATGGGGAAACATAGAATACAACCATTCAGATTCTTAGAACATTAAAATAAAATTGGGCTAAAAATCACAACGAAGTTGCAGGATTCTAACCCGCGAGCATCCATCCCTCTGAGGAAGTTTTACGAATCTGAGCGGCCGTGGTAATAATTCATAGGTATAGTTAGTTTTTTTTCTATATTAAAATTTAGGGAATTAACAACATAATGTGGTCTGTGACAGTCCTATATTATACACTAGCTTTCCGCGGCTCCGCCCGCGCGTATGTCGGTTATCGCGCACAAACATTAACCTCTTTTTGCGCAGTTGGATAAAAACTATCCTATGTATTTTCCCGGGTCTCAAACCATTTCCATACCAAATTTCATTCAAATCGGGCCATTAGTTTTGGCGTGAAGGCGTAACAGACAGACAGAGTTACTTTCGCATTTATAATATTAGTACTGATGACATACGAACATATAAACTTTAACGCGTTTGAAAGCTTTTAAAAAAACACTGCATGGACTGATTCCACATCGAACACAACACGACATGTTTGCATTTAACGACGAACATTACGCGTTTTCCATTTCCGGACGTTTTCCATTTCGCCCAATATCGGACAACAGTGCCAGTGTCCACATATTGTGGCGATTGGAGAAATCAAATCAGCTCACAATTAATGAAACAGAGAACACAATCGATGTAAAACTCATGCCTGCCATGCGCCTGCATATCCAACATTTTAGTGTTACTCTACCTACAGTATATAGATAACATTCACCGAAATCAGATGCGAAAGGCGGTGCACGGGATATAGGCATTACTTTTTTTTAACTGTGTTTTCTATTCTGACGGAACGGACACCAGTTGCACCTGATGTTAATCGAAAAGCCTATAACAGATGGATTTCGTCACCAGTCAATGTTAGGTGTTTGGCGACAGATTTTAAACTGGAGGGTGATAGGTAGCCAGGCGAGCATTCTCAAAATGCTCTTCCACTATTCGGTGAAGGTTAAGCCGGCGCACTGAGCATCGAACCATGTACCCACGGCACGGGAGTCATTGCTACTACCGCTCGGCTATTATTGCTTCAAAAATATAGCTGAAATTTGGTCGAAATGCGGTTGTTTTTATTCTATTGTGACGGAACAAGCTCGAGGCCCACCTGACGTTAAGCGGACTAACCTCTGCCTATAACAGATGCATTTCGCGTCACAATTCACGAACTGCACTGCGCCGTCACTTTGAGACATAATTGTTAAGTCTCATGTGCCTGTAATTTCACACTTCGCCCCCCTCAACTCACTTGATATATTGACCTATATAAAAAAGCTAGTATATATACAATATACATAATATAAGGCCAAGCCAAATGGCAAAAAACCCGTCATTGCACTCGTTATCCGTCGGAAGCACTTCTGTTACATCTATTTCGGATGTTGGTACGAGTACCGTCGTAGTCGGAAGGAGTCGTGAACGCGCTACCAAAATAAACAACTCAACAGGACGCAGAAATTATTCACAATTTATTGCTGCACATTATAAAACTTTATGAGGAGCAATAATCTCATAGATTTCCGAGATTCTTACACAATGACGTCCACTCGCAGCGTTACGCGGTACTTGAAATTGGTTATAATGCGCCTCCTCAGGAACTTGTTGGGTAATGGGATACATAATATCGTATGATAACATGTTAGTCCACGAGCTAGGGTATCTATCTGACAAGCTAAGAGGGGAAAAAGATCTTCACCCTTATTGGAAATATGGTCAAAAGCTATGGGCCATTTATGTTTGAAAAACAAATAGTTCTACAACAAAAATTAATATCAAGGTTTCTAGGACTGTCTGAAACTTATTAGTTCTATATACTGAATTAACATTATGATAATTATAATTTCAGACACTAGTGGGTTAATCTACAACTACGATGGACATGTTGCCAAAAAATGTTACCGACTGCCCAAAAAGTAGTGTTATGGTTTTCACCATAACTCCTTAACGGCTTAACCGATTTCAATGTATGTGATATCGTTAGATTCGTTTTGATAGCGTAAGTGACACCAGGTTCATACAATAAAAAATAAAAAAAAACTAGCGGGTTTTAGACGCCATATTAAAAGCTAATTTTTTTTTTTAACTATCGAGTATCAAAATCTAGGGCTTTTAAAACTCTTAAGTACATACTAATATACAATGTATATAACTAGAAACTTATTTTCAATGGAACGATAAAACGTGTAACAAAAATAAATATTTTGCGTTCAGGTTTTTAATTTTTTAATTAATGTATACTTGTACAAGAACAATTTTTGTACTGTAATCTGAAATGGCGAACAATAACTCAATGTCGTGCAGACCACTTCCGTATTCTAAAGTAAATAGATATAATAGCTAACTTATTATTTAATCCTTCAAAATTATAGATAAGAAGAACAATCGAAATTCATTCGTAAAAGCACCAATCGGTCCTTACATAATAATGAAATTGAATGGTTAAATTGACTAAATGTTTGCCCTCTATCACACAGGACCAAAATCTATTTGGCGAAACGTGGCTGTTAAGACAACCCTGAACTGGGACTCGCGACACCTCATTTCGGGGATATACATGTATACAGGCTTTTTTTATTGCAACTCTCTTATAAAACATAAGAACCGTGGCATTTTGAGAACGTGACATAGTGAGAATACTCTTACAGCTTTTTAAACTGTACCTATAGGAAGAAGTACGTTAATATGTACATAATTATTTCAATTTACTTTAAAAAAATCTTCCGTAACTGTAAAGTATGAAACCCAATTGGATTTTATTTACTCGGATGACATGGGTATTCTTTACAGTTATTATGATTTAAAAAACTACTGAAACGATTTTGGTAATACTTACATCAACTTGCAACACCTTCAAAGTATGATGATAAAAAACTTAATTGGCAGAGTAATCGCGTAATGTATTTTTTGGATGCGTGTTAAACATTTGAAAATCCTACAAATTAATTGAAAACCTCTTCCTTTTTTGTTGTTGGCTAATAATACCAAGATTTGACATGTCATGAAAATGATCAATTTCCATTTCCTGTTCCGAATAAACCAATTCGCGTACAAATTATGAAATAACAGAGACGAATACATTAACATGTTTGTACCCCAAAACAGCAATAGAAGATACACACAGCCACAGCAAAGTAACAACAGTACATAATAGTTATGATAAATATTCTACGGAGTCCGCTATATAAATGATATCTACCGCATAAAGCTGTCCACGCGAGGCCCTCTGGATTTATTGCAGAAGGAATCTTCCTAATATTATGTCAGAGTTTGCAAACTAACACATATTATTCGATTGTTATCGGATATATGAGATTCGACTGAGTTAATGCAACATTGACAGATTTTAGAGTGTACCTATACATAGTAAAATAAAAGCCCGTGAGGTGCCGGGCTAGAATGTCACCTCCCACCTCCTCCCGTGGTTGTCGTAAGACGCGACTAAAGGAAAAATACCGGAAGGTGGACAGCGGCGCCTTCTGAGGATCTGCTATTTTGCACTGCGATCCCCTAGTCGCCTGCCAAGCGTGGGGATTGTAGCAAACCTCCCTTAAATGAGGCTGTGTTCAGCAGTGAACAATCCGGCTGACCTGTTTTTTTACTATGCACTGTTACATAGTAAAATAACAATGTCCAAGTAGGACAACATGAGACTATTAGACATGTCTAGTAACAATCTCAACTACGGCTATGACAGAGAGTTAATTCGAGCGCAATTCGCGCTTACGTTATCTGCCTCGGTAGCAAAGGTAGGAACGTGTCTGGAGCGTATAACCCAAGAAAGATGATTTGATCCCTAAATGCATCTAATTTCTGGATTGGGATTTTCGCTAAGCATGCGATAGTGCTATTGTAGTAATTGGACAATATCTAACTTCGTCGACCGTAAATACTAATCTTCAACGATGCCTGGTGGATATTCCAATTCGAAATTCGAATACCTGAGTGAATACGATGTGAACAAATTCCACTTTCAACAAGTCGTGAGCAGTAACAAGGACAAGACGTTATTCTGTGATATGGATTAGTGACTATGTACAAATGTAACTACGTCATCACAAAAATAGGCATATTCAAAATTATACTCAGGTAAGTAATTCTGATTATTTAGAACTAGCTTCCCGGGCGCGGCTCCGCCCGCGCGTATGTCGGTTATCGCGCAAAAACATTAACATCTTTTTGCGCAATTGGATAAAAACTATCCTGTTTTTTCCCGAGTCTAAAACTATTTCCATACCAAATTTCATTCAAATCGATCCAGTAGTTTTGGCGTGAAAGCGTAACAGACAGACAGACAGAGTTACTTTCGCATTTATAATATTAGTACTGATTGCACCCGACCATATCTTTCTGTGGGAGTCATACGAGGCGATGATTGGGAAAATATCAGTATCGGGCCAGCGCCTTCTAAGGAACTACCATCATACCCTGCATTTCCCAAGACGCCTGCCAAGCGTAAGGATTATAGCAAATCACCCGCTAAAGGAGCCATTCAACGTTGGACGTCATGGCTGTCATAATAACTAATTCTATACATTTTTTATCGATGCAATTTCTAATTGTATGACATTGTCCAAAGTCAAAAAAAATTGTGAACAACCGACACGTGATTTCAGTTTTGGTCTTGTAATTACTTGAAACTTCTTTTTGAATTTTAAAGAGTATCTAGTCGAGCACGTTCGGCACGTTTTTCACCTTTCCTCTCATTAAGTTTCTATTGTCCGGAAAGATCACATCCAATCCACTGGCAAAGGCTACTCCGATGTAGAAACACAAAACGTACGTACGTATTTGAAATAGGTAGGTTTATACGTAGAGGTCTTTTCTCTCGAGGTTAGAAATAAACTTTCCTTTTTATTCGTTCCCAATGTCATTGTTCGAGTGGAAATGGCATCGGAGTATCCTTGAAGTGCACTCCAGCAGTAGTGTGTTAATATACGTATATTTTTGAGTGTAGATGGAAATATAAGTCGCGTATTTTTACAATCCAAAATAAATATCTCAACGAAGCTCAATTTGTGATTTTTATAAACAAAATTAAATTTTTGCATTCGGCGTTGCAATGTTAAGTCGTTTTTAGGGTTCCGTACCCAAAGGGTAATAACGGGACCCTAATACTGAGACTTCGCTGTCCTTCCATCCGTCCGTCCGTCCGTCTGTCACCAGGCTGTATCTCAAGAACGGTGATAACAAAAGTTGACCAAATGCGAGTCGAACTCGCGCACGTTAAAAAAAAGGTTAAAATATGAAGGCTAATGTTGTATAGCTAATGGTACGGAACCCTTCGTGCGCGAGTCCGACTCGCACTTGGCTGATGTTTTATTGTACTGTTTCTACACTCACTTCTCTGTAAGGGTTGACTTCTGCTAGTCCTAACAAACATTTTGAGATAATTTTTTAAATATTATTTTGTTCTTCGCCGCTCTTCCTTTGAACAGAGTTTTGAATATTTACATCGAGCAAAGAAATAAAGAATATGAAATAATACATTACAGGCACAAGAGACTTCTAACATCAGGTGGTATTCGTGCTTATTCCGTAAAAAAGACAAAAAAAATAATAAAAAAAATTCAAAACAAAAATTCATCTCAAAATGTTTGTTAGGACTAGCAGAAGTCAACCCTAAAAGGTTGTTAGCATTTTACAAATAACCATGTATATTATTTGCTTATCTGTATTATGTTGCTTATCTGTATCTATAATAAGACATTCGATTTAAAGTAGTTATGGACAATGATATTTGAGACCCTAAATTAATCACAAATCAGATAATTGACTCCAATGAACATCAATTTGGATGCTATTGTTTTCGGAGGCCACATTATCCGTGATAGACTAGACAGTCTCGCACATTAATTATCTTTTAGTCAGAGAGATTAATTATTGCCTATAGTTCAGAACGTCAACATAATGTTTGAGGCGGTAAAAGTAGGAGTACTTTCCTTTTGGCATTGGGTAGAGGTGAAGGCGACTACGAGGAGCGACGAGAGCCATTCGAATTTCAATAAAACTTGAAGGGAAGTAAATCGCCGACAGGGATAACACAGACGGCGCCGCACCATCGCGTCGCACCGAGATATTGTACTCTACAACTGACGCTATACCACATGCTTATAGTTTTGAGTATTTATTGAAATATAACCCTTAACACTATAACTGTAAGGGTGCAACGAATAGCAAAATGTGTACGAGGTAAAAATAAACAGTAGGTATTAAAACATCCATACTTAATTAATTTTAGAATATTATTCATCGGAGTCGATTCACAACACATGTGCAATGCCCAAATGGGCTATTAAAATCAATTATTATGTCTATTATTGCCAGTCATTATTCAATATTATTGGATATCATCATTGTTAAGAGAAACATTGTCGGGGCTGTTGTAGCCAGAGGCAAAGCGTGCGGAAAATAGCATCAAATTTAAGTTATTAACAACAAATCAATATCTCCATACTTAGTGGGATATATCCTGATGCCTACCGACAAACATGTATTACAGTACAGGTTGTGACACTTGTGACCAAGGATTTCCTTTTTTTTATTAGCGTTTGTTAAGACTTTGACCACAATCTTCTCCAGATGGTAAGTGATGATGTTTTCGAGGATAGAGGATAATAATTAGGCTTAATATATATGGAACAGGAACTGGCTTTCAAGAATACCTAGCGGATCATCTTTAGGATCTTGGTGACATATTTTCTACTTGATGTGAATATCCAGCCAGGTGGGGATTCTCAAAATGTCAAACCATCATGGTCATTACACCCCTCCCATTAAATTATTCCCACATGCTTATGCCTGTCATTAAAATGTCACAAAGTATTATGAGCAGATTGGATAGCTCCTAGATATGGGTTCTAGGAGCTATCCAATCTGCTCATAATACTTTCGCTGATGTCTTCCCCTTCGAACTGCCTAATATTGTCTAATTAACCTTCAATACGAGTACATAATTAAGTAGGTACGACTCAGTTGTCGTATTATATTTAAGGATATATATTAAGGTATAAATAATTGTAATGTCGACATAAAGTGATGTCGAATTTATTTCTATTCTGCAATCTTTATCGTCTCCAGGAATAAAGCGGAAAATAAGTCGAAGACCGGACCGAGTCATAAAAATCACAATAGGGCGAGTCGTAAAAATATGGACCTTAAAAATGTCGGTAATTCCATTGGATATGTGATCTTTGATGTTCATAAATAATTGAGGTCATGTCAAGCAAGGCGCTCGCCGGGTCTTGACCACGGAGGGATTGAACTGACGAAAGTGAGCCAACGACAAGAACCTATCGCAAGATCAACCTTCGTTGCAATATGATTTCTCACCAACCGTGAAATGGAAGATCTACAACGCCATGAAATATTTTCATTACGATCGCAAACTTTAAAATTGGTTACGTACGGTACAGATACGGAACTAAAATATATAAAATGATTGAAGTATTTTCGTTGCAACCTATCCATTAAAATACAGATAAAAATACGTGTCAAACGATGTTAAGGGAGTGATAAGCAAATACCGAGAATAACCAACATTCACACTTCACAAACACTCTTGACACCGTTTTAATACCCACGTAGTAGACGATACAGACATAAAAATACACACAAGGACATGCTGGTATGATAACGATATTCGCAATAAACATAAAAGGAGGATGCAAACTTTCATTTCACCTCGATATAAATCTTTGCTAGACAGAATCGAACAAAGATAAAGTATCAAGTCAACAGCTAAAGCGTTGACAGTTCAACGGGAGAAACTCAATAACGCTGCAACGGGGATCAAATGTAAAGAAAACACTGAATGGAACCGTTCGTCGTTTCTAACAGTTCCCCCGATTCTAAGTAGAAATACAATCTTAGGACTCACGTGTGAGGTCAATGTGCTCGCTTCACCGTTGAAACCGCCTATGCGTCAACACTTACCGAACGATTTATTTGACAATACAATCACACTGATAAAAAGGATACATTTCTTGGAAGAAGTCGAGGCTGGGCGGCTGCAGGATGTCGAGTGCTGACAGAACCTGCAAAGATACAACCGTACGTTTAATTTTGTCTAGTGTAATAAAGTGAAACATAATCAAACTAGAGGTACAGTTTCCTCGTTTCGATGCAAATCCATGTTTGTACCGGAGGACAAATGCGCACACCGCAAACAATACACGTTGATCGATAAAACACAGTGAAATGAATAAATTATAGGAGAACGCAAGCCGCATCATAATTATTTCGTGATAATGTCCAATGCGAACCCTATTATCATAATAAAGAGGTTCGCGACAGATAGACTTATAGGAAACCCACCAAATTGAATTATTGCTGATAAAATTGAAAATTTACCGTTTGTAATTACGAAAGGCGTACTGTGGCAGGTGTAAATTAAGAGACCTTAGTAATATTCATAAAGTTGAACACGATTGTAGAAGGTCTTCTAATTACGGAGGTAAAAACAAACGTGTAGATAAGAGGACCACTTCGGAGGTTTAGTTAATGAGCGTGGGAAAAGTAAATTAAGTGTCTCATTAAAGAGAACTGAAACTTAACTAGACCTGCCGGATCCGCAATTCGGTAAATTAGGACTTGATATACGTCCACTATTATTAAATTATCGCGTTACTTCCAAATACGTGGTCGAAATACATTATCAGAAATTGCGTAATTTCTGGGAGTTGGCATTGAACTAATGTTTGAGACCTTGCCGGCCCTCTAGTATTTTAGGGTTCGTCGAGGTTCAGCCGTTAGTAGATTCACATTGTGATGCGTCAGGCACGTGGGTTTGGTTCTTACCTGATATAATCAACAATGCCAATCCAGGTATTGAGGTTAGTAAGCGACCAGCAAGCGGTTAATTAACGTCCTTGGCCTCAAAGCCGGAACTGTTATCGTATTCTTTCGTGAGAATGTAACAAATTCACCGTCGTTAACTTGAAATTTATGAGAGGAGGAAATTCCTTGAAAGGCGACGTTTTGAATTGGCAGAAATATAAGGCGACACTTTGTGAGATTATTTTGTTTATAATTGAAACTGTTGTTAGCTTCTCAAAGAAGTCATTGTTTACGTATGTGTTGTGTTAACCGTTTCCAATAAATGAGAAACTTCAATAAGTGATATTTGATTAATTATGTTAATATACACGTTTTATAGTCATTTATCAACTTAAAACGGTTTAAATCGCGTATATTTTTCATTATTTATGGAACGTTATGATTAATATAAATATTCTGACGGTAGTCAAAATAATTTCTTAATATAACTCATGTGACAAATAAAACCAATGAGTCACCCCGTAACCACGATCACTGCAAAGTGTTTGAAACGTCGTCGGTACAAAAATCAGTACTATAATATTATAAATGCGAAAGTAACTCTGTCTGTCTGTCTGTCTGTCTGTCTGTTACGCTTTCACGCCAAAACTACTGGACCGATTTGAATGAAATTTGGTATGGAGATAGTTTGAGACCCGGGAAAAAACATAGGATAGTTTATCCGACTGCGCAAAAAGAGGTTGATGTTTTCGCGCGATAACCGACATACGCGCGGGCGGAGCCGCGCCCGGAAAGCTAGTAACAAATATACGCGATTTTAACCGTTTAAAGTTGTTTAATTACTATGTGTTATAACCGCGAAAACCTAAGACAACATTATACATATTTTAGTTCATTTAGGCAAAAAAAGTATCATTTATCTTTTTACTAAAGTGAATTTAAGGATTAGCGAAAATGTCATCAGTTTACATAGTGATAATGATTTAAGCGATTATCTCTTACATCTATTAGGTATATGTGGCTCAGAGATATCTCGAAAAAATTATAACGTTTAGTATTAAAAACGTATAAGAAATGAAGTTGAAAAATAGGACGCTACGCAATTTTAACTTGACGTGTAGATACCACTAAACATTTGTTTCAATTACGAAAGATGTGATGGGGAGTTGCTCTGCCTAAACAACTTGCTAAGACAGTTCTGCCTAAGTTTCGGGGCAATACATTCGTGATGAGTTTTTATACCAAATAATCATGTTTTAGAACATATTGTTTGAACCTCTACTTCAGTGCATATTCGAATTAAACTGCAGAGTCGGATATGCGTAGTGACCGTATAAATCGGACCAAATATTCGACAGAATTTTGTCAACTCGGATTTATAGTAACTGAACTAAATATAAATTCAGTCACGAAAAAATCCAACAATTTCAGCTGAGTAGGTATAATAATTATAATGTGTAAAATAAATAACACGTTATTTTCCTGGCCTGTTCTTCCAAAATCACTTCAAGTTTTTTCAAAGCCAAAGCAAAAATATTTTTTGTATACATTTGCCCGTCACACATCATACATTCAGCAAAGCGGGTATAGAGCCACAGAAGGAATATTTTGTCTTGAATAGACAGGCAAGCAACACTAACATGTTAGCTTGCATTTTCTCTTTTGATTTATTTAAATATGATTAGTTGACTAGTAAATCAACTACAATTGATGAGTAATGTTCTGATAAGTAAGGAGATAGTACTTACGTTTTCGTGTTTGAAGAAGCACAGCATCTTGAGTTCTCGGAAGACGCGTTTGGACGAGACGAGGGATTGGAAAACGTTGGGCAGTTTCTTGAGGGCGACGCGCCGGCCATCGCGGGGATCCGTCACCGCCCTGTTGACAAACAAACACACGTTTTAGGATAATATGGAACATAAAAAAAAACACATAAAAATAACTGTCAAGAATACATCTGTCAGATAAAAGGGAATCAATAAAGTGTCCGTAAAAGTTCATCGAAAATTGTTATAAGTCACTCACAACCACTCTGTGGTTCAAACGCTTTGTGCTATTCAAATGATTGTTGAACGTAAGAAATAATTTGACTACTTATCAAAATGTAATATGAAACACCTGAGTATATATGAAAAGAAAGGGTAAGGCATCATTATGTTTAGACTATGAAGAGAGTTTGTCCTTTCAATGATAAAGATTGACTTACCACTAGAGATAGTGGTAATAAGCGAACCTATAAAGTGTAAAAATAGACTAGTTATATTATGTTAAGTGTTTTTTTTTTTTTTATTGCTGATAGGTAAGCCTTTGACCACAATCTCACCTGATGGTAAGTGATGATGTGGTCGAAGGTGTTAACAGGCTTAACCTAGAAGTTTAGAACAAATAAATCTTAGATGAAGATTATGTTTGCTCTGTTAAGGAAAATACAGATTTATCTATCGACGCCGACGGCGACGGTCTATTTGACGATGTGTTGATGTAACATTACCTTTACTATATAGGCCAGTTATTAGATACACTTATTTATCGCTTATATAACATTTTTACAGAATATAAATAGGGTTAAAACCTTGAATGAAGGAAGGGGAGGTTCAACGCAATGTATTTACGTGCTAGTTTCAGTGTCAGTGTAAGTGTCAGTGCAAGTGTCAGTGTAAACTTTAGTTTGATGAAAGTTTGTAACAAATAATTTAAAAAATTCGGAATAATCTCATTATTATATTAATCGTTGAACCAACATCCCCAGTCTTTGTTAATTCATTAACAGCTTGGGATTAAAAGTAGGTAGGTAGGTAGTAGGTACTCCTAACAATCAAAAAATTAAATTTATCTTTATTCTTTATAGCCTTTATATACGCCTGTATACTCGTACAAAGGCTATGTTGCCAGTTTAGCTAGTTGAAGTTAGTTCGGGGGCGAACCTACTGTCATGTGTTTTAACTACGGACTGCCATTGAAAATGTATTAGTCAATAGACACAACAACTGTCCTACCCAGGGATCTAACAAAGGACGTAGATATTCAAAAGCAAATCTTGTGCCCCAGCCAACGACAGACCAGCAAAAAATTTATACCACAGCTAGCAAAAAACACAAACAAAAAGCAGGTTCGACTTACAAAAAGGCCGATTCTAAATAGGTTCGGGTAGAGGTAGAGGACTGGGTGAGGCAGCACCTTGCACATAATCTGTGGCATTGGACGGAGGTTCCCTCCCATTACCAGGGACCGTTAGGATCCCTTGCGATTATTATCGTTTCGTTTGGAACGCTGCTGTTCCGATAATATCCGTTGCAAAGTGTTGCTAGGTGACTGCTGCCTTTACGTGCCTTTACTATGGAATTAGTATGAATGTACTTCGGTACAACTTATGATATAAGACATACTCGAACACATTTATTAATGTCAAAATTCATTTGTTCTTTTTTACTTTACCTTGTAATGTATACCGTGTGAAATGATGAACAAATGCATTTTCTTTTTGTCCTTGTTTTATTTTCCTATTGCATTATTTATATTGAAGAACTTACAAATACGTTATACCTAATATACTCAATTATTGGAATGAAACTCAAAGTATTTTTTTTAAGATTTCGCAATTACAATACCAAAAGGATGGTGTTATGCATTAAACAAAATCAATGGCAAAAATTAAAGCAATAAAGGGTTAAATTCTATTATGCTCGCATTTTTTAAATACAATCTAATATTACCTCCAATCACACTAATGATAGAGCCACAGCTAAAGCTCTTCACATCAAGTAGGGATGGCAGCCGACCCCGCGGGCTGAGAGATCAACGACCGAAGCCAAGCCAACCCTGGCGCGGGGAACATTTTGGGAAGTTTCGAATAAGGGATGTCATTGATTTATTATACACGGCTTTATAGAATTAAGCAACGGCGAGTGAAGACGCGGAATGGAGCAAATCACGAGGCGATTAATGACGAGGGAAAAGTAACTGTTTTGATTATACGAGAAGGCTCGATAAAACTTTACGGTTGAGGATTTTATGTTAACTTCAAATAAAGTTTTACTGAGGTAATCATCTCCACTATCCTACCCTTATTCCAACTTATGTGGTGTCGATACAATACAATGTTTTGTCATTTTACGCCTAGCAAGCAACTAAAATCTAACACCAATCACCTAACGGTAAGTTCCAACTCTTCAAAGCCAGTTCCATTCTAGGGTTTACCATCTTTAGCCCCAACATTTACCATCAGGAGTCACGTGTGGTCATAGAAAACAAAAAAAAACCGTTTATAAAACAATATTTCAGCTTCAGTTTTTTTGCACACCGCCATCATGCCGTAAAACCTTCTTGAGATTAAGGTAGTCCTTCAGCTAATAAGGGTGTTTAGTTGATTAATGCCCCATCGCATGACGCAGTGTAAGCCAAATGTGCAGTATGACCCTACTCACGTCGACTAGTGTTGTGGCATGCTACCCTTTCGGGGAATTTCCCTAAACTCGGCTCTTTGGACATCAAAGGAGGAATAGAGCAGTATTATTCTGAAGCCGGCGTTATACGGAAGCACGGAATCGATATCAAACTGAACGTCATTTCACGAAGACTAACCCTGATAAATACTTACGTGCAGAAATTTACAAACGTGACCTAAAACAATACATTAGGTATTGTCTGTGTAGTAATGCATCCAAGAAATCAAAGTACATAATAGAAGATAACTTTCCAACTTGTGAAAAATTATTAATGAAACAACATTAAACCTTGGCCATAACAGAAACCTTATTTTCTACCTATTACTAGAATGTTTTCTTTTTTTACAGCTAATAGAATCCCTAATGGGCTCTTGAACCCGATTTCAGCTGTTGGTATGTGATAGTATACGGACTGGCCTAGTATTCTGCTGCCGAAATACTAAATACTGTTAGTTGCTTGGCGACAGATTTTCTACCTGAGAGCTTCCCAGGCGAGTATTCGCAAAAAGCCCTTCCACCACGCGGTGAAGCTGCGGCACGGCAGGCCATAGCTATAATTCATATGGACACAATAACTACTTCGCAATTGAAACGAGCCTAAATCTGTTTATTGTTACTAAGGTTTATTATCTAAAGGGTTATTTTATACCTAGATGATTAGAGCAAACTTCTTTTATGTAAGAAGTAACAGAGTCGAATTTTGAATACGACAGAACTGTCAATATTTGGAAAAAAAACTAATATCCAAAACAGGCTGCGTCAGTGTCGTGTAATAAGCCCCACGTCATGCACCGCATATTTGAGGGCGTTTTGCAAACAGCGGCTGCAGTACTGTATTCAAGCACATAGCCGCACGGCAAATGAATAATTCGTAGTATAATGGGGTGCATAAAAGAAGCATTATATTAACTGTTTAATGACGTTCTTGAATCGGCGAGCTCAATAAGCACCGTAAAACAATGCCAGGAAGTCGTTTTTGAACTTAGTGCTCGTGAGTGGCGCTTGACGATAAATTACCAACGTCGGAGCTTTGGAATCGGGTTGGAAGGGAACTCGTTTTACTGAAGATAACATGGTGTTAGAATTTATTGATAGTATTTTTTTTTGATTCCTGATAGGTTAGCCGATTTTAGATGATGTGGTCAAAGATGTTGTTCAGGCTAACCTAGATAGTATAATTATTAATTCCACCTTCCTTTAAACCATCTTCCTATATTTTATTTTGTGTGAACACTTTCTTTATTGTCGTTGACTAATGACGCATTCGAAACTGAATGTTATATATCACTAAACCGAGCAATTATTTTTAGAATATACGGAACTTGACTTCCGACACTGAACAATCTGAAAATACTAAGTCATGACTGAGAACAATATTGTAGGCACGTATCGAGCGGGCTTACTAACAAGATGGTATCAACATCCAAAAAATATTTCACATTCCTCTGTTTTTGGTGCTAGTTAGGTTTTTAAGTAAATTATACGGCTTTGTAAGAAAATGTATATATTTTATTTATGGTACAAGAAGCGATCTCCTTCGAACAAAAGCAATTTTCGTTAGCAAAATCGATGAATCCGATAATAAGAAACCTGTCCAAGATAAATTAAAATACTGTATTTATTTTCAAATTACGGTAACTCAGTTGTGTTTTTGAGCAACGCAGCTATTTGTTTTATTAAAGTTAGCTATCCCTCAGTGCGAGTAAAAAAACAAATAGTACATAAAGCCTTCTGAATGATTGAATCTGAGGTGAAGTACTCGTTTATAGCTAGAAGCATCTGATCTTGTTTTAAATACTAATCTATTATACAGAATAGGAATAAATTATTTTGGTTTCGAGAATAACTTAAGTATACATATAAATAGTAATTGGAAATATAATGTAGGTGATATATCAAATTCATCACGCATTAATATTAAAGACATTTAGTAAGCATGCAAATATTTTACAGGAGCTTATCCATAGAACAATTTATTCTCAGAAAACGCAAATAAACATGTCAACGACCTCATTTACGTTACTAATTAAGTTGTTTTACTTAGAAGAGCTATAATAAACCTTTAGAATCGCAACATGACTCGTAGTTAAAACTTGGAATGGCCCTTCTTGGAATATGAAATTTAATTTAGAAATCCCCCAGGAGATATTTTGTGCCCTTCTCACAGCCTGCTCATCTCTTACTTACGAGCAAAAACTTTTGTAAACTATGTTTCTACTGAAATTCATACATTTTCTCCCATTGATCTACCTGCTGAAGAATGTTTAAATTGATCAAAAAAACTCGTGTAAACAACGTAAAACATAAACATTATCCTTACGCCTGTATGCCCCGAAAAGGTGGGCACTGGGCAGTAGTGTCTAAAGGTTCGCGCGCACTGCACACAATCTCCTCAACTCAAGCCGTTCAGAATTCTTTGAAAGCAATTTCATACTTCAATGCACACTTCTAAATATAAATAAAAAATTGTTACCCCGGTGCACGAACACGATACAAGTAATGCAAAAAAAATTATCATCTATATCTAACTATCATACTGCCCCTTTCACGCTCCACGGGTATGCCTTACTGTTGAAATCGTCAGTATGATAGGACTATGTTTTATTCAATAAATTCACTTGTAATGTGTTCTTTATTTATCTGAGCCCCGTAATGGTGTCGCCTGGATTCGCTCGGAAGTAGTCGTGAAAACAAAGCGAGGCAACTTCGGTATAGTGCCGTGGAGATCAGTCAGCGTCAAGCTTATAACACCCACGTTTTGCCAAACATGTTTTAGACACATTTAATAGGGCGCGAGCGTATTGTCATCTACTGGGCACAGTTCCAGACTCCGAACTGCTACTAAAAATGTCGTTATCAAAAAACCAAATACAACCACTCTCGTGTAGTTAGTTGGTATTTTATTCAACAATAGGAAAAATACATTAATTAATATTATGTACCGATGCAGCGTATATTTTGCGTTATTATCTGAATATGTTAGATATAACAATCACTTTATTCTGAAGCTTTTAATTACCGTAATTTACATCAAACACGACAGAACAATCAACTAAAAAGGAATAGGACAATCGACCTCAACAGTCGCACGCTCTTTAAATAAAAACATTTGAATTTTAAAACTTGTCATTTCCGGGAAACATTTAAATCTGTCCAGTCATTATCACAAAACCTTTCAACAAACTGATTATCCGAATCCTTTCAAAGTTCCACAGAGGGATACTCGAGGCTTACAAGTATATACGTAAATATACGTTACCTATAGCGGTAAGAGAGGCAGTCGAAAATTAAATTGTAGGCTTTTGGACAGGTTTTCCAAAACGTAGAATAACGACCACTTATACGGGTTAGCTGGTCCGATCCTATTGGGATATATAACCGCTACCTAACCTTAGGTGTTTATCATAACGATTGCTTTCTGCTCTTGAATTTTGATGACCCTGAACAGATATTAAATCTTTCCAGCATCTTTTTAAATCTATGACTAATCGAACCTAAAGATAATACGAATCTCACTGTACCATCATTCTGTGACAGATGAGTCTCGAAATGAATGGACAATGTTATCCCTACCTTTGTCCCACGCTAAGATAGGTCGGTACCACATGTATTTTTCCTTAACTCTGTTATATTGCTCGTCCTCTCACTACACACACACATTTTTCTTGATGCTGTCAATTAATACTTTCTTTGGATTTCCTCTCCCCTATATCGGTCCACATACATACCCAATTGACCGGAAAAACAATTTTGGTAAACTAGTCCGATTATCAACGGTATGCCTTTGACAATACACTATAAGCAACACTACAGCCTCAAAAGGGAAAGCATCTAGGCAACTTAAAAGCCATTGCATCCCATTGCAGGCCCACAGGTAGTCAAAATCATGCGTCGCATCTACCATGCCATGAGCTGTGATAAGTTTTGGAAAAGAAGATGAGTTCCTGGTAAAAAAACGAATATAAGACTTTTTTTCGCTATATGATGGCAAGTGGCGAACTACACTGCACCCATCACCCTGAGACATAAAGTTGGTGCGCTCATCTCCCTGTAATTTCACCGACACCTTCAAACCGGAACACAGTAATGCGGACATTACTGCTTGCGGACTTTACTAATGCTCCGAACGAATACGAACAAAGAGTTCTACTGCTGCTAAGAATTCATAATGAATTGTCATAAATTACTCCGTATTTATCTCATACCGTAAAATCACTAAGTTCTACTGCGACATATGAATATTTTATCCATACTAATATTATAAATGCGAAAGTAAATCTGTCTGGCTATCTATCTGTCTGTCTGTCTCGCTTTCACGCCAAAACTACTGGACCGATTTGGATGAAATTTGGTATGGAAATAATTTGAAACGCGGGGAAGATAAGATAAGATAAACCTTTATTTGCATAAAACATGAGTATTATACCATAACAAACGCATGTATAATGGTGTTATAATGAAATGTAGTGATCATCATGTTTTGCCTAGATAGGCGTACACTTTTTTTTGAGAGGCGGCAATGAATTAATCAAATTATCAATAACATATAAGAAAAAAATATGATTTTAGTTAAAAGTACTTGACAATTCACACAAGTTCACTTTGAAAACTGTCGCGAGTTTTATCGATATTATCTTATTATTAAACGGCTAGGACCCGCGTTATATTTTGTCTTTAGTCCGAACATTGATCTAACACAGCGTTTTTGTGTTTTAAAGACAAAATCGTTGTGAGTTGAATTGCCCCAAAAAATTAAGCCGTACCGTAAGATTGATGCTACTAGGCCATGGTATGACGTATGAAGTGCATCTCTCTTTACAACAGGTGCAAGTCTGTGAAGAAGTCTGGGAAGGACATAGGATAGTTTTTATCCAACTGCTCAAAAAGAGGTTAATGTTTTTGTGGGATAACCGGCGTACGCGCGAGCGTAGTAAGTATAAAAAAGTTAAAGTTATTGCTAAAAGTTTCAAATTATACAAAGCTACTGTCAACTTCAAGTGCGAAGGCGTTATGCAACAAAAAGTTTCGGCCATTGTAATGGTACGTAATTACCGAACACCAGCTTCGGGCTAGCGGTTACGCGAATTTCGCATATACCGTTATTCTTGTGGTAGGTAGTGTACTTAGTCAAATGTGGAAGTTATGTAGGCGGAGTTGTTGACTTTGTTAAAAGTAACAAGACGGTTGGGTAAAGGACAAAATTGTTTTTGATATATTCCTAAAACAATGTACCGTAATTGTTATTACATAATGATTTTAGTAAGTAGTTAAAACGTGTAGCTTAATATGTTAATATCTAGAACGTCAAACGCTCTGCGAACTAGAAAATGGCACACCAAAACAATACAAGCTAGTTGACGATGGTAAGCACATGCTAATATTATTGATCTCATATTTGTTTTCTTCATACCCATATTCAACGTATGTGGATTCAGTACAATATAAATTGTCAACCGCACAAGAACAATTTGAAAAAAGCTCTGGATTCGTTTCTTCTCTAGGCGTCATACGGACTCTACAGATGACAGAATATACAATCTTCTGCAGGAATGCTCTTGTTGATTTCGTAACCAACACTAAGTAACAATTATCTTATCTGTGACCCAACCCACAGGAATACTACAAACAAGAGAGTACCTCCCTCGAGGACACGGAACAGTCCTTGTATTCACTTGTACGGAATAAATGAAATACAAATCACAAAGAAAGGATGTTAAAGTTGAACAGATCTATTTGTATCGCTCGTTTAAATGTCACATTCAAATAGAAAAACACAAGCCAATATAAGTATAAGTGATGGTATATGGCACGAGCGTGAGAATCAGAATTGAGTCATCGCATATCTATCTGATAAAATTATTTTCGTTATCAAACAGCTGGCTTATGATAACAGTACTTATCAATAGGAACCCTACTTTGCGCAGACACAGATTCAGTAATAATTACTATACATACAATATAAAAACATATACGAATTACGTGGAAATTTTATTATTGTAGTGAAAATATCATAGAACGCACGTGGCGCCAACAAATTCCCCTAAACGAGTCTTCAAATAAACGTTCGATAGGAAGACGCGTTTATATTCACAGGTATGGAACACCTGCCGTAGGGTTGTGTGACACAATGCCATCGTCTTCTTCCTAACTTTATAACATGCATGTGGGGTCTTTTCAAAATATTTAGGTATTCTGGTTATCGCTCTGACAATCACAATATACAGGGTTATTGGTAAAATGCTAACAACCTCTTAGGGCTGACATCTGCTAGTCGTAACAAACATTTTGATATGTTTTTTTAAATGTGTTTTTGGCGGTATATGCACGAGGATCACCTGATGTTAAAAGTCTCTTGTACGAGACTCAAAACTTAAAAGTTTCAGACAGTACTAGAAAAGCTTATTGTTTTAAGTTTTGAGTCTCGTAGTAAAATACAATGCCTACTCCGAGCCAAGAGAGCAAGAGAACATAAAAATAAATCTTTTTTTTTTTTCAAAATGCTTGTTGGGTCTAGCAGAAGTAAACCCTAAGTACCTTGTTAGCATTTTACCAATAACCCTGTATATTATAGAGGGCTTTTAGCCTTTTTGCGGTTATATGAACAACATATGAACATTTACCTTAAAGGTAATTTATAGATATCGGCGGAAATCCAGAAATAACAAATATATATCTCTAATTTCGTGCATATAGTATCTACTTCGTCCAATCTATGTATAATTTGGTTGGATCGCGCTCTCTCCCTCGGGTTCTTCTCAATAAAATCGGGATAAAAAGTATCACAAGTTACTTCAGCCCTATAAAGAGGCTGAAGTGACTTATGCTCATTCGAAGCTACTTACGAAAAAAACACCATTTCAATAAGGTTCAATATCAATGTGCGCTATAACGTGGCAGCTGTACGACAAATCTTTGCCCGAAAACCGTTCATTACCTACATACCTTCATTGATGGATGATTCCAAAATCAACAACACGATTTTTTAAGGATATCCCCACGTTCGTCAGACATCTTGGGAATCGCAGTGTAAGATGGGAGTACTTCAGAAAGCGCTGTTACCAAGCTTCTGATATTTTCCCAGGACTCCCAGGCAGGTTCGACAGGAAGATGTCGTCAATATAATAAGTCTGTGTGAATACTAGAAGTCGAAGCCTAATCAAAAGTTCAATATGAAGATTCGACTCGTCCGCAATTCGCACCGTCATTGTCAAAGACGACTTACAAGGTAATTGTGCAATCGAGTTGGGAAAGGGACGTACTAGGAATAGGTAATTTTACGGAAGGGACATTACTGAACCGGAGAACATTTCGAGGTCAAAGGGACGCTATGGACTTATGCTCTAAATAACCATATTTTAACTCCACTAGTTGGTACCGCTTCTCCATAATTCTCAAGGACCTTGTTCTACATATATATGCTTACGTAAAAAGATGACTGAATCATTAACGTACAAAGTTCAACGAGGTTTTTGTTTCAAGGTATTGCCTCCTATTACATGGAAACGTATGCGCATCGATCGGTGCCGGACTAGGTAGCCAAATCTTCCTGTGTGACTCGTAAGAGGTGACGAAAGTAAAGAATACCATAAGGTAGGCAGTGCCTTCTGAAGAATTGCCTTTTTACAATGCGATCCCAAGAGGCCTGCAAAGCGTGGGGGTTATGGCAAACCCCTAATGGCTTTTGGTCAACGGTAAACGATTTGGATGTTGATGAGGATGATAAAACGTATCCGGCGATACGTGGGCTTTTAGAAATCTCTTCAGTTTTCTAAAAAGTTGGCGATGTGGTGCTATTATTTTTGCCATCCATCACTCCCGAGGATAACAAAGAATGGGCGACCGACTAAACGCATGTATAGGTACTTACTCGAATACCGTGCTCGAACGGCGATAAGGCAACACGCACACGAGGAAAACAAAATTCGAGGGACAATGTGAATAAATTAACGTTACCAAAGCGGGCGGTGTTTACAATGTTCAACACATTGTATTAAAACAGCGCCTTACATGCTTCATAAGTTTACACACATGCAACGGAATATTACCCCGAGGTACTACCCGAGGTAATAGGTGAGCGAGATGAACTTAATTTTCATATTGTAATTTATAAACGATGTCCTTGATGTAGTTCGAATTTCAAAATGAAATTCATTTTCATTACCATTAGACAATAAGTCTCCTGGTAGCAAATTATTGATATGAGAACTATATTGCTTAATTTTTAGTATAGAAAGACTTAATGCAAGAGATCTTACGGTGCATAATAACCTTAATAACTTATCAAATAAAACCGACCGACCTCGGACTTGTAAATCGTGAGTTCCCAACTTGTGTGAGTTTCATTATTCTATTCTTTTATCTGAAAATTGCTGTATTTTTATTAATTTATTTTTTGTTTGGTTTTGGAACATAAATTAAAGATTTAATTTTAATTTACAATTACACTGCAAGTTTGACGCTTGTGTATTGATAACCATTCTTACGATGATAGAGCAAAACAGAAACTTACACATGCTTGTTGTACGGGACCTCCCTTATTTTTGCTATTTAGTATTTTAATTATTATTAAGTACATCTATTATGGCTCAAAAGACAGCATATTAAATTCGGACAGACGCGACGGTCGGCATAGACTTTCGGGGTAAGATGGAGAATGCTAACGTGATCCCATCTTGCCCCAACTCAGCGGAGGATTGCTCACGAGTGTTTTACTAGGTTCAAGTCCCACACAACCCTTTCCGCCACGACTGTGGTGGTGGAGTGGCAGTGAGTAGGCTTTTACCCCCTCAAAAAAGGCTTCGTAATAGTGTAGTTTTTTTTCTATTACAGAACCCTAAAAACGAGAAAACTTCAATGAATGAATTGCGGTGACGTTTCTTTATATTTACTTTCATTCAAACAACTGTGAACAGCCAGTCTGAATGGACAAATGAATGAATACGAAACGTATTTATGATTGCGCAAAAGAATTGCGTTCCTTTATTGAACGTGAATAACGTGTTGGTACTAGACAACAATCAGGGAGAGAGCCACTTTAACTTCAATAGTTAGTTGAAATTGGGGATGGCAAGAGACACATTCGCAACTTTTCACATTGGCAGAAATTGTTCAGAGGTCGCACAAAGTACATACTACATACAGCGAGCATGTGGCAGTAACAGGCGAACTTTGCAGAATCGGCCCACCCGTGAATATTAAAGCCACAGAGTAAATACTTAGTTATTGTAAACTCTTCACCGTGTTCCGACCCTTATCCCACACAATGGGGTCATTACAATATGACTCCCTAACAACATTAAGAACAACACAAAAGCATATATAATATAGTATCCACTAATGACACAGTTGTGGCTTAGCTAAGCTTATCCATACCCTAAATGGCGATGCTCTCGGTGGTAGTACAACCAATGCTATACGAGTAATCATGGCGTCAACATCGTAAGAAACTCTGTTGTGAGAACGATATCCAGCTGCAGCAACATTCTACTAAAATCGACGTGAGAGTTATAGTGGTGAAAACGCAATTTTCCCTTAGCCCCCATTTAATAAATCCAATAGAAAAATGTGGAAAAGTCGTGATACTCTGAAGCCGGGAAATGTACAGCATTGCAATTTTAAAACTCATCATGAATAATATTGTGGAGCAAACTGTACGTGTCAAATCTCTTTACGTGCAGAAATTATTCATTTCGCTAATGCATTGGAGCGTTAAAAGCAAGATAATGCGGCACGAACAAAATGTTTAGATATAAGTTGGCGTCATGGACAATTTTGGACAACCATTTAAACGGTAAACGGTACATAATTCAGTAACGGTATATAATTTACATCAAATTTTTATTCAAATTACATGAAGTTAAAAAACTTAAAGACATATTACTGAACAAACATAGGCGCATAAGGTTCAATTGCTACGACTTTTGCATACTTCTCTTGCTTCCTTGAGTCTCATCACATTCATAAAAGCCTGTAAGTACAGAATATTCTTGAGCTGGTCTTTCTTTGGAACATATTCAACCTGGGTGGAATACGTTAAGCAAGGTCTTCGCATTCAATGTACACCTGTCCATTTTGTACATTTATTTATACTACACATGTACACCTTGTACATTTGTTTTGTATCTCCTTTAGTTCTATATCCAAACCATTTCACTGTATCTTTGTCAACTGAGCATCATCTTCCTACCCTGATTCCATTCATATAGGGTGTGTACTATATTGGCAATATATCTTCTTATAAAA
Source organism: Plagodis dolabraria (assembly GCA_963854805.1). NCBI lineage: Eukaryota > Metazoa > Arthropoda > Insecta > Lepidoptera > Geometridae > Plagodis > Plagodis dolabraria. The sequence goes on along the minus strand of OY978448.1, from coordinate 27,384,708 downwards.
TAAAGGACATTATTGTCAGGTGTTGAGTTCGGTTTAAAGGCCGGCGCCAGTACTGATGCCGACCTTCTTCGGTGCTCCCATTAGTAGTATTTTCGCTACTAACTTTACTTTATTCTTCTTCACTCAATACATGTATAATATCAGGATTCACACTGTCCCTCGCTGTACCACACACAGTCACATAGAATAAAAAACATTGGAAGATACTAACTTTGATATGATATTGCATGATAATGTGAATATGTCACTAGAACGCAGTATACCTACCTAGAGTTTCCAAATACATACTTAGTAAGTTTATACACCGACAGGGTGGGTTGCGGACGGCTGGCACGGCGCGGCAGCGGCACGGCTCCGAAAGTTTTGGTCCCAGCGTGTGACGCGTCACCGCAGCCCGGGGCTATCCCCCTACCTACACCCTAGGCTTACCAACAACGTACGATAAAAAACCAGTCAATAGCGCGTCGGAATCTCACACATGTTTCCGCGCCAACAACACATTACATATAGGTGCGTATGTTTTATGTATTTACCAAAAAATCTAGTTCAAGCAGCAAAAAAACAGATTGGATTCTTAACTGATTCGTAAAGCCGGGTTTTAATGATTTGCTGTTTTAATTTTTAGACCCTCTCACCATATGTTTAACTTTTACATTATAGTATTATACACATTTCTGTGAACATTTCAACTGGCTACGTATTACCTACTTACGGTTCAGAGATAAAACCATAAATAAAACTTAACTATATAAGGCTAACTTTACGCGGACGGTTAGACAGTTTAGTGTATTATAAGGGTCCCATGTTCTCGTACGGAACCCTTAATGTTTTGTTATTATTCTTCTTCGCGTATTATCATGATCAAGCCAAACCTACAAAGTAAAGAGTATACACTCTTAACTACTACTTATTTATTTACAGCAACCAACTGTTTGTTTTTTAATCAACTTCCTGCTTGTTCTACATTTATTTATCTAGCCATCAAACCATTTCGGGCCGGGTTTTCAATCAACGGATTCTTACTATTCATAAGAACAAATGTAAACACAACCAACATAAAAATAAGTAATGTTGGTTACTTAAGAGAACAGTTTATTTGTTTTAAATTTGGTCGGTTAACGCTTAACAAGTCTGCTATTTTTTTATCTGACGAATGGGGAACCAGAGCTTAGTGTATTCTACCACAGAATAAAAAGGATTCTATCATCCCATAGTAAATTATTTCTAAAACAACGTGAAACGTCATCAAATTAGAAGCACAATATTTGCTCGGAGAAATCACAATTGGTGTGAGTTTTGAATTTACATGGGCTATGTTTTATTCCTCAGTTGCCGACGATTGAAAAACAGGGCCATAATGTAATATGTGGAGTCTTATAAGCTTATTATTTTACATTTGTATATAACTATTTGTATTCCAGGTTAGCCTGAATAACATCTTTGACCACATCATCACTTACCATCAGGTGAGATTGTGGTCAAAGGCTAACCTAAGCGACATAAAAAAAAAGAAAATATATATATATTTGGAAAAGAGAGTTCATAGAACGACATATTATGGTTATAAGAATCTACTTTACGTTTTCATCCATATCAGAGCGTACCCCGGGGTAAATCTTTTAAAAGGGAAAATATTGAAATCCACGGTAAACCAAGGAGCTGGAGAAGATGGGGAGGAGTCAATCGAGGATATATAATAGAACCAGAAATGCAAATCCGTCAGTACCCAACTTCCACCGACGAAGACGACGCGACGACGTCATCGCTTCCTTTTTACCTTTTAAATATTAAAATATCGACATCTTTTCTTTGGCTATCCTAGGTTTTTTTAAGGTAAAGGGACAAACGGATTGCGAAACGACAATAAGAGAAACATAAAATCTTTTATCTTTGGGTATATCTGAATAACGGTCGCAGAGATAAAAGATGAGAGCAGTGCAGTAGAAACTTTGCTATTTTTAGAATAATTCAGATATTCATTTGCCATAAGCATGTATATCCTTTATCATAGATAGACTAACTTTATTAAGAAATTCGAGACACATTGACAAGTTTGTCGGATGTCTGAATATGTACCACGACGGGGTCCACGGGACAATCCCTATCAACACCGACCAAATCATATAAGACAAAACGTGAGTGTTATTACTAAGGCATCTCTAGTCTTTGGGAGATATACAGAAAACACTTTATGGACACATTAAAAATTTAAAAAAATATTAAATAAGAATAGGGATGACATTGGGCGGTCTAATCGCTGAGAACGATTTCTCTCAAATAACCTACAATAGAGGAATATTTACAAATAGATATTGACGGAGGTCTATTTCTATAACAATAGTAATAAAATTATAAAAGAAATATTAATTTCCAACACAAGGATTAATCGTACATTAAATAAATAAATTAACACGTAGAATACCTTCATCATAAAACTTCAATATCATTTCAAAAAGAGATATAGAGACGTCAAATTATGATACGTTACGTTTTTGACATATTTGCTATAACAAAAGCGTCTGGATATGTATCCCGGAGCTTCTGTTTTGGATTGAACAGAGTTGGCAGAGCAATCACAAACATAGACATGTATCCAATATAACGAGAAGCAAATGTAGTGTTCTGCGCAGCCTGCACACGCTATGGAAAGGGTAATAAACAATACATGTTTCTATTTCACATTGAAGGACAGACTTAACAGTACAATGACAAACACAAAATATTTAGTTCTTTCTTATACCACGAGGTGAAAACATAAAACAGTGTTCTGCACATATAATGGACAAGCATAATAGTTTAACATCAGGCTGACTACACACAGAAAAACTATCTATAAAATATAAATTTAGCTACGGCCTACGAGTTTAGTGATAAGTTTTAACCTTCTGCGAGTATTTCATGCCTCATTTCATGCCTCAAATAATCATATCATGGTGTGAGATACGAGCATAGGTCTGAAATAATGCCCCAGTTCTCGCGCACAGAATGGGGAGGAGCCAATTTCCCGTGGGCGTCGTCGGTTTGACGATCAAGTTGCAATATTTATAGCATCGGGCTGTACAGCCAAGCTCACATCACGCGACCGAGCGCTTATCACACGAAAAGGTTATTTTAAGCCATGCTCTAATTGAGGGCTGATCAAAAAACTAATTTTCATTTCTCATACTTGGAAAGTACGCTTGAAGTTACCTAATCAAAAGGATGAAAACAGTAATTTTCGTCCCTGGGAAAAGATTATCGCTGGCATCAATAAAATTAAGAACTATGGAAGTCACGTCCTAACTTTTTATACGTACCTATTATGTTAATTGCCGGCGTGAATACGTAATAAAAAAATATCTTTACAATTTTGTAACACGACCTTATATTTGTTATTTACTTTTCACTAAATTATGTATTAAATATTTTTTGTTTAACTGATCAAGTTTTATTTTACTTTCCTCATATTCGGAATAAAAAGCAGAGTTTTAACCTCGGGTGAAAGACCTATTTAGGCACTAGAACTACTTGCACCTGCGCTATACGCACCAAAACATATTATAATTCCTAAATACTTCCCTTTCGTCCCTTGTACAATAATCTTCTTTAACTCAATAGTAATAACCAAAATCGAGCACACAAAAGAATGATGGGAAAAATTCAGGTTAACACTACACGAACCGTAGATTGTCCACATTCCCACTACGCAAAATACCGGACACGACGAAAGTGCGAGTGAACTTGAATCGAAACAAACGACATAAATAAAAATTGGAAATTCCTCTAAACGTGACTGAAAAGCGGTTCGGATGCGAAGCGAGCTGAAACAAGGAGCAAAAAAAACCTGACCAAAAACAAATGGCGGTCGCATTGAACGGGCAGGAAGCCCACGTGGGGAAGTGTGTCAATGTCAGCTTGGTCCGTATCGGGCCTTTATACACGGCGGCGTTAATTATTGCATATATTTTTAAACGTACGCGCCTAAGGCCATGTATTTACATAGTTGATATTTGTTAATGTTCTTAATCATCATCTTTCCCCTATCCCACGTATGTGGAATCGATACAATTTGTTTATTTTAATAATATGAAGTAATACTGAGAGAGTAACTGCTAGATATTATATTCAGAATCGGCATGCAACCTAAATGCGAAAATAGATCAAGTGTAATTCGATCGTGTAATCTCACAATATATTGTACTCACAATTTTTTTTATTTCTGGTAGATAAGCCTTTGACCACAATCTTACCTGATGGTAAGTGATGATGTGGTCGAAGGTATTAACAGGCTTAAGAATTTAATTAACTTGTTATTTATCTATTTTTCGTAAATTTGATGAAAACGAATCATTGGCAAAAACGTATAGGCGCCATAGAAATGGATAAAATTAAAACTAAAAAGTTAACTCCGAAGACATAGGCCTGTGTAGTGAGTGAGGGAGACCTGCAGGGCAAAATAAGTTCTCCAGATATACAAGTTAATTAAACCTCTATGCCAATATTCGTCTTGGGGTTAACTTTCTACACAAAATATGTATCTAAATTTCAGTTTGTTTATCATTCCGTTTACGAGCTAAAGACCCTGAGTGAGATAAGTACGGTCAGGATATACAGACAGCAGGTACTCATTAATATATATATAGCAATATCCAACGACTAACTTTTTAATTTAAATAACATTTTTAATGTTCCCAAGTAAGTTATTTTTTGCAAGAAATCACAACAGTTCTAACAGCTCTTAGAGGCAAAGTTCGCCGCACGCCTCATTCTGAGCAAAACAGGAAAATCACCCCATTGTTAGATGGAAGAAAATAGAATGTCACTAATCCAAGGCCCTTGAGGGGCTGCATTCAAATAAATTTGCAGCTCGTAACGGGTCAGAACAAAAGCACAATAAAAACACATTGATATAAAGTTCATAATATCAATATGGTCTAAATTTGTGGTTACGGCAATTATATTGAACAGCATCACGCCCACTCATTACGGAATATGCAAAAAGTTTTGCAAACACACATGATATGGGGGAAGTAATAACATTAGAGCGCCAAATTTTAGAGCACCTATGAAAAGAGCATCAATATATAGAGCCATTTCAATAAAAAAAGGATAATAACAAATATTTTAAGAAAACATTAAAATAAGAATTTTTGATCGTGCGTTCGTGCGAGTCAAGACCTCCTGAGCATGCTTCGTGTAGAAACGAAATGCGTCGAAAATTGTTTGGCTTTAGCTGCGTGGTTTTTGTGACGTCACGTCGGCTTAACATTTTATATTTTTAAGATATTATTAAATATTAATTTAATGTTTTCTTAAAATATTATTTAAATATTTGTTATTATTAAATTCCATATTTCCGCAAAGTAACCCCTGAATCTATTCATTAATATGTATAGGACTTTATGATTAAACCTCATCGAAGGGAGACACCTTAAAATGATTTAATGAACTTGTCAACTCTTCTCGCGGTACCAGTTTGTGGCGCGATTAGTTGACATACAATACAAGCCTTACTTACTTATATATATATACACAAATAGATAACGTTCCGTAGTAACTACTATATGCAATTTGACATTTACTCATCGGTTATGTGAATCGGCTTCACTGAAGTCAACCATCATCTTGTCATTCGGATCAGAAGTCATTATACTAACAGCATTTGACCTATTATACACAAATCAATTGTTGGAAAACAATAAAACAGCCAATAAATTCACAGCGGTGCAACAAAGACGACCAGTCAGGCAGCCACGCCGTCTATTGTGAAAACTTAGGAAATTACTTTTTGCATCGTAACTTGTTATAGGGAGTTGAATATAAAATTGTTTGTTCATTTCCTTCATTGACTTGATTTACACAGGTGCCGTGTTCGGTTGAAATGTAGCAGTAAAAAATAACGACCCGATGAAATAATGTGATTGTCTTTGAGTTCCAACATTTCCAATTAAAATAACACGCAGCGACTAGGCTTGTTTGTAATAATTATAATACTTAAGAACTTTAAATATTAATAAAAATCATTGTTGCTTGAATTTACTGAAGCATATCCATGCCCATTCCGTTTATAGGTTCATATAGTGTATGTGAATGAAAAGTACGTAATTTTAAAAAGGATTGTGAAATATGAGGTCAGAAACATGTCGGGAACAACCGATAAGTTTATAAGCTGCTTTGGTAATTTCTGTAATGACTTTTAAAGATTTTCCACGAACGGCACACCGTTGTACATAAATGGTAAGGTTAAGAAACAATTTTGTATTTCTCAAAATTTTTATGACAAACGATATGGAAGGTAGTCCGATGGATGCCAACCAAAATAAGGAAAACAATTTCGAAAGTGGCGACAACGCACTAAAGATAACACAAAGTTTTTTTAATCATTCAAATATGTTCTTTTATCGCCCTATATATTGTTAGACAAGAGAAAAAAACATATCGTACCGACCCCACATACTTGTGATAACTTTATTTTTGTGCCTCATAGGTTAGCCTTTGACCACTATCTCACCTGATAGTAAGTGATGATGTGGTCGAAGATGTTGTTCAGGCTACCCTAGAATTACTGGCTCTCAAAAACAGCTGCCGGAACACACCGTTAGATGCTTGGCGACAGATTTTCTACTTGATGGTGATAGCTAGCCAGGCGGGCATTCGCAAAATTAAAAAGGTAAGGAAATATGTTTGATGACGATATCTTTTCCCTGATAGTTCTCAATTCATACGACAATATCTTAAGTTCAGGTCTTGGGTAATTAAGGGTTACATCAAATTAATTATGATCCAGAGATAGTACTTATGATTATTTCTCGTGGACCGAATTTTATAGAATCCCATTACTACAAGTTGTATGTCCTAGCTTCATAGCCACAAAGAGAATGCACTGAATGTGCTATAGAAACGATGACGAGACTCCGAACGCACGCCCTCATTTCTCTACGTGGGGCTTCGCCATATTACAGCCAGACCATCAAGTGCCTGCCACATACTATTACAGTATAGACGATAAAACATGCGTCGCATTCGTAGTACCACACGTGTAGCGTAGGATATAATTGATTTTCTGGATTCAGCTTATCATCGATTTTTGTATGGAGGTACTTGTAACAGCTTTGTTGTTGTGTTCATGGCATTTGTAGTACTGAGGTCGATGACGTTATGTTACTGCTGGAGCGAAAGATACGAGGAGCTGATAGCCCTATTCTGATTCTTTTTACCTGCTAAAGATGGCATAACTCTTGAACACGAACATTTCCGTTACCAAAAGAGAACTAATAACAATTTAGACCGGCTCCCTTGGGTCTTTCTTACCATGTTACATGGAACGTGCCGATACGAGGTAATAGGAGGTCAACTTCACCGAATGAATAACCTACTTGAAAGGTGTTCGAAACCTACATATTTGATCCTTACGTAGGGCTTCATTGGACGTACACATGGCTGCCAGGAGGCATTATTGTAGGGAAATTAGGTGGGTGAGTACAGTTTTGTGAATGTGCAGCAATCATACTTCCCTCTACCTGAGGGTTGAACAGTTAAAGCCTTGTCATATCGTGAATTTCAATTCCTTTGTGGTGAGAGTTCCTACGGTTAAACTTTCACCTTTCATGGAGGAGTAGTTTTGTCTGAAAGGATTCGTACTTCGCAAATTTCGAGGTCCACTACGTGACTCCACGCGCTCCACGTTGGAATCACTACGTGTTAAATAATAATGTGCTTTCTATTTCTATAACTTATATCGAGGAAAAGAAATAGGGCCAAAAAGACAAGACATATATAACAGAGCTATACACGATCAGAAGATAAAAAGCCAGATAAAGCTGCCACCTCAGGAGTTACACACCTGGCTTGAAGTTTGATTTCAGATAAACACTGACAGAAAAGATCAGGTATTGCAGGCTCGAAAATAATTTATGATAATGCTACGGATACCCGTAGCATATCAATATTAATTACTTTATATCTTGATTTAGTACTTACAGCAGCGCAGACAAAGTCATGACCAAAACCTTGTGAACCATAAAGATATTATTTACTGCTAATTGTTAAATTCAGAAGGAACTATACACCTCATGGAAACATCCAAACAATTAAGTTTAGAAACGGCGGCAATAAATTGAATTCCAAAGTCTCAGGAGCCGTTATAAGAGATTCTCCTATGAGATTTCCGACTAAGGATAGGTTTACCCGCAAGGTGAGTAAGTTATCTAATTACAAGCAGTCAGCCTGTAAGATATTATGTACCGGAGGAATCTTCACGGTTTCTGAAGCCAGTTGGAACCTGACACTTGCTATGCGGTCGCAGCTGTCGTGCTAGCTACATTATAAATTAACATGTAAGACATATCGTATAACGTCTTCGATAAAATATACTACTAGTACTATTAGTACTGTACTGTATCAGCCGGATAGTCCACTACTGTACACAGCATCCCCCGATAATGGAGATATACTATAATCTCCAAGCTTGGCAGGCGTCAGGCATACTGTGAGATATCAGTTACTCAGAAAGCGCTACTGCCCACCTTCGGGTGTGTTACACTTAGTCACCTCTTATGACAGCCACGGGTAGAGATGGGAGGGTGACATTCTAGCCCGACCCCCACTATTAGTAATAGCAGATAAAATATACAAATAGTAGTACATTTTTTCGAAGCATAACGTATACAGAAACTATGCAATGGTCTTCTTAACCTTATCGTGTGCTTAGTAGGAAAATAAGCCGGAATTGTCACTAGATATTTAAAAATTTTGTTTAATATTTATTGAATGTTATCACATGTATATCTATTAATTATCTTTAGTCATGATATCCTAAAGCCGGGAAATGTACAGCAACCTCAAAAGTCAAAAGATCTACTATAGTAATCATAGAATTAGAATATCAGAAGGGTCACGGCCACTGACTAAGTAAAATCTCATGTACCTTTTGTTGTTATTGAAACATAATAGAACTGACATTCAAAGGCTATATTGAATTCAAGGCTCACGGTATATATCATAAATATAGCATAAAGCCATTGAAATCTTATATTGCAATGCATACTTCGCTAAGTTATATTATACATTTAATATTCAGAATATTGTACTCACCCGAGTTTTCATTGTATAGGTAAGAGTAATTAACTCAAATCTCTAAATGCTAACATCTTCATTCTAGTTAATCGCGGAACGGATGGTACTGGGTTCGAACCCCACTCGTGGTTTCTGAATTATTCATTTGTTATTTATTGGTAAGATTACACAAAATTACACAAAGACACTAAGCAGGCGCTGCTATGTTAGAGTTGTTGGATTGCGCCATCATATAGTTTAACTTGTTTGTAGGTCAATTCACATTGATTATTTAGATGTCTCTCCGTTCTAACAATAATAAATAACGTAAGGATAATCTCTAACTATGACTCACTTTACCACGAAAGATTACATTAGCAGAGCACGTCCTGGGGCCCGATTCTCTTAGCTATTGGACGGCCTTATTATCTTCTAATAACGTATCTTATTTCAGTGGCAACATTTGCAAGCCATAGCACAGCCATACGATAACGACGCGAATGCTATACAACTGCGATTAGTAGCTAGAATTAGCAGTACTACCGAATTTGACATTAATAGCAGTTCGATCGCAGAAGCATCACAGTAGTGTGGCGTTTGGTCAATAGCTAAGAGAATTGGAACCCAGGCCCAGGATCGGATGGTCGCGGGTTCACTGCGGATCTCACTTGTGGTTCAAAATTTAAAACTAAAAGTTTGAAGATCTTAGTTGAAGAACTAAAGTTCTAACAACTTCCGTGATGCTATTACTTGACACAGATTAGGTGTAAGTTGATAAATTCATTCCATTATTTATCAATTAAAGATAAAGAGTCATTACAACTTAACGACTAACTCAATGAACAACAGTTACATCCATACACAATAGTATTCGTATTCAATCTTTGTTGACGAGTTCCATAACCGCTACATATAATAAAAAAGTCGGCAAGATCATAAACTCACACATACAAATAATACAGAACACCGTCGGTCGTGGAGGCAATCATTCGAGTAGCGAATAGAGATTGACAATATAGTTGATTGGGGCAATCAAATTCCGCGACTGGGCAAGCCCGGCAAAGCAAGGCGTTTTGTACACAGATTGAGCACTAGTTAGTGCGCCAGCGCACGTCACGCGTCATGACGCGCGAGCACGCCCCGCTCTGCGCGTCATCGTCGTCGGCCGCACAGCTGATCGCGCCAGCCACTCGACCGGTGTAAACAAATCATAGTAAGCTTCCCACGCTACTCGCGATCGCGACTCCGCCGCAGATTATGTAATAGTTACATAGTAAACGTCACTATCCAACTGATATTCATATACAGCAGCACCGATAAGATGATGTTATTTTATGCAAACGGATTTGCGTATTTCTTTTATACATTTTTTTTTGTGGTTGCTTCAATCCGTTGTAAAACTGAAGTCATAGAATCACACACACGTGTCTTTCTTTTTCTCTGTCACAGCTTTTCGTTTGTTGTTTGTTTAGGGAGGACATAGATGCTGGCTACCGCCTGTGCGGTCGTCCAGCTCCACCGGGGAACACAGCTTTTCCGTCTGTTGTAGATGTATTAACATCTCCATGGTACTGACCAAAAAAGTAATTGATTTATTTTTGGGTTTTATTTTATTTATGTACTTTTAACATGTTTAGACATCGCTGCATAACCCTACGGTATATTTACTAAAACGTGATGATGTTTTAAATAAGGACCTATTTATACATATTATTTTATGTGACTTGGTTTGCATAATAAACAATAATATAATATACAGTTGGACTCAGTGACTGCCGAGTTGCAAGATCAGATCTATTTATTGATTACCACCCTCGACCACACCATAGAAAATCTGTCGACAAGCATCTGACGATGTGTTCCAGCTGATGTGCTTGAAAGCGAGTACTTTAAGGTCAGCCTGAACAAAAGCTTCGACCAAAGCATCACTTACCATCAAGTGAGATAGTGGTCAAAGACCAGCCTGTCGGTTATAAAAATGGAGATACATTCAATACTAACCTGTCAACTGAAAAACAAATACTAATTGGGATTTGGTGACTGTTTGTCTTTGAATTGGGTTAATTAGGTACGGAAAAATGGCGTCGTTAGTATTTAATATTGAGGTCAAATGGCTGGGACCACCATCGATCGTTCGTTAGCTGAACGTCGACATGCCACATGCAAACCATACAAAGGCTAATTCAAGCTAACTAAGTGGAAATTGGCAAATGAAACTGAAAACAAGTCGTCAAAATAGTTTAGGAATATTGTTAGGAGGAAGGTAAGGAAATGGTATACTGAGGTATCTCTAAGGGATCTTTTTAAACAAATTGATATATTAACTTTACCGAGTCTGTATATATTTGAAAATATTATGTATGTTCGGAAAAAAATGAGTAAATTTAAATTAAACAGTGGCAACCACGATTACAACACTAGGAATAAATATAAAATAACGGTACCAGGTTTTAGACTAGCAAAGACAAATAAAAGGTCCTTTTTAATTGTGTGCGGTTTTATAGTAAAATTCCCAAACATATAACAATGCTCACAGAAGGAAAATTCCGCCTCTGCCAAGCCAGCACCTGTCTTCTACGTAATTTAAACAAATATTGTAATAATTGTATTATATTGTATATACACATTGTAAAATTCTTGCCCGTTCTTCTCGCCGTGGCTATTATTATTTATTTATTATAATAAGAACGCTTACAATGCAATTACACTTATTATCAAAACAAAGCCAAAACTCATGATACATATAAATAATTCATAGATCATGATAATTAATAAAATAAATTCAAAATGTCAAGGGGGTACAATATAAATATTACATTAATAAATTATAATATCACAATTATACATAAATATATGAAATAGGTATATAAAGTCAATAAAGTCAAATTGGTACAATATAAATATTAGAATATCAAATTATCATATCACATTCACACATAATTATGTCAAATGGGTTCATATTGTATTAAGTTCACAAAATGTCAAGAGGAAATTGAAAATATCAGGCAACCTATCACAAAAAATGTCAATGTTAGGATATGCGTTGAGACCACTCATGATACGGCATATAGGTGTCTTACTCCGGGATACTGTACGTTTTCGGCCAATGTGGAACAGCTCGTGTCTGTGATCGGGTCTATGGCGGATATACATATCGGGTAAATATATAGAACACATACGATTGTGCAGTGTAGGCGAATCGATAGCACCTCTTAATATTTTGATTCCGGTCTTTAGCTGGTCAAGCGATCTTCTTGTTCTCAAGGAATTATACCCTAATTGGCCAAGTAAGAAGTTGGTTGGGTAAAGGTAAGGATAGTAGCCGTAGGTCATCTTATAAAGATTTCGCAAGAAGGCTTTCTGAACTTTCTCGAGACACAAGATATGGTTATCACAATGTGGGTTCCAGATACACGCACTCGACTCCAACTTGCTCCTGACCAAGGAAGTGAACAGAAGTTGGAGGATCTGGGGATCTCGGAAATCCCTTGCGTTGCGTAGGACGAAGCCAAGACGCCGGAAAGACTCTTTTGCAGTTATTGCAACGTGATCATTAAATGTGAGACCGCGATCAAAGGTCACACCGAGATCCTTAATAGATGACACCCGCTTCATGGCATTATTATCTATATAGTACGTTTGCTGAATAGGGTTACGCTTTCGGTCGTAAGACATGACGTAGCATTTGTCAGGATTGAAGAACATTTTATTTGTCACACTCCATCGATAAATAGAATCGATGTCACTTTGCAAACTATTACAGTCAGCTTGTGATTTGATTTCAAGCGCAAGTTTTAAGTCATCGGCGTACAATAAACATTTGGCCGTTTTTAATTCTTTAACCATGTCGTTTATCATAATCAGAAATAGCAGAGGCCCTAGTACCGATCCTTGGCTTACTCCTGAAGGGGTACGATAAGGTTCAGAGACGTAAATACCGTACTTCACAAATTGTTCGCGGTCCCGCAAATAGTCTGCAAAGAAAGTGAGAAGGCGAGGGGTAAAACCACCATATAATTTTTTTTGCTGAACGTGGCAGTACATTGTAGAATATTTCAATATTAAAATTTGTAATTGACCTTCATGAGAGCGTCATAGACGCCTAAATTGAATAAATCATTTTCAATTTCAATTTGTATCGGATCAGATTTACTCGTACCTGCTACACAATCTACACTTATATTATAAATAGGAAAGATTTGTGTTTTTTTATCTAACGAATAAAATTTAAAACTACTGAACCGATTTGTAAAGTTCTTTCACCATTAGAATCCTGCATTATCCTCGATAAACTAAGGCCATAGAAAGTTTTTAAAAAAGCTGAATATTTTTTTTTAAATTTTGTTATATACCCGTGCGAAGACGTTGTGGGCCGCTAGTCGAATATAAACAAGAAGTTGCAAATATATTACTTCCATAAATAACCGGCCGAAAGCGTTCTCTTAGTTCTTACTCATTATAATAAGACACAATTTATTTAAATGTGTTGAACAACTGGCTGTGCTTAAGCGTATTAGTCGTGATTGTCGATCTAGTTTCTCATAAACCAGCATCAGTGAGTTCACGGGTCTAAGTCAAGGTAATACTAATAACTTATGAAGATCATCGGATATGAGCCAAAACCTACGTCTACAATCCCTATCAATACGCGTGAGTACGCGTGAGTATCTACAGCCGGATTAACACATTAAAATGTATCAAACTAACGAGAATTGACAAACTAATACATAACACATCTCAAAATGTTATTTACATCTTACACACGGTTTTTTAAAAACAAATGACTAACCCAAATGTTCAATTTCTTTTCAATAGTTACGAGAACCTACATAAAATGAGCAAGTAGCAACAGAACAAGCCGAAACAACAAATTGAAAGCAAACAGAGCAAGAAATGCTAGCCGTTGTTGAGAACTACAAAACACCTGCCGCGCCGTTCTGGTTCATCACCTCGCACACCTGCACTCTATCTGCCCTCCATTAAACGAATTAAGGCGTAATAAGACGTCTACATTATTATGAATGACTTATCGTTGACTCACACCGGAAGCCTGATATAATAACACGCAAATTCGCATAAAAAACCGACACAATTTTGCGCCCAACTTTTATCCAAAGCACGGGATAATTTTACAAAGTCCTATCTGGAGAGTTTCGCCGTTATATTTCATAATCAAAATCATATTTCAGAGGAGCCGCTGGGAGCCGAACTGGGGTGGCGGGCGAGATGACACGACGAGACTGTCGTCGCGTCAAGAAGAAATATTGGTACCGAGGCAAAAACGCGGGACTCGCACTTCGCAAACATGATATCTGCTATCTACAGCCCATGCAAGTACACATGTTCTGAATCTGATCTTTATCCCACATTATGCGGAGTCGGTAAAATATGTTTTCCCCAACAACGAAAAGAAGGCGAAACAAGAACATACCCATTGAAGAATATGTTGACTCTAAAACACATGTACATTTTGTATGAAGTTTTATGGGCGATCGCCTTCCTGACCTCCAAAATACATAGTAATGCTCTCGTTGGTAGTACCTTTCGCATAATCACGATTTAAATATGTTAAGCAGCCCTGTTATGTGCCTAATGTGCATCTACACCACTCAAAGCGACCAACATTCAGCTGGCATGCTATTCATTAAACTTATTGTTGCCCCGGTTACGACAACCAACAGGAGAACGGGCACGAGATTACGGAAAAGTCCTTTTAAGCCGCGGTAAAACTAGCGTAGATACACAACAAACAAAGAAAATTGCACACCACGATAAGAAACCACAGCGTATCGTTGTTGGTTAAGACGCGCTCTGACCGATATCTGACAAATATAGAAGCCATCAACCCCTCGCTCACGCCAAAGACATCGATACAAACCAAACTGTAAACGAAACAAACATTTGGTTGAACATTTTATACAAATACAAACGCGACTAAAACAAATCACATTTGGTACCAAACCAACATACATAACGGAACATTAGCCGTATTCATTTACAGTTCCCGGTTTGTGAATAGAAGGACATTTTGTACCGGACTTCATAATATGTGAAATAAGGGTAGGTAGATGATGATGAAGATGGATTATCTTTATTGGTCTGTTCAATCAGTATAAGTTTGAGCACAAATCAAGCAAAATAAATAATCAGGAATGTCAGGTACTGAGAAGATTCAAGTGTAATTTGAAATAGCCTAGCCATATAAAGTACTTAATATACAGAGGCGAAGCGCCGTCGCCGACCAAAGTTCGATAATCCGCAAGCCGCTGGCCGTCAGAGATAGGGCAGTTTCGACGAGGGTCGCCGAAGTCGAGCGGATGCTTTCGCGTTCCGATGGCGCAGGGGGCTTAGGCCTAGTTGGCACGAAAGAATGGTCACGAATTTTGGGAAAGGGGCTTATAATGTATGTTCTAACTCGAACGGGGAAAGTGGCTTGGAGCATGCGCGAGCCACAGTCATTCGATAAACAGCAGTCCGAGCTCCGGCAATAAGTACCAACACCGCTAATATTTCACGGTACTCACGCGAACGTGCCCGAGCTGCCATTGTGTGTAAATCCCGCAGAGCACGTCGACCTAAACAGATTAATTTGAAACGTGCCGTAGCTATGAACAAACACAGACATGCAAATAAGTTTTTAAAATGCTGATAACAGCACAAATTGGACAATTATTAATTAATACATTTCGTGATTGAAAAGGAATTAAAAGTACATAATACCCTAGGGTTGTAATTGTCAATATTCTCGACAGCATCGATACGCGACTATCTCGAACGTACCCTTGAAATATCGTGTGTGAGGAATTTTGGGAACGAGTGACACGACCGCGTAGCAGTAAGGCTTTTAGGGTGACATCAAACATAGCTATGCAAGCTATAGACACATTACCGCTGCGGAAGTAAAGCCTCGCTATTTTACCTTTAACCTAAGCTTGCTGTTTGACTTATTGTCATAGTTATTCACGATATCTAGACCCTAGAGATATAAAACATATTATTTAGTTGCGAATATATATCAAGAAGAAAACTAACGTCACATTACCAAAGCCAACAGCAGAACTCAATTTCGAAACAAGTCGTGACTTTTTTCCATTGGGAAAAGATGATGGGTAGAGGAGAAACGCTGGACACTCGGAGCCTACATTGCAGCCGTGATATTTTCAATAGAACCGCCTACGTTTGTTATTAGATGAAAAAATTGGTTGATTTCAATTTCAACACTTATCCTATTGAAATTTTATAAAAATGGAAAGTAAGCTCTAGATCAAATAAAATGAAAGAAAATATTTCAGCAAAGTATGAAGACCTAACATCACATATCGCTGTTTCTTTCAACTTTATAATTACCGCTACAAAAACTTTGGTAATTCGCTCGAGTCCCATAGGAACAATGTCAAACGACAGTTTAGAAACTCCATATAGATCTCAAAGTTGTGGATCATTCTGCGAACACAGAATCACGGAAACTTGCACCAACTGTTTTTACCTAGTTTCCTTCTTTAAACACACTTACGAATTCAAACTCAAGTTTATGCACTCCCTTTGGGATAGAGCATTTTCCTTAGAAGAAGACTTTTCACTGGAGCTGACTAACTTATATGACAGAAGTTTCTCATAACGACATTTTCATATATCAGAAAAATTCTGAAAGTTCTCCTTGGAGATAAGAATGTCAGGGTGAACAGTAATATTTGCGATAACTGGGTTGCAAGAGGCCAAGGTAATATTAAAGTTAAACATGAGTTGATTAAGGGTATCATAATTTAAACTAAAGATCAAGGAACCGTGTAAAATCATACCTTTGGAATTCATGTCAATTATAAACATGAAAAGTTTACTTCTTTGTTCTTACAATCACTATCAAAACTATTTCTAATACGACGAATTTTTTCATCATCGACATCTTTTATCTCACTATTGTAATAAATAAAGCTAAACCCCTATTTATAGATAAGATGACATCATTGTATTGTGATGGACACAAATAGGACGACCTTAATAGACAAGTTATTTTAGAATGTCTGATTGGCGGTCATTAACTTCACCTAGACTAGATAAAAAAAAAATAATAACTGTTCAAACTACACAGCGCAATATATATCAATAAAACTTGTATCCTATCGGAAAGGTCATCGAGATGTCGTGGCGATTTATAGGCCAGGTTTTAAAGGTTGGTATTTAATTGAAGTTCCCTCATTTAGTATACTTACCAATGAAACCGAATCGAAATTAAAACTTTTATACTCCCATTAATTAAGTACTGTTTTAATTATTAACGCTGGACTTATAAACTAGAGACATTAAGCATTTGCAGAAATAAAACGTTAATGGAACCCCCTCAGTGCTGGTTCAGAAATCCAAACTGTTTGTTACACATGCCATCGTGGATATTACGAGACGGACAAACCAAATATTGGACCGATATAAGCACCCCCTTATCTCATGACACTGAATGGGCACGTATATTTTCGCCGTCGTAATGTCACACAAATAAAAGAAAATAACGACGGATTTTTCTAGATCTTCGAGACTATGTATGGATAGTTCATTAGAAATCGAATTACTATTTATAAGGTAGACAGAGGTTTCTAAACAAACACGTTTCGTCATTACATGGAACCATACATGTTTTGGCTCCATGTAGTAGGTAGCGAGCCCATTGACATGGATCGGACATAGTTCCAAAATAAAAAAATAAAAAAAATAACCATAAAAATGTTTAGAGCTTAGAGTTGTCAATCTATAGAATAATTTTGTATATTTATTTCTACTGTCATATCCTACTACTAAGCTACCAGTATATAAGCTCGTCAAAGCCACTTCTTGGATAGGTGGCTGCCAGTGGCATTTACTATTTGACCTTTTCCGTGTTTCGCAGGCCATATGGCATGCCACCGTGGCTAGTCCTTTCCTAACTAGAACTGCGGTTACAACCGCGTAGTCAATGATGAAAAGTGACGATTATTATTTTAATATTTTTATTTTTGCAATTACGCATGTGAGACAAAATTACAGTCATGTGCGGTTCGTTCTAACGAAAGAAAGGCGCGGGTTCGAATCCAGCACTTGACTACAATTTTAACTCTCGTTGTAATTTTGTAATTACAATAATAATAATTATAATAATGATGTTAAAAGTAATATGCGTGTTAATGCAAGACTTAAACTATCTCTATTCTAAGTTCCATTCAGATCAGTTGAGCAGTTTCCGGGTGAACGAGTAACAAAGCATACACGCTCTCATCCAGACTCACTCACGCCCAAACTTTCGCATTACATATAAAAGTGAAAACGAGCGCAGCATAAATATTTTTATGTATGCCGTAGACGATTCTATATATATATGGTTATAGTTCCAACACTTCCAACATTTAATATTGCCTTAAATAAGCCTTTAGGAGTAATAATAATTTAACAACTGCAAATCCAGTATAAGATTGTTAATAGAGGTCAGTGAACCGAAACTATTTTTGACATTAATTGATAACAATCAACCAATGTCAAGGTACATCGCCCTGCAGATATTTGGAAACGTAATAGGACGGTGGCCGGTAGAAATGTTTACATATAAATGTGTGCGTATGTTATCGCTATCGTATAACCACAATAAAAGGAAGAGAGATTCCTTCTGCTGTGGTAAATCGTTCCATGTCGTCAAATGTGCGCGTGCCTGATGTAAATATAAAAGGATCGGCGTTATAGGATTAGAGCGCTTCATTTTTGATATGAGAGGCGCGGTAACTACTATTCTCTTCGTCTGTGGATAAGTACAAGTTTCAACGGGAACGGTAAGGAAATGGTGTGGGTTTTAGTTTGAAATTAGAACTGATAGAACTTAAACCGAACGACCTAGTCACCAGTCTAGTTTAATATAATAAACCCCCAGGTCCTAAAAGGTAAAAGAACTTTAACTACGCGATCACGTTATATGATATCATCATTTGAATTCCCCACACTTGACTGCTAGCATCAAGCGAGCGAAGTCACGACTTCGATCACTCGGTCTCAACAATTTTAATGGCAACGTTCCCATAAATAAGCCTAGGCATTACGTAGACCTCACACACGGCGTCGATTATCAAGTTATGTTCGTGATACGGCAGCTTTACATAACGGGATTTGGCGTGTGTGTGCGAGGGAGGGCTTAGCTTTAGTCACTCGCACCGCAAGCTTATTAGCTGCATACGTCGAACTAGGAAATTCGTTGGAGTAGTAAAGTATTTTAATATCAATGACTTAACATATTTGTATAATATGCTTTATTATTTTCATGCCGTGTGCTTGTTTTCGTTTACTATCAATTTTGTTCCTAGTTTTTAGATACCGGGATTATTAATCAGACTAACTAGAGAACCTAAGACCCTAAACTAAACAAAGCGTAATGTTTTTATTACCTTGTTTATTATAACGTAACACAATTTATACACAATAAATCTTATATTTTTATGTTCCTTGGCCTTCTTTCAACAGATCATGATTAAGTTCGTAAGCTGTATACCCGACGTTGTAACTTATTTTTAAAATACTGATTAATATATTATTAATTAAATATATTTTTTACCTGTGGTTACAATCTCACCTGCTAGTAAGTAAGTGATGAGGAGATCGACAGTTTTACCAGGCTTAACCTTTAACTACTAACTCTCAAAGACAGCTTCCGGAACACACTGTTAAGTGCTTGGCGAATGGCCACACAATTTTCTAAGTGAGGGTGGTAGCTATCCAGGTTGTATTCGCAAAATGCTCTAACACTGTGCAATGTTATTCAAGCCCATGCGGCGGGATTCAAACCCTTCTAGCAGTATTTCATAACCATTGCCGCTGAGCCATCACTGCTTCTGCATATATATCTTTGGTTAATCCAGACATCAATTCTCAAATAGGATAGGAAGCCAAGACAAATCAAAACGATAAACGTACCATATTGTACTCGTACTGTAGCTATATAAGAGTTATCGTGATATAATGTTGGCAATAACTAACTGACATTGGAGACGAGCCCTGGGAAATGATCTCGGTCTCAAAATAATGAGATACATGATATGCCAGGATATATATAAGAACGATAACAAAGGTCAAATATGAATAATCCCAATGTGAAGCCTTAATTTCTACATAAAAGAATTAGTTTTTTCTACCTATGTGTTTGTTAGTTTTCTACATACATAAATTAGGTACCAACATAATCGCTGTTGATAAAATCTACTGAGACACAATCGTCGGCCTGGAGAAGTACCTTATACTTTTTAAATTCACAAGCTCAGAAAAGTTTTGTTTATCATTCAAAATCTGCGTGGAAAAGTGCTTTTTGTCCGCTGGCGTAGAAATGGTTTTTAAAATTGGAACCTTTTGTAACTGATCCAGAAATTGAAATTACTCCTTATATCAATTAGCAATTCTAGTAATTTTACTTTTAATGTTTAATGTTTAATTTGCAACACGAATTTACTGTAATAATTTAAGCTTAGATACCTACAAGGAAAACCTTGCTGATGTGTATGAATTCCACAATTTAGGTTTTAAATATTTAAATTGTAGAATTTAGGTCCTAAATTTTAATTCTACAATTTAAGTTCTAAATTTAAAATTGACAATTTAGGTCTAGCCGTTAGTATCAGATACACAATAGATAATGTCGCTGACTCAGGGTAGGTAGTAGGTAGGTACAATTTCGTCGTGGAGTGAATCACCAACGGTAACGTCTGGTTCCGTGTCGGTGCCTCGAGCGACATGGCACCGTGGCTTGCAACTCATGCTGCTTTGGGAATAAAATCAATGAAGGTTTTGCTTGATTTGAGTTTGAATTTCGAAATAATACTTAACTTCTTTACGATTGCCTAGTTTATTTTACCTTTTAGCCCGGGAGAACGTTGCCGGCCAGTACAAAATTAAAACAAATCATATGTATTTAAAATAGATTAGGAAATAATATGCACGCCAAAACTGTCAGTACCGATGAAACGTAACATTAACATTATTTATCGATTGACATGGGATTGAAGAAAATTATTTATAGCAATAGCATTTAAAAAGAGTATTAAAACGATTTCGATTTTCAACACAAAGAACTATTTAAAAAAAACGAAAACCACACTGAACAGTATGTACAGTCGACTACAATAAAATGTATACAGTTCGTCATTTTCAAAATAATGCAATGTTACTATACTATATTCTTAATAATCGTAGCTTACATAAACATGAATCAAAAAAGTCAAATTATTCTATGATTTTATGATACTTCTGTGAATTTAGAGCAAAACAGAAAACTTTGCCACAATTTTGAAAATTATAATGTGTATACTTCTTATTGCAGGCGACTGTACCGAATACGTAATTACGTTTTCTTTGAAATAGTAGATTGTACGAGTGCATAAAACAATTTATTTTAGACTGGACGTTATAAAGCCCGACCCAAAGGCGAGGGCTGGTTAAAATGGGTTTTATTCACGAGTTGTACACTCTATTTTGACTTCAATGCGAGACGTTAAATTATCGAAAAAGAACGATTTATTTTGCCGATTTCGAAAAGCAAATGTGACTTTAACAATACCCCTGAATTATGGGCCACTATCAAAAATCGGAAACCATCTTACATGAATTCTATTACAAACTGAACATATTTCAATAATTCCTCTTTTTTAAGTCGGTTAAACAACTAAATATGACATCGAACAATCTAACGAAGATTCTTTATTAACAATAAGAACGTTAGAAAAGATTCATGACATTAGTCTAATTTCAGACGTATGTCCAATTTTTCACTAAACGACCTTTTTAAAACCCATTCGAAGGAGTTTATACTGGCATTCCGTGGCGAGAAACAATGAGATATCGTCATTTCGTGCAAAGTTAGCATAACATTAACAAACATTCAACAATGGACGCGTAATGCCTAACGAAGACAAAAGAAAATAAGTGAAACCGGTCAACGCCAGAAACATCGGTTACGTGAGGAATTACCCCTTTGAAAACTTAAGGACATATACCCGCCAGCCAAAGCGTGAACTTTTATATAAACTCAACTTGTTATTAAAAAAAAAAACTCGCATGTAAATATAGTGTATTATTAGACCTATCGTTTCTGGCTTAAATCCTTTATCTTTTGGACTAATAATTATTTATTTATTATATAGCGTTTAGTATATAGCACTCGTTTTTAGCAGTTTGAGCCAGTTATTCGTAGCTCCAGATTTATTTAAAAAGTATAGTTCACATGTAAGAATAACTTCCCATTATAGAAAGTTCATTATATTCCTCATGTTTGTGGTGCAATAGAAATATTAAAAACATGCTTATTTTTCTTGAAAGAGATGCTTAAAGTTGGGTCTTTCTTTTATGTAAAATTAGCAGTTTTTGAGCTAGTGTAATTTTAAAACTATAATTTTGTGAAAATCTGATGCACCACAAACCTAGATATTAGGGTAGTAGTGATTGCGTCGATAAAAAAACATTGAGTTTTATTCGCTATTATTAAAATGAGATAGGAGTTGCGTTTTGTATGGGGGCGTTCGTCTAAAATATACCCTTAATAATAACCAAGTTTTAGTATCAGCAGGACTCTTTGTGAACGAGTTCGTTCGGGGAAATACTGCAACCATAACTATTTCTACGTGCACGTACTGTTAAACCTAATATATTGCTGACCTAGGCTCGAATCCCTAACAAACCTATTTACGCGTTGTCAGCAGTATTTTTCTCTATATAAACGGTGGCTTCCAAAATTAAGTGCTCAGATTTATTGTGATAACTCCAGGAGTCACCAGATTCAGTACCAGTATACCCTTCAGGTGGAACCTCTGCCCAAATTAGTAGCGTGAGTTGCGGGAACTTGTATGTCAACGTGTAAATTAATAATTTTATTTTTTTAAATAAAAATAAATGTGTGTGTCCATAAGTTGTTTTTTTAGAATTCCGTACCCAAAGGGTAAAAACGGGACCCTATTACTGAGACTTCGCTGTCCGTCCGTCCGTCTGTCACCACGCTGTATCTCAAGAACGGTGATAGCTAGACAGTTGAAATTTTCACACATGATGTATTTCTGATGCCGCTATAACAAAACATACAAAAAGTTGGCCAAGTGCGAGTCGGACTCGCGCACGTTTAAAATAAACATAGGTTAAAGTATGAAGTCTAATGTTGTATAGCTAATGCAACGGAACCCTTCCTGCGCGAGTCCGACTCGCACTTGGCCGATTTTTTTAAGACAACTGAATAGGTCCACACAACAGCATTCAGTAATGTTCACATTACTGTGTTCCGCTTTTAAAGTTATGGGTGCCGGTAAAATTACAGGCAGATCTTAACAACGCCCAGTGTTTTATGAAGCTTTTTCGGACATCGCATATTTATTGTAAAATCTGACAGGTATTATCATAAAAGTCTATTACTTTGTATCAACGTTTAACCATCACTTCTAATTTTTGAGTTTTTTTTAATGAAAATCGACTAGCTTGGTTATATCTAAAGCTAAAAATATATTTCTCTATGAATAACTTTACCCAACGCGGAATTCTCGATAAAAATAAGATACCTAAACTAATAACTGATAAATGCATATATTAACGTGAACCTAATTAAGCTATGAGACTAATTTATGCTCTCAAAGATGCAGCATAAGAGACACAATTTATGTAACTAACATCGATATTGCATATCATGCTTAAATCAAAAGAACTATAAATAACTTTTTTTCTGTATATTCGGATGCAAATAGATCGATATTTAAAAAAAATATTCTACATTAACTAGACGAGCTGTTTAAATGGGGATACGAAATGTTGCATTTATATGATTTATATCTACCTATCTGGTTTGACAAAAAAAATGCGTTGTCCGAAAATAAGCTAACGTGTGCAACGGTTTGTCTCAGGGTAATGGACGGTGTGCAGTTCGTCACTTGAGACGGGGTGCATTTGTAATAGGCAGAGGTTACTGCGCAACACCAGGGGCCCGATTCTCTTAGCTATTGAACGGTGTTAACGCATCTTCAGTCAATGGAATGGCAACATTTGGAAGCCATACGCTATACAACTGCTATTAGGAGATTTGGAATTTAGAATTAGCAGACTACCGAATTTTACATTAACAGCAGTTCGATCGCAGAAGCATCGCAGTAGTGTGGCGTTTGGTCAAAAGCTAAGAGAATTGGGGCCCAGGTGAGTCTCGTGCTTGTTCATTAACAATCGCATAAAAAGGTACGTAAAACTTAAATCCACTTATCAAGATTATTTAACCGCAATCACAAAGTATTCCGTGGGTTCGTAAGTTTATAGAGAGCGCTTCGAGTGCGGCAGTAAATTCCAGCCGAGTGCAAAAGAATGTAAAACCGCCACAGACTGCAGTTTTTCTATAGATTACTGCAGTATATTTTTTACGAGTAAAGTAGGTATGAAACCGCAGAATTACTTACGGCCAGTTTTTAAGAACTAAAAAAAGATAAGTGCCAAGCCAAGTAAGATTCAGACGGATTTTTTTAGAATCTATTCATGCGTGCTTCTTTAAATTTGATAGAGTCGTTTTTTAACAAACTTCCAAAAAAGGAGGAAGTTAGTTCTCCATTTGTCTGTTTTTTTTATGTATGTTACCTCAGAACTTTTGACTGGGTGAACCGATTTTGAAAATTATCACTATCATTATAACGATTTTTATTTGAAAGCTGATGATGCTTGTCGTTTGGTCTGATTTAAATTTCATCAAAATAGGTAAAGCCGTTTTTAAGTCACACTTCAATAACTGAAAAATATTTACCTACCTTGATGATATAGTCGTTGACAATGAATGACAATCGATCCCGTTAGTAACAAGGGTCACTAAAACAAGTGAAAAAAAATTATAAACAAAAAATGGAAACGACTTCAACACCCAAAAGTGTTTCACCAAAACTTGTCGAAGTCGGTATGTGCATGCCATGCGCACAATATTGTGATAATAGGTACTTTTGAACTATCAGGGTACCGACTTCAACAAGTAATTTCACACTTTTGAGTGTTGAAGTCGGTTCCATTTTTTGGTATTTTTTTTTGTATGTAACGAATAAACTTAAACACTACTGGACCGATTTGAAACATTCTTTCAGCATTAGAATCCTATATGATCCCTGATGAACATAGGTTATAAAAAAAATTAAAAGATTAGTTTTTTTATTTTAGGAATGTTTGTTCAATACCCGTGCGCAGCCGCGGCGGGCAATCTATTTTCCAAGCAATCGCAATTTTTTACCTCAATATCGATGTTAGTTTATAGTCAACTAGCTTTCCGGCAGCGTCTCCGCCCGCGCGTACGTCGGTTATCGCGCAAAACCATGTTGCGCAGTTGGATAAAAACTATCCTATGTCCTTTCCCAGGTCTCAAACTATATCCATACCAAATTTCTTCCAAATCTGTCAAGTACTTTTTAAGTTTATTCGTTGCATACAAAAATACAAATCACACCTCTTTATAATATTAGTATAGATAAATACAAGTTTAAAAACATATTCGTAAAACAAAGGCCCTTATCACTAAGAATAAATATCAGCCTGGCACGCTCCATGCTTAGTCCCATAGATACAGCGATATATTTTTTTTTTTTTTTTTTTTTTTTATGCCTGATAGGTTAGCCTGTGACCACTATCTCACCTGATGGTAAGTGATGATGTGGTCGAGGATGTTGTTCAGACTAATCTAGAGTTACTGGCTCTCAAGGACAGCTGGCGGAACACACCGTTAGGTGCTTGGCGACAGATTTTCAACTTGAGGGTGGTAGCTAGCCAGGCGGGCATTTGCAAAGTGCCCTACCACCATGCTGTAACGACTGCTATCCTAAGACAACAACCGGGACCGACGGCTTAACGTGCCCTCCGAAGCACGGAAGCGCTCAGTAGTAATGTCACCAACGGTCACCCATCCAAGTCATGACCGCGGCGGACGTTGCTTAACTTTGCTGATCGATTCAGAATGGCTAAGCAAACTTGGCTACGAGCGCTTCAAAAATTATGGACAATACAGTTGTACCTAGCAATAATTTATAGCATCCATGTGGTTTGTGCAGGCTGTGCCTCGGCAGGTGCGCTCGACACCGCAAGCCGGAGTACCAGCTGTCAAAGGAATGCTATCCTGGACACAGATTATACCATAGTTACTACGCAATCTTGAGTACCACCTGTGCCTGCAACCTTACATCTCACACCAGCACTCCGATTGATCATTTTTAACATAAAATAACCCAGCTCCACACCCTTGAAGGAGTAAGCTAAGTTGTCTAAGCACCCATATATCGGTAGCTGTTACAGTTTATGTTTTAGAAAGCTTAATCATCACCTTCCTACCCGTTTCCCACCCATATGGGGTTGGCACATTATGTCTTTTGTAAAAACACAAAAGCACAAAACAAGAAGACGTTGAATATGTTTTCTCATCAATACAAAGATATCATCATCAGCATCACATCAACCGAAACGTCTGCCGTTGAACAAGGTCTCTCCCATATACAAAGATATATTACTTAGGATGGCAGTCGTTACAGCATGGTGGTAGGGCACTTTGCGAATGCCCGCCTGGCTAGCTACCACCCTCAAGTTGAAAATCTATCGCCAAGCACCTAACGGTGTGTTCCGGCAGCTGTCCTTGAGAGCCAGTAATTCTAGGTTAGCCTGAACAACATCTTCGACCACATCATCACTTACAAACAGGTGAGATAGTGGTCAAAGGCTAACCTATCAAGCTAAAAAAAAAAAAAAAAAATATTTTAAAAAATGTTTCGGTGTTAGGAAATTATACATCAAAAGGTTTTTTAAGCGTATCTTATATTTTCTTACAATGTTCGATACAAAAACGATATGCATCAGCTTCCCGAGAGTATTGTCCCAACTTCATTGCCTTTAATAACATAATATCAGTACTAATATTATAAATGCGAAAGTAACTCTGTCTGTCTGTCTGTCTATCAAGCATAAAAAAAAAAAAAAAATATTTTAAAAAATGTTTCGGTGTTAGGAAATTATACATCAAAAGGTTTTTTAAGCGTATCTTATATTTTCTTACAATGTTCGATACAAAAACGATATGCATCAGCTTCCCGAGAGTATTGTCCCAACTTCATTGCCTATAATAACATAATATCAGTACTAATATTATAAATGCGAAAGTAACTGTCTGTCTGTCTGTTACGCTTTCACGCCAAAACTACTGGACCGATTTGAATGAAATTTGGTATGGAGATAGTTTGAGACCCGGGAAAAACATAGGATAGTTTTTATCCGACTGCGCAAAAAGAGGTTCATGATATCGCGCGATAACCGACATACGCGCGGGCGGAGTCGCGCCCGGAAAGCTAGTATATTATATAAGGTAGTAATATAGCTGTGTGTGAGTTTAAATGTTTATCCAGAACCTACGACTAATCATATTGCGGTGCATTCTAACGTCTATTATTTGTGATATCGGTGAAATGGGTCGTTTTTGAAAACATGTCAATCAGACGATTAACAACGCTGAACACGATAATCATTAATCCACTTAATTGCACTGCACGCAATATGCTGTTAATTCTAATACTTACCATTTTTTTATTCGTGATAGTTTAGCCTTTGACCACTACCTCACCTGATGGAAAGTGATGCTGTGGTCGAAGATGTTGTTCAGACTAACCTAGAATTACTGGCTCTCAAGGACAAGCTGCTGGAAAACACCGTTAGGTGCTTGGCGACAGATTTTCTACTTGAGAGTGGTAGTTAGCCAGGCGGGCATTCGCAAAATGCCAGCTACCACCATGCTTTAACGACTGCCATCCACAGACAATAACCGGGACCGACGGCTTAACGTGCCCTCCGAAGCACGGGAGCGCTCAGTAGTAATGTCACCAGCTGTCACCCATCCAACCCATGACCGAGGCAGACGTTGCTCAGGTTTGCTGATAGGTTCAGAATGGCTAAGTACGCTTCGCTACGAGTGCTTCATTAACATGCTGCACTACATCGAAAAGCATGCACTCTTGTATATCTATCCCTAATGACATAATGGGATGTGTGGGATAATATCATGCATAGATCAAATTTATTAATTACTATTTCTATATATTATGATAATTATACGATAATTATGCAAATCGTGACTATGAATTTAAAGTGTTAGCACATCGTAAGGTAGACTTTGGCATGTACATTAAATACATTCCTAAGTTAAATTATCGTATAATAATTATTTTTGTGTTAAGAAACCATCAAATAGCAATAGCTCAAATATAAACGATTTCTAGAATGAGGCATGATGAATGTAGAGGGCAAAACGTAGTCCCATTCCGGTATTTGCTGTCGTTGCTCGTGTGTCTATTTAAGCTCGTAAAAGCTTTTAGTAACAAACAATTTGTGCAGAATGCACACCATACATGAAAGGGTAGCAAATATATTACGCGTATTGTTATTATAATGATCGTGGGGTGTCCTCGCCTATAGCTGGTGTATATGTTCTATGCCTAGAGCTCATTGAGAAAATTACAAATATATATTCATGCAATGGGCAGCCTTCAGTTTTAGGCCATTATTTGTATGGTATCTATCCCATCTACCTTAAAAACTAAATTGGTTATGAATCTGGAACATTACTTAAGATATCAGTACTAATATTATAAATGCGAAAGTAACTGTCTGTCTGTCTGTTACGCTTTCACGCCAACTACTGGACCGATTTGAATGAAATTTGGTATGGAAATAGTTTGAGACCCGGAAAAACACATAGGATAGTTTTTATCCAACTGCGCAAAAAGAGGTTAATGTTTCTGTGCGATAACCGACATACGCGCGGGCGGAGCCGCGCCCGGAAAGCTAGTATATTATAAACACTATTCAAACAACAAATAATATAAAGCTGATTCATAATAATATTTTAAAAATAAACAACTGTTCCATATAATATGTTTACAAGCACTACCGCGTGCTAAGGAATAATCACATGTATTAAAATTTAGGGTACACAATTTCTCACGACGACGATTGGAAATTTCCAATCGTGATGAGTAATTGTGTTCAATTGAAGTATCTGAAGTATAAAAAGTAAAGGAAAGTTTGTTTGCGTCTCAAAATATTTTAAGTACAAAATTTCTCACCACGCGACGTTTAGAAATTGAACTATCTGAAATAAAAGTAGTTTGTTTGCATTCAAAAATTTTTAGGGTACAAAATTTCTCACCACTATTGGAAATTGAACCCACGTCCTCCGATTTTACGTACCGGGTCCTTTGGCCTTATTTCAGATTGTTGGGAAGCGGAACCCTAATATGACGAGTCCCGTATCTGCACCTTGTCATTTATGTTTCATACATTACATCTTAATAGAGAGGGAAGGGACGATTTTGATCATATCTTGAAATATTTTTATATATTTAAACTAAGTAAAGCTGGTGTATAAAAGCAGGCATACTTAAGTTCTGGATTAAGAAGGATACAGTTTATTTAAGTTACTAAGTAGTTAAAGAAGCGGCCCCCCGTAAATATATAGATTACATAAAAATACCACTCACGCACACCAACACGAAATTTATGTAAACGCCATTTACCTGTAACAATGAAAGATATACTTATTAATACAAATAAAGTTAATTTGTTTCTAATAGCTTATTACTAGTTCCTAGACTACAGTTTCACAGTGAAGACAGAGATTTTGTGTCAATATTTTACAAATATACATTTATTCGGAAGCAGTATTGAAACTGTATTCGAACATTAAATAAAATATGTACTGTACTGTATCAGCCGGATCGTCCACTGCTGAACACAGCCTCCCCAATTGAGGAGATATTTGCCATAATCCCCACGCTTGGCAGGCGGCTTGGGGACCGCAGTGCAAGTTGGTTCTTTAGAAGGCGATGCTGCCCACCTTCCAGTAGTTTTCCCTTAGTCGCCTCTATCGACGCCCGCGGGATGATATGGGGAGGTGCAATTCTGACCCGGCACCCCACAGGGAAATAAAATATAATATTAATAAAGTATAGCAAGCAAGTGTAATCGTAGCGAGTGGACACCAGTGGCACAGTAGGTACATATATATGGAGCTCATTATGTATACCTTGCCCTTCAGGAAACAGGCGTGACCTTGTCTCGTTTTCCTTAACTCACATTTACCTCACATTTTTATTTAAATTAAAATATATCATTCTCATATCATTAATTATACAATATTAACTACAATGTACAGACATGTGAAGAAAAAAAATAGCTACCCCGATACGGAATCCTAGTGGAGTGGCTATAATAATACATTATAAAAAAAACACTCACGTTGGGGATCGAGTACGTCGACGTACTCGATCCCCAACGTGAGTGTTTTGCCGGTTATTGTATAACATTTAATAATGTGTGAAACTCACGATAATTTCATTTCAAAAATTATAAACTATGATTTTCATTAAATTACTTATTAAAATTGAACTAGTAGAGGCGTAGTATTAGGACTTCCTGTACGATTGCAACAGATTTTTGGGTTGTCTAAATGCTTTCTTTGTAGTAGCTTTAATGTTGATGTTTTCTATTATAGAATATGGTACGTGTTTTTAGAGGTTCATATAAAAAACGGAACCTCCTTACTAAACCTACACTCTCCGCCAATCGGTCTGCCACGGTGGATATTGGACTATACTCATACCAATCTTGACGCTTGTACTTTTTTACTTTTTACAATAGAGCTAAACGAAAACAACGTTGATAAAACACGTCTCTTGTATGGTGACCTCCTTTTAATAACTTTTGTTTAGGCTTAGGTTTCATTTTCTTTATCTCTAGTACAGAACTGCAAAAAGATCTCCAATACATAAGTGTTTAATTATAACAAAATGTATGCAAAGGTAAACAAAACTGACTCTGTATTGATCGGAGTTCGTGGTTAGAATTTAAATAAACCGTTTCACAAACATCCACACCTTTCTGCTGTTGGAAATTGGAGCTCGGATTTTAAATTTCCTGGCTATTTTTATCATCATCAGCCGGAAGACGTTCAGTGTTGTACAAAGTCCTTCCCCATAGAACGCCATAAAGAACGGCTATTAGACGCTTTTAACCATTGGCTACCCGCGGGTATTATTATTTTTACGATATCGTCAGTTCACCCAGTGGGGTAGTGGGGGGGCCTACCAACTATATACCTTCGAGTGTAATGTGGTAACCACTCGAGAAGCTTCTTGCCCATCAGTTATCAGTTCGTCGAACAATGTGGCCTGCCTTTGCCACTCCAACTTACAAATTTTGAAAGCTATGTCGGTGACTATGGATCTTCGGCAAATTTCCTCGTTCCGGATTTTATCGCGCAAAGAATTTGCGCAAAGTAATTGAAAGAAGTCATCAACAATACAAGTGCATAAAATTTTATAGTGTAACTAGAATGGAAATTGAGATATCAACTAAACTTGAAATTTTCCTTTGAAAAAGATGCCCAAAATCGTGTTCGTATTCAAATGAAGATAATTTTTATTACCATTACTAGCTTACCGGGCGCGGCTCCGCCCGAGCGTTTGTCGGTTATCGCGCAAAAAAATTAACCTCTTTTTGCGCAGTTGGATAAAAACTATCCTATGTTTTTTTCCCGGGTCTCAAACTATTTCCATACCAAATTTCATTCAAATCGGTCCAGTAGTTTTGGCGTGAAAGCGTGACAGACAGACAGAGTTACTTTCGCATTTATAATATTAGTACTGAAGTACTGATTATTAGACAATAAGGCCCCTGAAGTAGCTGCAATGAAAAACCTATATTTACACATCTGCATATGTTTTTTTTATGTTATTGTGACGGAACAAGCTCGAGGCCCACCTTATGTTAAGCGGACTAACCTCTGCCTATAACAGATGCATGAATTGCACTGCGCCCGTCACCTTGAGACATAGTTGTTAAATCTCATGTGCCTGTA
Organism: Plagodis dolabraria; assembly: GCA_963854805.1. Lineage (NCBI taxonomy): Eukaryota > Metazoa > Arthropoda > Insecta > Lepidoptera > Geometridae > Plagodis > Plagodis dolabraria. The sequence goes on along the minus strand of OY978448.1, from coordinate 27,352,799 downwards.
ATTTCACTGACTCTCAAGGTCTTTTAGACCGGAACACACCGTTAGGTGCTTGGCGACAGATTTTTTATGTATTTACATTTGGACAAAATATTATATAACCCGTTAGAAAATTACACAAATGTATTACGAAACCTCAACTATTCCGCTAATTGGCTGGATCGCAACGTTCAACATTCAGTAGGCACAACATGCCACCAACAATCTAACTTTAACAATGTTCTGTTGATTACGCTCCTTTCTACGCAATCGACGAAAAATGTAATGCGTTGTGATAAATACGTACATAGCAACTTGTCATCCTATTAACAGATAAAACCTATGATAAAATCTCAGTTTATTTACTAGTTATCTTACGTAAGTAAAGTCATTACCAATAACGACATCGAAGAAGAATAATAAGAATATACAATTACCGCTGTTGCTTGCCGATGAGCAGGTGCAGAGAACGAGCACATGGGTTACATACTAACTAGGTTTTAATCTACAAGGTGGGCGGAAGTGGAAACGTGGAATGAGCGGCGACACAAAATTGCTTTTACAATACAATACCACAAAAAACAGATTGCCTGAGAACAACCGTAAATTTTATCTTGAAAAGCGTTACTAGATACTTGCAGACGGAGAAATAAATGTTTTATGAATCAACTGAATTGCAATAGGGTGAAAATAATGCTCAACGTATTTCGGTTTTTCTTTACATCATAATAGTCCCAGATTTTTGTTTAACATTAGCTTGTTACTAAATCAATCTAAGACAAAATTTAAAATTAAATTCACAACACAGCACAGTAGGTATTTGTTTAATAAATCAATAACAATGTAGTGGCCATGGCGTGGGATAGTTACGTAAAATGTGGCCCGAAATATTGCTGTCACCCTCTTGGAAAACCAGGTGATACTGTGGCAGTACATTTAGTAGGTAATCTTCAACTTCCGCCCAAAAGTATTTATCATTCGATATAGGCATAAGGCGTACTACTGCGACAGGTGGTCCAAGAGCTCGGAACCTGACACGTGGATAGGCCATCACCGCATGGTGGTACGCGTTAAGATGCTTGCCTGTCTAGCTATCACCCTCAAGTAGAAGATAACACAAAGCACCTAACGGTGTGTTCCAGCGGCTGATTTTAAGACCCAGTACACATTCTAGGTCAAGCCTGTTAAAATTTTCAAGCACATAATACCAATTAATTAAAAATACCCAACAGCAATTACTAAGAATAACAAAGAGATAAATTATATTGTCATAACAGTACACTTGCAGTTAATACTTAACACAATGCGGATCTCTGATCAGTCAGGTATATCGTGCACTAAAGACTCAATGTCCAGCCTATTCAAGCGGAAAGACCTCGTCATTACAAGTCTATCCAACCAGGTATGAACCTTAGATAAATAAAGTAGATGGAGATGACAGATGGAGCTCGGAGAACGAAACAAGTGAAGTCAAAAAAACCATGATACTATCATACTGTCCCTTTCAACTGTATGGCAATCCCGTGGAGCCTGAAACGGACGTCATGTTAGGAGCATGTTTATTTTACTTGTATCGTCTCCGTGCTCCATTCCATCAGAACGTTTTTCTTTAACTGCGGTGGGCATGAACATAATAGGATAATTCTTAGGTGCAACAAGGTCTAACATACAATAAGGTTTCAAAGTAACTGTAATAAGGGGTTTTAGAAAAGATGTACAGTAATAGTAATCAGAGTCGTAGTTTTTTTTTTTTTTTTTTTATGCCTGATAGGTTATCCTTTGACCACTATCTCACCTGATGGTAAGTGATGATGTAGTCGAAGATGTTGTTCAGGCTAACCTAGAATTACTGGCTCTCAAGGACAGCTGCCGGAACACACCGTTAGGTGCTTGGCGACAGATTTTCAACTTGAGGGTGGTAGCTAGCCAGGCGGGCATTCGCAAAGTGCCCTACCACCACGCTGTAACGACTGCCATCCTAAGACAACAACCGGGACCGACGGCTTAACGTGCCCTACGAAGCACGGAAGCGCTCAGTAGTAATGTCACCAGCAGTCACCCATCCAACTCCTGACCGCGGCCGACGTTGCTTAACTTTGCTGATCGATTGAGAATGGCCAAGCAAACTTCGCTACGAGCGCTTCAAAAGTATATTGGTAGGGTTTTATGTAAACGATAATAAGTACAATGCATACACCACTAAAATGTTAAGTTTATAATACAATTGATATAAGTAAGCTTACAAAATTACAACGAAAGAGAGTTATTTTTTATCACGATCAAGAAGAACTCGCGACCATCCATCCCTAGAGCCGGGCCTTGCTGTGCCAATTGAGCTATTGTGGTGAGAGAGTCATAGCTCAAATTTATCCTTTCATTCCCATTATTTTAATAAGTTACCGTTTTAAGAGGACGGCGGTGGCTATATAAAACCTATGATTGTACGTTGTAAACTTAATGCTAAGTAGGCGTGAATGCCTGCCTTTGAAGCAGTGATGGCTCAGTGGCATTAGCTATGGACTGCCGCGCAGCAGGTCCATGGTTCGAATCCCGCCGCGGGCTTGAGCTTCACCGCATGGTGGAAGGGCATTTTTGTGAATGTCCGCCTGGCTAGCGACCACCCTCAAGTTGAAAATCTGTCGCCAAGCACCTAACGGTGTGTTTCGGCAGCTGTCCTTGAGAGCCAGTCATTCTAGGTTAAGCCTGTTAACACCTTCGACCTCTTCATCACTTACCATCACGTGAGATGTGGTCATAGGCTTACCTATCAGCAATAAAAAAAAATGCAAATTTTACAATGATAGAGACATAAGTTAGCATAAGCAATAAAGTGAAATAATTAGCGGGTTATTGGGTGAAAATTTTATTGTGTATTGGTAATTATTACTTTTTTATTGGCGATAGGCATAATCTCATTTGATTGTTATTGACGGTGTTGGTAGTCAGGCTTACGAGTAACTTTGACCAGAGGTGTCGGATCTTAGGGATTTATTGTCTAGTTAGATAGATTCTTTTATACTTTATTTATACTAAAAATAAAGAAACAAATTACTCATATCGACAATTCGCTACCACGAGCCCTATTGTCCAATTATAATGGTAATGAAAATGAACTCCATTTTGAAATTCATTCTCCATAATGGGCATCGTTTTTAAAAGGAAAATGTCAATTTCATCTCCATCACCATTCAAGGGCGAGTTCGGAAATCACTGGGTGAATGTAAAAGTTACCCGAGTGCTTTCCGGAAATCACCTCAGTGCATTTTTACATTCACTCAGGGACGTTCGAAAACTAAGTAAAAGTTCACTTGACATTCTTGACAGTTGAAATTGTTACCTGATGCAAAATAGGGTGAGGATTTTCACCTGTCAGGTGAATGGTACTCAGTTGTCGTTTGAGAGTCAATTATGAATATTTTTTAATCCTTGTAAAAAATACATATTATATTTTTATATTTTTTAATCCTTGTAAAAAATAATATGTACTATAAATTATTTTTTTAAATTAAGAACGTAAGACTTAAAAAAAAAAACCAAGTATTTAGTGATTAATTTTTGTAATTGAAAAATATATGCGTGTGTGTAGGGAAATAATGATTACTATTTCAAAGTGACTCGTGAGTTATTCGATGCTCGTTCGGAAACGGCTGTTATCGTATTACATGATGGTTAACCTTGTTTAACTGACAAGTGTTACTTTGGTAAGAAACCACTCGTTTCCGAACGCAGCCATATATATACAAAAGGCCATAATATACAATAGTGCATCAGCCGATATCTCTGCACGGACATGGTCTTAATTTACCACTGATGGCCTCCTATTTCATTATTACCATACAATAAACATATGCAAATGATATTAGTGTTCTGTTCAATGAACCATAGACGACAACAAGGAGTAAATTTTTTGCGGCTTATGTATACTAGCCTGTCTGAAAAATAATTAAATTTAGAGTTAAAATTATCTTAGGATCCATGTTTTACAAAATATGTTATTATTAATATTACTCATTCCATTTACGAGCTAGAGACCCGGAGTCATGGAATACGGACGGACAGACAGACAGAGAGCTGAGTCTTAAGAATAAGGCTCCGTTTTGCCTTTTGGGTATGGAATCCTAAAAACGATACATTTATACAGAGAGGCTTTATAAACTATAAGAGACTAAATTCAAAGTCATAGTTTATAAGTAGTAGATTTAAAGTTGAAATATTTGTTAAGCTATGTGTAATTATTGTTAATTATTACTGACCATTATTATTATTTTTTGACATTAACTTTGATTTGACATGATTATTCTTATTTAAATTTTAAATTGTGCACTTCATTCATTCATAATTGTTATTAATAATTTTGTCTATAATATCATTAGTGTAATTGGTGTAAGCCGTGCTAATTGACTAAATAAATAAATAAATAATAAATAAAGAGTTGGCAGTCAAATTATGTAAATAGTATAGATATCAGTAAAGTTAGTAATTGTAATTTGAATGTAAATTACTGCGAGTGAGTCAGCCGATACTGCGTTGGCATAATTGAATCTCATTTACTATACTGAGCAGCACAGCTGGCCAATTAACTCATAACAGGCCTTTGTGCGTGTTGCAGGGATCAGCTCAATGTTGTGATTGCGTACATCACATCACAATAACTGCAGGTCAATGATTAAGGTTAGAGTGCACGTAGCGCGTTCTATACAAACCTAGTTTTTAATGAAATTGTGACGCAAAAAGCCCAAGTCCCACCTGATGTTAAGTGCACTAACCTCTGCCTATAACAGATGCATTTCATCACAAGTGACGAATTGCGCTGCGCCCGTAACTATGAGACGTACTGTTGTTTTAAGTCTCATGTGCCTGTAATTTTACTGGCTCTCAAGAACTGCTGCCGGAACACACTGATAGGTGCTTGGCGACAGATTTTCTGCTTGACTTGAAAATGTGAATATGAGACCGTTTTTACAGCGAGCGGCGACTATGTGCACCTGAAACTCACATCTTCCTTTAAATGGAAATTATGTATTTATCTAAGTATCCTTCTTTTCTTCAGTTTCTTCAACAGTCGTTAAATGTCCACCGTTGAACAAACCTCCCTCATTAAGGAGGGGGGGGGGATCCCCACGCTTGGCAGGCATCTTGGGGATCGATGGCAGTTCTTCAGAAGGCGCTACTATTAGGACTCCCACAAGAAGTTATGGGGCCATTGTAAAAGTGGACATATTGTGAATGTTTTGGTCCTGGTTGACATGACGCTAACCAATCTTGAGAATGCTCTTTTTGGTATTATAACAATATAATTAAATTTAAACATCATAACATATTTGCAGAGTTCGTAGGCCAAGTACCTACGTTAAGTTTAATATAATGTGCCTAGGGCAGAATGTTAAGGACTGTGCACGGTGCGGTGGTGCCAGTCTGCTTGCCAGGTAGTGCAAGTGGGTATAATTAAGCGCTAATGGTGGACGATTAACCCAGAGACCTTTATGCGCGGTATCGCGATCAGCTGAGCGCTCTTGGCGTCCGCGGCCGCCGCTCGTTTGCCACCTCTCCATTCGCTCGCGACCTATTTCCCTGTACAGTCGCTAACCGAACTTGCTTATCATTGTCTAAATTTTATATGAGACCATGGTGTTGATATGCGCCACATACCTATACCTCAATATTTCTTTTGATTGTGAATAAAGGTCGATTTTACTGAAATTGGCCGTATTCCGATGCTCAATTTTAACTCGAATTGAGTGGAGATCCCTGCAAAGATTTCTAAGTAATTTCCTGTAAAAACGCCACTCGGTGCAAGATTTACTGTTGAAAGTCATTTTCATATGAAGATTGTTTTATTAATTCTCAGGAATATTGTCACAGAATGTACTACAACCCCATCGTGTGTGGAACAAGCTACTCTAAGAGAGAAAATGGAAGCTAATAAGATCTAAGTGGGACAACTCGTATCTATACTTATCCATAAATTACTTTATTATATAACATATTATTATTTAACAATAGATTAAAATATCTACCTACCAACATTCCTAAATTCTCTAATAAGGTCAATTGTTAAAAGCCTTTTGAAGCGATGGTAGCGTAGCTAACTTCTTAACCGATCAACTAATCAAAGATAACAACGTACGATGCGGTCATAACTTTGATGGGTAACCGCTAGTAGCATTACTACCGAGCGCTTCCGTTCTTCGGAGGGCACGTTAAGCCATCAGTCCCAGTTGTTGGCTTAGAATGGCAATCGTTATAGCATAGTGGTAGAGCACCGCGCTAGCTACCACCTTCGAGTAGAAAATCTGTCACCAAACACATAACCCCCGCTGTGTTCCGACGGCTGTTCTTGAGAGACAGTAATTGCTTAAGGTAAGCCTGAACAACATCTTGAGCCCATCATCACTTACCATCTGAGGTGAGACAGTGGTAAAAGGTAAGGCTATAAGCTACATAAAAAATGTTTTAAATTTACCATCCTCTAAGAGTTATATACCGTACAGTTCACGGTATATAAATACAAGCATTGATCACACCTACCTATTTGATGTCGTAGAAAGGCGAGGCTAATAGAAATAATGCGCCCAATGAGCTAGCTGCATACCAATAAGGCGCCTTATAAGTGTCGTTACTTGCTGCGCGTTACGTGCCCTATGGAGCACTTCACCATCTTAACGCTCTCATTATAGCCAAAAGATAAAACTAACAAGAATTGGTTAACGTCACTACGACATGACAGCTGCCTATAAACCCAAGACCAAAACATTCAATTCTTATGTGTTGTTAGAGAAAACATATTTTTAATATTACAACGAAAGGTTTTACTACAAGCAGAATTCGAACCCGCGACCATCGGTGTTTATAACAGAGAAATGCTCTGCCAATTGATCTATCGTAGTGAGTCACATCTCAAATTTATCCTTTCCTATTGTTTAACAGTCTTAAGGTGACGGGATATTCTTATTATGTTCTTGTCTTCCTTTGCGTTATGTTAGAGAAGACGTGGTACCGATCACCATATCCATCGTGGATAAGGGTAGGAGATAATGACAATAACGGAAAAAATATATTTAGCAACGTATGCATGTGTCAGTAGTATGAACGAGTATGTTCAACAAACAAACAGCACACAGACATTTGCCCGAGTTATTCCGGTCACAAAGACGTTATTTCTAAACGTGACCAAGTGACACATCGCAGCGTGAGACTGAACCTTAAGGACTAAGCGACTTTGTATACAATGTACAAATGGCCATGTACAACAAAGATTGAATCGCATTAGGAACGGAAGTAGGTTAATTTCATTTTCACAAAGACAAGTATCCTACCCTTATCCTACTCTTGTGTGGTCTTTGCGTAATGTTGTCTCCAAAACACAAAGGACAACACAAGATCATATAAAAATATGGTTTTGCTTGTCTTTACAGTATGCCTTCTCTAAATAAACAAACGACAACACAGGAATATATAAAATATATTTTGCTGTATGGTATCTACAATATGCCATATCTACTACCTGCGGGTGTCGTAAGAAGCGACTTAAGGTAAAACACCGGAAGGTAGGCAGCATCGCCTTCTCAGGAACTAATATCTTAAACTGCGATCCCCGAGATACCTGCCAAGCGTGATTATGCCAATCCGTCCATTACTTACAAAACGCCTTCTCTAAAAACATAAGAACATATGAAACATTTGTTTTTGATGCGGGGTCTCTGCAAAATGACTTCTCTAAAAACACAAAGGACATCACAGGGACACTATTGTAAAAGAAATTGGCTTTGGTTTCATAGCTGACCGCCTACTAGATTTCCACTCTTCTTGTGAATTATTTTGTTGGTAGTATACTTGCTACCTTTCAGGTAATCAGGCCGTGAAAATGGTAAGAAGCCCTGTTGTTCGCTCCATGTGCTTGCCACGTTTCTCCAGGTACCTATGTTTTGTTATCATATAATTGGGGAGGTCCATCTTCCGGGCACAGTTCCAAGACTGCTACTGAAAATTTCTTTGTTAGATAAAGCCATGAATTGTGTGATCCAGGAATCGAATTTAGGACATCAAACATTCAAACGAAGTTTTATAACAAATGAGTATTTCTTTTAGTTTAATCTAAGTAAATTAATCGGAATTTTAAAGCAAGAAGTACGCGAGAGTGGTCAATTGTATGTCTATCAGCAAAAAAATTAAACCTGGCCATATAAGAGGGGTATATTATTACTAAAAAGTACCATACATGGCTTCCAGATGAATATTGTACTTATAAAGGTTGTAAAATATAATACAGTGAATTTTAAACATCAAATACGTTTTAAGTACTATGGGCAGTCAATAATAATCTTCATATAACACGGTAACGATAGACAAAGTAAATAATAGCTGAAGTAGGCAACCAGCTTGACCACAATGGCCACTTGATTTTTCAAGCTTGCGGGCGACAATGTTAGCTGAATTCGAGTCGCCGTCGCTTGCACCGTTAACCCATTTAGAACACTGCCAACTGCTAACGGAAGTCATCGATTGATTCTGTGTATTACTTCTATTATTATGTACAAAAAACAATGCTGATATGCAAGCAATTAGTTAGAAATTAAAATAAAACCTGATATATTGAATATATATTCACCGCATGGTGGAAGGGCATTTTGCGAATACTCTCCTTGCTAGTTATCACCCTCAAGTAGAAAATCTGTCACCAAGCACCTAACTTCTTTGAGAGCCACAAAAATATAGGCACATGAGACTTACAACTGTATAAATCTGAGGATCGGGCGTAGTGCAATTCGTCACTTGTGATGAAATGCGTCTGTTATAGGCGGCAGAGGTTAGTCTGCTTGACATCAGGTGCTTGTTTCGTCACAATCAAAATAAATATATACATATATCGTTTGATACCTATTCACGAAGATCGAATAAATGGTGCAGGGGCTATGCTTAAAACCTGAATATCTTTGGAAGACCTGATCAGATTTTCAACAAAGTCTTCGAGAACCATCGCTTGAATGCCCGCTTTCAAATAAAAAACAACATCGAAAGCTGTGCAACCGCTTGGTAGCTACGATGCCTTTGTTTTTTCTGTCTCGAATGACAAACAAACCAAGGCTACAAACTATTGCCGGTGGGGGGATGGTTAAAAACAGTATTTGTTAGTTATTCTCATCGCTCTAACAACAGTCACATGATGAAATGCCACTGCAAGTTCCAGAACTCGCTCTATATTACAGAATTTATTACGTATATAAACACGTATATATATATATATATATGGTATACTAGCGGCCCACATCGGCTTCGCACGGGTGTTTAAGTAAATATCCTATCGCCTAAGTTCATAAGGAATAACGTAGGATTCTAATAGTGAAAGAATTTTTCAAATCGGTCCAGTAGTTTTAAGTTTATCTATTCTTTACATACAAAGATACAATTATTTCCCCTTTATAATATTAGATGTAGATAAAAGTGACCTAAGATCTATTTATAGGAAACGGAGAACAAAACATTATCTATCTCAAAAATTTTATAATGTAGTATAATATGTACGGGATAGGGCAAGTTGAATCAGCATGGCACTGACTTCAACAATAATGTTCAGTATTGAGTTGGTGTCGATTTTTTTTAAATGATGTACTGATTAAATAATTTTTTTATTTCGATCGATTAAGACCAGATACCTCAAGGTTGGTCCCACTTAAATTTCATCAATATCAGTCGAGTAGTTTTTAAGTTACAGACAATTAACTGAATAAAAATGAATTTGCATTCCTGGATGATTTAATAGTAATAGTAGTCTAAGGGCCTGTTTCAGAATGTTCGAGTAAGTTCCGGTTATACTACCCAGAACATATTTAACAAATAAAACACTATCTTTGCGTTTCACAGTCATCATTTTAGCCTATCCATCGGTTAAAGCTTGAAACGCGCTGCATGTTAACTGTCATTTTTATCATTCAGTTATTTAATGAGTTGCATAGCAACCCGAAACTTTTTTAGGATTTTCTGAAACGGGCCCTAAGTGTAATATACAGTAAGTCTTATTGGTGAACATAATTTAAGGCGAATTAATTATATTAAGCAGTACGCCCTAAATAGATTAATAAAAACAAACGACTCCAAAACTAAAACGTATGAAATAACATGTGGAATACAATGTACATGATAATATTAGTACAGTGTTTTGGAGCAGCAACCAACTTAAACAAGTTATGCATACTTTTAGGTTTTGGAAGTCGGTTACGTGTCTTTATTATTTTGTCAATAAGAAACATCCACTATCAGTAAGTGAAGCGAAAACGCGAGTAGGAGCTAGTGACAAATAGAGACGATAAATAACTAATCCTAATTAATGCTTGTCTATAATCTGGCTTCCCTGTACGAACATAACATAATTGTAACCATGCGAGCCGTGTTAATTGAAGATATTGTAGCTAACTGAGCGGAAGTCGAGTTGGTTTATGCGAATTAGGAAATGTACATATATTACACGTGTTTAATATGACAATCTTGATACATTAACACAGTGTAAAGCTATTTCAGTGCAATTAAGCCAATTGTTCATGCAATGCGGAAAGGTGGACCGCGTAACAAAGAAATATTCATGCTCGCCAACTGGTAAGCGAGCTGCCTGTTACAGTTGCAATATCAGCGTTCTGCGTGACACTGCAATGAGATCGTCACTCCAAGACATTAGTTCTTATGTCTCGATCGCACAGTAATTTCCTGCAGTGCCCTCCACTCTTAAGACGCTGTCAAATGCTGAAATTTTGTCATTATCGGACTGCGTAGGAGTGAAAGAGAGAACGATGGCTAAATCGCGCTCTGTTTAGGTGAATTCCGTAGAAAGCTTAATAAGACGAAACTAGTGAATTAAATCGAAAATGTAATTTTTCTCATCCCTCTTGATATACGGTGTTGCTAATTATTTAAATTTGATATACTTTCATACACATTCATATGTAAAAATGAACATATTTACGTTAGAAGCGTAATTTAGAGTCAACTTTGCAATTTTATTCTATCACAGAGAAAATTCTAAGGAAACTTGTTTGGGACTTCTCTTGACCTTGGATAATGTGATCAAGATTAACGTATATTTTTCTTAAGCATACAAACTAAATACATTTTGCTTAAAATCTGTTCAAGTAATGCTATTTAGCACTTGTCAGAATAGAAGTGTTTGCTTACAGTCCACTGCTTCGATATATATCTTAACCGTACAATCGATGTAACTTGTTTGTCCAGTTCATTTGCCCCACATACAAAAATGTTATCTTTATCAATATTTTTTCATTTTGAACGAAGCATGTAGCTACTGATAGGTTAGGTAGGGTATTAGAGTCACAGTGAAATATAGTCACGATTTTCGATTCCATACTTTGAGTGAAAGGATATCGAATTACGAGGATATATTAACATACCTATTAGGTATTTTTTGGGGAAATTCATCAATTCATTCATTTCATACTTGCTTTATCATCAGTTGTTGGTAGTATACAGCAAGTATATACCAATAACTGATTGAAAAATAAAATTATTTCTAAGACCTGTACCGCTGAACGAGCGGCAAATAATTAAACTGTGACTGAAATCCCACTACAAATTGATTAGATATAATGCTAGAACTAGACTAAATGGCGCTTGAGCAATTCGAACAGATTAACTGAGTTGTCCTATGTCAGCCTACCGGAATTAGCGCGACAAAGGCACTCAAACTTGGAACATGATTATACGGTGTCGAAATATTAACTTGTAGTCGACGACGAATACATTCGGGTTAAAATGACTCACGCTAAATGTATTTTGATAGCTTTGAAACCACAACCGGTCTCATACGAACGAGTAGACTGTAATAATTACTGTGGGAGTTCTACAGGCTTTGTTTAGAAGTTAAGGCTAATTAAAGCAGTAGACAAAAAATCTGACATATATGTATGATTAGAAGTGAAAACACTCATTGTGAATTAATTTATCAACAATATTGTTTAAGGTACAATACTTTCATAACGTGTAAAACAGTGCGACTTCCCTTCTTCATGTAAGTACATACTTGTACTATGTGTGTAGCTACGTGTTTCATAATTAATATGTATAAGTTGAAATAAAATGCCCTAAAATTGCGAGTCAGGCTCTGTTTCCTTTTGAATAGTTTCAACTGGGTTGAAAATCCGCTTAATTTTATACTGATTAATATTTAGAAGTTTATGATTTAACTAGTATTGTCTGCACAATTATAAGATTCAGTGTATAAAAATAAATGAAGTACTATTAAACTTAATACAACAAAAATATTTTAAGAGTAATAACAATGAGACACACTCACAAAGTGGGTGATCTGAGCAGGCCATAATTTATTGTACTAGATTAAAAAAAATTTCTTTACTCAAGAAGCTCTAGAGTCTAGACGATGACTCCATACATTCTCAGGTTAGGTTATTTTGAGGGTGGAACCAAAACTGGTTTCTTTGTCCGGAAAAATAATGAATACCTTATGAATTCCAAGTTTGCTTGACTCATTCCTTCATTAACAGAGCTTCGCCTATGGATACGGAACCTTAAAAACTAACGAAATCAAGTAATCGCGTGATAAAGTGCACTGTTAAATAACTATAATCTCATCGAATGAATCGAAAGACTGAACAATGGTCTCGTCCGTGGACGGCGATGCACATTACTCGGTATGTACGGAGAATTGATTATTTCCCCTCAATTAGACGCTACTCTTACTGCTCTCCAGACCGTTAAAAATTGAAAGTCGTAAAATATAACGTGCTTTAATTCAAATATCATTGTGGTGACGCTGCGCTACGTGACAACTCACATTATTATCAAAGGAACCAAGCACATCGCGTTTGATCGTCAATTAATCCACTAGATATTGTTTACAAGCATTGGATTGTTTGTCGATAAAACAGGGTAAATTACAATAAACATTTACGCATCGAAATAGAATTCCGCATAATGTATGTCGAACATCTAGTTTCAACTAAAAGGACAAATACCAAAACTTATTACCAATTCGCGTTCCTCCTAAACGCTCGGCAAACATCTGTCTTCCCTCCTTTCTTAGCTAAAGGTCGCGAACTTGAAGGGCGCAGGCAGTTGAATGAGAAGGCGATAAAGGCCCGGGCGGGGGAGGTTGCGGGACGCGGGGGAGCATACACTTACATTACACCCCATTCCGCAGATCAACAACCCCGAACCTTAATCAAGATAAGGCAAGCTGACGGTTTTCAAGAGAACAATTTTAATTAGTAAAATGTGCCTGAATAGGTAAAGAGTCGAGGACTTTTGGTCATCTTTATAAGCTGTCACAGTCACCGATATCGCCAGGCCGTGACTGTAAATCTTGTTTCCGTTCTTGAAATAAAATGGTTGCGTCGCTGCCACATGCCTACCTTTATCAATTAAGGAGACCATTGCCCGAATAAAACACAACCGGACGCGTCTCGTATCGTCATCGTTTCCAGTTAATATATTCTAATGTGCGTTTTTCGCAGCGAGAGGTGCATGGGCGGGTCTACAGTAGAGGTCCCTGAACCACGTTATGGTTAACAGTCGGGGTTCATTGGGTCGGTTTACCTGGTGCGGTTTCCGCTGGCGCTGGGCATTCCGCTTCGTTTAGTCGTGCCTAGGGAAAGGAAAGGATGCTTCGTAGAGCCAGCGTATTTTATAAACGTGTTGAGTAAGTGCTCAACAGACCAGGTACAACGTGAATATAGACTAAAATATGTCATATCTATTTATGATGTGATAAGTTTTAAACTTAGATTTGTTTTAAGTTAGAAAACAGCACTATATGTTGGGCATGAGACTGACTTTGTACTTTGGATTGGATCTGTTTAAGTTATGATGTTTCCCCAGGGCATTCCACTGTAGTCTTTCAACACGTGCTCAATAAAGATGAGTTTAGCGATTGCATCAGTATTTTATGCAAATAGGTTTCTTTGTAGATCTTCGAAAACCCAATACCCATTACTGAACGACATTGTAAACAAGTTTAGAACACTTTAGTGTTTGGCACAAGTTATTTGTCCATAGAGCAAGCCACGTTGCCATGTAAAGGGCCGTAAAATCAGAGAGCAGGTGGGGAGCAATTTACGAGCGGGTATGAAAGAAAGTTATTAAAACAAACGTAGCCTTTGAAGGCGATAAATATGGCCCAGGGAAAGCTTTATGGTTTCGGTGAGGTTATTGGAAAATAGTATAACGACTATTGCACCAATAAGTTATAATAAGTCATAATCGATCATACGATTGATAATTCCAATTAGACAAATGACACTCATATTATGATAGCGAAAGTTTTTGTAAAAGGCTGTTTGTCGTTTTGTTTCTCACCTTTGAAACTGCTGGACAGAAATTGAAGGAATTCGGTACCCACAGGTCGTACCGTATATTAACGCCTATGATACTTTGACTTCGAATATGATACTTATACTGCAATGCAACAGCAAAAGGTACTAACTTCTTAAGTAAGCTTTGGCAATGTTACCACCCAGGTTAGCAGAAAATCCGTTATTCGGGTCCTATAAACATTAACGAATAGCAATCATCTTTAAATACCAATTAATATAATTTCGACAGCTTAATTAGGCGTGATTCAGCATTAATATTACTATCAATAGATAAGGATTTTGAAGACTAATATAATTATGATTAGAATATATTTTTTGTACGCTCAGGTTTTTTCAAATAGCTTCCAACTAGATCAACTACGAGTAGTTTCTGGTTGTTATTTTTAGACGTTCAATAACATTTCTATATATGGATACATACTCGTAAATAGAAATGTTATTGAACACATATGTTAACAAAAACATCTGTAATTTAATTTGATATTAATAAAATGTTTAATCTAATGATGAATTTAAATTATTTCTTATCCACACACCATTTTGGAAGAAGGAGCGCATCTTTAATGTTTTTAAAATATTTTGATTAATACTATTATATGAACCTATATATATCTTGATAGTTGTAACGATTGTGATAAGTATAATACAACAGATAAACCACGTGTTGAAAAACAAACCATTTAATTTTTTATATACATACGTACATAAATAATTAAAATATTTACGTTACAAGCGTAGGTCAGAGTCAGCTTTGCAATTTTATTTTATGGAGAAAATTTAAAGGAAACGTGTTTCGGAATTAACTTGGCCCTAGAGAATAAGATCAACATTAACATATTATAATTTTGTTACTGCTATAAAAACTAAATATATTTTGCAAAAGATCTGTTTAAGTAAATCTATTTAGCACATACCAGCGCCTTAACCTGAAACTGAAAAGAAAGCTAATAATAATATAATAAATAATAACTTAACTCAAATATATACTTCGTTACTGGCATAAGGAAGTTAATTTGGAATCGGCTATAATATTTACCAGAAACAAGGAAGTTCCTCAAATCTATACGTGTATCTTTGTCAATGTTGTTAACATTCTCAAAAGGCACGCGTGTCCTGCACGTAGTACTTTTCTATTATCGTGATATCGGATATACTTATCTGGTATTTGTATTTTATATGTAAAAAAATACATAGTGGACTATTTTGATCACTAAAAATCCTCGTCCAATGGAAATTTCATTCAAGTTAATGTCTGTTATTTATTATTTAACTATAGTCCGTTGGGATCCGGCCTAGAATGTCACCCCCTCATCTCTTCCCTTGGGTGTCGTAAGCGGCAACTATACGTAAAATACCGGAAGGTGGGCAACAGCGCATTCTGAGGAACTGCTTTCTTGCACTGCGATCCCCACACGTCTGCCAGGAGTGGTTATTATGGCAAATCCTGCTGATGAAACGACAAAGCTATCGTAACAAAAATGTTTTTTTTTTTATTCTTGATATGTTCGCTTTTGACTACACCCTGATTTTAAAACTATATTTCGTTGGGGTGTGTTTTATTACTGTACTGGTATTATAATTATTCATATCTGGAGGTAGGCTAGATAATGAAATAAAGCAGTCTTGAACCAACCATCTTGTCGTTTACTTCAATTACTAACCGACTTTCAAAAAGGAGGAGGTTTTTAATTACACTATGTTTTTATTACTCGATTAGTATGTTTTAATGAAATGTTTCTTTCGCGAACACTCCCTCAACTGTGATCTGATTTTTCTGATTTAAAGATTATTTTTTGTTGGGTTAAGTATACCTGCAAGTTGGTTCTATTTACATTTCATCTGTATCGGTTGCGTAATTTTTAAATTATAGTCAATGAATCCTTTTGCATCCGAGATAACGAGAACAATAGAATTTTATTCTTAAATGGACGATATCGTCCACGCGGATACCAATGGGAAGTCGGACTACGATAATGTGAGGTAAGAGTATTGAATCAGCGTTCCACAAGTTATTTCATACTTTTATGTGTAAATATAAAGAAAACTCACCGGTTTCCTTTTTGTTAATTATTTTTAGTAGTAGACTAAGTAAAACTGGCAACCAGATACAGGGGTATTTTATGTACGAATATCGTAGGGGTTGAAAAATGGATTATTAATAATGAAAATATAAATAACACAATTATAATGAGCAATTTTGGGTCATCGATCAATATGTATAGCAATCCCGGTTTCCGAGTGTAATTCTGTTATTAATTTGACAGTTCAAAAGCAGAAAAGCGCCTTCCGCTTACTACCTTATCTAACACTAAATGATACGACATGTATTCATCTACGCTCCATCGGGTGTCATTTTCAAACCAGCAACGGATTATTTAAAAATGTTTATAGCTTTTCAATTCTAGCAAGACGGACTACCGATATTATTATCAACACTACACAGCCTCCAAAAACTTCTTTGTGTTGGCCGATACCAGATCGGAATGCTCCTTTGTCAAAGACCGTCCTACGATGTCGAAATTCGGCTCCGGAGTCTTTGTCTACCTATAATTTTTAGCCGCGTACCTGTATCAAACCAGTTTAACACCGTCCGTTCGGAGAATCTCCCTCGCCTTTCGTCCTTTTATCTCGATTCTAAATCCCGATCTACGCCTACTGGTGCCGTTGGCGAAATTAACGACGACAACTATAATCTGGTAGAATTGAACACGAAAACGTTCACACCTTCCCGCCCCGCACGCTACAGTATCGACGACCGATGAGTAAGCATTTCTGGGAACCATTATTGTTGCATGATCGAAAGATATTGAAAGGAAACTCATAGAACGGACCGTGGCGTGACTGAACGCACTTAAGACAACTAACCAAAACCACAACTTGATAGAGAATGATGGAGGCTGAGTATCGTTCCTGCCTGCACGTGGGAAAATACAAGTGTGAACCGCTTCCCAGCTCCCACTTAGCGCGGGACGGAAATATTCATTCATTCACAATTGTTTTGGTTAACTTTATTGCCCGCGAAACTATCGAGTGTTATGATCTTGACCGCCCACTTTGTTTTATTTGATTCGTGTAATAAATTGATTTCAATAACGGCAGTACTTTAGAGCTTACTAAAAACTTAAAAAATGAAACGAAATTATCCAGGGGTTGGTAGGTGGGACTTTGTACTTTGTTGCCCTGGGGCCGGGCATCGATCGCGTGGCTGCGGTGAACGCACCCCAAACTCCGAGCACCGCGCCCGCCATCCTACGAAACGAAGGGGCACGTTCCTCGCATCGCAAAAACCCTTACAAATGTAACGTCCCAAAACCCAAGCCTCCGTCCGTGGCGCTATTTCAACGAAAAGTTATCGAATGTGTCAGGTCCGGACAGAGATATAAGATATAAAGCTTTAGACAGACTGTCAGCATAACAGCCAGGCAGGCGTACGGGTGTGCGTGTATAGTTAATGGCCGTGCGACGGACAAAATCTCCGTCCCCGTGGAACTAATGACCACTCGAAACGAGAAAATTACGCCACCGGCGACCGCCTCGCAGACCGCACAGAGCAAGCGAGTCACGAATCGTCCGCACCTCGTAGATAAAACAGGAAACATTTTGACTTTTTAATTCGTTGCAGATGCCTGCCAGTGTCATGTGAAGGTGCCCGTCATGAATATTTCATTCGACGCCAAAAGGTAATGAATTGAATTTCCTATTCGTGGAAAGCGTCATAAATCGTAGAACAAATAAGTAAGGTTTGTGTAAATTTCACGGCATCCTGCTCGTCGGGATCGGGGAGCACAAAAAGCGAGCGGGCATAATATCCAGCTGCGGCGTGCCGTCGGGGCGGTGACCTCTGGAGCATCTGCCGCGCACTGCCTGGCTTCACTTCACACGTACCCACCACAAATACACTAACGTGAACTTTTTGTTTTACCTATTAGAATTTGATGTCGGAGCGAACTTTACAGTTTGGGAGCGATATTGGCGGATCAGCATAAATAAATACTTTTTCACCAGTTAGTAAATAAACAAGGGCTCGGAACACGTGTATCGATGCGGGCAATGGTTCCATTACAACGCGAATATTTAGGCATGTCCCGTTTTCAGTACATGTTGTTTGTTCAATTTGTCGGTTGTTTGATCAGGACTCAGGATTCCAGAGGCGCCCCGTAGGCTTCACTTGACGTATCGTCTCGGAGCACTCCAATGGAGTGGTTCTACATCTCCATCAATCAACCATATACACAGACGAGGCACGGTCGACTCGAGGGTCAAGTCTTTATTATTTTAATAATGAATCAGCGTAAAGCTTGTACTTAAACTTATTCACTTTGAAACCTTAACTTGGCATGGGTTATAAAGTATTATTTTGATACAGTCAAATTTAATTTTGACAAAGTAACTTAACCCTAAATAGAACATAAGCCATACATTTATTATATGCATACACTCAGTACTCGCATAACTAGGACTATTAATAAGTGCGCAAGGGACATGGTTCAGGCTTTCGAATTACCAGTAGAACAAGGTTTGCTATGATAGAGGTATGGTGAGTTTCCTTTGTGTGGGGAGGCGTCGCGTCATGCAGTCGCCGAAACCTTACACCCCTCGTAACAAGATACGAGTAGCTGCGTAGCGCGTATACCCAGATCCGGAATTGATAAGCCGGTCCCACTGTACCCTTCAACCGGGAATAGACAAGTCGGACTGGCTATGGCAACTGCGTAGTGCGTGAATGTAGTTTTTGTATCAGCTGAATATTGTAATATTAAAGGGCTAATTCGAGACAATAATAGCGCTATATACATTTTGAAAGAAAACGTTAATAGGTATATATTTTAACTTGCTTTTATATAACAAGATTTTTTTGATAAATTTTAGAGCTGATATTTATTGATGATGTGTTCGAAAATTTTGTTCAGGCTAACCTAGAGTTACTGGCTCTCAAGGACAGTTGCCGGGATACATCGTTAAGTGCTTGGCGACAGGTTTTCTACTTGAGACAGGTATCTCACCAGCAGGCTGACAACCCGGCTAATACAGTACAGTTTTATGTAACTAGGTATGTCACAAAAGTTCCCATTTTTGACTATTTTACTGTAAATTACATGGCATAAGTTAACGCAGTCTACATATATAAATATATTTAAAAATATTTGAGGCCTGTATATATAGGGTAAGACATGGAGAACATGCTTCTAATTATCAAATCGAAACACGCTGGCAGCAATAAAAACCGGTGTAATTACCTAAGCGATGGATAGTCTAAAGGATTCATTTAAATTGATGTTAGTCACTTTACATCTAATAAAGATTTACAACGGTCTACATTGAGCATCGTTAATGAGAAAATAAAATACGAGTTCATTACTAAATAGGTTGTTGCTAGGTATGATTTCTCAGATGTTATTCACTTACGGGTGTTTACTTATAGTTTTGAAGCTCTTTCTTACCTGAAACAAGACACAATAATATTTTAATAAACACAATTCAAAAAATCAAGCACTTTCAGACAGTCAACCAATAAATTAATAAAATAAATTATTTAAAAATGTTTCAAAATAATTATTTTAAATTGTTTTAACATGATAAGACCGAGTAAACCATTTACCAATTTCGGTATGTTATTTCGTGATGGAGCTCCAGTACCTATCTTCTGGATTTTTAACACTAGGTAAATGCTGTGTTAAACCAATTTACAACATTTATCACAAAATTACAAATTTAAAAATTACTACATTTATATTGCTGATTTTCCATAGACATTAGTTACATTCATACTAAGTATCATTATTTTATTTTATTGCATTGGCATATTATGTAACGCATGAGGCTTCTTAAAACATATTCAATAAATGCATGGATGATACAAAAGTGACGCATTTGATAAGTATGGGTATACTAAATTACCCATAAGCCTATGTTTGTTGACAAGTTAAATTCTAGAGAAATTATCTATAATTACACAAATTATCCGTTGCTCCGTTGCTAGAATGAGGAATTGATCAACTCGCCATCGCAATTAGTTTATTTTTATAGACTTGTAAAATTTCTGTAGTAAATGGCGTCATTTCTAATATTTGAGAGAGCATGCAGACAGGATGGTGCGAATGCAATCACAGACGGGAAGTTCATCTCGGCGCATCTCCGGCGATCGGGAGAGTAGAGCACAGCGCTTCAATTAAGGATTCCGACAGGCACGGGTCGGGTCAGAGCCGTAGGAACGCATATACATGTTGGAAGATACCCTGGAGATTGATATTCAGGCTTTCTAACGATGTTACGCAGAGTAATCTATCTTGGCTACAATATAACATTTTGACAGGCTCTGCGGTGTTCCTGCTAAGGCTATTGGATTTGTAGGAGGTACAGATATTTAGATCTATCCGCAAGACTATGTTATGAAAATAGAGTACATACTATTGTAGTGTTCCTTCAAAATATTATTAGAAATAAAGTATTAGCACAGTTATTAACAAGTGTGAAATTACCGTTTTATTGTAATAAGTACTTCGAATTGACAAAGAACCTTCAAGGTTTGAGATTTTTGAGTAAAACTTTTTTCATATGGTACCTATGAGGTTCTTCTTTTAAAAAATGTGCATTATTCGATTGTCGACTTTCATTTGTTTTTTTTTAATTAAGCTTAGACAAGAAATATGGATACTTCAAAATTTCGAGTGATTTTTGAATACGAGTTCCGACGCGGAACTAACGCGGCAGAAACAGCTTGCAATATAAATGTTGCGTTTGGAGAGGGGACTGCTAATGAACGATTTTGGTTTAAAAGCTTTCGTGATGGAAACTTTGATTTGAAGAACGAACCACGTGGAATACCACCCACACAGGTGAATAACAATGAATTGAAAGAGATGGTGGAAGCCGATCCGAGCCAAACTACCCAGGAATTATAGGCATGGTTTAACGTTACCTTACTAATACTTAAACCCTTATTATGATGCAGTTATCATAACTCAATTGTGTTATTTCGATAACTTTTAGTTATCCGTAGTCACAGGACCATCAAGGACGGTTTGTTATTATTACACAGAAACCAATAAAAAAATAGAAGATTTCATCAAATTAATCATATTAAACATTCAAATGAAAAGATTACCTCCTCGAGTCTGAATAAGAAATTACGAGTTCAGACAAATACGTATAGAATTCTAGGTTCAAATATTAGATTTTGTTTCTATAAAAGGATTAATTGCATCCCCTAGTGTAATCTCGAGAGCAGCCATTAAATCGCGTTGGGAATCCGCCTTCACTCGCGAAGGAAGAGTAACCTCAGCAATGGAATATCTAAGGGGGATAATAGTGAGAATAAATTAATCTCAATGTTCCAAGATTGATAATAAGATTATTTAATCCCTTGTATAGTAGCACGCTTTTGAGAAATTTAATCCGGACAGGTAAGACATATAAACATGTAGGGGACTAAAACAAAAGATGACATCTTCTGTTTGACATTATTGAAATATTTTCACTATATAAAAGCACAATACGGTTCGCGCATTCCGCTTACGCCAAAGTTCCGGTCAGAATTTGGCGAATAAGCAAAAAAAACATCTACAATGAACACCAACAAAATTATTTTAATAAATAAATATTAAGAAAAGGGAAACATATCTTTCTGAAATTTTTAAGTTCCATTTTAAGCAGGATTTTTTTTCTGTTTTTATCTGATTTTGGGCATATATTTTGTTGTTGTTCGTTGTATATTTAATATTAACAAGGTTGTCAATGTAATCAGCTATTCTGCGCTGCCAGACCTACAGGTCCTTTCTCGGCGTCTTATAAAGTTTATTTTGCCCCAGCAAAATAAGTGTGCAATGGAAATTTGTTCATGTAAAACCTGGAGTCGTTTCTTCGATGGTATAAAACATTCGAACCGTAAAATTTTGGTGATTCTTACATTAATTCTGCAATATTAGCATGCTGTGAACAAGTGAATCGTCGACAATGGCCAACCGGCCGGCCCCGCAGGAAGGCCGTATTTTGCAACGAGACAGGTAGGCAATTGGACATTGTGTAAACGTTTTTAACATGGGGGCCGAAAACGGAAACCTGGGTCACGCTCCTTGCATACAAAACGTTACAGAATGGCCGCACACCAAAGATTATTTGGTTCACTTTGTTGTGTGCGTAAACTGTTCTTACAAAGAGAAACCTCTTTAGCGAATCGTAAAATACTTTATCGTTGAATCCTATTATACGAACCTTCGCAAGTTTCTATAGCAATTAATTATAGCCCACGTATTTTAATTGTGTTTATTATAAAAAGTAAGACGCGTGTGCGTATAGTTCCGCTTTGTGCTCACTGAGCACTGCTCGCGCCATTAAGAAACAAACGAACATAAAAACCCACAATTTCTGATCATCTCACGTCACTTTCACTCGAGATAATGATCGGAACCGCACAAAATATACCTAATAGCAGATTTTTCGCCAGATGATTATTGTAACGTGTAAAGGAGTCACGACCACGACCTAAAATTGCTACATTACTTTAAGGGAAATTTCAAAAAGTTACAATATAGCTCATCAAGGGCTATATTGTCACTTTTAGGGGAGCATTACATCTCTCTCTTGCACTTCGTAAATTACTGCATTTATACGGTACATATAATAAGGTTATAAGACGTACATATTTTCTCTTGTTGAATTGAGTCTGGTGTTGATAAACACCGGGCGTACAGGTTGCTTCTTACGATCTTAACGCCCTGTTTACCCGATCGGTAGCGAGTGTACTACTACTAACGAGAACCCCGAGGGCAGTTTTTTTACTGCTGATAGGCTAGCCTTTGGCCACAATCTCACCTGATGGTAAGTGATGATGTTGTCGAAGATCGTATACAAGCATAACCTAGAATGTACTATTAATTTATACTTGACGGTGGTATATGGTATATTATATTACCATATACCACCATTATCCTGCCATGCTACAATACCTAGCGAGTGCAATCTTAAGAAAACCAGCGACATAGTTAATTGGTTAAGATCGACTAGACAAGATCTGTTACCAGCACGCGACACCCTCGATACTCGCGATACTCTGCTTCATCGCACGGTGCAAATGCATTTTGGAACGCCCACCTGTCTAGCTACAACAGTAAAAAATCTGTCGCAAAGCACCAAACAGTATGTCCCGGCAGCAGTCCTTGAGAGCCAATAAAATTACAGGCACATGAGACTTAACAACTGTATGTCTCAGATTGACGGACGCAGAAGCAGTTCGTCACTTGTGACGAAATCTCAGGTGCTTGTTACGTCACAATCCCATAATAATAAACATAATTGTAGGAAAGATGAAAGAGAAATATATGAAGTAAAAAATCTGTATCCTACATGTCAATAACATCTCAGTCTCGACTTTATTTAATAAATCGATAAGACGTAGTAGTTTAGCTAGAACGTCGGACGAACCACCCATTTCGTTCGAGGCTCGAACTGTAGATGCTGCACAAAAGTTTGATAATGATTGATGGATCGTAGGACGGCTAGAGTTGCCAAGGGATTGTATTTCTCTTTACTCGACGTTCGTGGACCCTCTTTAGCCACTTCGTGTATAATAAAACCGGAACAGTATACGGTGTCGGACCTGCACACCAAGGATTCTGTACCAATAAACAATATGTGTTTATATGTAATTGCAAAAAACAAAAACGGGATTCTTGGCGCGGTTACAACTGCGAGCCCGTTTTTTGGAAATGAAATTTATTCTATAATCGCATCACCATTGATGTTGTGTTGAGTGTATGTACTTCGTAGATAACACTTACACTATAATAAATCATGTTTCTTGTATGGGAAATAACTATATCGTATCTTTTATGTTTAAATTTTTACTATTTGACGCACAATTCGATATATTAACACATATTCTATGAAAATTTCGGCCAGCTATCTGTGGCAATTTCAAGGTCGGGCGGACCGAAGGATACTGTAAACTTAGTATAAAATAAAGGGACCCGTTTTCCTATAACTTACTTAGGGCCTGTTCCCGAATGTTCGAGTAAGTTCCGGGTATACTACCCAGAACATATTTATTAAACAAAATCAAACATTTCACAGTCATCGATTTAGCCTATCCATTGGTTAAAGCTTGAAACGCGCTGCATGTTAACTGTCATTTTTATCATTCAGTTATTTTATAGTGTTGGTTAGCAACCCGAAACTTTATAAGGACATTCTGAAACGGACGCTAAATATAATTTATACATAGAACATGTCCACTTTTCCGGCAGCTGTCCTTGAGAGCCAGTTACTCTAGGTTAGCCTGAACAACTTCTTCGACCACATTATCACTTACCATCAGGTGACATAGTGGTCAAAGGCTAACCTATCCGGTTTAAAGAAAATAAAAAAAAACTTCCAACTTTTTCTCCAACTTTCTTATATCAACGCATAGTTTGATAAAAATGATGATATTCGCGTGAAGTGGTACAAATCAAAATCTAAGCGCATCAAGTCGTAGCCTTTATAACGAATGTAGGCGCAGAGGTGATCCCAAGAGATAATACAGTCTTCACTGCTATGCCTCATGACACAGCTTCGGAGAGCGACCCACGTGCCCGTGCAGCACGTGATCGATAGTAGATATTTTATTCAGACGATGTGCGCACTAAACTTGATACAGTCCTGGAATTGACGGGATATCAAACCAGACAGATGTCTATGAAATATACGACATTCAATAGAATCTGACGCACGAGTTGGATGTCATAAAAACGAAATCTCATTTTCGTATACGACATAGGTACCTACTACGTATGATAGAAACGCACGTACCGTGGCATGCTTAGTCGTCCTTAACCGATCAACGAGACTAAGCAACGTATGCTGCAGTCATTACTTCTAGTGGGATTTACTACTGAGCGCTTTCGAGGTTTGGAGGGCACGTTAAGCCGTTATTCTCGGTTGCTGCGGATGGCAGTTGTTATAACGTGGTGGTGGAGCATTTTGGGAATGCCAAGCTTGCTAGCTTGGCCTTGGAGTAGAAAATGCCTGACCAAGCACCTAACGGTGTGTTCCGGAAGCTTTTCTTGATCTCCGTCCATATGCATCATCAATTACCATCAGGTGAGATATCGGGGACAATGCATCGAGCTTTAAACCTCTTGCTCGATGCGTCAAAGGCTAGCCTTACCCCAATAAAACATGTACCTTATCAAAATTTAATACAAACCACCCCTTCGATATGCGTTCAAGTTTTGCTATCTGGCACGATGATATTAATGTTGATATGGTGCAAAAAACGCCGTTAAGCTATCAGACCCGATCCGATAACATAGATGGCATGGTAGCATGAGGGTAAAAGCTGAACGCGATATTTAGGATTATTTCAGCTCATTTTGTGGTTACAAATCGAAACTATTAATACGTTTGAACGCGTATGGTAGGTACAGAACGCGTTGTGAACTTTTATTTTGACTTATTCGATCACA
The DNA here is from genome assembly GCA_963854805.1 of Plagodis dolabraria. Taxonomy (NCBI): domain Eukaryota; kingdom Metazoa; phylum Arthropoda; class Insecta; order Lepidoptera; family Geometridae; genus Plagodis; species Plagodis dolabraria. Next base: position 27,327,049 of record OY978448.1, on the reverse strand, counting down.
ATAATTTGGCAAGGAATCATTTGGCTATGTACTAATAAATTATTGTCTTTCAAAACAAGAACTTAACTCTGTGATCGCTACCCTTTTCTATAACTATATTAATATTATAAAGGGGAACGATTTTTATTGTTATATGCAACGAATAAACTTAAAAACTACTGGACCGATTTGGTATGGAAATACTTTGAGACCCGGGAAAGGACATAGGATAGTTTTTACCCAACTGCACAAAAAGAGGTTTAGCACGATAACCAACAAACGCGCGGACGGAGCCGCGGCCGGAAAGCTAGTTTTTAAATATACGAGTAATAACAAGTACTATCGATCGAATGCTAAGCTAAAATCACATTTATTTCGTCCCCCGGATTCATGCAGAGTGCCCTGATATCTAGGCGAACATCTAGAGTACATGCTCGGCTGAGCCGAATCTTGTGCTCTGTGCTGAATATTATTATTTTGAGCATCATAGGGGACGTTGCGGCCATCAACAAGTCTTCTAGACTTTTCATCCGATGGAAAAAAGTGCTTTCTGCAACACTTAATTCGCGGAATGAATTTGCCGCCCTTCTATATTTCTAAATGTGATAATTTATAACGAGCACTAACGCGTGCTAATCAAAAAATTACAAATAATTAGAGCACAAATTATTCCATCCCACGTGGGTTCGACAAGAATCTGAAAAAAAAATACCGCTTTGTAATATTATGCTGTTAGTACTCAAATATTGATCCTCACATTTTACAGCCGAGCTCAGAGCAGCAAAACAACGTTAGAAGCCCCTAGGGACTGGCACTACAGAATGGAACCGAAAATTATGTTATGGCATTAGTCCTGCGCCCTTCCTCAATGGCCGCTTTGCGAGGGGGAGCTACGGAAGCTAGACGGTACGACTTGTCACGTTTCTTCTTTTGATTTGACAATTAGGGAGATTTTTGGGCAGACAAAATATAAACTGAGTATAGCTGTTGCAAGTTAATACGGACTCAAACTGCCTTAGGAGTTAAAGGAAAATCGATGAGGTATCAAACAATGGACAATTTATTGAATAGAAGTTTATTTATGTTATATATGCTTGTTAGCTTACCGTCACGCCTGTATTCCACGAAGGGTTATGCACAAGTATACCCCTATAGAGAGCCGGGTAATAATTATTGCACCCTCCCATATCTTCCTTTGAGAGTCATAAGACTCGTAGGACTTGTAAGACACGACAAAGGGACATATACCAGCAGATGGGCGTCGTCTTCTGTAGAGCTGTCATCTTACACTGCGATCCCCAAGATGCCCGCCAAAGGTGAAGATTATGGCAAACCATCCGATCTAATGGGAGAGGTATTTGTTCAAAGATGGATGTCTCTCAGCTCTTGATGGGATATTTGTGTATATAGAGGTGTCTAAAGACACATTTCTTCCGATCTTTGGCCTTATTTAATAGGCAACGAGCGAATTACTATCTACCACAGAACCAGACTCCGAATTACTTCTAAAATACTCCTCGATGTCTTTTAGACGTGAAAGTATCCACGAAAAATATGAATGTTGCTGATTTTACGTTCGTATTGCCCGACTGCCGAGTAGGCAAAACATCTGCGGTTTTTGTGTCAACAGCCTTTATCGAAAACCAAACATTAAAATACAGATTGTGTTTTGATAGCGCACTCGCAAATGGGAACAGCGGAGGAATTAAAATTTTAAAGTCCATTTCAGTCCAACTATAGCTCGGGGAGGGAATTTTATGGTGTACATTAAAAGCAATATACTGGAACGGTTCAGGTTGATGGTATAGTTTCAAACGCGGTCTTATTGATGTGATTTGCACTGAACCATGATGCTATTAGGGTTCCGTACAAACAGCAATACGGAGTCCGATTCACTCTTTGTCTGTCTGTCCGTCTGTATGTCACGGGTCTCTAGTACGTAAGCGGCAGATATTACAAAACGGAAATTTAGATTTTTTCTGTATAATGTTGACCTTTGCTTTGATCTTCCGTTCAATATATAAAAATATCAAAGGAATCCAATACGTGTACAGAAAGTAAATTTAGATTTTTTCTGTGGTCTCTTGCCCGTAAGCGGAAGAAGTTACAAACCGGAAATTAAGATTGTTTTTTGTACAATATTGAACTTATTTGATAAGAAGTAAGATTACAAAACGGTGATCCAACAGATGAGAAGGTAGCCGCTAAAACATTATTTCAATACCCAGCATGTGGAAGTAACAATATTTTCATCTAGAAATTAAATAGGATGCCTTCAAAATTTTTTAGTTTGAGACCTTTGTATATGCCATTATATTATATTCGAGCAATTAATACTGAAAACGCCAATTGATAATGCAGTTTAACGCTGTTATAATTTTTCATTCACAGGTTGTATGTCGCTATGCGGTTTATTATTTAACTCGCACTTGGGCATTTTTTAGGGTTCCGTACCCTAAGGGTAAAAACGGGACCCTGTTATTAAGACTCCACTGTCCGTCTGTCTGTCTATCACCATGAACCGTGATAGCTAGACAGTTGAAATTTTCACAGATGTTGTATATCTGTTGCCGCTATAACAAATACTAAAGATCGGCCTAAGACGAGTCAGACTCGCGGACGTGGCTGTAAAATGTAGAATAATTCAATATTTAAATTTGTAATTGACCTTCATAAGAGCGTTAATAAATGATTTTGAATTTGAATTTGCACTTGAAAACCAAAAGTAAAGGCTATAATATAGTCCAATGCTATATTGATAATGGTACGGAATCCTTCGTGCGCAGGTCCGACTAGCACTTGGCCGACTTTATTTTACCCTTCACACAAACATTGCACCGGATTGCTCAAACAAGAAGCCTGTAGATACTATTACCTTATCTATGATCTAATCATTAGCTGAGTGGGTCAATTAGATTCTCGGCAAAAGTATGTTTCATAATAATGTGCGAGTTATTTCGATAGCAGCGGCCAATTCGAATGTCAATGGTATAGCACTGTCCGTCACAGATTAATATAATAGTCAGTATGTGGGCGGAATTCACGCGAATATAAACGAAATCGCGAGGTTGATTGAACCCGGGAAGCGAGCGTGGGGAACCCGCGTCTTCTTGATCTTGCCAACAATTACTCCTAGGTTGCGTAGACTAAGATTAGACATTGTCTAGGGTTGCCTTTATTGCCCATTGTCGTCTAGAACTTATAGACATCAATCTATCTATACACACGGATGGTATGACTCTTATGTATATGTAACTAGAGTTTTTTAAAAACTTAAGAGAAGTGTGTTCATAGCGCTTTCTATAAAATGTACTTTTATTCTATTTTTAAAACCTGCAAAGTGTTCCACGGTAAAATTTGCACAAGTCCTAGTACTTATGCTACTGATTTGTCAGTGTTTTTTTCAGTATTTACTCGAAAATCGAGTTTCTGGTTTGTAGTGTACTCAAGGGCATGCACGCAAAATTTCAGCGAATTTGAACACTTGTTATTTAAAATATGCATAACGAAACTACGTTTTGTATTATGCACGCTATGAAAACACTTCCCTTAAATGTTCACTGAATGAAATGTATACTAGATAATAGGTGATTTATTATTATATATTAAGGATTAAAAATATTTATTTTATTAAGTTATTAAACTTTAGCGAACATTGTTCTTACCATATATATATATAGGTACATATTATGAGTACTTACCTATGTATACCTGATAAACGTGTTGGTAACCCTGACCCATCTGATATACGCAGTTCAAAGAGCGATTTGACGTGGAGCCAATCTCGCAGACAATGTGAAATTTCGCAAATCTGCGCTTCTGAATCACGTGCGCGGCAAATTTTAGTTTAATTAGGTTCTGTGATGTGATATATTATATGATGATGATATGTGATGAGAAAAATACCACAAGAGCACAAGACAAACATTATTCTTATTTAGATGCTGACTACTAGGAATTCATAAAGCAGGCGTGGTACAGTAAACGATCTTGTGGATATTACCTATAAAATATTTCAATGAACTTTGACGCCCACTTAGCGCTCAAAGTTTCAATAGTATGAATAATTTAAACTTTGCAATAATAAAATAGCTATGATATACAAAACTAATGGTCAAAACACTAAACCTATATATATATCGTCAAGCAGTACTGTTCGCACTGTGTCCCGGTTTATAGGGTATGAGTGCCGGTGAAATAACAGGCATATAGAAATAACCACTTTATGTCTCAGGGTTCTGGGCCCAGTGCAGTTCGCCATTTGTGAAGAACTGTATCTGTTATAGGCAGTGGTTAACGTTTAACACCAGGTGGGTCTCAAGCTTGTTCTATCCCGATAGCATGAGAAAATATAATAAATATCACGTTTTCGTTCTCAAGGTGGGTGGATAGCTTCAGTGTCAATTGCCAGAGGCTGATCGAGACAGGCATAGAGGTTTATACTTCCCCGAGCAGATGTAGAGAGGTCCTCTACACTTTATTCAAAATATAATATATATATTATTGATATACTATATATCAATAATATATATAAATATATATATTATTGATATATAGTGATACTGTAAGTGGAAGCAACGCCATTAATGAAAATTCTGTTTGTCGAGAACTTGGAAATGATAATTACGTACTTAAGAGCATATACCCGCCAGCCAAAGCGTAAACCTATTTATGAACTCAATTTGTTATTTAAAAAAAACTCGCATTTAAATATATCGTATTGTTAGACCTATCGTTTCAGGTTTGAATCCTTTTTTTGGACTAATAATTACAAAATGTAGTATATAGCGTTTAGTATATAGCACTCGTTTTTAGGAGTTTGAGCGCGTTATTCGAGCGTATTTCGTAGTTCCAGATTTATTAAAAAAATATAGTACACATGTATAAATAACTTCCCATTATAGAAAGTTGTTTATATTCCCCACGTTTGTGGTGCAATAGAAATATTAAAAACATGCTTATTTTTCTTGAAATAGGTGCTTACAGTTGGGTCTCTCTTTTATCTAAAATTACGAGTTTTTGAGCTAGTGTAATTTAAAAACTGTATAATTTAATGAAAATCTGATGCACCACAAACCTAGATATTAGGATAGTGATTACGTAGGCGTAGGAAAAAAAAACATTTGAGTTTTATTCGCTATTATTAAAATGAGACTGGAACTGCGTTTGTATGGGGGCGTTCGTCTAAAATATACCCTTAATTATTAATTAAACAATACCTACTTAATTTGTGTATGCGAAAGGGTTTTAGAGATGTATCGGTTCATTGAACATAGAGAAAGTAAAATTGACCCTATACGTAATCTTAGATAGTTATTTAATAAAAACGAGCAGCTCATTGCATCCTTTTTTTAATTGAGCTGACTATTGATTCGCTTTCATTGGCTTGCAATTACATAATAGAAACTATTTTTTTTTAGTGTGATAGGGTAGACCGTTGAACACTATCTCACCTGATGGTAAGCGATGATGTGATAGATGATCTTATTCAAGCTAACCTCGCGTTACTAGCTCTCAGGGACAGCTGCCGTACCACACTATTAAGTGCTTGGCGAAAGATTTTCTACTTAGTAGTAGGTAGCTGGTACCTAGCCAGGCGAGCATTAATAGTGAGCTTTGTCATATAGGTACCCTATAGCTAAAGGTAAGCCACATAACATTATTTGGCCTTCTTAGGTGGTTGTAAATAGAATTTTCCACCTACGCCGCATCATACATGGCTGTACGCTTTTATACATGTGGTTACGCTTTTATAAAACGTATATTCTTTTATTTTTTGATTGAAGATCAATTAATTTAGTTACAGATAAGATATAATATATACAGTTGGTGTATATTGTTGTGTATATATTATATCCACAGCACATTGGCTACTATAAATTTTAAAAAAATACTCATTCAAAATATTTCAGTGATCGAAATCAATCACTAAATGTTATTATTCTTCTAAGTGAGCTTGCATCCTATTCAGAAAAAAAATTAATATTTAATGGGTCTTGGGGATCAAAGTGTAAGATAGCAGTACCTCAGCATTGCTGCCCACTTATTTTACCCTTAGTCGCCTGTTACGACACCCACGGGTAGAAATGGGGAGGCGACATTCTAGCCCGGCACCCCAAGGGACGTCAATGAATGCAAAATATAAATTTTAAATATATAGTTAAAACATAAATTCCACTGAAACTACGAGCAGGAGAAGGCATTGTCTCTGGGAGGTAGGATTATTCATTATAAGATTAAAATGTTTAAAATAAGCAAAGATAACATTTTGGGAAGTTAACGTAAAGGACCTAGAGGAACTACATGTACGATAATGAATCTGATTATATTCAACTAGCTTTCCGGGCGCGGCTCCGCCCGCGCTTATGTCGGTTATCGTGCAAAAACATTAACCTCTTTTTGCGCAGTTGGATAAAAACTATCTTATGTTTTTTCCCGGGTCTCAAACTATTTCCATACCAAATTTCATTCAAATCGGTCCAGTAGTTTTGGCGTGAAAGCGTAACAGACAGACAGAAAGAGTTACTTTCGCATTTATAATATTAGTACTGATAAATATTTTTTTCTAGCTTTCCGGGCGCGGCTCCGCCCGCGCGTATGTCGGTTATCGCGCAAAACATTAACCTTTTTTTGCGCAGTTGGATAAAAACTATCCTATGTTTTTTCCCGGGTCTCAAACTATTTCCATACCAAATTTCATTCAAATCGGTCCAGTAGTTTTGGCGTCAAAGCGTAACAGACAGACAGAGTTACTTTCGCATTTATAATATTAGTACTGATAAATAAAGTTATTTAAGTAATTGAAGTGCAGCTTAATAAAAATAGGTTATAACTAACACAGATCTATTAAAAACACATCAAAATAATGTCGGAACATCTTCCCCAAAATGTAGTAAAGTTTCTATTAGGAATCATAATAATGTTGTCTTAGGTTTTCGCGATTGTTGCACATAGTAATTAAACAACTTTAAACGGTTTAAATCGCGTATATCCGTGACCACGATCACTGCAAAGTGTTTGAAACGTCGGGATAAAATAATGAAAAATATACGCGATTTAAACCGTTTAAAGTTGTTTAATTACTATAGGAATCATAATCATTAATATAGGGTCGAGTTTTATGAAACTTATTTAAACTAACTTATAAGCACACAATATTGACCCACGTGCCAAATGCCACTGGAGGTTACATAATTAAACTAAACTCGATTTTCGAAAAAAATACCTCAAAATCGGAAATTAACAATGTTTATTTCGCTGTTGTGTTTACGCAGAACAAATAAGTTTCAAATATTATTTACGCATGTTATAGGCAATTTATTGTAGACTGGATATCAAGGTGACATGTTGCGTAATGGAAAAAAACTGAATACTAAAGGTAAACATCACTGCGGGTCGAACGCTGAAAAATTTGGAAAATAGCATCGAAATTTGTAGCTTTCCTTGTTCTTTTCTATGAACAAACGATGGGGTTATCTAACCGAAAAACACCACTACAGAAAAGCCCAAAATTCTTAGATGAAATTTATATCGTTGCCAAATCGATACGCAAAAACAACTCGTGACGTCACTGCCTGCCACTTGCGCCTACTCTGCTGGGGTTAGGGGGAGCATTATATATAGGAGAGGGAAGTATTGCTATTGGGGACACGTCTAGGGCGCGGTATCTATGCGACACGTTGTATAATACACACAGTTGTAAACAAATTATAACATCAAGCTACCCTTATCCCATATATTTTGAAGCGCTCTTTGCGTAACTTGTTTAGTATCAACTAAGTCAAGCAACGTCCGCTGCAGTCATGACTTGGATGGGTGACCGTTAGTAGCATTACTACTGAGTGCTTTCGTGCTTCGGAGGGCAAGTTCGTGTGTCGGTCCCGGTTGTTCTCCTAGGATGGCAATCATTATAGCATGATGAAACAGACTGAGAGAGCTGCCGGAACACACTGTGATTGTAGATAGATTTCCTGCTCGAGGGTAGTAACTAGCCAGATGAGCATAAGCAAAATGCCCTTCCACTATGAAGCTTACACCGACGGTGGGGTTCGAACCGTGGAGCTGCGACATTGCAGTCTACAGCTAATACCGCTCGGTTATAACTGCTTAAAGTTAGTTCTGCTGTTCGTAGCTCATGTATACTATGGCCTGGACTTTCTGCTTGTGTGTTGATACGATAAGCTTTACTAGTTACATCCCAATGTAAAAAATGGCATCTGTGTGGAGCACCGCTTGATAATAGAAAAATATCTTACCAGTTAATATACTATAAAAATATGGCCTATAATTTAGTACATTTATTTCATTCTATACTATGAGTATATGAAAGAATACTATGTATTTTTTTTCCCGACATTGAAATTTCAGAAAAATTTCTGCTCGTGCCACTACTGGATCATGATCTGATTTTCAATAATTATTTCGAAACAGCTGACCTCCCAGTGTTTAAGAGTTTTATTCAACTTTTAAATGTTATTCGAATCGCAGTCAATCACGTTTATTTCTCACGGCACAATTTGCAGAATTGCTATAATGAAGGAAAAACGCCAGCTTGCACTAAGCGGCTTTAGTTCAAGCATCAATAGAACGGACAAGTTTCCATTTTAAACCAGGAGGTACTTCGAAAACCTTTTGGTCATTTTGGAAAGTGTTTGGTATTTTTTTTTATTCTGTAGAGCAGCATACTTTGAATTATTAATTTATATATTATGCCCTATATCTTCTTGTGCGTCGTAAGAGGCGATAAACGAAAAAATAGCAGAAGGTGGCCAGCAGGCAGTTTTTTAGCGCAGTTTGAAAAACTGCCTTCTTACACTGCAATCCCCAGTACGCTGCCAAGCAATTATGCCAAACCCCTTGATGGCGGAGGTCTTGGATCATCTGTGGATGTAATGGCTTTTGATGATGATCTAGTTATAGATTAGCTTTTAATTTATATCACACCTGTTTTTCAGGGATGATGTGGTCAAAGATGTTATTGTATCAGGTTAAACCTAGAATGGGAACTCAAAAACAGCAATGGGAACACCCCGACAGATTTACTTATTGATTAATTGCGTTGGCGACTAGCTCTTCCACAATACAGTATATAAACGTTTTGTCCACGGAAGCGTTTGAAGCACAGACCCCGCGCTCTTCAATCGCCCACTGCCACTGGTCTGACAGCTGTTCAGCGCTTCAAAAATGTTAATCGAATAGGCAGTCAATCACTATTAATTCTCACGGCACAATTCGCCGAGCTGCTATGATGAGGCAAAAACTCCCTAATGGCTGACTTGCTCTGTGCGGCCTCTCAGTTTATGCTAAATCAAGCGTTTATATAATTTTAAGTAAAATTGAACGATTAATTAGTTTAGATAGAATTAGAAGCAAATACTTTGGTATCAGCATTGGTAAGTTAGATAAGGATATCAACACTTGCCTTACCTACGAGTATCTATGAATAAATCACCCGAAACTGATATTTCTGAAACCTACAAAAGTCTCTGCATTGTTCTGTCTCTGATTGTATACGAATATTCATATTTCATACATTTTCGGACTGTTCTGCTTATCTAATGTACAGCGCATTAGATTGCTACGTGCGACGGCACTGAATAAATGCTAAGGTCATAATATAATTAGAGTGTAACTATGCATTAGGCACTAATGGACTCAACATCATTTAATTAGCTATCTCGGTCACCACCATCGAGAATTCCCAAAAAGGACTGACGTAAGAGAGTATCTTGTTTCGTAAAACATATTCTAACGACCCCAAATTAGTGGGACAGTGGTAGGAAGTTGATTAAGCTTGGTGGGAGACCAAACAACGTTTTGATGGAGAGCGTTAGGTAGAATATCCTATCGTAGGGATGGCATCTTTACTACGGCTACTTTTTCATCTGACCAGTCCGCCTGTTACGCAATTAACCTCCTTACGATCTAGGATTTAGCCACAGCTTGAGTTTGTTTGACCTACTTCGATAAGAAAACGTTCTTACTTCCATCGAACAATATACAAGCAAATGAAACGGCCATCAAGATTAAGCAATGAACAATAGCACCATGATTACAAGTGTTATAGAGTACGAAAATAGGACGAAGCGAAGTTAATCCAAGGCTATACTTACTTTAAAACTTAACTAAGATAAATTAAAGCCGATATAAGGGAACGATGTGGTGTGAATGAGGATGTGGTGACAAAAATCGAGAAAGGTATGTTAATATGATTTGGGCATGTAGAAAGAACGAATGAAATGAGAATGACTAAACCGGTATATATGGAACAAGTGAACGGAAGTGTTGGAAGGGAAGGACATAGGCGAACGTTCCGAAATCAGATTGAAGACGTTCTAAAAAAAGGCCATGTCAAAATTACCCTAAACCGACGCCGCTGTATGAAAGGATTGATGAGTGTAGATGAAGCGAAAGAGATATGTAAGGATCATAGTAAGCGGAAATTTGTGGTGTCTGCCCACCCTAAGGGGGAAGAGACGTGACTTTTACATTCGATACGTTTAGTATCTTTTCGAAGCTTCACCACGAACAGTATACTGTCATGCAGAACGCTCGAAAGTGCTTTTGCAGCATTGCTTATATGTTTATAAGACTAGATTTATATGACATTCGTATGTAAAGTTGTGAATATAACGCACAAAAAATCAAATTATTAAAAATATTTTTATTGTGAGATGTACATATCTAACTAAAAATTTATGTTTTTCGTAATTTCTCCTTTATCTGTGCTATTAGATGTATCGTACCAAATTTGAAGATTCTGAATTCACGGGTAGTAAGTACTCTTTAGGTTTTGATTCTACTGCGAGTGTCGGAAATTAGCGGCATAAACGGCTGCATCTCATGATTGCGTAGGCTTAGAAGTTTGATTTTTTCACAGCTCCATGGGACAGTAGACCTGAGTATTTGATATGAATTTCAGCTTGATACCTCCACACTTTCCTGAGAAAAAGGGTCTTGATAGACAGACGGACAACAAAGTGACCCCATAAGGGTTCCCTTTTTTCTAGATAGATAGATAGATAGAAAACTCTTTATTGTTACACCACATATAAAATATTAAAGTTTACATCATAACATTTAATTAAATAATAATAACATAGTGTTACAATGGGCGGCCTTATCACTAAAAGTGAGGGCAACCTTAGGATGGAGTTGAATAAACAAAACAGTTGGGGCGGGTGTAGTCTAACAATTAACAATGAAAAAAGTACAAATTCATAAAAATATTTTAAAAATAAAACAAATTTTACTATAGTTTCTAAACAAATGTATAAAAATAGGATGTAAGTTTTTAAAATAAATAAATACATAATATATATACGCATAAATAAATATATACACATATCAACATACATAAATAGATAATGATATATATAAATAAATAAATTATATAAAGATACATACATATCATAATATTATCCCATACAAAGCCTAGACATTGACAAAAAGTTTTGTTTGCACTACATGTGCAAAATTAATTGGACAAATAAAACTTTTTAACTTGATCCTTGAACATTCTGAGAGTCGGTGCTTGTGTGATAGATACAGGAAGAGAATTCCACAAGCGAGCAGCCTGAATAGTGAAAGATTTGCTATAGAACGAACTAGTATGAGGATGGATTTCAAGTGTAAGATTTTCTGATGACCTTAAAGTGTATGAAGAACAGTGAAGGAAATCAAAACGTTCCTTGAGATAGCGCGGGGATGTAGGATTAAACAATATATTGTAAAGGAGACTAAGAATATGAGCATTCCGGCGAAAACGTATTGTCAGCCAATTGAGCTTAGAACGAAACTGAGAGACGTGATCATATTTGCGTAAACCAAATATGAATCTAATACAAAAATTTTGAAGACGCTCAAGTTTATCTAGCTGTTCCTCCGTGAGATCGAGATAGCAGGCATCAGCGTAGTCAAGAATTGGAAGTAATAGAGATTGAGCTAATGCAATTTTAGTGGCTGTTGGAAGAAAGTTGCGCAACCTTTTTAAGGATCCTGCTGCGGCAAATAGCTTGCGACTGGTAATTTGTAACTGTTGATCCCACCTCATATAGCGATCCATTGTTATTCCAAGATTCTTTACAGAGCTACTATTGAGATACGAAACCCAAAAATGTAAATACTAGAAGACAAGCCCTAAGATCAGAAGGCGGTCTTGATAACATTCCAAGCGCCTGATTCCCAAGAAACTGGTTCCGACTGACAGTGCATTATCTAACCTAGAAATCGTCACTCACATAACGCACGCCCGATAAGCGACGAGCAGTGAACCAGCTATATGTTACGACCTGGTTGTAACGGTAACCCGGCCACTGCAATGCTATACAGGGTTATTGGTAAAATGCTAACAACCTCTTTGCGTTGACTTCTGCTAGTCCTAACAAACATTTAGTTTTTTTTTTGTTTTGAATTAATGCCTACTCCGAGCGAAGAGCGCCCGCCGTGGAAACACTGGACCGCGCCGTGCTCCCTTTGAATAGAGTTTTGAAAATTTACATTGAGAAAAGTAATAAAAAATAATATGAAATAATACATTACAGGCACAAGAGACTTTTAACATCAGGTGGTCTTCGTACTTATTCCATCATTAAAAAAAAACACAAAAATTTTTATTTTATTTTTTTATACAAAAAACTTCATTTCAAAATGTTTGTTAGGACTAGCATTCTGTTAGTAGATCAACGCTAAGAGGTTGTTAGCATTTTACCAATCAGACGTTGGACATGTTAATGATTAAGTATGATATTTGGTATAACGTGCTATGATAAAATAAACTAGGTATTCAATAATCCAACCAAGGAATGTGTAAACAATATGTCTAAGAAACAAAGCATACAGGTGCGCGACAGATGCATTACATTGAAAGGAGCAATCGAACTAATCTAATCAATTCAGAAATTCTTGCACACAAAGAAAAATGTTCTCAAGAACTGTACTGGGTAATTCCTACAACTTCATATATGATAGTACTCTTTGTGAACGAGTTCGTCAGTTCCTACTGCGACATACAACTATGTCTACCGCCAAGCAGTAATGTTCTCATGTTATCTGTGTTCCGTTTGAAGGGTATGGGGTGCCAGTGAAATTACAGACACATTATTTAGATTTAAGTATATTTCAAAGCATTCTATCTGCGTGAACATACTCGTATAACGCAGATAAATTGCTTTATATGCCCATTTTGCGGAACCTTAAGTCTCATACTTGTTGGAATATATTTGTTGAGTAAAATAGTTTTCATTCATAATTCATTATTAAAGGACTGATATAAGTCCCAAAATAAAATAAAACTGTTCGCCTCAGAGTGACGGAAGCGCAATTAGCGTTTCGTCACTTGTGACGAAATACATCTGTAATAAGTAGAGGTTACCGCTTAACACTAATCGGCCCTAGGTGCTTGTTTCTTCAGAAAGCCATAAAAAAACTTATGTACACTTTTAAGTGAAATCCCGATATCAATATTCTCGTAGCACATTACAGTCACTGAATCGAATCATTAGCAGAGCAACTAAGTCATCCATGTCGCAATCATCGAGAATCTCAATTATGTAAGCAATATGCGTAGATGTGCGTAGTTTACATTAGCGATGTTTGTATTGAAACATCTGCAGCACCGCTGGCAGCATGTGCTCGAGTGAAATCTACGCTGAGAATGAAAACGTGACAAAAAATGTCGTAATGCCAACTGACGACGGCGGCGGTTCGTTGCAGCTAAAATATCCGATGACATTGGTCATGCTTTCTTGACCTAGGTAAGTGTCCAGTGAAAGATAAGAGCGAATAAATCGCGGCGCCACATAAATCAGATAAAACAGCAATGAGAAGTTGCTGTGAACATAATAAGCTATGAAACAACATATATATGTTTATCAACATTTATTGCATATTTCAGTAATTCTAGGTCTGTTGTGTATGTCTTTAACAGTTCAGAGATCATTGCATTTAATTCATGCAAGGTAGCACGATTTAAAAAATTAATTCTTATTTAATCAAAAAAATATTTCAACACATTACAGCAACTTACTCCACGCCCTAGAAAGTCTCGAAACTGTACAACTACATGGAAATACTAGACAAATATATGAAACTATGTTCTCACCAACTCAGAATCAGAAAAGATCCGTCGCAAATTAAATGATGTTATATACCGGGTGGCCCAAAAGTAAAGACCCTATTTGTATCATATTCTGTACTTCTATATTGACATTACTTTTGCACCACCCGTTAAAAAACCTGGGTGTTGATGCAATTTTAAGACAATAAAGAAACTCAATATAGAAACGGCACTACCAAATCTTGCCATAAAAATATATCTCCAATTATGGCGCCAAATTTCAAGTTCTGTCCCGTACAGTAGCTTCAGTTGTCGTAGAGCTTAGAGCAACACGGACCCACGTGTAGAGTCATTTTCGCCTATAAATTAATACGAGTATTATGAGACAAACGTAACAAGTTTGCTCTAAATCTAGAAAAATATCTGATTGTGTACTGTCAGAATTATAATCGTATTGAAATGAAATTCTTAAGGAAATTTAATTTTGAACCATCATAATTTGGATTTTATTAGTGCACATTTACATGCATATTATGCCAGTCTGTTAGTGCGTATTAATCCATTGTTTAAAATGACAAGAAATAAGTGAACGGAAAGGAAGCAAATCAAAAGAGGACAGGTAAGGAGATACTTTGAATCCGAGTGACCAGAGCAGGTAGATCTTGGAACAAAAACTGTTCAAAACCCGACGGGAGATACAACCATTATAGTCGTTTCAACATGCAAGCAAGACAGGTAACTAATTTATAAAAGCTGAACTGCGAAGACGTTTTGTGTCTTCCGTGTCTGACGCAGTCTGTAATTCTTTTGAATAATTTCATTAAAATGTTTCTTATTTTTTCGCTTGAATACATGAGCCTGTCTTAAAAAGTTTTTTCTAGATTACAATTATTAGTATAAAGTCAGCCCAAAAGACTTGACATTTTATTCAGTGAACTCAATACACAATACGTATTAGAAATTAAGGTAAGACTACAACAGCACTTTTTTGTCTATTCTTGAACAAAAAGCCGGGACCAGCGAAACTGATAGGCAGCTGATGGGTCCAGTTTTTCAACAAGGCACGCCGCAATTACTAGATAGACACGGTCAGCAGGGTGGAGACTGGGCGCGGAGCCCGGCCCAAGCCCGATCAATCGACCCACACCCTTATAATTAAATTATTGTACCACTATATCATTACTCGTTCCTTTAAAGGTTGCACCTTTGAACGTGGCAAAGACTAATGTTGACATTGTATAAGAAAGTAACCGAAGGCCGGAGATGATAAAGACCACTCAAAACGGCATTTCGACGAGTATTTGCACCGCACTTTCGCCAACAACTGAAGTGCAAACAAC
This sequence comes from Plagodis dolabraria, assembly GCA_963854805.1. Classification (NCBI taxonomy): domain Eukaryota; kingdom Metazoa; phylum Arthropoda; class Insecta; order Lepidoptera; family Geometridae; genus Plagodis; species Plagodis dolabraria. The sequence continues at coordinate 27,311,674 of OY978448.1, read as the reverse complement.
CTCGTAACGGTATCCTTTTCAATTCGAAGAAATGAGATCGTGGATAATAACTTTTTTATAAACAATCGCAGAACGTTAAATTACTACCGAATTATTTTTTCTGATTCAAGTTTTTGTTCAAAGCTCAAGCTCTATGTAAACTTCATATATTATAATTCTCATATTATAAAAAGAACAGATTACTCTAGTTGTGCAACACGGAAGTACAGACAATAAAATAAATTTCCTACTAATAGATTAATGAAAATATAAGCTTAACGAATATGTTTAGTATTCTAAAGAAACAAATTATGGTTACATCAAGTAAGCATAATAGACAATTGTGCGCCTTGTAAAGCGCAACTACTTATGGTTTCACAGCTTTCTATGACAACGCAGGTTATACTTAGCATGAGATTATGACAATAGCTCGCTCGTCATGTCACCATCAGGTATATGATGAAAGTCATTTCATGCGAGATGAGCAACCGGAGTGAAATCGCATTGTTTGAGACTAATATTTCTAGTCTTTGTCGACTGTGGATGAGCGCTAAACAAAGGACTCGAAAAATTCAAAGGAGCTGGGCTCGGAATAAATTAAAAAGCACAGTGAAAGAACAGATATATCCACAAAAAATGTTAATGCTAAAGATGTTCCTATTTGCATTCAACGGACGATTGTGGTAGGATGGAGGGGAGGGTCCGTGATGCCAGGAGCCGGGCAGACTGCGGACCGGGTTTAGGGTTCTCGAACGTCGATCGACGCCGTCTCGGAATAATCAGGCGCTCCCCTCGTCGCGGTCGTTCACACACAATAGACGCGGAGCGCCATGCATGAGGGCCCTACCTACGCACAACTCTACACAAAGCATCCACCCATACTTAACCGCTACCCTCCTCGCTGTACGAGGGAAGCGATGCACTACTTTACAACTGCTTCCATCACAACTCCGATTTTCGCTCTTAACTCATGCCCTTACAGCAGACTGTCCCTTGCTGTTGATAAGCATGCATTCGTTGCATTCATTTTGATAGCAAAAACCCGACCAGTCACGACAAAGAGAAGGCAAAGGCATAGCAATAAAGCCCAGAATTGTTTAAATCGAGTTGCGGTCGGTGGACGCATGTGCATTCGATCGTATATCGTATGAATATTGAAAACCGCTCTTATGTCCAACGCGGTAGATATACTCCAGATCAGCAAGATGTAAACGCCACGTGTTTACAAAAGCCAACTGGCAGATTAGAGCGACCGAACTCAACTTCAGCGCACATGTAAAACTTTCCGAAAGCCCTCGCGAGTTGTTTCGCTATTTCGATAAGAGTAAAAACGTTCGGAACCGAGGTTGTAAAAGAGGGAACGCGTCTTCGCAATAAAACCGATAGGAGCCGTTAAAAATTAAATAAAAGAGATGTTGTAATGGTGCCGGGCTTTCTCTTGTCTTAACGAGCTCGTGTTCTGAGGCTGTAAAAGTGAGCATTTGGAGCGTTGGTTGGATATAGTCCGGCAATAATTGCTGTGTGCTTTACTTATCGTGGAGCACTTAGGTGGACATTGCTCAGCATCCGGAATAACGGGTTCCCTCAACTCTTCACTACTTTAGACACTTCGGAGTAGTAGGACATTGTTGAAGTGGGCATTACTGTTCTATTGTTCAGACAAGATAATGTAAATGGTCCATAATGCCATTCATAGTTATTCTCGCTATTTTCTGTTTTTGAGTGGTGCTCAATATCAGCAGATTGTATTGTTGTAAGTACAGCTAAGGCCGTCCCTTAAAATTTTCCAAAATTGTTATATTGTTTGGCTACTGAGAGGTAAACTACGTAGCGTTGACCGGCATATGGTTCGAGACATAGGAACTCTATTACTTAGTCTATACTGTCTCTCCAACCTATTGTTTCAATTTAAACCTGATATTGAAATAAATTGAATTATTTTTCAGTTAAGGTCGATAATGTACGAAAAAAATTTTCGCTGCCCAACATGCGTAGGTATTGGCATCGTATACCTATTTTGCTCAATACAAACGTAGTTTGGTGCACAAAATGAATACACGAGAAGGTACTTGAATAATGTAAGTTTCTTGCTCTAGTTAGTTTTTGACAGACCACAAAAAAGAATGTTAATAAAATGCTAGCGTATGTTCTTGATTAGGTATAACCTTTAGGTAGTAATGAAGCGATTAGGATGACTTATTCAAAACTTTTTCATAATCGAACCTGTAACAAAATATGGGTGCAAATGACTCCGCGGACAGGTCCTCGTCTGGGCTGGGCATTATATAATGATAGCAACAAAAATTGTTCGCCAGGTCCATCGCATGTTGCACGAGCGACGCCACCGGCTAATTAGGACAACGCCTCAGGGCTATGCTATTAAAACTTACGTCAAACCGGCTTGTGGCTAGCGCACACTAATCCACCTGGCGTATCGACATTGCCCCAACTGCAGCCGTTCAGTATCCTCTGTATGGAACACCATACTAAAACGGACACAAATCACCGCCGTATCGGCATCGCGATTCGTGACATTAAGGTGATACGGTGAAGATGCGATAAATTGTCCTTATCCATATTTAATAGGTACCTCATAATCATCACCCGGAAGACATCCAACCTTTAGTTTTGAACCTTTTGAACATGACCTTGCATTTAATGTATGTAGGCCTCATGGGGTACTGGGCTAGAATTTCACCTCTCATATCTTCCTGTGTCTGCGATCCCCAAGACACCAAGAGTGGGGATTCAAAGGGGGAGGCTATGGTCAGCAGTGGACAATGCGGCTGATACACAGCCATGATTAGCCATTTCGATCCATCGATTCTTCGCGCCTCTCACGGATTGGGAAAAATGTCTAGTAAATATCCAAGCGATGTTATGTCTTAAAGTGTGTGGTGGTCATTCGAGATTTTCGAGCTTTCTTCTTAGTCGAGTGTTCTGATGCGGGTCGCCACTCGAGAATCTTTCTTCCCGGGGTTGGTTGAGCGATGTAGCCACTTCAACTTGTAAGATATTCTGTTAGCTAACTCCATGCTATTTCCATGGCTCGTTGTATGACCGTCCCTAGTACTAACTAGGAGGGAACCGTTGTACAAAATATAAGGAAAACTTGCAATTTTACTCTCAACATGTTTCTGTCTTTGTATCGAAAACCAGGTAGGGAACTTTCGATGCGACTGAACACATGAATGCTTATGTGGTGCTGGCTGCTGTAGCGCAGATTCGATTCATTGCATCTACTGAGTTTTTCAAACGTAATTCCGCTTACAATGTTTCATGTTTTTATTATTCATTAACAAAACTTAGTAGGTATTCGTCACCTACGTAATGTAAACAAATATCGTACTTAATCATTTTAGTATAATTATATAGTATATGTAACACATTGTAAAAAAAAAGGTTTAAAAGAATGGCCCCGAGTTTCTTGCCCGTTCTTCTCGCAGTGGCTCTATAATATTTTTTTGCTGAACGTGGCAGTACTATGTAGAATATTTCAACATTAACATTTGTAATTGACCTTCATAAGAGCGTCGTAGACGCCTAAATTGAATAAATGATTTTGGCTTTGACTTTCGCCATTCATATTGATTGTTGCGAGGGTCATTCAAGCTCTAAAGCTTGCATAGCTTTGTAGTTTAGAAGAAAACACTTCTTACTGCATACCACACACAGATCGGAATATAGGTCTGTGCTGCATATTTAAGTACCTAACCTACTAACATTAATTTTGACTAGTTGTTTTTAAAATGTTCTGTCTGACACAACGTATATTCTTGGCAAGTGTTTCGAAGACTGCAGTTTCTATTGCTACTGTCCATTCTGTGTCATTTTCTGAACTTATCATTACTGCACGGCACGGTACGGCAAACATCGCATTATAAAGCTGTGAGCGAGCACAGGGCTAATCGTATCTTTTACTTGTATTGTAAATTATGAAGCGCTCGTAGCGTAGTTTGCTTAGCCGTTCTTGACCGATCAGCGAATTTAAGCGACGTCATCCCCTGTCATGGCTTGGATGGGTGACCGCTAGTGATATTACTACAGAGCGTTTCCGGGCTTCAGTTCCGTGGATAGCAGTCGTTAAAGCATGGTGGTAGGCAATTCTGCGAATACCTGCCTGGCTACATACCACCATCAGCTTCCGGCAGCTTTCCTTGAGAGATAGTAATTCTAGGTTAGCCTGAACAGAGACTTTTCGATAAAAAAAGGGTGGCCTATCAGCTATAAAAAATAATGTCCGCTTCCCTCACAAACACAGTGTAAATACACACTCCTTCAAGGGGCACATACACCCAATTATTATAAATTTATATATCTACATCTACACTAATTTTATAATGAGGCACGATTTGTATTTCTGTAAGTAACGGATAAACATAAAACTACTGGAACGATTTGAATATTTCTTTCATCATTATATTCCTAGATAATCCCTAATGAACAAAGTTGCAGAATATTTTCAAAAAATTGACATTTTTCTTAAATACCGAGCAAAGCCGGGGCGGGCCGCTAGTATATAATATATACATATTTTAATAACATGGTGTGATGTTTGTCAATAAGTTATTAAAATGTTTGTGTGGGATAGTGTGTATAATTGTAACAGCTCACCTCCATAGCGTAGCGACTTACTACTCAACTAAATTTCACACAGGCAAAGTTATGGGCAAAAACTATTGCTTATTTGAATCTAATCTGCATGCTCTATTTGCATCAATGCCTATCTCTTTTAAAAATTAAAATAATGAAAGAGTAACATGGTCAAGCGCCCATAGGGCAGCTTGCCAAGTAATTCTTAATAGATAAACAAGGTTAAGGTTCCACTAGGTTCATAACTAAGACGGGTGGCCACTAGTGGCATTTAGTAACGGCTAGGTACCACCCACTGGGAGAAAGTTTATCATAGGTCCAAAGTACCTTATGGTGTGTTCCAAAATATGTTCTTATGAGCCAGTATTCCTAGGTTAGTAAAGATCTTGAACCGCATCATCACTACCATTAGGTGAAATATTGGTCAATGTCAGTAGTGGTGAGTAGTATCAGCAATAAAAATATTACAATATAACATAAAATATAATCGGGACATATGGGGGATAACTTAATGTATTTAATGTGTGACTACGAAGGGTAAAGGTTATGTAAATATTGGCTATACATATAAAAAAGTTAAAAAATTTTATTGCATATATTAAGTACATTTTTATATACTTAGTATAAGCAATAAAAGTATATTTTTTGTAAATTACTTTTTAAGATATTTTCACTTACTTGATAATAGTCAAGTTAAAGAAAAAAAAAAGGCATTTTAAAAATGCTCAAATGAATGTTTATTACCTAAGAAGAAAATCTGTCGCCAATCACCTAACGGTGGGTTCTGGCAATGGTCTTTAACAACTAGTTCCCATTCTAAGTTGAGCTGTTCACAATATATATCTTCACTTAGCAACAGGTAAAATGGAGGTCAAAGGCTGTAAAAAAACTGTATAAATCCTATTAAAGCTAGGAACAAACCATACTCAGGGCATAGGAAATAAAGTAAAGCAATAAAAAGCCCAAGAACAAGCCACTGGGTATTGTTTAGAGTGTGTTTGTGATTTCACAAAGGTACTAATACCTATGATTTATTCTGCGGCAGCAGGTAAGCAGGTAATCCAAGTAACAATGAGGAACTTCCACTCTTACAATTGTAGGAGCAAAGAACTGTCCAAGTAAGTTTTACTGCTGTGTTCTTATGCATTAAAGTACAAGAACAACAATGTACAGAGTGGGGCTGAAATTTTTATATTATTATTCAGTATGTAAGGAATTATTTTTTTAATTCTAATCTTTATTTAATTTAGGGACTTTTGTCTCTTGACATGTCAGTCCCATTGTAGCCTTAACATTTATATTATGTCATACACATATATTTTTAATGCAGTCTCTGATGCAGGTTCTACCAAAGTATGAATGTATATGTGAGTATACAAAGGAGTGATTCTTTGTCTAAAATATTTAAATTTAAGGATGTTATTAGTGCATGCCTTTGACTTGCATTCTGGACAAACTCCATAAGGACTTGATATACCTATGTTGTCTACCACTCCACATGATAAGGAAGTTATGATTGTGTGGAGACCGTTCTTTTTGGTTTGAAATATCTTGAATCATTTATTTCCTGATATCTTTGCGATGAATCCATTGGCAAGTTTTACTTTATTCATTGGTTAGGTAGATCCAAGCTGACAGCTTTTGATCAATAAATTGCACTGTCGTAGGTAAAGGAGTTTCAAATTTCAATATAGTTTGGTCTACAGTTTAGATTCAGATTAAGGTGGTCTACCGAAGAAGTCTACCTTGAGAAACATTGTTTAAAACTGAATTGACACTCTGAGCTTGATACCTACTCGAAACCTTGAACCTGGTTTTGAATGCATAAAGATCTTCAATATTATGTTATGTCTAATTGGACAACATACCTACTAGAAGACACATAATTTAATAAATCTATTAACAATTAATTTTTATTATAAATGTTCAGTTATATAATAATAAAAAAAAATTGCAAATACACTGTCTGCATGAGTATGAAATGTACATTTCATTTCAGTTTCACCAAAAATTTACATAAATAAACAGTGAATAGGAATAAAAACTTTCGATAAGTGATTTCATGATTATAAGTGCCAGGTGGTAACTATTCTAGTTTGACAAAATAATGCTAATAAAAAATACAGTTCTAAATTTTTATCCACTATTATAACATCTTAGGTAGGTACGTCGTGTTATGTTAGGTGATGTTTACCATTTTGTTGTTAGTGCAAGAATGTTGTGATGGAAAACAAACACTTATTCTGTAATCTAGGTATTAAATCAATGGAAGATTCACACCTAAGTATGACTTTTACACTGTTTTAACCTTTATTTTTATAGGTATATTTGTAACTATTTAACTAGTAAAACATACGTGAAAAGTACTTATCTACTCGACAGTTGGTAAACTTTGTTTTCAGAAGTTTGTTTGTAAGATGCTCTCAATACCTTCGACATATAATACTTGGTATACTTTAACGGAGCTAAATAAACTAAATAATGTAACCATTCATTTATAGCGAAAAAGTTTTGAAAAACTTACCAGACAACACCGAAGGCGCCATAGCCGATAGGGCGGTCAGGTTGGACGTCCGTGGGGATGGCCGGCGCCTGATAGTAGGGCGCCGCCGCCGCCAGGATGGCACCCTGCGGCGCGCTCTGCGTACCGCCCTGCATCAGCGACATGGAGACACTCATGGAAACGCGAGAGTGCCGCGCGGGGCCGCTTACAGCCGCCATCCAACCGCTCGCCGGCAAGTCGTCACCGCAGACGCGACGGCATCACACGCCACCGGCAGCCTCGACTCCACCGAGCCCGATCACCACTCTCCCGATGGACACACGACAATTTCACCGGTAACTTCTTTATAATTCATGCTCGAACGACTATGCGGGGATCACTGAACAACACACGGAAAGCCGGGATAAACTATCAATCGCAGTAACTTCGCACAAAGTGCACAAGTTTTAAATATATAGATAATAGTTTTGTGTTGTTGTCTTCGGTCCCGATTTCCTCCTGGACAAAGGAAGAGACCGTGAAATGTGCGCTCGACCAGCACGCAGCCGTCCGGTCTCAACAAAAATCGAGCGAAACTGACGGAGGCTCGGAGGCGCCAAGCGGGGCGGGGCGGGTGTGCAGCGGCAGCGGGCAGCGGGGCACGGGCGCGCGGTGCGATGTGAATAGAATATCGTAGCATTGCGGAGAGCGAGGCAGCAGTAAAGGAAACGTATGAAAAGAAGCGAGATGGCAAGCTATAATGGCGGCGTCGACGACGCTTTGAACAGCTGGGATTTGTACAGAAACTTTTAAATTGTCCAATGTCCATGATTAAACTTGAATATTAAAATTATAAGATTACAATTTTATCATGACATGTAAAAGTTTATTAATAAAATATTTCATGCTCTTCAATTTATTTCTGTTCATTCACATCATAATATCATTAACAACTTAACCTGCGCTGCCATCTAGGTGAAACGTTTGGAATCGGAATGACCTCACAATTGCGGTTTTTCTATACCCAAATCCCAAGTTGCAATAAAGGTTCTATAATCTCTTATTTAATTTAACTCTGCTAATTTTGTTTTTTTTTTAGGACCTAGTTATTTGATACTTTCTCATCAGTGCTAGGATTAATATGGTTTAATAGCAATGTTATATTTAATGCAATTCAAAAAGAGTTTACAAGCGGATAGGTATCGAGGTCGGTACCTATCCTACCTAGGTAGGTACATTAAAAACACGTAATATCACGGCAATGTTAGTAGATAACATTACCGTGGTAATATTATCAATTCATTCAAGATATATCTTATATACTTATATATATATATAGAATGAATCATAATTTGTTCATTATTATTTTTCCCAAGTTATGTTTTTCATAAATTTATCCAAAATATCATAATTATTTTTTGAGGAGTCAAAATTATTATTTTCATTTTAAATTACAAATAGAAAATATTTTTCTATTTGTTTTATTTCTTATATATCAAGTCAAGCTACTCAAGCCTAGTAGCGTAGCTAAGCTTAGAGTTTTAAGTAATTAACTTAAAATAATCGAAATAAAATAACTTAAATAATTTGCTGACTTTTTAAGCCAATGAATAACGGAAAATATAACAAAAAAAAAATTTACAAAATTCAATCTCAATGCGCAACACGCGTGGCGGCCACGAATTTTGGTTTCTTCAAAAATTAGGTATAGAAAATAATACTCTTCAATGGAAAATTGAAGCGGTTGACCGATTTAAACATTTTCTGTGCGAATTTGGTAAGGATATAGGTAATTACTCAATTTTTAGCGTGCGTTAGATGTGAAAATAACAAAAAACTTTGAACACAGCTGAATTTGATTTGTAATAAATTATTAACCAAGCTTGATAAAAAAACCTTCAGCACGTATTTGTTGACAACATATTCTTATATGGTATAAATATATATTATCTGAAACTGATAAAACAATGATCCTCTGAGTATCGTTGTTATACAGGGTTATTGGAAAAATGCTAACAACCTCTTAGGGTTGACTTCTGCTAGTCCAAAGAAACATTTTGATAAGGTTTTTTGTTTTAAAAAAAATAATCTTTTATTTATTTTTTGTATTTTAATGCCTACACTGAGCCAAGACCGCCCGCCGCGGCAACACTGGACCGCGCCGCGCCGTGCTCCCTTTGAATAGTGTTTTGAATATTTACATCGAGCAAAGTAACAAAAATATGAATTAATACATTACGGGCACAAGATATTTTTAACATCAGGTTGTCCTCGCACTTATTCCATCAAAAACACAAAAAAAAAGGAATTAACAAAATAAAAATTAACTTACTAGGAAACGGCTAGGACCCGCGTTATACGAGTATATACCGGACAGATTCCGACCAATTTCGGACTGTTTTGAAGTATTTCGTCTGGGAGTTACGATTGCGCGAAACGACGAGCTCGGGCCTCAGCGCGTAACTGAATACAATGCACTGGTAAATATAACGTGGGTCCTAGCCGTTTCTTTCTGTCAGTTCCGTCTATCGTATTAGAGGTGTATGTTTCCTAATAAGTTAATATGGATAAAACTCGCGATAGTTTTCAAAGTGAAAATAAAAATTATATTAAAATGTTTGTTAGGACTAGCAGAAGTCAACCCTATAAGAGGTTGTTAGCATTGTACCAATAACCCTGTATATTAGAAGTTTAAAATTACACTCAAAATTATACACGTATACCACTGTTCTTAGTAAAAAATCTTAGTGTTTCTGGTGTTAGGTAGGTTTATGACGTAAAATTCTACAGGAGTTAGAAGCTCACTGATTTTTTACATTGCTAATTTTAAACTATGGCATGTTTCGTTTATATAATTCTTATATTGGTATGGTTCAAGGGCCGTTGGTTTTATATTTGGTATATGTATCTGTTCATTTCACACGAGAAACAATAGTATTTATAATTAGTTGTCATTAAATTAGTTACGAAATTATTGTCTTTTTATCCGTAGGTCGTCCTCCATATCCTCCCCAGTGGGGAGCGGGACTAACCCCCACTCCCTACATATCTTCCTATCAGAATCTTACTTTACCTGTGAGAGCCGTACATTCTACGGATGGAAAAATATCAGGTGGCAGTAGTGGTGTCTAGGGCAGTTCTGAAGAACTGCCCTAGACACCAGGTGTTTTGGTGATTGCAGTATAAGATGGCAGGTCCTACCAAGTGTGATTATTATGGCAAATTCACCCAATGGGGGAGACCTTTGTTCAACGGTGGACGTCCCCGTTGACAATAATCCTAGCGTAGTTTTTTAGTTGCGAGAAACAATATTTTCCTTGGTATGATACGAATGAATTGGACTCTAGAATTGTTGAGTTCTCTGATTTATAGGTAGGGCCAATCGTTTGAGGCGAGATGATCTCTGACGAATGAAGATAACCTCAATGTTAACTAAGATGGGCTTTATTCTTAACAGAGTAAATCAATGTTTTGGCACTGGTTGCTGCGTTGCTGTCTTTGTCATATCCTTTCTCTCAAGTCAATAATATAAAGTAAGATATTATACTTACATAAATATGTACTCAGCTACTATGAACATAACTGGCTTCTGAGCCTTCAAATTTTGATTAAGGTTGTTCTGTTATGAAGTGCAAGTAGAAAATTCTCGATGCTTCGGAAAGCACGCGTCGCTCTCGGTTACTGCCCAAGGATGGCAGTCGTTATATACCGAGATGGTAGGGCGTTTTACGAACGCACTCCTGTCGCCTGGTTTGCCACGACACTCAACTAGAAAATCTGTTGCAAAGCACCTAACGGTGTGTTCCAGATTCCAGAAGCAGCTGTCCTTGAAAGCCATTAACTCTAGGAAAACCTGATCAATGTCTTCGACCTCATCATCACATACCACCAGGCATCAGGTGGTCAATGAAAATAAAAAACAAAACGACGACGCTCTCCTGGAAATCTAACAAAAAGTTAGCGGATTGCCTAGTGTTACCCCTTAGGCATCCGTAGACGGGTAGGTAATCATTGCTTAGAATAATTCTTCTTAGGTGTTCAGAATCTACTATTTAAATGGCCCAGATTATAGAAATACATGTTAACCTCTTGTTATCAGAGTTTTGATTAACTTGAACATTTGTTGTACCTATTCTGTTGTATATAGACAGTTTCATTGTGTGGCATGTCATGGCATACAAACACCTTACACGTAGATCAGTATAACTCCAGAAAAACACTCAGAACAAACCCAGAACCCATCCCAAGTAGCAATGGCGTATCTAAACTAGGTGTTGTGGATATCTTGAAGTCAAGAACAGAAATTCCAGACAATGTCTTGATAAAACCATTTAGAGTCTCAATAGTCTCAAGTTAACTACAAGGTATAATCCAAGACAAAGTTTAGTAAACGTGGGCAACGTTTTTGTGGATGATACAGGGACTTAGTATTACCACAGAATATAATATACCTACTAGCAAAAAGCAGAACTTTGTGAGAACTCGCGTTTATTTTACAATCTGATTCTAATGGTGTCATCTAGTAAACTACGATGTATTTGAGTATTTAGTTTCTTTTGCAGCGGTTTTAACGCTTTGATTTTCTAATAGATGGCGTTAGTAGTACAATAATATTCTATCTAATTAATACATACATGTTTGTTTTTGTAATGGTTATAAATTATGTTTTTTTCTGACAGATATGGAAATACATCTAGATATGGAGTTAAATTAGTATGTTAAAACACAAATCTATGGGCGTGATAGTCTTCAGTAAAGTGTACCACACAAAATGCTCAGGTTGTGGGAGTGTTACGATTCGCTTCGCTCGTTCTAATTATAGGATTAATGCTAATACTGCTCCTAAGGCAAACTTATGACATACCTACTTGGGATTAAATAGTACAAATAGGATAGTTTTATGGATGTCTGCAAGATAATTACAAATTCACGACAGAAAACATTAGTCATTCTAATCCCTACAAAGTTAAGTTAGTACCTAACTGCAAATTATATGCGAGTAAACAAAGCATTTTCAATTTAATCGAGTAATTTATCCCTACAAAGTTAAGTTAGTACCTAACTGCAAATTATATGCGAGTAAAAAGAGTATTTTCAATTTAACCGGGTAATACAGATTTGTAACAACAAAGAGGTTTATACGTAATCAACAACCATACATTTGCCGCGTGCCAAAAAAAATGCCTTGCGCGCTATTTTCCATAATTTTCGTATGTTGTTTGTATCGCATTTGTGCAACATTTTTTTTTCCTCGCAAGGGTGTTGAAAAAGTGCGTATGAAACTCGTGAGCATTATACGTTTGGCTGATTTACGCCCTCGCCTTCGGCTATCCACAGCCTCGTGTATAATGAGCAAATTAGCTCACTTGTATCATAATATACTATTTTCGCGTATGTTTAACTAGCTTTCTGGGCGCGGCTCCGCCCGCGCTTATGTCGGTTATCGCGCGAAAACATTAACCTCTTTTTGCGCAGTCAGATAAAAACTATCCTATGTTTTTTCCCGGGTCTGAAACTATCTCCATACCAAATTTCATTCAAATCGGTCCAGTAGTTTTGGCGTGAAAGCGTAACAGACAGACAGACAGAGTTACTTTCGCATTTATAATATTAGTACTGATGGACCAGTCGTGACTGTAGAGTCTCTACTCTAGTCATGTTGGAATAATGTATCCACCACATTATTAAAATATGACTTAGACACGACTGTAACTCACTGTTCACATTAGGTTATTGCTGCACATCACACGCACAACAAAACTTTAAACCATATCTAAACGCCATTCTTAACCTAAAGGTGTTCCCATAAAGAGGGTGGAGGTCTGGAAGGCGGTCATCTTTCTTGGGAATACTTTCATTGACCCAGCTGCGGTTTGTTTAATAAGGCCCTCAGGATGTTATAGCACCCTACGAGCATTTTGAGCCTCGTATATTGTTATAGTAGCGTAACAATAACTAACCTCGTAGTTGCAGCCGGCACCCCACCCTTATGGGGTGCCGGCTGTAACTTATGTAATCGACTTCTACATTTGAACATAACAGTTAATAACATTATTACATATCAACACTAGAAGTATGTAACACAACTTTCAATTAGTGTTGCGCCCTCTGTCAGTAACAATTAGAATGTATCATCCCTCCGTCGACCAATCTCCGCTGTTTGTATCAACGTGACATTTCGGATTGTGGTGAGGTTGAAATAAAATACAATAATAATAAATATCAATTATATTTATCACAGAGAATCACATTGTGTTAAACAACATCATTACGTGGCTAGTATAAAATATTACTCTTTACAATGATCGTGTGTACACATAAACTTTTAAATAATAAATTAGTAAGTATTATAAAGATTAAAATACATTATACGTACGTACCCTTATTACAAGTTTGTATAGAAACAACGAGTTTTCTTCCATTAATATTTTTAGTGCTTCATGTTTCCGCTAGAGGCGCTGGTGAAAATGTATGGAAAAAATTTAACGTTTATGGTTCTGTAAAAACTCGTACTAGGGGTACTGAAGAACAAATAAGGTTTGGCTCTAAAGCACGCTAGTGATAAATAAATTGAGAAGAAAATTAGGACAATTAACAATTTAAATGCCCATAGATAACGGCACTATATATCGCAGTTAGATGATTATCGTAAGAACAGACTAAGAAAAAAAATTATGCGTAAATGTGCAACAAATACATATGTCGACAGGTAAGTAGGGTTTTGCTGTACATTAGGCGCACTACAGAGATAATTTACACCTACAGAAGTGGGTTACAAAATGTAAGGTACCTACGTAATTTTGAGAAGCTTGCAGGTTTGTGCATAGGACAAAAAAATCAGAAGTGATATAAGAATTGTGAAATAAAATTAATAATATAAAGCCACCCTCAGTCTAGTTCAAATATTTATTTGTTAAAGGAAAATGTAGGTAGTGAAATCAGAACCCTATCATAGAGATGTTTTTTGTGTCAAGTTTATTTTAGATAGATTTTGACATACCGTGGTCCAACCAGTGAGAAATAGTGGTGGACCCACGGGCCAGGGGCCCTTCACCATAATACGACCACGTTCGGCATATGAGTCAATAAATGTAAAAGTTACCCGAGCGATGTCCGAAAAACGAGTTAAAGTTCACTTGTCAGTGAGTATAGCTGTCATTTGAAATTTTTTGCATATTTTGGTAAGTTCTGATAGCAAAAAATTTTATTATTATATTCAAATAAACATGAACTTACATTCGCAACATGATATTTTTAAAATGAATTGGAGTTTGTTTTCATAACTGAACAGTGTTAGAAAAGTGCGGGGAAAAACAATAAGATAAATATTTAACAATTGGGGTACTTAACTGTTTTCATAGCGGTTCACATCGAGTACCAGATATAGTGAGAATCTACTTGTTCACTTGGCATATCGGATTATTCTACGGTGCGTACCGCGTCAGAAGAGATCAGAGCTATATGTGCCTATAAGATAGAAAGAGAGACGGCTTGTAGGTGAATATAAATAATTGCGAGCTGAAGTGCACTTTATTGCTTCGCAGTTACAGCCCCTTATTAATTGGAATGGCTTGGGGTGTGATCCTTCTGGTATTCTGCCTATGTACGAAACTGATCTTTATCATCGACTATTTATTTAATATATATATATAGCTCTAGACAGTTTTTATTATTATAAAAACTAACGTGGTTTTCACACATTTTAGTAAATAATACGGGCTAACTCACGTGGATCAGTCAGATAGCTCCGACTATAGTTTCAACCACATTCGGTGGTCTTTTTCGAGGAGAGCTCGGGACGCCCGCGTTGACGTCTCGCTTAGCACTGAGTTATCCCGTATTATTTACTAAAATGAGCTCTAGACAGACTCATTATTATGGCAGACGGTTACAATATCCACTTTCCCTATTGAGTGTGGTATGCAAATAAAAATTGTACTAATAAAAAATAAGTTAAACAACAAACAAATTACAACACAGACGCGATTTACGACATATTGCAGGTAACATTGACGATTTAAGCTCCATTCATCCTACATTTCGGACACATACCAGTATAGTCATAGAGATATTGCTCCATACATCATACTATACTTTTACCCGGCTGTACCTGCTGACCCACGAAGGCGCGCCCCTCCATATTTTCTGAGTGTGGTAGCAACTACTGCACTCATAAGCAATCATATTTTATGTTTTACTGTTACATAACTTCAGGTGAGGTAGCGGGCAAACGATTGCCTATCAAGCATAAAAAAAAACTACTAAGACATCTTTTACAAACGAGGTCGACATGTACAAAAGCGCATCAAAATTTACTGTACTGGCTTCGTGAGTCAGCATTTATGTACGCGTCTGCCACGCTACACGTTCAGTGGATATGAGCGGTAGTAAAGGGTACATAGAGTTTGAAGACCTATTCCCACTATACCTTCTATATGAATTCTGCGAATTCTCTGCAATTTATAACTAATTCTGAGCTTGAAACTCTTTAAATTTAAAACTGGTGTATGCAATAGAATTTGGTATTTTGACGCGTCCACGAGACGCGATACAGGTAAATCTTTTCTAATAAAACTTTGGAAAATATGTACATACCACTCTATCTAGACAATGCGCTCTTGACATATGTCCCTTTACGCTTATCCACTCTTTAAATTGGTCCATGGAGTAGTTTTTTAGTTAGTTATGCTAAGTTAAACAAAAATAGGTTGTTTTAACAACTTGTTATGGCAGCTATCATTTCAGGTGTGTTTTTTTTTATATATGAGATATCTCTTTTATACTAACAAATGTCTTGTTATGCCACTGTAAGTAGCATCGCGACTTTTATTCATAAAGGCTACGTCAGAATTAAAATAAGAGATATTGAAAAGAACAAATGATAGGAATAGTGGGAAAGAGTCGTTCTATCGTATTAATAAAATTTGTCAATATTGCACAGTAGAACTAGTCCGGCATTGCAATACTGGTCATAAAACTAATATGCAATGTATACAAACACTTATAGCGAACTTATATATTATAAAACTGCAAATTAGCGATTAAACATATATGACGATCAATTTAGTTAACTCCTACATACAGAAAGATTAATAGTCAAAAAATCAATATAAATTACAAATTGTTATATTATTCAATTCAATTATAAACACAAAACCACCTGTAGCCAACATCTTTAATTTTGTGAAGTTGCTTTTAATCCCTTTTTCGGTTATTATATGTATTTCTTGAAAAAATATAAAATAATAAACCAATTGATGGATAGCAATTAAAACTTCTAATTTATACTCACTTGATATGACCTAACGTCAAGCCTATTTCATGGACCCTTCCATGATATAGTAGATACCACGGATTCTACTTCCACTTGATATGAAAAATAAATTTTAAAGTGGCCACGCTACTTTAATTTCCAAGAATCTTGATGATTAACATAAATATAGCTTCAATGCCAATTCACAAGTAGGGTCTAACAAACGGAAGTTTCATTTAATGCACGCGTATTATGTATATTTGTTATCCCATTCAAGATTTAGCTTGTCAACATATTCGACCACTTTATCGCCATGTTGAATGGCTAGCCCATCAGCAATAAAAGAGCACACACGTATTCAGCGTAGAAATTAAGATGATTTTATATATATTCTTTCTGTATGTATGAGTTCTACATTCAATTACTTTAAACACTCATAAAAAACTTACATTTTACAAAGTACCTATATGTCAATAAAACAGATGAGTGAAATAATTAAATAGTAAACGAAATACGCCAAGAAACATATACATATTATATTGTACTTATTAATACGTTAATAATTTTACATTGATTATAAATTCAATATTTGTATAATGTACTGTATTTTAAGTTTTATATATATCATTATAATTATACGAATAATATTAAAACAGGATGTTTACCATGAAACTCTTTAATTTTGATTGTGTTCTGAATACTTCGAGTTTGGGACAGTAAACATACTAACAAGTAACACAATATTTTCTTAGCAATATACAGGGTTATTGGAAAATGCTAACAACCTCTTAGGGTTGACTTCCGGTGACAAACATTTTGAGATGAATTATTTTTTGTTATGAACAAATATTTTTTTTATGTGTTTTTTAAATATTTTTTTGACGGAATAAGCACGAGGACAACCTTTTGTTAAGTCTCTTGTGCTTGTAGTGTATTTTATTTTATATTTTTAATTACTTTGTTGGATGTAAATATTCAAAACTCTATTCAAACGGAGCACAGCGCGGTCCTGTGTTGCCTCGGCGGGCGTTCTTGACTTAAAACAGTTTTTTTTTTGAACATTAAAATAATAATCTCAAAATGTTTGTTAGTACTAGCAGAAGGCAACCCTAAGAGTTTGTTAACATTTTACCGATAACCCTGTATATCATAAAAGAGGTAGACACAAAATAATATCTATTCATAAACTAAAACGGATAATCACCCGTTACAGCGTGTACCTGAGCCTATAACCGGTATTTCCAATTACAGACTTTTCAAATCGTTGTGAAAGAGATTAATTCAATAAAATCTCTATATAATATCTGGTAGTCAGATTATAAATGGCGGTAAATACATCCCAATCGTTAGCTTACTGTAAATCCGTAACGATTGCGTCTGCAACAGGTGTCGAATATCACACTCCACTGTACCAAACTATAACTGAAAATAAATGAATTTCATGGCAATAACCCAATTTCTAAACAATATTTGTATAACATAAGCGACCGTGACTCAGTTTATATTACTTATAATAACACATTATTGTCTATTTACACGTAATATTATATTGGACTGAGTTTAATGTTTACAATATGTTTTATATCAAACGCTAAGAGATCTATGATTAAACACACGTCTACACGACACTAAGTAGATATAATTCGTATCATTTTAGGCTTTCTATTACTATGGAAATTTATTACTGATTTTATTAGTTTATTTAGTTATAGTTTGAGCGTAGAAGTAATATTTTGTGAGTATCAAAACAAATTGTTGATAATAGGAATACACTGAAATTACGCAATTTCCTTTTTGCTAGACAAATATTTTTTTTGTGTTGTGTTGAAATTTGTAATGTCAATAAAGTATTATTTAATTTCTACCTATCTAATATGTATTATATTGTTGTATATATAAGTTACCTGGGGTTGGAATAATCATTTCAATGCGCTCACATCAGAGCTTATTGTATTTACCTAGCGAATGGCTCTTGAAAAAGCAAAGCGGCAAAGCGTGTCTATTTTTTATTTTTATTTCGAATAAAAAGAAAAGTATAAAATCGATACATTCGGCGGCGGAAAATGAGGAATAAGAAACATTTCTTTTTACACGTATCTTTGCAGCGGGGGTGCCAACAAGACCGCAATCATAACAACTCTTAAATAATCGTCAGAAATATAGCTTAACGCTCAATCTATAACTATAGTAACATTAATTTAATGTTGATAGAATCATTATAATAAAAAATAAATAGAAGAAAATACAATGAATAATGATGAAGTTGGTATAATCATTGGAAGATAATTTTAAAACTTACTTAAGCCACAAGAAAAGTCTACGAGATTGTATAGTGTGTATCGGAGCCTCTTCTAAAATATTACATTTTCATTAATTTTAATCTTTGGAGTCCTAGTTTTTATTTCCCGCCTGAAACAAGAGTATTTTCAAATCTATTTAAATCGTATAACTAAAGTAATTTAGAGCATACTTTGGAATTTTGTCACTTTAAATATTTTTTAAACAGCATATGTTGTCCACAAAGTTGAATATTATGACATGTGTACAAATGCATCAAATTGGGCTTAGAAATCTTGTTTATTCTAATATATATGAAATTGGTTCTGAACTAAATCAAGTATTAGAGTATCTTTATCGAAATCACAAACAATAATCATTGAAATATATGATGAGACCAATTTGAAATCAAATAGATAACGCATTTAAATTAACCTAACATTTCTAAAAAATATTGTTGATATCGTGTACAAATTCAAGCGGGAATAAGTCTTAAACGCTAGTCATTTCAACAACTTTAAGGGAGGCTTGGCCGGTCACTCCTCCATACAAACGTCGTAGGGTGACTCCATTATATGAGATTTTAGGTCCAGAATTAAACATAATACCGATTGTTTTTTCTTTATTGCTGATAGGTAAGCCTTTGACCACAATCTCACGGTAAGTGATGATGTGGTCGAAGGTGTTAACAGGCTTAACCTAGAATTACTGGCTCTCAAGGACAGCTGCCGGAACACACCGTTAGGTGCTTGGCGACAGATTTTCTACTTGAGGGTGGTTGCTAGCCCGGCGGGCATTCGCAAAAATGCCCTTCCACCATGCAGTGAAGCTGAAGCCCGCGGCGGGATTCGAACCATGGACCTGCTGCGCGGCAGTCCATAGCCAAAGCCACTGAGCTATCATTGCTTCATTTTCCGATTGATCACCCTACAACGTTTGTATGGAGAACTGACCTGCTAGTTCACTCTTAATGGATACGATCGCGTATAATTTTCTTAATTCTTATTCCAATGTTATAAACACTGCAATTATAATGGTCACGCGGAATCACTCCAATGAGAATAATTGAAAAACGCAAATAAACATTGAATTCCGTCACAAACAGAACGTTCTAAGACTAGTAAACATTGATTAAAGTCTTGAAATTATGATAAGAAAAAATAAACAATGCTAGTTTTTAAAATTCGACTCTGCAGTTCTTCAAAATTTGGACAATTAAAATAAAATAATTCTTTGAAATGTCAATAATTCTTTGAAAGGTTGTCCGACTATCGGTGCTGCATACAAAAGAGTTAAAATTAGTAATTAAACAAATTTAAACGGTTCAAATCGCGTATATTTGTCATTATTTTTGTCCCGACGTTTCAAACACTTTGCAGTGATCGTTCAGTCACCCCGTGACCGAACACCGAAAGAAGTGTTTGTAACGTCGGGACAAAAATAATGACAAATATACGCGATTTGAACCGTTTAAATTTGTTTAATTATAGTCCGGCAATCTCGTGCGCGACCGTCCCGCGGGGTGACAGACGATGGCGGGGACGAGGTACCCATGATGTCAGCGGGTAGCGGGTGGTGTGGCGGGGAAGGGAAACGCGTGCATCTGCGCGTCAAATACGGCAGTCTCGGCCGCGCAGTCGAAGCGGCAACACGTGCTTGATATTCCGTACTACTTAAGAGTTCGACGCACATGAGATTAAGATCTCAGGATAAGTAAGGCTATCTCAAGACAACTTAAAGAAGTTGTACATAAAGTCTAAGTACCAATTTTTTGAAAGGCGAAAAAATGACCAAACTTCGTCCGAATACGCAAACGACATTAATTTAGCAAAAACTGTTGCTGAAGCCACAGGTTTGTCTGAAACCAGCGTTAAAAAATTATAAAAGAAGCTAGAATCATGGAAGCACAAGGCAGTACAGCGACTTTCAAATCACCACGGAAAAACCGTTTTCCTAAAAAAAGGATTGAAATCGACAATTTTACGGAAGGTGTCATACGAAGAAAAATTACACATTGGTATACCGTCAAAAAATGTATCCCGTCGTTGAAAAAATTGAATGTGGAATTGAAACAAGACAATATACTTCATTGCTCACGTGAATACTTGAGACGGACAATACGTAGGCTTGGTTTCAAATATTTAAGATGCCAGTCGAAGAGGAAACTATTAATCGAACGTCACGACATAATGCGCCTGCGGTGGCATTACATCAGAGACATTAAAAAATACCGCCAAGAGGGTAAGTCAATAATTTTCCTAGATGAAACCTACGTGAATAAAAATCACGTGACACAAAAATGCTGGCAGTCTGATACAGAACGCGGGGCTATGCAAAACATCGGTAAAGGACCTCGTATTATAATTGTACACGCTGCCAGCGTGCAATGGCTCGCAATGGCTTTGTACCTAATGCTTTATTGATGTTCAAATCGCAGTCTAAGACCGGTGATTATCATGGAGACATGAATGCCACAAATTTTCGAAAGTGGATCGATGAAAAACTGTTACCAAACATTCCTCCGAATTCTGTTATTGTAATGGACAACGCCGCTTACCATAGCACTCAGATCGACAAAAAACCTACAATGAGTACCCTGAAAAGCGAAATGCAGCAGTGGTTAGAACGGCGAGGTGTTCAGTATGATAGCGCTATGCGTAAATGTGATCTAATGAAAATATTTAATGAGCAAAACACGGAGAAACAGTACAAAATTGATAAAATATTAAAGGAAAATGGACATATCGTGCTTCGCTTACCCCCATACCATCCGGATTTAAATCCCATTGAACTCGTGTGGGGGTACGTAAAAGGCGAGCTCGCAAGGACTTCCATTGATTCGAACTTAGATGAAAAGTTAAAAGCTTTAGAATTGCTTTTTTCTAATTATTCGGTTGAACAGTGGCGCGATTGTGATAATCACGTCATAAAAAACGAGGACGAATATTATAATTCAGATAGAGTATGTGACGATGAAATGGACAGGTACGTTATTGTTTATTAACATAATCGATTATTATTGCTTTAACTGGTCAGAGTGCTCAAGCTATAATTCTCGGAATCAGGTCATTGTATGTGAAGTTGTTTGTTATTTTTATATTACATTTTTATCTTTTTAGATTTTTATCATAATTCAACTGAATGAAAACGACGATGATGATGACGACGAAAGTGATGAAGAAGATCAAACAGAGAGTGAACATGAAAGTGATATGGAAATTGATTTACAATAAAACAATCTATCATAATTTTAGTTTTCCTAATAATTTGTCCTCAAGCATAATAAAAAATTATAAACAATGAAAGTTGTTCTATCTTTTTATTTACTCCTATATTAGGTCACAAGTACGTCCAACTTATCGCAAGATTTATCCTGGCACACTTCTCTTCGTGTGTAGCCGTGTGCTAGAATGACGCGCTACCTCGTCCCCGCCACCGTCTGTCACCCCGCAGGACGGTCGCGCACGAGTTAGCCGGACTATAGTATGTGTAATAATCGCGAAAACCTAAGACAACATTTGAGTTCAAATTGTTTAACTTTTATGTTATTAATCGCGAAAAAGTAGCAAAATATAAAGTCTTACATGATCTCAAAAGGCATTCCTATGAGAGTTCGAAGCCAGTATTGCTGTTGACGGCGTAGCGTAGCTTGTCGCGGAGCGTACTGCGTTTCTGATAGTTGGGCAGCTTCAGAAGGTTGAAGCAAGTGGAAGACGTGGGGAGTCTGTTCAGGGGATCCTTCTTGCGTATCGTGAAGAAACCTCGAATTACACTGCCTGGAATGGAGCATTTTATTTGATAGGTTTGGTGTTGTTTATTTTCCGAAGGGGTGGCTAGATGTGTCTAAATACCAACGCCAAGGATGTTTTGGTCCATTAGAGCCTATTGCCATCTACATTTCTCAGTTCTAGACTCCGGACTGGTACTGAACATTTCTTTGTCAGAAAAATCTAATACCATAAAGTCCAACCCGGTCATCGGACTCAACCACAATATCATGATTCCAAAGGACCGCAACGCAACAAAGACTAACTACAAAGACTAACCTGTTGGTATCAGATGATGTATATGTATGATGATACCACGGGACAGATTTACACAAACAGACAAAATCTTCAAAGTTAAGTTTGTCAGGAGTAAATAAATAGAAAAACAACTCAAAGTCATAATCGCAGTCGGCCATAAAATATATTTTATGGCATAGTGTTAATAGTCAAATCTTATAGAAATTTTGCTTTTACTTCCTATTAAATATATATAAAGTGTTTAAATATTTTAAAAAAATATATATAAAATTCAACCGACAAAAACACTCACGTTGGGGATCGAATACGTCGACCCGGATTTCGAGCATATCAGATGCTCATCATCAGGGCGAGTGCGCAGCTGCGTCTGCGAGCTCCCGGCGGGCACGTCGACGTTTTCGATCCACAACGTGAGTGTTTTTCCCGGTTGTATTTATAATATTTAAATATGTGTGAAACTCACGAGAATTTCATTTCAAAACTATATAAAGTGTATGGTCAGCAAATAAATGAAATAAACGCAATAGGTATTTTATATTGCACTGCAAGCAGAAAATGGAAAAGCATAAAATTACCGTTTTATGTGAATAACTGTAAAATGTCTACGTAGTTAAAATCAATTGTTCATTAATGGCTTTACCAATGGTATCTCCAGTATCCTCATCGTCGCCTACTTCGACGCACCGTATCGAGAAGGGCGGCTTGAGATGCGCGAACCCAAGCACTGGGGGCTTGGAGCACGAAGTCACGAACTGGAATAAACAACATTATTTAAATTATTGAATTGATACAATATAAAGAATGATTGAGGATTTTGCTTCGAAGTGTACATTAAGCCCGGTTGTAGTCTTAGGAGCCTCAGGCAGTCGCTATATCATGGTGGTAGAGCATTTTGCGAATATCCGCCTGTTTAGCTACCACACTTAAGTAGATATCGGCAGCTGTCTTTAAAAGTCAGTAATGTTTAAGCCTGTCAACACCACCAACCACAAAATTACTTACCATAAAGTGAGATTGTGGTCGAAGCTTACCTTTAAGCAATGAAAAAAAAAAATTGTATAACTAAGAATATGCTATGTTTATTATGAGAAAAGAGAAAGACTTAAATGAGCAAAGTAATTGCTACCAAATCTATGTAAAAATGTTCCTGTGATATATTGAATGACACCAAATCACAATAACGTTCTTGGTCTCGTTGCAAGCAATGATTTCAAGTAGGGCGATCAGATAGGCTACCGTTAGCAAAAATAACACTCACTAATGCTAAAATCGATTTGGAACGTTTGAATGCTCGATTCGGATAGCTTTACAAAAAGCTCTAAATTTCATTGTTAAATGCTATTTTTGATTCAAGTAGAGATAATATAGGAAGAATTTAATCACTTATCATATGTTTTTCACGGTTAAACATTATTTTGTAAGTTACAAAGAATTTATATTCGCTTCATTTGCATGCAAGATTCCATTATAAGATTATTATAAATCATATAAGTATTGGTGAGCGAAATTAGTAAACTATCAAAGAATGGCTGATTCTAAACATCCATCTCACATTATCATGGCCGACTTCCATAACGTCTCAACAGTCGAGCGGCCAGCAGCTGGCCGCTACGGTCTACGTCCAACTGTCAACTTTTATTTCGCATTTGTTCATTGTATTAAACGGATCTGGGGCCCGATTTTTTATTGTGAATTGTCGTGTGGCAGTCACCTTACAATTCCGAAATGTTAAGATATTCTTGTCTGTGGTATTTTTTAGGAAATCGTCAAATTCACGAAAATCTTTGGACATATATACACGGCAAAATTTTAAAAAGCTCGTGGTGCAAAATAATTGTTTAAAAGATACGATCTCAAAAATATGCTATGTAAATACTAGTTTACTATGTACATTTAAGTACTTTTTATTAAAATAATGATTATATTAATACTTTATAACAATATATGTACCAAAACCGGGGAAAACGGCATATCTCCTTTACAACTTGCAATAACAGTGGGTATAAACATAAAACACATTTACATCAAAGTTAGATTATTTCACCGCAATTGCAATGGCATATATAATTTTATTCTAAGCCCTACCAAACTCGAGAAATCATAAGTTAAACACGCACGCACGCCAGACGGCCACAATCCGCTCACACAGCTTCACAGTCAACGCCTGGACGCCTCGAGGAGCTAGACGCACTAGAGGCTATGTTATTTCAATATTTTTAGTGATTATGAGATCATTGTCACACATCTAAAATACTGGATAAAATCATCAACGTATGCAAATACTTTTTTTCAGAAAATTAACTGAAAGATTACTCGACCTTTGTGGATGAAATTTAAATGGAACCAATTTGGAAGTATAGTATACCTCGACAAAAAATAATCACCAAAGTCAATTCATACTTGGCGGAGTAATCGCGTAACATACATTAAACAAACATACAGTGGAGTTAAGAATCCTCCTCCATTTTTAGAAGTCGGTTAATATTACAAAAAACTTGCTTTCCAAACTTTTAGATGCCAATTTTGAAACTGGTACAAATTCTAACGTCTGAAATCGAACGCACTATACGGGTTATTGGTAAAATGCTAACAACCTCTTAGGGTTGTCTTCTGCTAGTCCTAACAAACATTTTGAGATTACTATGTTTTTGTTTTGAAAACAAGTATATTTTTTTGTATTTTAAAGCCTATTCCTAGCCAAGAGGGTATGCCGCGGCAACACTGGACCGCGCCGTGCTACCTTTGAATAGAGTTTTGGATATTTACATCAAGCAAAGTAATAAAAATATGAAGTAATACATAACAAGGAACTTTTAACATCAGGTGGTCCTCGTGCTTATTTCGTCAAAAACATAAAAAACACAAAAAAAACATTTTTTATGAAACATATTTTGTTTTTTTCAAAACAATGAAAAAATTATCTGAAAATGTTTGTTGGGACTAGTAGAAGTCAACCCTAAGAGGTTCTTAGCATTTTTTCCAATAACCCTGTATATTGGAACACTGTGGTTGAAACACGTTCCATAGTCATGCACGACGCGAGTATACGTGTATTGGAACGTAGAGTATAAGATGTATAAGATGTATCTAGCAGTGACCTTGAGGAAGCAGGCGCGCTCCTGCTCAGTGAAGTCCCGCTGCAGCACGTCCCACAGCCAGCACACGACGCGGTGCGAGTCGTGGAACCCGCCGTAGTACTGCGTGTGCCGACGCAAGTCCCGCAGGTCTAACGGGACGTTGTCGCCGCTTATTAGCCGCTGGAGCTATATGCAATAATAAATAAATTATTTTTATATAATCTTATAATCATTCGGTAATATTCTAATTATGAAATTAAATACAGACCTTTATTGGCATATTTTATATACATACTTCTTTAAGAAAATTGAATTAAAGCATTATTCTCCTAACAAAACAATGCTTTAAAACAATTTTTTTAATTATTAAAGTACAATGTGTCCTGACCAAGGAGGTTTCAATTCAATTTAAGTACACATTATCTGTGGTGAGAGCGCTGCGCGCGGAACGCGCTGGTTTTTATATTGCATTTTATTTAATGTAGCTTCCTAAGTAAGGGGAGTAAGGGGAGAACGGACATAACATCTCATCCGACCCTATTGTCATCCTCACCTGCTCGCGCTGGTGGTTCTTTCTAGAAACGCTAGCGGCGACGACCCAGGGGTTGTCGCGGTGCTCCCTGCTAGACAACAGACGAGGCAATGGCGACCGAGCATAGGCGGTATAACCTAACACCCAGTAGGGCGACCATCTGGAAGAGGCTACAGCAGCCTGGGGAACCAAATACTCCCCAAAAGGCCTGGTGCAGAAGGCAACGGGAAACCACTGCACTATTCTCCCAAGAAATCTAGTATGAAATGAGCGCACAAAGAGATAATATGGCATGCAATCCGGCCACCACCCGGCGCCATGACGATTCCAGGTCGCGTGGTGTGAAGTATGCTACTGGCCATGCTGGGGTGACTCACCAGGCACAGTGTGGACAAAATGCTACTGGTGACAGTATGATGCCATTAACGAGCCAACGATCGCTGCGGAAGATGGTTGCGCTTGCAACGTGGAATGTCCGTGTCATGATTCAAGTGGTAAAGAAAGAAACGATCGACAAGGAACAGCCTACAAGTTGGACATTTTGGGCCTAAGCGATCATTGTTCTCATCGCAAACCTTTATCAGAATGGAAGCACAGTTGTAAGTGTGAACAATTTCTTGTCAAAGTCCTTTAAGCCACAGAAAGGTGTCAGGCAGGGATGCATCCTATCTCCGATTCTTTTCAACATCTATGGGGAGCATATAATGAGACGAGCGCTGGAAGGTTGGGAGAGTGGAATTTCTATTGGCGGCAGGAAAATCAGCAACCTTAGATATGCTGACGACACTACACTATTTGCATCGTCTGAGCAGGAACTGGCTGAACTTCTGTCTAGAGTAGAGAAAGAGAGTGAATTAGCTGGCTTAAGCATCAACAAGACAAAGACCAAGGTGTTGGTGATAGACAGACCTGGTACACTAATTCGCTCCAATGAACTCAGGGACCTAGAATTTCTTGATCAGTTTGTTTAACTTGGCTCTCTTCTCAACAACGAAGGTGGCAGCGCGAAGGAGATCGCCAGGAGAATTCAAATGTCCAAAGCGGCGATGACTAAACTCACTAGGATATGGAAAGACCGCAATATATCCCGTAAAACCAAAGTGAGGCTGGTGCGTACGTTGGTCTTCTCAATCTTCCTTTACGGTGCCGAATCCTGGACGATAAGACAGAAAGAAAGAGCAAAAATCGACGCTTTTGAAATGTGGTGTTGGAGGCGGATGTTGCGAATACCATGGACCGCGCGCCGAACCAACGTATCCATTCTAACGGAGCTCAAAATAACCACAAGGCTGTCCGCTATCTGCTTCCAGCGGATACTCAAATACTTTGGACACATCGCTCGTAGAAACCCTGACAACTTAGAGAAGCTAATGGTAATTGGCCAGGTCGAGGGGAAAAGACCACGCGGTCGTTCACCTACCCGGTGGTCAGACCTAGTCAAGACGATTACGGGGCTGCCAATTACCAGAGCCATTAAGACCACCGAGGACAGAGCCACTTGGAAGAGCATAGTGCATCAATTTGTCAAATCAGACTAGACACGACCTTCAGTAATGAAGATGCCGACTAAGAAGAGAAGAGCTTCCTAAAGCCATGAGATTAAATAAAGTAGTGTATGCAACTGCATATAATTAGGTATTAAAACACTCGTGTAATCTTATTTTGAAACTAAACTCGTGTTTTAATACCCTCTATTATATGACAGTTGCATAAACTACTATTAAATGTCATTGGATTATGCGACGAGAACGAGGTCCACTTAGCAGTACCCTCTACCTATAAAAGATGCATTTCGTCACAAGTGATGAAATACACTGCGCACATCACCCTAACACAAATTTGTTAAGGCTGTAATTTCATCCGCCCCCATAGCTTTCAAACCTGCTTGACAACAGAAATAGGCGTGTTAGCAGTATTTCCACGTAGGTATCATCTGAGCCCAGACAAACTCGTTCATGTTCAAAAGTTAAACTGCTACTAAAATACATAGTTAATAAAACCTATATATCATTATAATCTAATATATAACATTCTCGTGTCACGCTAGAAATAGTACATTACTACAGCGGCCAGCAAAGGAGGCATTGATGGACGAACGTGTAAATATCAATAAACAGCGTTCTATTTGCAAGCCAGATCGAAATTTAAATAAAACCTTTGATAAGTTACCTCCTTGGTTACCATGCTTCGAAGTAAAACATCGTTCCATTTTTAAATTACACGACAGATATGAGTTTACTATGCAATTTATTTGGCCGCTAGACACGACAGATATAGATTTTCATACATTTTTTGCCGGCCGCTGCGCGCAGTATTTGGCCAGTACAGCAATTTCGATTTATCTCGAAGAAGGTTGTCAAAATAATGCTCACATTTCCAAGCATGTTTGAGAAAAATATATAAAAATGAAATGCTGTTCGTTTGATAAGCGTATTACTTGAGAACGACTAGATAGTATTGATCGTTTAGTTTAAAATGTTGGTATCCGAATTAGGTTTTATGACAAGAAAACATGTTTTTTTGTTTTAAATTAAAAGTAGGCTGGAGCATTTTGACTGCCTGCGAGTCTGCAATACCTTGCCGGTTGTCTAAATGATTTCATTGTAATAGCTGTTGTGTTGCATTAGCAGCTTGAATTTATTGATATACATACTTGAATATTGATACATATAAATTCTAAATTAAATACAATGCAATATAATATATAAATACAATTTATCTTTTATTAGATATACATTCAACATCAGAACTCCATAATATGTGTGTATGTATCAAACAACAAATTAACTTCACTGTTGGTTTGTATTAGACACAGGATTTTTTAGGCTAATTTTCACTGACTTCAACCACGATAATTCGAAGTAGGGGCTACTCGCGCCAACGCTTGCCGAATTAGGACAGAGGTAGGAAGGGCGGAGGGGCGTAGTAGATGGGTGAGGAATGTCAAAGAAGGTCATTTTGGGAGGGGATACATCGCAGGTACATGGTAACAAGTTGGCGGCTACATTGTGTATTTGTTGTTGACTGTGCAGTTATTGGAAATGTTCTTACCTCTGGTGCAGAAAACAACGATAGCCACTCTGGGTTGATAATAGTTCTAAAACCTTTGATGAACGCGTTCGTCTGGTCTTTGATCTGTGTGTGCATTCGGAAGTGCGCCATCAAGTGGATGTAGTTTATTCTGAAATATAAAAAACAGTTCACAATAAACACGATTATAACACATTTGCTCGTAAAGGCTCTTTATTTTACCAATTTCAATATCGTTATGTATCTCATTACGTACTTGTGCGTTACTTTAATGTAAAACGCACGGTTTATCAAGAAGCTCCGTTAAAACTAACGAACTTTTTAAAATATTAGCAAATACTTTTTATGTCAGAAAAGTGGTCAACATTTTATGAATAAAATTAACTTTGGGAGATAAAATATAATAAATAAACATTTGATTCTTCAATTTAATAAATTTTGACCATATATACAACCATTTATCTGTAACAAAACACAAAAACATTCATTTGATTTATTCGTTTATGAAAGTCCGAGTTTTATTTATTGAAGCGCTCGTAGCGAAGTTTGCTTAGCCATTCTGAATCGATCAGCAAAGTTAAGCAACGTCCGCCGCGGTCAGGAGTTGGATGGGTGACCGCTGGTGACATTACTACTGAGCGCTTCCGTGCTTCGGAGGGCACGTTAAGCCGTCGGTCCCGGTTGTTGTCTTAGGATGGCAGTCGTTATAGCATGGTGGTAGGCCACTTTGCAAATGCCCGCCTGGCTAGCTACCACCCTCAAGTTGAAAATCTGTCGCCAAGCACCTAACGGTGTGTTCCGGCAGGTGTCCTTGAGAGTCAGTAATTCTAGGTTAGCCTGTACAACATCTTCGACCACATCATCACTTAACATCAGGTGAGATAGTGGTCAAAGGCTAACCTATCAGGAATAAAACAAAAATAAATTTTCTGGTGTGAAGTACCGTCTTACCATCGAGAGATCCTATTGGTAAATATTTCCTCTTGCACTGCTCATCTTTCTCGCAATCTTGGTGATACGTGGCCATAGGCTAGTAATTGTGTGCATATATACAATATGATACAAAGATTTTTTATGGGACTCTCCGGAACAAGCACGAAGTTCACATGGTGTGAAGCGGTAACCTCTACTAATAACAGATGCATTTCATCACAAGTGACTTCACTGCGCCCATCACCTTGACACGTAAAGTTGGTAAGTCTCATGCGCTAGTAATTTTACCGGCACCCATGCCCTTTAAACCGGGACAGTAATACGAACATTACACTACTTGGCGATATGAATAGGTACGGTGGGAGTACTTCTCTGGACGAACTCGTTCACGAAGAGTTTCACTGCTACTGTATTCGTAGGAATCTAGGATATTTGCGTTTTTACCCGACTGCGCCATGAGGGTAATGTATTTTGAATGTAAATGGGGTGTGTTTATTATTTTTTGGGCACGTTAGTTTAAATAGCTTCAGTGTTTTAACTGGGGCGTGCCGAAGAGAAAATAAAAATGACTATCTTCTGACATGTTCTTACTTGTTTTCATTAGTGACAGGGATAGCTTTGCCTCCCGTTCTTAATTCGTGCGTGACGATCTCTCCCAACCTCTCTTCATCCACGGAAAATGTGAGCTCCAACGATGACACATCTCCCTGAAACATTGCAAAATGTTATTTATTTACAAGTATTACTGAACACCTTGGTTTGTAACTCTTAATTTCCAGGGAAAGTTTTCATAAGAGAAAAAATATTTCATCAATAATAAGATAACAAACATTGAGATGTAGGTACTAAGTAAGTAACAAAATTACAAATTTTCGAGAGCAAAAATTTAATTCATGTGCGGGCTTCGAACCCACGTCCATCCACCCCTTTAGCTGAGGTATGCTCTAATCCAATTGAGCTAACATGACGATGAGTACATAACTCAATTTTTTCCTATCGTTCGTGGTTAAAAAACCATCGTATTGGGATGGAGCGACATCTATAGTTCAACTGACGTTGTACTACAAACAAGACTAATTTTGCAATTAGCTTTGAACTTGTTAATGATGACGCAACCGAATTACAAAATTCCTCGTAGATTTGTAATTTTTTAATGTATACCGCAGAGCATGCGTTATTGCAAACATAAAAATATTAAAAACTAAGTAAGTTCTTGCAAAGAAAAACATATCGCAACTAGATGACAGCGGAGGCGTGCGCGGGGCAAGTGCGCAGTGCACTGACAGGTATTTATTGCAGCGCTTTAATATGTTGTCTAACACAGATTACCCGAGGGTGTCAACTGCGGTCGTCTAACCAAACTACTAAAACATCCAGCTATAGATCGGTTTTTAGTGTATGATTTTAGTTTGCGCGGCATTATTTGATTTATTTTAACACAATGACAGCCGTGCGGTAATAGCATGGGACTGCCGTGCCGCAGCGCCCGCAGCTGTATGGTTCGATCTACACTGCTTGACCTTCACCGCGTGGTGAAATAGCACTTTGCGAATGCTCGCCTGGCTAGCTACCAACATCAAGTAGAAAATCTGTCACCAAGCACCTAACACTGTATTCAGGCAGCAACAGTCTTTGAAAGCCAGTAAAATTACAGCACATGAGACTGCAAGTCTCAGGGTGACAGGTCGGAACAAGATCCTTCACAATTGACGGATCTTGTTCGGTCACAATCTCATAAAAAAGTTTTTGTATTACTATATTATTATTAGTTTTTCCCATACTCGACTACTGAATTGTTAAGTTAAGAGCGCACCAAGCTTTTTAGGCGTGCCGCGTATGTGTGCAAGTAAGGCACGCCAACAGCATCCGTCCCCGTCCGACGGCCGAAGAATTACTAAAGCGGATAGGTACAAAGCATCGCGGCTCTGACCAAAATGGGCGGAACATGCGTGAATTTGAGAATTTCCATCGTATAGTAAAAACAAATACCTATTTGAAGAATGTAATGTGTATACGTTATAGAAAACATTTTATTTTTTTAAAATTTTCCTCTCGTAAAGTATTTACTGACTGAAACTCCCTAAAGTATTTACGCCGTACTAAAGGTTTATTTCGTCTTTTAGATTTCCAACGAGAAAATTTTAAGTAATCGTGTATCCAAAGTGTATGAATTAGAATCCTTATATATTACATAACTCAAAATTAAGAAATGAAGATACAGCAAGGGATCAAACGAACCACAATTACGTATCGCTGCCTCGGTGCAGGCTTAAAGTCCAGGTTCAAACTTATTCGCTTCCAGATTGCATAAATGTCGAAACCTCACGAAAGTAAGGTGATTGGATATTAGTATAGTTAAGTCAAAGTAAAGGTTCGGATCAAAACATTTAGTACTGTGGTGTCAGCAGACACAAATTCTCAAAATTTAAAATTATCTCACAATGGTAGTTCTTATTTTATTCAGACTAAAGTTCACACATGAAATGGCCACTCTATAATATGGGATTATTCTATTCAATAGTAGACCATTTGCATCAGTATGGAGAGCACTAAGTTATATGACGAATGGAAACCGCCTAAATTTGCGTAAAATATAACTCAAATGAACACAAAAGTCAACTTTAATGACTGTCATTCGCAAACGTTATACGAAACTAGATTTTAGTTTGAACAGAATAAGAACTATCATAGTTTCATTCACAAGCGTTGTACGAATTTGCTATATAAGCTAAATAGCAATATTTACTGTGGCATGATTTGAGCGATTTAGGCACTCGTCCCACCGCCGGCGATAAGCAAGTAGCGACTGGACCTAGAAACTAAAAACGAGTTGGCGAGTAGAGTAGAGTGTATAGTTCTAATAGTTTTATTGCTGGGCTAATAAGCGAGTGTCCAATAACGATTGGCGATTACTCCCACCAATCGGCCGGGGTCGCCCACTACATACCAGTGGGCGTCTCTACCCACTGGTATTTGTTTACATGAGATCTACATCCATTGTATGTGTCTTGAGCGATAGAATAGTCGATAGCTAATCGCTTTCTAGCCAGCGACGGTGGAACAAGTATCTAAAAATACTGCGTTCACTTCTAGTTTGGAGTCGATAAATTTGGCCATTCCATTGACAAGCTCTTGTGTTGTGAGCATGAGGCGTGATGGAGTTGATACGGTGCTGAGACGGTACATCTGCGTTGTACTATAATCTTTGATCCTGCATAGCAAATAGAGGCCGAAATCTAGGGAGGCCAGAAAATCCACCTACAGAGCGCTTGTTATACATGTGACTTGCCAAAGGAACAATGATTTAAATGACACATCAAGTATGATATAAAGGGGTTACAAAATTACAAATGAATGAGAAGAAAAATTAAAGTCATGTGCGGGATTCGAACCCGCGTCCTTCCACCCCTTTAGCCGACTGAGCTAACATGACACTGAGTCATAACTCTAATGTTTCCTATCGTTCTTTAACCATCGTATTGGGATGGAACCTATAGTTCAACTCAATTCGGCACATGACTAAGTTTTCGTCTCGTAAATTTGTAAATTGTAATGTTATCCGCAGAACACGCGATATTGCAAAAATAAAAATATAAAAAAAATATGGAGGGGTTGTTTACTTGGAAATGTTTGACATAAGTGAGACTGCGGTAGAGGTCTCGATCCAGCGAAGGCAGCTCGTCGATCCAGCTGTAGAGCGCCTGCTGAGTCTGTCCCAACACTTGGCTGAGGAAGAACGACGCGAATGGTACATCTACTACTATTCCCTGAAAAATAAATGATTGTATTCAAAAACATATCATTGAACTTTTTACTTACGCATATTATATACTTTTTACATGTCATACTTTGGTTGTTTAATTCCGGTTTTAGGAATATTAATCATAGTCTTGATTATATAACAGACTAAATATTGAACGCTCATTAGTCAATGGTAACCAATTACGCGACAAACGACCAATGAGCGTTCAGTATTCACTCACATAATAAATCAAGCCTTTGACAAACCTTTCAGACATAATAAAGTAGACCAACCCTTCCATTTTACTGTGGTCGTTTCTTGGCTTAAGAAAAAAAGAATGTTTCGTATCTTCCCCTATCGTTTTCAAGGCGACTAAGAGAACAAATACACCTAATTAGAAGTATGCCACACATAATTCACTCACATACAAAAACGTTTTGGTCATTGACTGTAAGTTTTTGATGTAAATAAATGAAAAAAATAAATAAATAAGGATCCTGGTGAGCCTCGTGTGCTATGACAAAAACCCCTCAAAAAAGAATGTAGGACTTTTATATCAACTTTTAATGGTACACATACCTCATATACAGCTTTCCCGAGCATTCTGCCGATGAATTCAAACAATTGTAGATGGTTATCTTGCAAACAGGAAGTTGGTGACGGGTACAGGCGTTCTTCGCTAGTCGCACGAAATAGATTGAGCGATGGGTCGAACACTCGCTTTATCGTTTCTTCTAGGAATTCTGTCGATAGTAAAATTAAGAATTAGACCTTATATTTATTTTTCTTTAATAGTCCATAGTGGGTGAATTTTTATCGTAAATTTTTACTAAGGGGCAGTTGCCTGGTTAACGTTAAATCATTCGTTATGTCAAATATTCCGTTTTCGTTGACTTTAGAATGATTTACACAGATTTATGTAATTGGCGACAGATTTTCTACTTAAGGATGGTAGCTAGCCGGACGGGCATTCTCATAATGCACTACTATCATGCAAAAAAGTTTATTCCTTTTTTATCCATTTTGCGAATGCTGGCATAACAAACAAAAAATACACATTCGAATAGAGAACCTCCTCTTTATTTGCATCATCATCATCAGACGGAAGACGTCCACTATTGAACAAAAGCCTCCCCCTTGGAATGCTATAAAGAACGGGTATTAGCCGCTTGTAACCATTGGCCGCGATTTTTGCGATGTCGTCAGTTCACCTAGTGGGGGCCTACCAACTCTACCTCTTCCGGTGATTACGATAATGTGGTAACCACTCGCGAACATTTCTTCCCTATCGGTTATCAGTTCGTCGAACGATGCCTCATTATTCGACGAACTTGATCTTTTTTTGCAGTCCGTTAAAATTGTAGTCTTGTTTTTTATGTACTAATTCTGAGAGTTTTAACTATGATAGCAACTAAATGTTGAATAACTTTATTTTCTTGTATTTCGGTACGATAAACATGTTTTTTTAATATTATTGTAACGGACTGCACTGTGCCCATCATCCTGTGACATAGTTGTTAAGTGTCATGTGCCTGTAATACTGGCTCTAAGGATTGCTGCCGGAACACACTGTTAGGTGCTTGGCGACAGATTTTCTAATTGACGGTGGTGGTGAGCCAGGCGAGCATTCACAAAATGCCCTGTTATGCGTTGAAGCTTTATTACAATTTTTATTACATTCTTGTATGTTTTTTAATGTAAAGAGGTAAGCGCCACGCCATTACAGTAGCATTGTCACCATATTCGTTCTTCAGGACACTGCACTCGTCACTTCTAGACTTTAGTTCTTATGTCTCGATTGCCCAGTGATTTCACTTGCTAAAGAGCCATCAAACCTAAGCACAGAAGTTTTTGTACACTATTGCCTCGTAGTAGAATCATCTGACACTTTGGTAATACCCACCTAGACGGACTCTGGCCGAAGAGATCTTCAACCTAGTATATCTTTACAGCAAGAAAATGTTCTTTGTGTTGTTGAGAGACGACATATTGTATCGACCGCAAATGTTGTGGGACAGGGGCAAGAAGAAGAAGCTACTCTATCTTACCTTTGAAAACGCCATCCTGGTCTATGCCCGCCTCGTCGAGCCCTTGTTCGTTGATGAACCGCACTCTGACGCATCCTTTCAAGGCCCTCGAAGGCAACGCCGCCAGCTGTCTATACCCATCTTCTACCAATCTCGCTCTACGGACGGTCACCAGGGTTGAACGACCGCCGCAAGCGCGCTCTGTCAGTCCTAATACCACCTGTAGTAAAAAAAATACATCTTCACACCAATATTTTCCGGGGGTAGAGGTGTATATAAACCGACGTTTTATCATAGGAGTTAAGCCTATTGCCATCTACCGGGTACAGTGCCAGACATCAAAGTGTTTTGAGAGATTTATTTTTGGCTCAATATCACTTGTTCATCCTGTACCTATGAAAAAAAAAAGAATGCAAAGCAACCGTGAATGCCGCGCGGTCGACTAGGCAGCCCAACCACCTCTCATGTAATACAATCATTATTTATTTGCAAAGTACTAAATTCAAGTTATAAATAGTCTAGTACCGAAACAGAAATAATTGTAACAACAAATTTTCTGCGGACCCCTAAATAAGCGGGTGTCAGGATTTTACAACATCTCTAGGCATTAATGTCAAAAGTACTATTTATAGAGCATTGACATATGATAAGCAAAAACATAGAAATTATTTAAAATGGAAAAAACAACTTCCAGCAGGAACTTGAACCAGCAACTCCGGAATACCGTCTTGGTGCATTTCCAATTATGCTATGGAAGCGGGTGCTGGACAGTCAATTTAAATATCCGAATTGGCGTTGGGGGTTGTTCGAACCTACCAGCGTAGCCTAAGTAGATAACTACGGTTGATGTTATCAAAAAGTAGTGCATTCAAATAAAAAAAAATCTAAAAAATCGACTGTACAGCACCCACTTATATAGCATACTTGGAAATGCACTAGGACGGTAATCCGGTTCCTCTAACAATTCCCGCTGGAAGTTATTTTTTCCATCCAAATATTGCTTATTTATCTAGATATGTTTATATACTGGGACTAAATGGGTAAACAGTTTAGAAGGCTAGTCCTCAAATGGGTACAGTAAGGGACATAACAGAATAAAATGTTTGTTGGTTGACAAGCAACAAATGTGTGTTCTGGCACCTGTCCTTGAGATCCAGATCTTTTACGAGGATCTGCCTTTTTACAATTATAAACCACATAGTTAGTAACTTATGTAAATAATATAACTGTCAAAGGCCAGTCTTGAATAATTAAGAATGCTGCTAACACTATTTCTATAATTTAGGAGACAATAATTTTGAAAAGAATAAATAATACTCTCTACATTATAATTGAAATGTTTAGTAACTCCG
Source organism: Plagodis dolabraria (assembly GCA_963854805.1). NCBI lineage: Eukaryota > Metazoa > Arthropoda > Insecta > Lepidoptera > Geometridae > Plagodis > Plagodis dolabraria. The sequence continues at coordinate 27,274,372 of OY978448.1, read as the reverse complement.
TCCAGTCTGAAACTTTATCAGTTGATGGAAATAGGCTCACTCTATGTAATTTGGTATCAATTTATACCAGTACAGTGTGGCTAAATGAGAACCCTTTACTTCTGCATAACCCTATGGCAACATTTGTTATAAACCTGAACAGACTGGATATATTACAAACCAAGGGAACCGGTTTTTTAATGGCATCTCCATTCCAGGCAGTAGGATAATCTCTATGAGCTATAATGAAAGTAGTTCAAAAATATACGAGACGGCGCTATGTAACATATCTACGTAGGCTTTTCGTCTATATAGATAAACTTTATAAGCAAAACCTTAATTGTGTACAAAATTTTATCCAAATAGAGCCGTTTCAGAGATACACGAAATGTATATGCGTTTACAAGATTTGCTCGGGTAAAGTTAACGCATATGTTATTTTTAATCATAGTATACGGTTTATTTTACCTTTTCATCAGCGACGGCGCGCCGAAACAATCTCACTCTTTCGCCGTGCGCGATCATATGAGGTGTCTTCTGTACCAATACCTGAAAATAGAATATTAAAAAATCCTCTTTAGAGCAATAGCAAATTTTTGCACTGTATGGTAAATGGGACTTCTTTTTTAGTCGATAGGCAAGCCTTTGACCACAATCGCACCAGATAGTAAGTGATGAAAATGAGAATAATACCGTACGTACAATGCTTGGCTAAGGTATAAAAACTGTACTACATTACGAGAGGAAAAATTAAAGTCATGTGCGGGATTCGAACCCGCCTCCATCCACCCCTTTAGCCTCTGACCGACTGAGTTAACATGACAATTTTTCCTATCGTTCTTTAAGCCTCGTATGATACAGTATCCTCTGATTACCCGAAATATAGCGAGTACATTACCAATGTGAGCATTTTCGAGGAGTGTTGGCGCCTGGCAGGCGACCAGTTATAAGAGCGAAGTCCAAAACTTCTGAATATGTTCTAATGACATGCATTTGCATATTCACGAATATATAAAGCATTTTTTTTATCTCGAGCGGGTAACGAAGTCCCGTTTATATTTCGTAGTATTTTGTCAATAAAAGCATACCGACACCGGTAAAAAACCTCGCTTAAAGTGGGTCAAGGGTAGCAAGAGAGACGAATTACTTAGCATTTCATGGATTCACTGTGCAGGTGTCGGGTCCATAGCGTTGCTGAGGAAGAGGCCAGAGGGGCCTGGGACTTGCAACCCAGGAGTAGGGTTAAGGGGCCCCTTTACAATGCATCAATGCTCCCCTTCACCGCTCGAGCCTCCTCCCCTACCTAACCAAATTTGATAAGAGCCTACTAATGCCGCCTTAGATACACGTTTTAGGATGGAAGTTACGGTTGTTCTTGGCAGGCCAAGGTCTTTAAGTAGGTTATATAGGGATTTCGCTGGTATACCCCTTGCTCCAACTTCTACAGCATATAAATTAACCACATAACCGTTTTTGGTTAATCCATTTGTTAGGTCGTAATATTTGTTTCTTTTTATTGCGTGATCTTTCGGTATGTTCGTTTCCCACGGCACAGTAAGTTCTATAACTTTTAGTTTTTTTTTGGAAATATGTCTGGTCTGGAAGACGAAACACTGGATGATGTTGCTCAGGAATTTTGTAGTGTTTTTCATACATGTCCATCAAGAGTCCAATCGGGAGCTGCGCCTAAGACGGAGTAAGGTTTGGATTTTGATTTTGTAGATGACCCTTATTTCAATATGTAAGAATGATGTACGTAATGTAAGCATAAGCGACCTGGTGCGGCTTCTTGCCCTTCTCCAGTTCATGCACAAACTGCGAGTCGCGTATCTCCCTCGCGAGCCAGTGGTTGTGCTGCGTGTAGGGGCGGCGGCAGTCGCGTCGGTAGAGCACCAGTAGTAGTGTGTGCAGCGATACGAACAACGAGTTGTTCTGGATCGTTTTCAGGTCTGAAATCAAGATAAGCCATTACAAATATGAGAGTGTAATATACATTTTTATGTCTGATTGTTGTGACTGGTTCGAAGCGCTCGTAGCCAAGTTTTCTTAGCCATTCTGAATCGATCAGCAAAGTTAAGCAACGTCCGCCGCGGTCATGACTTGGATGGGTGACCGCTGCTGACATTACTACTGAGCGCTTCCGTGCTTCGCAGGGCACGTTAAGCCGTCGGTCCCGGTTGTTGTCTTAGGATGGTAGTCGTTACAGCATGGTGGTAGGGCACTTTGCGAATGCCCACCTGGCTAGCTACCACCCTCAAGTTGAAAATCTGTCGACAACCACCTAACGGTGTGTTCCGGCAGCTGTCCTTGAGAGCCAGTAACTCTAGGTTAGCCTGAACAACATCCTCGACCACATCATCACTTACCATCAGGTGAGATAGTGGTCAAAGGCTAACTTATCAGGCATAAAAAAAAAAACCGTCATTTTTACTATTTCTCTTCACACAAAGGTTGCCTGGAAGTGATCGCTTTTAGTGATATGGACGCCATTTGTAACGCTTGTATCATAGTTATTTTTTGTGTATTAGTCTTAGTGTAACACTAAGGAGTTATTAAGGTATCTATTGTCTAGCCCTTGAGTATCTCACCTCATCAGGGAAGGCAAACTGGCCAGATTTTAGACCTAACCATAACCTCGCGAGATTTCGAGCTTTACGAGATCTCGTGAAATTGTATATCTTTTACTGAAAATGTTTGTATGCAAAATATGCCATTGATTCCATTTACTGATTATCAACATATAAGATAAAAGTAAAACATGTATGTAATTTAACATACAGATCAGTTTTATAATTGAAAATTGAACACTATGACATATATATTTCATCCATTTGCGCTTAGCCGCGCTACGCATTATCCATACACACGGATAATGGTGCCCCGCTCAATCTTGCAACCTCATCGAGCGGGAGTTAGAGATTGCATTCCTTAACTCATATGATGTTGTTTAGGCTAACCTAGAATTACTGGCTTTTAATGATAGTTGCCGGAACACACCGTCAGGTGGTTAGCTACTAATTTTTAAATTGAGGGTTGTAGCTGGCCAGATGCTCGCTCGCAAAATGCCTTTCCAGCATACTATAACGATTGCTATTCTGGGACAACAACTAGGCTTAAAGTGCCTACGAAGCAGGGAAGCGCTCAGTAGTAATACCACTTAACTAGCGGGTACTAATCCAAGTAATGACTGCAGTGGGCTGGTTAACTAAGTTGTTTAATAAGTAAAAAGTGTGCGTCAGTAAGTGTCTCATTTCTTTTACACGCAAACAAATTGTTTCTGGACTGTCGGTTTTAAAGAAAAACAATTCTTAAATCCAGCTGCAAACTGGAAAACATGATTCTCATGCATGCCAAATCCGTGAACAATAAAAATTTTAACTACTAAAGAAGTAACTAGAAAAATATCTGTTGCTAATTAATAACAAAACTCTTTGAGTCACACTTATGAACATAATAATTTTTAATTTTTGATAATAAACGATTTATATAATGAAACCTGAACTAATATCCCCAAATACAAAGGGGTCAGTGGCTTATGTCCCCGGTTTCGTTTGCTTCCGTGGTTGTTGTCCCCTATAATAATATATTTGATGAAATTTTGTTTTGTCCAATATGGACGGAGTTAGCAATAAAAATGCAAATAAATTTTTCGTTCATGTAAAATACAGTAATCTACACTGCTATAATATGTAATAGGAATACGTGTACTTCATACTATAATATTATTACATAACTCAATAACCTTTATTTATTAACTTAATGATTTACTACAAAGTTTCAATCATTTATCCAATTTAGGCGTCTAAGACGCTTTTAGGACGGTCAATCCAACATTTAATAATTAATAGAGAACAGGAACGTTGACATTTTTTTGTTAACAATCAACGAATTTAACTATACATCATTGCCTTGCTGTTCACTATGGACTTGAGACACTCAAGCTAAAGTTGCTACCTGTGTGGACTTACCGAACAACTGTCCCATGATGGACTTGTACACAAACATGTTGAGAAACAGCGACATGTTCACAAAGTCTTGCAGCTTGAACGGATCCTGTTGCTCGTACATTTCCATGTCGTCTAATATTCTGTAACATTTGAAGTGAAGCTTTCGTGAGTATCACAAGTATTTAAATAGACCCTCAGCTCTAACAAGCCCTCTGCTTTAACAAGAATAATACACCCTCCTCCTTCTGCAGATGATCTGTCAAACGCACTGCCTACAGTCAAATTATTTACATTAAATAACATTTTATCTGCTATTAGCTATGTTTCAGTGAAGCATAATATATCAAAAGGATATTTATCTAAGAACATTGCAATTTCAAATATTTTGCCAGGGAAGCGATTTATATTTTGGTAGTACAGTGCTATGTCAAAACACTTCCCTGTGGTCTGAATTACAAGTTTAAACAGTTTGACTATACATTTGTATTAGTACATGTACTAAAATCTGTTGCGTCAATAAAAGACTTATAATATTTCCTATAACCGACTCAATATTATAAGCTACCAAAGTAGCAATTAAATTCTTATATTTCTTAGGTAGGTACATCTTATTCTGAGTCAACATAAATTTAATAATAAATGTATTACAGTCAAAAAATAAAAGTTTGTCTCCATGACGACATGTCATATTATATCAGTACTAATATTATAAATGCGAAAGTAACTCTGTCTGTCTGTCTGTCTGTCTGTTACGCTTTCACGCCAAAACTACTGGACCGATTTGAATGAAATTTGGTATGGAGATAGTTTGAGACCCGGGAAAAAACATAGGATAGTTTTTATCCGACTGCGCAAAAAGAGGTTAATGTTTTCGCGCGATAACCGACATACGCGCGGGCGGAGCCGCGCCTGGAAAGCTAGTAAAATTATATTTAAGCAGTGAATATGCTCATTCTGGCTTTTAGTCAGTGCATTTGAGTAGGGAAAAGCACATAACATAATTTTAAATGCATTAAGACTTATCAATGAGGTTACATTGCCTATAATCTGTTTCCTGTCTATACCTAAACTTTGGTCAAATAGATAATGACTATAGTATTGCTATCAATTGCAGAAGACATAATTTTCTTCTCAATTTGCAGCTGGACCCTCACCCTGACAATGAGCATCTGTTATGCTCGAAACCAGGCTCGACATTTTAGATCCGAAATGTCAGTGTTCTGCCGGTTAAAAATAATATTTTAACCCTTTTGAAGCTTTTCGATCTGTATAATAAAACTACAGACTGATTTTTTTTCTCGTGTAACGGGTTCGATTACCTGTTCAACCATGTCATTTTTTAAATATCTATGAATGCAGTTTAAATTGTTTTTTTTTAATTCAAATAATGTCTTCTTTCGATAAAATGTTCCATCTACAATATTCAAGGTACTTTCTTTCCATGTGGCGTATCCGTGGGACGTCCTGTTTAACTTACGAATTTAGTGTTTTAATCGTTCAAAGGTTATGGTATAACTGAGGTACAGATTTTTCTAATCACGAATACGCCCTTGGGCCCAACTCCCATCTTTTAAAAACTATTAAGGAAAAGTAACGTTATTATTTGAAGCTTAAAATATTTTTACTGAGACTCGTACCGTTGCCGTCACAAAACAATAATGTTCAAATAGCGCTATCTCCTTCACACAAATGACCTGTTTCAATGCATGCATCCCACTCTCACGTTGAAGTTCTAGTGCAAGTTTACTATAATGATATGTGGTAGTTCGAATTAAAATCGTAAATTTAAGGTTAAGGTAAGACTCAGGACTAAGATGGGAGTTGCGCCCCTGTACCTACTTTGGTACCTACCCAAGCAATCATATTTTATTGTATTACTGTATGTACTGTAACAGCCGGATCGTTCACTGGTGAACACAGCCTCCCCTATTAAGGGGGGTATTTTCTATAATCCCCACGCTTGGCAGGCGTCTTGGGGATCGCAGTGTAAGTTGGCAGTTGTTTAGAAGGCGCTGCTGCCCACCTTCCAGTATTTTTTCCTTAGTCGCCTCTTACGACACCCACGGGGTGATATGCAATTCTAACCTGGTACCCCAAGGGAATGTATGTACCATTACCATAATATACACCCACACTAAGATGTAGTGTACAAACGAGGCCTACCCATACAAATACGTATAAATAACTTACTGTGGAGAGGCATGCCTTTTTTATAACTGATAGGCTAACGTTTGACCACTATCTCACCTGATGGTAAGTGATGATGTGGTCGAAGATGTTCTTCAGGCTAGCCTAGAATTACTGGCTCGCAAGAACAGCTGCCAGAACACACCGTTAGGTGCTTGACGACAGATTTTCTACTTAAGGGTGGTAGTTAGCTAGGCGGGAATTAGCAAAATGCCCTATCACCTTCGCGAGGGAATAGGTCTGTACACACATACAAACGTCTGGATTGCCTATATTCAAAGAGACTTCACTTCCAGCAGTAAAATATTGACTTTTATAAACATTGACGGACGGTTCTTTAATAAAACCTATATACCAACAGTTTTTCAACACAGACTTCGTAAACTAAAACTCACGTGACATAATGCGTCATACAGTCAGCAAACAGTATTAACATCTGGAACTCCGGCGCAGATGTCTTCGTGTTCACAGCCAGCAGATCGAGGAACGACTTCAAGCCGCAGTTTGGTCCCAGAGTACAGAGAAACAGCCATAGTGAGTGGAGAATTTCATCTTGATTGCACAATCCTGTAATTAAAATATTTGTACAGGCTTTGGCAACATTGACATTTTGAAGCGCTCGTAGCGAAGTTTGTTTAGCCATTCTGAATTGATCAGCAAAGTTAAGCAACGTCCGCCGCGGTCATGACTTGGATAGGTGACCGCTAGTGACATTACTACTGAGCGTTTCCGTGCTTCGGAGGGCACGTTAAGCCGTCGGTCCCGGTTGTTGTCTTCAGATGGCAGTCGTTATAGCATGGTGGTAGGGCATTCTTCGAATGCCCGCCTGGCTAGCTACCACCCTCAAGTAGAAAATCTGTCGCTAAGCACCTAACGGTGTGTTCCGGCAGCCGTCCTTGAGAGCCAGTAATTCTAGGTAGCCTGAACAACATCTTCGACCACATCATCACTTACCATCAGGTGAGATAGTGGTCAAAGGCATAAATCAGGCATAAAAAAAAACATCATCAGACCAGTATATCCGCGACAGCATTGAACTTGTCTTCTGTGTTTTTAGCACTTATGTCAGACTTCCAGAACAAGTTTATTTTTATAAGTCATAATTTCGTTTTTGATGTAGTCGATGGTAATCCGATAAGACCTACAATAAGCATTGCATCTCCAGGAAAGTTTCTACGCAAACAGCTAGGTGCTTGGCGATAGATTTTCGAATTGGTAGGTCTTACTAAAAAATGGTGAAAGGTTATGATTTTGCAAAAACCTGTCTGGGTATCCAACACCTTCAGTACTGTTGCAAAAAACCTAATCCTGTGTTATGGCAGCTGGTCCTTGAGAGTCAGTTTCCAGGCGTTTACAATCTTCAACCGCATCATCACTTACCATCAGGTAAGATTGTAATCTAAAGTTTGCCTATACAAAAAAAATAAATAAACACTAGGCATGATAAGGTATCAATCTACAATCATAATGAGTCATTTTGACAATTATTGATATATGATTCATAGGATAGGTTTTTGAGTCCCACATAGGCAACCATCTTGCTACTTTTTGTTACAAAACCTCAATAACTAACTTTTTTATATATGATTTCAAGCACCATCGCTTGCTAAGCGAACATCTACAAATTTGAAGAGCATATTTTCGTCTTGAGCGGGAATCGAACCGGCGTACCTAGACTTTATACAAGGGGTGCCTTTACTGCCCACCAAGTACTTAAAATAAAATAAAAATCTAATTTTCGCAATAATTTTTGTGTCATATGGCATTAAGAGGCCTTATTCCAGCAAAGCCATTTTACAGCCGTTTTCTCAAGGCTGTTGCAGCTAAAGTATAAAAGTTTTTGTTTTTTAAATGATGCAGGAAGAAAGTTTATTGTTTTTTTAATGGAGTGCATTAAACAAAACAATAAAAAAAACAACTGAAATCCGACAAAAAATTTTTTACCAACTCATGTTTTCATAAATTTCTTCATCAGTGTGACTTCAACAGTCTTTTTATCAAACAAAAATTATTCGTTTTACAGATTGAAAAATATCAGTAAACCAATCATATTACCACCAATGGAGTGCATTAATAACATTTTGATAAATATATGTTACAACTGAGTAAATAAGGGATTGAAAGGGCACTTTTGGCACAAAAATACCATTCAAATTTCTTGTTATTTCTACAAAATCTGGTATTTTATCAAATTAATAAATATGCAATTCATTAGTTGAAGTTTTTATTTAATAGATAATAATATTTTGTCGTTCACTTAGTGAAAAATGTATTTTATACAATTTTTTCAATATGACCTATAAATTACGGAACACAACGCCTTGCATCTCAGTTTGCGCCTAGCGCTCGCGGAGGGAGGACGTATCGCTGCTCGTCCCGCGCCCTACACGTGCCGCAACTACGGTGCGCAATGAAAATATAGCGTGACCGAGTTGTTTTGATCTATGCGTATGCGTTTATTATTGTAAAGGTATTTTTGTTGAGACCATGCCTTTTTCATTATTAACTAGGATTTATTATTTCCTGATCGGAATTGAATTTTTAACCGACTTCCAAAAAGGAGGAGGTTCTCAATTCGTCTGTATTTTTTATGTTTTTACCTCAGAACTTTTGAAAGGGTGAACCGATTTTGAGTATTATTTTTTGTTTTAAAGCTGATGCTTGTCGTTTGGTCCTATTTAAATTGCATCAAAATCAGTCAAGTCGTTTTTGCGTTACACTCCAATAACTGAAAAGTATTTACCTATCTTGATGATATAATCATTGACAATCGATGTCGTAACTAGCAAGGGTTACTAAAACTAGTGATCAATTTTTTAACCAAAAAATGGAACCGACAATTTGGTTTTTGCCATAGTAAAAAAAAAAATAACCATAAAATGGAACCGACTTCAACACCCAAAAGTGTGAAATAACTTGTCAAAGTCGGTACCATGCGCACAATATTGTGATCATAGGTACTTTTGAACTATCATGGTACCGACTTCAACATGTTATTTAACATTTTGGGTGTTGAAGTCAATTCCATTTTATGGTTACATTTTTTTTTACTATGGCAAAAACCAAATAGTCGGTTCCATTTTTTGGTTAAAGTTGTTTGCCTATATACAATGATGGTTAGAAGTACATAATCGAATATAGATACCTACACAGTAGTCCATTGAAATGTTACAATTTAAGACCGAATATTGCATTTTTTAGAGGGCGCAATATTACTTTTGAGACATATGTGGGTGGTCCATAGAAGCTTAACCTCAAGTTTGTAGGGTCGCCACCCTTGTCCTCCGGCGGCCATCTTGGAAAAAGGGGTGAAAACACTTATTTCGCGATATCTTGGAAACTATGCGTCTTACAAAAAATTCTACAGCATATAATTTGCAAATTATTTTGCCTACAAATATGATTATATAACTTTTTGCCCTAAATTAAAAATTTAAGAAGTTATAACCAAAAAGAGTGAGAAAATTTTCATATATATTTTTTTGCTCTATAACTTTCTTTTTCTCATTTTACAAAAAAGATACCTCAGACCAATCTTGTTGATTATCATTTGAGGAATTTTTTAATGATTTTTTTAATTTATTTCATTTAAAACACTTACAGCGCTACAAAGTTGACCAGGTTCATCAATGCTCATGGGAATCCGGTCAAAATGAAATGTTTAACTTATATTTTTCATATCCTTAAAAAAAAATCGTACAACTTCACTTATTCATACCTAACTGTTTTCCTTACCATAGAACTTACCGAAGGATAAGCAGGTAGAAAAGGGAAAAGGAGTTACCGTTTGGGGATAAAGGAACATCTGCCTGCTACGACTATTATTATTATACGCAGGCTTAGCTGTTTCTTCTACCTCAGTTTATTCCCTTAGTTGTGCTACATTTTTTGTAACGTGTAAACGTGTTGAAAATTGTGGATATTATTTTCAGTTTAATCAATTAAACTGCGGGTTTCGGAAAAAAAATCCTCAAAACATCATCTAGAATATTGTTCTGGGGTAATTTTTTTGTAAAATGTATAAAGGAAGTTATAGAGTAAAAAAATAAATTTTTGCTTATAACTTCTTTAATATTTAATTTAGGGCACAAAGTTATATACGTACCATATTTATAGGCAAAACAATTTGCTACAAATTATGTCCTAACGAATATTTTGTAAAACGCATAGTTTCTGAGATATCGCAAAATACGTGTTTTCACCCCTTTTTCCAAGATGGCGGCCGGGGGACAAGGGTGGCGACCCCACAAACTTGAGGTTAAGCTTCTTCTATAGACCCCCATACATGTCTCAAAAATAAAATTGCGTGCTCTAAAAAATGCAAAGCTCATGTAACTTTTCAATGGACTATAGTTATAGATAGGTGTGCTAATGTTAGTCAATGAGAGGTTTATTATTAGGTTCATTTAAGTCTACTTTGTATGTAAACTGTAAAGATGCGAAATGAATTTACAAAGTTACATAACATTCCACATTATTTATCAAAAATAAATAACACTTCAAAAAGGATCAAAATGTTTTATTCCATGCGACATCGTCTTTGACCGCTCGATCCTTGCTAACGGTGTGCTCGTGTGCGCCGCGCTACGATAAATGCCTAAATTTGAACGATAGCGCAAGGCGTAAAGACTCTTAAATAGAAATTGGATTTGATTTAACTGTCATCTGAAGATAGCTCATACATACATATCGTCACGCCTGTTTCCCGGAGGGGTAGGCGGGGACCACAGATTTCCATTTGCTCTCAACTCACCCGTTAAAATATCAAGTTTGACTTGAGTCATGGTCTGCAGCGCCGTGTGGTACATAGAGCATATCAGTGCTGCTTTCGTACACTCCTGGGACCCCAGTTTTCTGAAGTTCTTGCTGGCGTTAGACCTGGAACAAATAAACCCAGATAAAGTTTACAGAGTGATGATCCTTGGTGTGCCTCTCCATAAACTTTACTGTTCAATATAGTAGTCTTTCGTGGAGTGCCGAGACAGAATAGCACTCTCCATATCTTTCTGTGGGAGTCTTAAGAGGCGGCGAAGGGAAAATTGATAGAAGGTAAGCAGCAGCGCCTTCTTAAGAACTGCACCTAACAATGGGATCCCCTAGCGTGAAGGCTATGATCAATACAGAAGACGGTTACTGCCGGCATTATGGTAGTAAGTCAAGAAGGATCAAATTTGAATAATTGCAATTAAAGTTGAGAGATTTGTGAAGCGTGGTGTGCATTTAGAAAAGTAAGTGATGATGTGGTCAAAGGTATTGTTCAAACTAACCCACAATTACTGGCTTTCAAGGTTAGCTGCCGGAACACACCGTCAGGTGCTTGGCGACAGATTTTCTACTTGAGGGTGGTAGCTAGCTATCCAACTCATGACCGCCGTGGACGTTGCTTAACTTTGCTGATCGGTTAAGAACAGCGAAGCAAATTTCGCTACGAGCCCTTCAAAAAAATAAACTTATGACATTTATATGTTTATTTTTCATATTCAGATTAGGAGCTTTTTCTCCAACTATAATACTAAAACCAAAATATGTATAAAATGAAAATAAACTAAATTTACTATTGGAAAATAAAATTATCTTTGCCCGCATCATCAGGTGCGATTCAAAGGCTAGTAATTAGCAGACACTATTAGCAATTAATAGAAAAACACTACTTTTTTATACCCTGTACAAACCTATTGGTCCTAGCTTCAATGGCGCGGCGGATGATGGCGGCAGGGTTGTTGCTCTGCACGGGAGTGGAAGGCTGGGAGGGACCCGCATCCCCTTCCCGCACGCCACCGCACACCATCTCTAGGAGGGGAGAGGCCAGCAACTTCTTAAGTAGGTGAGCGCCCCACAGAAGAGACAGTTGGGTGCGGAGGTTATCTGAGGAAATTAATCACTATATTCTCTGTGAAGTGGTGCCGATTCTTGAGTGCATCGTCTTAAGGTAAACGCATGCCGTAATTTCCACGCTTAGCAGGCATAGTAGGGATCGCAGTACAATATGGCACGGGGTTGCAATTCTTGCCCAGCTACTTCGAGAAAGTAACCCAAAGAGAAGCCATTATAGTTGCTTTGTACGAAATAAATTCAGAAAATTTTTGTTTTACCCAAAACGCGTTCTAATTGGCTAAGTCACCACCACGTGGTTTATAGTGATGGGACGTAATCAATGTGCAAATTTAATCGATATCGATGATATCAATATTTTGATGAAATACAACATAAGCGACTCTTTTTTATCTTGAGCGTTGAGTGTGAATACTATGTTATTATGTGCTTGGCTATAGGAAGTAGGTAGACAGTAGAAACTACGAGGGTGAATCAAAAAATTCTTGGAATCAATATTAAAAAATGCAAAGATTTAAATAATAATATTTTATTTTTCTACATAATCTCCCTCCAATGCAATGCATTTAGAATAACGCGTTTCTAACTTCCTTATTCCTTGTGAAAAAAAAATATTTTCTTGACTCTCGAAAAAGTCCTCTACGGCAGCTATAACCGCGTCATTATCGTGAAATTTTGTTCCACGAATTTCCTCTTTTAATTTTGGAAACAAGTGAAAATCACTTGGGGCTAAGTCCGGAGAATATGGTGGGTGGTCAAGGAGATTGAAGCCAGCACAGCGGATTGCGTTGACCGCAACTTCCGATCGATGAGCAGGAGCGTTATCTTGAAGGAACAACACGCCCAACGACAGTTTTCCACGACGTTTTTCTTTAATCGCTTCACGCACTTTCGGGATTAAATTTGCGTAATAGGGTCCAGTAATCGTCTGGCCTTTTGGCATGTAATCAATAAAAAGGATTCCTTCACTATCCCAGAACACAGAGGCCATAACTTTGCCAGCGGTAGGAGCAACTCGAAATTTTTTAATGGATGGAGAGGATGGTCGTTTCCAAGACATGCTTTGTCTTTTAGTTTCAGGATCAAAATGGTGGACCCACGTTTCATCCATGGTGACAAGACGACGGCAAAAATTATCCGGATCACGCTGGAACATTTCGAGATTACGCTTGGAAATTTCCAAACGTCGCTTTTTGTTTTCGTCGGTTAACATTCGTGGCACCCATCTTGCAGACACTTTTTTGAACCCCAGTGAATCAATTAAAATGGATTGAACGCTACCAAAAGATATCTTTAGGATCTCAGCTATATGTTTTATAGTCATTCTTCTGTCTTCCAAAACCAGATTCTCAACCTTTTTGACATTTTCTTCTGTAACGGAGGTTGAAGGCCGCCCAGAACGCGGGTCATCTTTACAGCTTGATCTACCTCTTTTAAATTCAGCCACCCAGTACGCAACCGTAGAATAGGGTACAGCATCACCCCCTAATGTCTGCTGAATGTCCAAAAAAATTTCCTTCGTAGACATTTTTTTCAAACTGAGATATTTTATCACCGCACGTAACTCACTTTTATCCATAATTTTGACTTTTTAGCAACTCGTTGCACAAAAAAATTTATTACATGCGAACGAACTGACAAAAATAAGTGACAGTCTGCATAAATATAGTGTGATAGACACTCTTTAATTTGAATATCGAACTTGATCCAAAAAGGTTTCATATATATGCACTTCTAAGAACTTTTTGATTCACCCTCGTACTTTAAATGTGTAACATTATGTGTTCACATTGTAAGAATTTACCAAATGTACATATAGCATTTCCTATTGCTAGTTTATAACAACATCAAAATTAGTTTCTTATCACAAGCTAGGGTAGGAATTATTTGCAAATTCAATATAATACTATCAATTCATTATTGTACTTACATACTTTCAGAATTTTATGATTTGATATTTTTAGACTTAAAGTAATTATACTTTGTTAAATTCACATGAGCCATTCACCGCTTTTAAGATTGTTTTTATATAGATGCAAGAAATAAATGCAGAAGATTAAAACACCATAAAATATTATAAGTCAGAATGAGTGTTAACAAATATCGTTTAATAAGTTTTAATTTTAATATAGGGAAGAAATAAAGTAAGGACCCATCACTAAAATTAAGTGAATATGGTACAATGACTACCTAAATAACCTGTGACATCCAATATGATTTATAATAAAACTTATCATTCATAAAAAAAAAACATTACCATACTGTAAGCACATCACTAGGAAAATTAATATTTTTAATTTCGAATGAGTGCAATATCACACATTAGTTGCCAGATTAGCCGGACTGTCAATTCCATTCTCAGGGTTAGTTTCTCGATGTACAGCTATAACCATGTACAGCGCGATAAAACAATTTAAATTTATAACATAAAATTCTTATATTATTCTCAAATAAAAGTTCTTAAATTAAGAGAAAAGTTATTTTTTGACGATTTACTGTTCATCATTGCACATGCAAAACAAGATCAATTTGACTTTTAAACTTAGATATTTCCATAGACGTTTCCATAGATTCTGTTGGCTAAAGCAAGCTTACAGGTATAAAATTTGTCAACGGAAGTACGATTCTATATAGTACACGGGTAATACGGCGCCGGACCCACAGCCAACGGTCTAGAGTTTTGAGTTGAGAGTTCTGCATACTAACAGCGAGAGGACGAGTTCTAAGTTCAGCAATATTATGTACTAGTCACACATCTCACGTTCTCTTCTTACGTTTATTATAATAATTTTCCTTTAAAGCATAGAACATAAGTCATTCTCGCAATAAACGTGCGTTCACTTGGACTGCTACGGTATGACTGCAGTCAAAGATAATAAGCGCAAATAATTATTGTTGCGTGCTGTTACACCTAATATAATGCTGACCTAGGCCCGAATCGCTCACAAACCTATTTACGCGTTGTCAGCAGTATTTTTCTCTATATAAACGGTGGCTTCCAAAATTAAGAGCTCAGATTGATTGTGATAACTCCAGGAGTCACCAGATTCAGTACCAGTATACCCTTCAGGTGGAACCTCTGCCCAAATTAGTAGCAAAAGTTAGTTGCGGGATTTTGTAAGTCAACGTGTAAATTAATAATTTTATTTTTTCAAATAAAATAAATGTGTGTGTGTCCATAACTTGTTTTTTTTTAGGACAACTGAATAGGTCCACACAATAGTGCAAATGCATCCAGATCGCAGAACTTTAAGACCGGTCGCTGTGGCCTCGGTGCCTTATAGAAATCAGGAACCAAAACTATTTTTGTTCAAAATTAACCAATGTCAAGGTAAGACATCTCCTCACAGGACACAACTGGTTAACAGTTCTTTCCGCTTAAGGCGTTTGAGAGGCGATCATATTTTACATTTTAATGATTTAATGTAAGTACCGTTAGCATATACGTAAGACGTAGTTTACAAACGAGCCCTGCCCCATACAAATGCACCTGTTTTTACAGTAAAATTACGAGGTATTTTAATTAACTTATATATATAGTAGCTGTTTATATTTAAAATGTTGTTAAAACATTATTAAAACTGGTCCTTTTAACTAAGAAGTTTGTGCAAAAAAAAAGGGTTTGATAGTGTGACGAGCGTCCAGAGTATTGGTTATTTTTTGGTAATGCAACGACTTTTCTATAATTATCAATATCCAGGTAGCTCCTGGGTCAACCTATATCAGAAATCAGAAGCAACAAAAGAATAACATAATAGTGCAATTACCCATGGCAGGAGGCAGATACTGGTCGAAGTTCTGGGAGAACCAACCCAGGATGGGATGCCAGTTGCTGAGATTACTCTTCTTGCAAACTACATACTGCTGGCACGAGTCTAGGAACCGGGTCACCACCAACTACAGAGAAATATTCTGGTAATTAATAGGGTCGGCCTGTCATAAACAGCTGTAACTTCTTTATAAGAATGAGAAGCCTAACCAGCATAAGTAAGATTTGGTTGTAATTATATAATTTTCAAATAAGGACGAAGCATTAATGCAGTCATTATCTTTCTACCTGCTGCTAATCCACTAGAGATGTGCAATCCACGGATATAGTAAAATTAATAGAATAGGAAAAATCCAATAATAGAATATAGTAAAATGAAAGGAATAGGAAAATCACCGAAAGAAAATAGTAAAATTACTAGAATAGGATAGAAAAATTAAGTGATCCTATTAGTGGTTTTTTCCTCGCACACCGCTTATCGCTTATCTTATTCACACATCTCTGGTGGATATGCCACCTTACCCCACTCATATTGGATTGGTACAATATGTCTTCTATTACAACATAAATATACATTTAAAATATATCTTTCCATTAACAACACATAGGAGACCAATACAAGTGCATTAGGAGAGCAACACAAGTAAATAATTATAAAAAGGTTTGGCGTTGGTTTTATGGCCGACCAATTGCCTGACGCCATTACAAAATTTCAAATTTTACGAGAAAAAATTATGGTCATGTGTGGGATTCGAACCCGCGTCCATCCACCCAACTTTAATTCTTGCTCTCGTTCTTCACTGACTCTCTTGCCTGACGCCAACTTGGGAATGTACTCATTGGCAATTTACCCGACACCTCTCGGGTAATTAGGGCGTTAACATACTAACGTATGATAAGGAGTTCTGATATTTGCCCAACGTGCAGCAACGCCACATTCACATGGACGTGAGTGATGGCATACCTCTCGATCTGCGCATTTTCACCCGTCATCACTTTTCACAACAACCTTCAGATGGATTTAGAATAGTCCTTATTATATTCTTAATCAGAAATAAAAATCTGATACGCTAGCCTTGGATCACTATGTCTTCTTCTTCTTTAGATGGCTTTTAAACGCTGCTTGGCGTTTTTCTACCAGTGTCAGAGTGTGGCCAATTTACGGTTTAAATGAAGAATGCCCGGTATTAATAAAGGTTAGTTATAATAAAGAAAAAATATAGGTTTAGAAGTATTTAAAAACTAATAAATACATCTATAATCAATATTATTAGACTTAATAAAATTACATAAAATAAATATAAAAGGTGTAAAGACATAATACGTCATACAGAGAATAAGACAACTTAGGGCAGCAGAAGAAAATATGATCTAAGGTTCCATCTTCAAGGCCACATTCACAAAGAGAATGGTGCCTGGCCCTAATTTTGGCAAGGAAAACTGGGGAGCAAACATGTCCCAGGCGTGATCTGATTATTGTAGAGGTCACCATTTTATTAGACTTTTTATATTTAAAAAACCATGACTTGGTAGGTATATCTGGCTGAATGTCCCCATAATGTCTACCTTTAATCATTCTAGTCCTATTCCAAATTACAGACCATTTTTCTCGAAGATTTCTTTCCGCTAAAGTACATAGGTCTCTGGAAAATCCTTTTGAATACGTGTCTAGGCCTATTTCAACGGCTTGCTTAGCATAATAATCTACATTTTCATTACCCTCAATACCACAGTGACCTGGAATCAAGGATAGGGCCACCTGAATTCCAGAAGAGTGGCATCTGTAAAGGATTTCTCTAATTTTTGTATAGTGTGTAAGAGGTCTTTAGACCGAAATGGAATTTTATTCATAAATGAAAATATTATTGATTTATTTAATTTATGGGATTCTACATATTTAACGGCTTCTAATAAGGCAACTGATTCACCAGAATATACAGATGAATAAGGAGGACATTTATAACTCAGAACTATCCTAAATGTATATGTATAATATATATATTATTACATAATAATATATATATATTATTACATATACATTCCTCGAAGATTTTTTTTCAAGCTAACCCTGGTTTACGGGCTCTCAAGCACAGATGCCGTAACACACCGTAAGGTAATTGGCGAATTGGCGACACATTTCTTGCTTAACGGTAGAAGCTAGCCAGGCGCTCATTTGCAAATGCACTATCAACTTATATTCTTAAGCCGGGAACTATACTGTGCGTAATTTAAGTATTTAAATAACGATTATTTATTATAATTTTAATCATCTTTTATAATATTAAAATGTATATTTATATTTTGTAATCCAGAAATAGTTAATATGTAGTTCTTACCACAAATAAAGGATAGTATGTATCCGCTTTGGCGTACTCTCGCTCCAAGTGGGCCAGCTGTATTATATTCGCAAGCAGACAAAGCGCATAGTTCCCCTCTAAGGTATTGAACACAATGCGCATGTTTTGATCCATACTCAGAAACTCCACACACTTGTCAAACATTGAGTACGAACGAAAAACTGTGATTGACTGGAAAAGAAAAAACCATAAGATACCTAACGGATAAACTTGGTTTAAGTATGTGTTAAAGGAAAAGCAAAAAAAAATTACATTATATTTGAGATAATCTACACCTACCTAATACCTTGGTGTGGAAATTAGTTTTTTGGCCAATTAGGTTTACCTACTCATCCCACTTGAACTACCACTCGTCGTCTGAAAAGTCGACCCAACAAGTGGTTGAGTCAACTTTGCCGACTAGCACGCTAAAACTATTCAATGCACCGAAAAAGGTTTGTTTTTAAATTATAGGAAAGTTTCTCTAATTTTGTTTATTTCAAACTAGCTTTCCGGGCGTATGTCGGTTATCGCGCAAATACATTAACCTCTTTTTGCGCAGTTGGATAAAAACAATCCTATGTTTTTTCCCGGGTTTCAAACTATTTCCATACCAAATGTCATTCAAATCGGTTCAGTAGTTTTGGCGTGAAAGCGTAACAGACAGACAGACAGAGTTACTTTCGCATTTATAATATTAGTACTGATACTGTTAACTTTCATCATAAAATTAGTAGAAAAAGAGATATTGTCAAAAAACTGTTTTTAGGTGTCTATTATCACATGGCGGCGCGAGCGACAAATATATTAGGTGACAAAGTAGAAATTCGAAAAGAGCATATCGAAATCCACCAAAAGTATAATATGTATAATCAACAATTTTCAAAAATCGTGCACAACTTTCCAGTTTATTATTTAAGCACCGAATGAATGATATAATAACAGTGTCGATATAATACATCTATCACTATACAACGTCAAATCAAAAAACATGCACATACTGTAAAGGCTTGGGTTCTTATCTTCAATAAATAGTGTTGAACACAGCCTTCCCCATATAGGGTTTTTTTATGTTAACGCTCTTAATGAGCATCTTCTCGAGCTTTATGAACAAGCTCTAGGCCCACCTGATGATCAGCGGACTAACCTCTGCCTATAAAAGATTCGTCACAAGTCACGAATTGCACTGCGCCCGTCACCTTGATACATAATTGTTAAGTCTCATGTGCCTGTAATTTCACTGGCTCTCAATGACTGCTGCCGGAACACACTGTTAGGCACTTGGCGACAGATTTTCTACTTGAGGGTGGTGGCTAGCCAGGCGAGCAATCGCAAAATGCTCTTCCACTATGCGGTGAAGCTCAAGCCGGCGGTGGGGATCGAACCAGGGGCCTGCGCCATAATCCCCACGCTTGGCAGGCGTCTTGAGATCGCAATTTAAGATATCAATATATCAGTCCCTCAGAAGGCGCTGCTGCCCACCTTCCGGTATTTCACCTTTAGTAGCCTCTTATGACACCCGCAGGTAAAAGAAGGGGGGGGGGGGGGATTTAACCCCACAGGGATAAATACCTTACTGTATAATAATGTGCTCTGAAGCCCAATCATAATATTAGGATTCTTTGATCCAATTACTAATTGATATTCCCAACATTGATTTTCAATTTTGTCAGGTTGTATGCTAACTGTTACCTCTGGTGATATCTGTTGCATGTGGAACACAAGCGTCGGTACAGACAGTATCTGTATGATGTACATAGTGAGCAACTTCTCCGAGAATTGTGCTGATACCAGCGGCCGGAGCGAGAGAGTCACTATGGCAGTCAGAGATATATTTTTTAGGAAGACTTTCTCACGGCATAGGCCTCGAAGCAGAAGTGACTGAAAAACACATTACTTTTAGTTACTAAAAAGTAGTTAGTTTTCTAATAAAGCTGCAGTAGTATAGTCAGTTTTAATTTAATGAAATTGCAAGTTTTCTTTTTGTGTCTTGAGTCCTAGAGATGATTAGGGAAGTTTTTTAAATGCTAAAAGTGAACGTTAATATAACTCAATGACATTACAAAACTATAGACATTGGGTTATTGCAAGAAAACGTCTTAATTCAAAGAGCATGAAAACGAATGAGGATGTCAATAATGTCCTCGTTACATAATCCAACGTGATGACTATCCGCAATGGCATACTGCATTGTCAAAACTTATAAAAATTACTTAACTAAAATGAAAAAGATAATAGTGTGTCATATCTTCAGAAAGTGGACAATTGAAAGCAAAATCAGAGTATATTTCCTTCAAAATATGATTGAATTAAAAATATATAACATTATATGACCATATGAAACATGAAACACGCTACAACTGCCAGGTGAAAGATCATACTGCTAATTTATTTCAAGGAAAACTTCTTAATTTATTGCAAGCAAAATTAAGTCATAGTATAATGACAACACGATTCAAATCACGATTAGGAAACATTTACATTGCTTCTTGGGAAAATATTGGTAATATCAGCTACCATAGAAAAGGGTAAATTGAATAATGATAATGCAAGCTTAATTTTCAGCAGCTTTGATCAGGCAGTTTTGACATAAGATCCATAATATATTGAGAATGAAGGAACCAAATTTGCCAATAACAGGACTTACCATTAAAATCAAAAAAATATTCTATTTTGTAAGCCTTAGTTTTATATATATGTATAAATACAAATAATGTGTTTCTATGCACATATATCTATGTTTGCTTATGATAACTTAAGAAACTTTTTATTGCTGCTTTGGTAGGTGACCTGTCTTCTATAGTTTAGTAATTTTATTGATCCAACTGGACTTCCCTTGTAATTTATTTTTAATTAAACTTATTTAAATGTTATACAAATCTAGTTTGTAGTTAAAAGCGCCGTGAATTGCCGTTAAAACAGTCAAGAAAATCATTTATGTCAGTACAACATTCAACCTCCAGCTTAACAGGCCAAACTATTATTAAGGCCTAGTTTCACCATACTCTGTTATTTTTTTGACGCCTCGTTAATCCTTTTAACGGACTGTTAACTGAACCGAGTGTCCCACCAACTGTTAATGGATGATTAATTCAGTTAACTTCATAGAACGTAGACTGATTTAACAGCTCTGTTATTTTTAAAGACCCATTAGCTAATGCCTGATTTAGCGTAAACAAACATGGTATGGTGAAATTAGGCCTAACCAACCTACAATATGAATAAACAGCTACATCTAGCCAGACTTCAATTGTTTCAATTACCTTAAGAGTTAAATAGTATCCTTTATGGAAAAGTGAACCCATGATATTAGCACACAGCTGTGTCATGCCACCTCTGAGTTTTTCAAAGTTCTTCAGCCTTGTGATAGCCCAAGTGTTAGTGGCGGTGAACTCTACTAGAGTGTGAAGATGGATGAGAATACTCTGCATGTCAAGAGGAGACTCTGGTTTTAGTTCCTCTAAATATAGACAGCATTTGTAAAGAAGATCCTTAATGTGGGCTATCCAGCGGAGACTGTAACAAAATATACATGATATGATTGAAAAATTCTTGATCTTACCCCTGAATAAGGGTAGTTGTTGATAGTGCTATGGCATGATGGTCAATCAATCTTTAGTATGTAGATAGAACATTTAGTTCTTGCAAGGCGTCATACTTTAGCCTTAAAGACTGTAGCAGTATTTACAGAGGCAGAGGTTAACACTTAATACCAGGTGGGCCTCATGTGTGTTCCATTCCAGCACAATCACATAAGAATAGAATAGAATATCGTTTTTATTTGCTTAAAATGTACAAAGGATGGAACAATGATTTTGCAAAGTGTGCCTGGTACATTTTGCCAAACTATGGCATGCAAACATTAATTTAAATTAATTTACAACAATATAAACAATAGCGAGTATCACAATTTTACATATGAATTATTTATCTTCAATTTCATCATTAAAACATTTCCCACATACATATTATGTCATTTAATTAAATCGTTTAATTAATAAAATAAATTTGTGTGAAGCCACTTTCACAATTCTCATTTATACGACCTTAGATCTAATTTTCCGAATTGATTGGGTATGGCATTATACACTTATATGCACATGTTATGGCATTGTCTATGATACAACGCTGTTTTAGTTAGTGTATCAATGACCAGTCTGTCTCGAATCTAGTATTTGTGGGGTACAATTCAAATGCCCTCGTAAAGTACTGCTGACTTGTTTTGGCAAATATTGTCAGTTCATATACATACACGGTAAAGGCAATATGTGAAGTTTCTTAAAAAGAGGTTTACATGATTTATTAGGTGGCTTACCACATAATGCACATACACATTTTTTTTGAACCACAAACACCACATTAACCTCTGTCGAGTTACCCCATAACAATAAACCATATTTAAGAGCAGACGAAACATTTTTTTTTTTTTATGCATGATAGGTTAGCCTTTGACCACTATCTCACCTGATGTTAAGTGATGATGTGGTCGAAGATGTTGTACAGGCTAACCTAGAATTACTGGCTCTCAAGGACAGCTGCCGGAACACACCGTTAGGTGCTTGGCGACAGATTTTCAACTTGAGGGTGGTAGCTAGCCAGGCGGGCATTTGCAAAGTGCCCTACCACCATGCTATAACGACTGCCATCCTAAGACAACAACCGGGACCGACGGCTTAACGTGCCCTCCGAAGCACGGAAGCGCTCAGTAGTAATGTCACCAGCGGTCACCCATCCAACTCCTGACCGCGGCGGACGTTGCTTAACTTTGCTGATCGATTCAGAATGGCTAAGCAAACTTCGCTACGAGCGCTTCAAAAGTATTGACAAGAAAGTATTTCATAGCCATGATATGCAGCAAGTATTGACGATAGAGCAGATGTATGTCTTAATCTCGTCAATACAAAAACGTAACGATTTATTTCATTACATAGATAACAAACGTGAGCTTTCCAGTTAAGATGTCTATAAATATTCCTAAAACTTTGGTTTCTAGTGCTTCTTTAATTTTTATATTATTATAGGAGATATTTAGATCTAGAAGCTCATTGCCATAATTTTGAAATTGTACATAATTAGTTTTTTCAGCATTAATATTTAAAGCCACCAGCTAGTCACATCATTAATAGTATTATTTATATCATTTTCATAATTATTAATGTCATCACAATAAGAAATTAAAATAGAAATGTCATCTGCAAATAAGGTAATTTTTTTTTCATAATGTCAGGTAAATCATTTATATATAGTAGAAAAAGCAATGGGCTTAGGATGCTACCCTGAGGTACTCCACTTTTGCATTTATTCTAGAGTCAGATTTATATTTTGTTACCTCAAATTTTTTGTTTAGGACTGCTATTTCAATGAATTGTTTTTGATCACATAGGTATGAAGCCAACCAATTTAAGGCTACATAAAAAATACATGATATTTTTTTTATTCAAATACAAAAATGTAAAACTCATCATGTGTGGCAGCATGCTAGATTCATCCATACCTAATTTTTTTATAGATAGTCAAATAAATTTAGTAAACATTTACATTGCTTCTTGGGAAAATAATTGTAATATCACCTACCAAAGAAAAGGGTAAATTGAATAATGATAATGCAAGCTTAATTTTCAGCAGGCTTAATCAGGTAGTTTTGACATAAGATCCATAATATATTGTGGAAATTAATTTGAGAATGAAGGAATCAAATTTGTCAATAACAGGACTTATCATTGAAAACAAAAAAATATTCTATTTTGTAAGCCTATGAGATATAGCTCCTAGCAATGATTTAATTTTGCTTCAATTTATGTATGAGTGCATTTTATATCTGTCTCATAGTTTCCAGTTCTTATGATAAGGATAAAATAATAATTACAGAATGCAATATCCTGTACATGGCTCTCTATCTTATGGGTTGAAAAAGTAACACTAATTATATTTCTACATTAAATTTGGTTAAGAATAATGCCTATTTTATTCTCTGATAACATATTGTAACATGTTGTAAATTTCTTCACAATGTATTTAAATTAATGTCATTGTTGGTAGAACCAATAAAAAAAGGTAAAATAATATTACAAATACAAAATACATAATTTTGAAATAGTTGATTTCCAGCATTTCTACACCATGATAAGAAGAGCAGGACTGGATAGATATATCCAAAGGCTCAGTGTAAATATCTTAAAAAGTTAATTCTGCATATCTACACTAATGTCTAAAGAGGAAAGATTTGTATTTCAGTTTGTAATGTAGAAGCTTATAAACTACTGGACTGATTTGAAAATTTTTTCACTGTTAGAATCCTCCACTATCCCTGATAAACATAGGCAGTAAAATATTTTCAGAAACTTTTTTTTTAAATATTTGCCTAATACCCCTGTGAAGACAGGGCAGGCCACTATTATAGAAATGAAATAAAATTTTACCCTGGATTAATTATTAGGAATCCACACAAACTGACAGTTTTGTCATTCTTAATAAATCTTATTTAAATTCATATTGCTGATAGTGATTGGTCCGCAATCTCAACAATTGGTAAGAGGTGAGGTGGTTGATGATCTTTACAGGCTTGAACTGGAATTACTGGCTTTAAAGGACAGCTACCAGAACAAACCATTAGATGCTTAGTGATAAAAAATTTCCTTAAGGGTGGTAGGTAGCTATGCGGGCATTTGCAAAATGCCCAAGCATCTAATCCAAAGTACTATTCAACGCAGACTCCTTAGATTCATTTTAACTATTTTTTTATTTGATGAAAGAAATAAATAAAATATGGCTCCATATCAGCATGATCAATATATTTCTTTAACTACCTAATTCTATAAATATATTAAAAAAGGGAAAGGAATAAATGTCAACTTACCTATATTCTTTATTCAGGAACACTCCAACATAAGATAGCTTTACAGACTCACAATGCAGACTTTGTACTATGTATTTGCATAGTTTCTCAAATCTCTTCCTGTCCCTTCCTTGTTTGAACACAAGGAAGAATCGACATGTAGCTTTGTACACCTCCAAGGCTGGTACAAGCTCCATAGGCTGCGATGGCTCATCTTGGGATGTATGAGTACTTGGCTCTGGCACAAGATCATCAAATTCTTTTCTAGAAATTGAATAAGTGCAACAAGTTAATTCACACTGACACAATTGAACGCGAAACAGCTTCTCATTTTTTTCTTATTATAAGGGTAAGTACCTGTAGTCTGGTTTTCGTACCAACATCACCAATTATTTGAACAGTATAACTATGGTAAGAATTAAGCGTTACAATGGAGGTAGTAGATAAAGTATTAAAAAAGCCACTTACAAAATACGAGTCAAGAATTTCTGCCGAGCGACAAATCCCCGAACAACTGCCTGAATTGTAACTGCAGATATTTCTCGTTTTTTCTCTAGTGCGCGCTCTTCTCGAGCTGCTTTTGTCTGCTCTAGGAAAGTATCCTTACTAGATTTAGCGAACATTTTAATACCGTCTCACGCCACAAGAAATAACGCTTTGTTTTCCTTTTGCTCACGACCTGCGAGGCAAGAAGACATAAGTCCCGGACTTAGGGGACTATGCTGCCTCTAAGTTCTATCAACTGCAGCACATTGTTAATGATTCGAAACACTGACCACTTCAACTGGTTAGAAATTACATTAAGAGAAATCGCGATATAAATATATTATGTATTTTTATAGAAAGGAAACCATTTCTAGTAAAAATCCAATCAAATCAACCAACAATTTGTCATTTTTGACATTTTAATAAATTCGACAGTTAACTTGACAATTGACGCTAGGGGTCCGATCCGAAACGCGCCAATAGTACTAACGGTGTGCTAACAGTATTTAATAATTAGATAGTACCAGTACATCATTTATTTTATTTTATTTTATGATGAAAAATAATATATTACTGAAGTTTTCATTCCAAAAAAGATACATACATAAC
The DNA here is from genome assembly GCA_963854805.1 of Plagodis dolabraria. Lineage (NCBI taxonomy): Eukaryota > Metazoa > Arthropoda > Insecta > Lepidoptera > Geometridae > Plagodis > Plagodis dolabraria. Next base: position 27,248,392 of record OY978448.1, on the reverse strand, counting down.
TACATAATATGGAGGTCGGTTATGTGAAAGCGCAGTCGGATAATTGTTTTCCGAAATAGATTCTTCTATGAATTCTATGATAGCATAGATAAGGGGTCCGTGGACAAATGGCAAAATTAACCATATTAACGAGACACCACTGTATGTCTGTCTGTTCGTTCGTGGGTATTTAATGGGTTGCTAGCTCGTAAACGGAATTAACCACAAACCTCAAATATAGGTATTTGGTGCATAACGTGGATCCGAAGATGAACATCGGGCTATAAATTGAATGAAATTATTTTTCCAGGGGCTCCAATCCACTAGTTTTTCTATAATATTTATTGATAATAGTAATTTGAGTACTCTGACAAAAAAGAAGAATACTCAATTTATTATTATCAAAAGAAATAGAAGAAAAGACGGAGGCTCTTACACATCAAACTGAAGCCACACTTCTATACATGTGTGCGCTAGAAGTATTGCCATATGAAAGCAAAAATAACTAAATTGTAGGATTTATAGGAGAAAAAATTTTGAAGATATAAATATACAGCAAAATCTGTTCGAAAGAATACTTCGCAATAACATAATATTATGTATATTGTGCAATATTATTATAATATTGCAAAAAGACTTACAACTTAGGAGTTACTGTCATTTTTATCGAAATCGGTTCAGTAGTATTCAAGATATAAACATTTTTAATTTAGAAATTTGAGCGGTTCTATGACTTTATACAAACTACTAGGCGGATTTGAGCGAAATTCGGTAGGTTTATCACTTATACTATGTAATTAAAGGATATGTCACACTTAATACTGCAATTAATTGATGTTACACTTACAATAGTAGTGAAGTGTGTTTGAAAATTAAATGAATTGTGAAGATATGTGAATAATTTTTTAATTGCAAAACATATCTAGTAAGTACTATTAAAATGCAGGAATATTTAAGTAATTTAAAACAAAACCTAAAATGGGAGAAATAACCTCAACAAAGAGTTAATTTACGTACCTACTTAGGTAGACGTCCAGTTCTGATTCATTTCGTATTATTTCTCCCTTTTTGAGTAATAAGAATATTTTAAAGTAGGTTTAATTTTCATAAATTACTTTTATTACAATATCTATTTGAGGAAAAGGTGAATGACCTTCGAATTTCTAAGGGTTCATAGTTTAATCTGGAACCCTAAAAGTTAATTCATTTTAAAAATCTATTTATTTGAATCAAAGTATTACAGAATGTTCCGAACAGTATCCCTATACAGTAATAGTATCCTTCCTTATGTTTGCTGAAACCTAAAATCATGAAATGGACAAGGTGAATACATACTTCAATTGTATGATTTTATTAAAAAAAAATGAAATGCAAAAAACAACAGTAAAAAATTACATGAACCGAGCGATTAAAAACTGCACACTTTTGGAAACAACCTAAAATGTATGTCTGGCAACACTTTACGATCGCACTGTTTACATTTTGGTTCGAACTTCGAAGTTATAACCTAAATTGCGTAGTATAATATTCAAGAAAGTACATTAAATTCAATACTTACGTGTGAAAAGTAATTCCAGATAACTTTTTCTTCACTGAATATGTTCTGTTTTTGCAGTGTTTTCATACGCAAGTGGGAATTTTTAGTTTATTTATTCCGTTGTGTGACGTGTGTAATTTGCGACGGTCTATCGTGAATGAGGACAAAATTGGCCGAATTTGGATACGTTTGTGTGAGTAAGTTGTGTCTTACATAAAATTGTCCGAATTTGATGCTTCATTTTTGATTTTCATTGACTCCCTCTTCTTATTCATTTCTAGGAATCGATGACTTATACAATATGTGTTCAACATTCTACCTCTTATTTGTAAAATGAGGATAGTGAAAAATTTTAGGATTTAAATAATTACTTAAATGGTAAGTGATAACATGAGTAGAGGATACATATTATACAATATTAATTTAGGAGTTATAACAATTTGTTAAATCGAAGTAAAATTTTAGTTTTTTTTACAAGTAAGTACCCTTTATTTAGGTAAATTGCCGCCAATATAGTCTACTTCTTTTAGCTTTTACATAAAGACAAAACAAAAACGTAGTTACATGTACCTACAAACATCTTGCCCTAGAGAGAAAAGCATTTACTTTGCGTTTTCCCACCCTTACGCATAGAGGACAGAGGAGTTTTGACCGTGGTTTTGTTCTCTCTCTGTATCTTTACATCTTTTTCTATATAATATATAGAGTTATGAATTATGAAGTCTAATGTTGTATAGCTAATGGTACGGAACCCTTCTTGCGCGAGTCCGACTCGCACTTGTTTTACCGTTTCTTGCTCGATACAAATCCCGGTGACAGGTAGACGCTTTAACAATTCAAAGATTTTTTTTTATTAATTTTGGGCTTTAAAATTGTGTTTAAATATGGGGCTCCCATACAATAAAATAGGTTTTCGCCGTTTATTTGCTAAAAATAATAATAATGCAAACAGGTAGAAACTTGAAATATTAACCGAATATTTAGTTGTATATTTACTTTAAAAATAAACAATTAAGTAAATCAATATAAATTAAATAGTTTAGAAAGATTAGGTTACCGATAATGGTACGGAACACTTCATGCGCGAGTCCCACTAGCACTTGGCCGGTTTTTATTTAGATTATTAGGTATACAAAATCTCTGTATATTGGTCATTTTGGTCAAGTAAATCAATATAAATTAAATAGTTTAGAAAGATTAGGTTACCGATAATGGTACGGAACCCTTCATACGCGAGTCCCACTAGCACTTGTACGGTTTTTATTTAGATTATTAGGTATACAAAATCTCTGTATATAAGTCATTTTTGATTGGACTTTGATTGGACAAAAACACAGTAATTATTGTTTTTTTTTGTAGCTAGAAATCCGAAATAGTTGAATGATCCTCATTACAAACAATAATAAAAAGTAATTCACATAATACCTAGACAGTTTATTTTTCAAAGTTTCTTGTGCTCTGTCATAAAATAACTATTAGATACACACAAGTGGCTTGATTGGTATGAATAGGTATCGTGCAAACACTAAAGTAGGTAGGTACCTACCTACAACAACAAAAATAGTTTTTTTTTATAATATTACCTAATTATTTATTGAGCCAAAACTTATTAAGCTATTACAATATATTGTCTTTACAATTTTAAATGTCATGCGAAGGTTTGATTTATAATACACAAGTATTGTACATAAGAACCTATGTTGCCTGAGCTAGTAATTTGAACTGTGTTACAGGCGACAAAGCCAGTAGCCAGTTTTTGGTAGTAAACTAGTATTTTACTGTTAATTGTCTTATTTATGGTTTTAGGAGGTAATATCTAGGTAAACGTTAATAATGATTAACATGCATATGCTTGTAGTTTATGTTAAAAACAGTTGAAGGATTGTATTGGATACAGTAGGTGATGATTAGTCAATTTAAGAGGAATAAGCTTTGAAAAAGGAAAAATGACCTAGTATAAGCCAGACACGCGCCAATAATGCAGAGCTGAATTAAATAAAACAGATTTAAATTTAGTAATAATATAAGTCTGAATTGTCATTTGTATCTTTTATATATTGATCCCTTATTATAAGTTAGTTTTAGGAGATATAAATCAGATACTTATCTAATTTACCCATGCGCATCGTAGATTTATAAAAATAGAATTTCATTCATAAACGCACGATATCGACTCCGGTGAATACATAGCGCGTAATTTTGTAACTCGAAAATAGGATCGATCCTTCGAAGTTATCACAGTTTTTTACCGTGCAATTACGGCCAAGTTGAAAAGTTCATCCATATTCCATGAAATCTCTAATTTTACTCATATATAGGTACTTATATATAGATACCACATACACTCTTTTCACGGACACTGCCCATATATACACCGATTGTGTCACTCACAATTCGTCATTAGTGCAATTATTTTCCAGGTTTAAGGATTGCATAACTGGTCATAATTTTTGCAGCAAATTCCACGTCATATTGAAGCTAATGAAATCCAAGTAGTATCAACATAGGGAACACATTCTAGAAGAAACATACAGATTGAAGCAGTGATGGCTCAGTGGCATTGGCCATTTTTGGCATGGACTGCCGTGCAGCAGGTCTACGGGAATACCTAATATAATACCTTGAAGTACGACTTGAAAGTCGCAGTAATAAAATTGTATGCTACTTCACACTTTATGAACTTGCCGTATATAATAGACCCCTGCGCGGCTGTCCGAAGTCATTTTTACCTAACTGAACAGACGTTAATTGCTATGAAAATCATAATCATAATATATCATTTTGTCACAATATTGTCAGTGTACAGTGAACTTAGATCAGAGAGCCTCTTCCTGGATGTCGGACGTAAAAGTATTAATTAGGAACTGGAGTAGGAAAGAAATAAGAGCCGATCTACAGCTGGCGGTTGGTAGGCCTACTGGGGAACCGAACTGCCCTAGTTTGCTACCCTGCGTAGACTGCTCAATACTTATTTAAATATTATAAATAAAATAAAACCGGCAAAAAACACTCACGTTGGGGATCGAATACGTCGACCCGGGTTTCGAGCATATCAGATACTCATCATCAGGGCGAGTGCACAGCTGCGTCTGCGAGCTCCCGACGGGCACTGCAGTGCCCGAAACCCGGGTCGACGTATTCGATCCCCAACGTGAGTGTTTTTTGCCGGTTTTATTTTATTTATAATATTTAAATATGTGTGAAACTCACGAGAATTTCATTTCAAAAATGCTCAATACTTAATCTTCACATACTTATTTCCCCGTCTCCTTTCTTTTTAATAGATATTCGGAAAATTCGCACGAAGCCCTCATAATGCGTACGGCTGAAGTATGGACTGCCGTAAAGTCATTTTCCGATAGACCTACTTAATATTGGAGTTTTTTTATGTACAGAGTAAAAAGTTATCTTCTAGGCAATCATGTACAATCGTCGACCGCGTCATCACTTTCCATCAGGAGAGCGTTGTCATATGCGTGCTAAGCAAACAAAAAAAGATTTTATTTAGGCAAATCTTTTATTTATTTTTAACAATACATTTCTAACAATTTGAAATAGGGTACGTATCTGCAAAACGTGTAGTTCCCCGCCGCCGTAAGGTGCCGCGTTAGAATTGCATTGCACCTAACAGTGTGTGCCGGCAAGTGAAGCGCTCGTAGCGAAGTTTGCTTAGTCATTCTGAACCGGTCAGCAAAGTTAAGCAACGTCCGCCACGGTCATGAATTGGATGGGTGAGCGCTGGTGACATTACTACTGAGCGCTTCTGTGCTTCGGAGGGCAAAAAAAAAAAAATTATGAAATTACAAGCACATAAGTCTTAACAACTAAGTTAGATGTCTCAGGGTGATAGACGCAATGCAGTTCATCACTTGTGACGAAATGCTACTGTTATAGGCAGATGTTACCGCTTAACACCAGGTGGGCATCGTGCTTGTTCTATCACAATAACATAAGTCATGACAAGTATAAATAAATTTAAAAAGTAGAAAACTCAACTGCAAATTATTTATTTTTGTTAAACATTTTATCGTTCCATTGAAATTAATATAGGTAACACAGTCAAGTAAACCTCCGCGCAATGGCCTTTGGCCAAAGGTACCTATTATACTGGCCGCATTGCCTTGCAAGTTATATATTTATGGAATCTTTTTTTAATGCCCTTAACTTTAAAATAGCTCTTGGTGGGTTTGGACGAAAAACATATTTTTTAACGCCCAATATGGCGTCTAAAATCCGCGACTTAATTTTTTTATGTACCTACCTAGTGTCACATGCGTTATCAAGACAAATCTATCGATATCTAATACATTATAATCGCTTTAGCCGTTTAGAAGTTATGGTGGAATAAAGAAACTCACAAACATACATACCTACACGAACCCTGAAAACATAACTCTCTTTTTTTGGGCAGTCGTGTATAAATGCTCTTCATTTTGGCGGTCAGAGGCAGTGGCACCCAATATGAACAACAATATATACCAAGCTTCCTTTATGCCTGATGATCGCACCGTGGGAATCGATTTACGCAATCAACACATTCCAAGCGTCCCGATGAAATTTAAGTAATTAAGTACAAAACTTTTTAAAATACTTGTCATTATAACAAGCAATCAGCAGGGTGACGAGTCGTTACCTTCCGGTGATTAGAAGCTACACAGATTAGAAATAGTCAGTACAGAGATGAGTAACCGCATGCCAAATAATGATTGCATAGATTAAACTTTAACAAAAGGCTAAATGGTAACAATTAGGTAATCTCTATGGTGATAATAAAACAATGCGTTTCCATGCGATGATAAGTGACAGCTCATACTTGCATAACTTTTGATGACTAGAACAAGCTACTACAAACCACGTAAAAAACCATCATATCAATAGTAAGTTACTACTCGTGGTAAAAAAATATACGAGAAAAAATACTTTAGAAAAAAACAAATAAAAGTGTCTTCGACAAATGAAAAGTATGAAACGAAATTTGGTTTTATTTACTTGCATGACACATTGACCTATATATACTAAACGCGACATCTCAAACGAGGATAGTCGACCAGTGCAAGTATGCTGGCCGGCATACTCTCCCCCACACGCAGTTGGGCACTCGTAGAGATTACACGCGCTTTACGTTCAAAAATTGTTTACATTGTGCATTTAATATAGACCAATGTGGTCCTTTACAACATGTTATTGATATGAATATTTTCGAAGATATTACAGATTAGATATTAGATATTTAGTATCAGCATTCCACCCGTGCGATGCTAGGGCGGGTCACAAGTAACAGTTTAAATTCTAAGTATGAATTCTATACAAAGATAGTGTGACATATTCCTATCTTCCCATATCCCATTTATTTGGAAGAATATCGACAGGATGTGAAACAATGAAAAAGATTCTTTAGCCGATATCTGTCCGGTCGTACAAGGAGTACCTACTTTAAAGGGTAGCTCCTTGAAAGTACCTACTCGTAGTTCCGGACAAGCTAAGAGTTGCCAAATAAGTATTTTTAACTCAATATACTGAAAAAAGTAGCTATTCTATCAATATTGATATGTACCTATACCTATGAGTAATTCATCACGATTAATTTAATTACAATTGAACTGAATTTGATTACATCTGGCTGCATTACTATTACAAAATATGTTATATGACGTCTATTATGTCCTATCATATAGTGGTAAAACAAATAATTTATATTCGATTCCTACACCAAAAAGTAGAAAATTTAAATCATAAAAACAGTCTTGTTAACTTTTTTTAAATCTCGTAGTTCTTGTGTTTATTAATGTTTTGTGTGATGCACAAAACAACCATACGCAAAATAAATAAATAAAAATCCTAATGTTTAAGTCATATAGAATTTTTTTTTTGTATTGCCGGTGGTCTTCTTAGATATAGATTACTGTAACGGGGTTAGTGCTAAGTTGAATTTGCACATTTTTACTTCAAAATAGTTATAAACGTATTTGAACCTAACAATTATTCAATATAGTATTATTTGCGGTTCAAACATTTTTTTAAAAATTATTCACACGTAGCGATGGTATTTAAAATTTAACTAAATTTATGTTATTTATGTTTTCGAATGTATGATACTATTATATTACATTAAATATGATCGTTTAAGGAATAACAACTATATGTATTAAGAGTAAACATAAATTTGTATTCAATAAAGTTGAGTCACTAAGAACTGTTTAGACTAGTTTAATAATTTTATGACTAAATGAAAGCGGGCAACGTGGATAGGGATACTACAATCCGTCTTTCCCAACGCGCCATTAATTTGAAATAGTGGTGTACCTAACCGGTACACCCTGAAATTCAGTAAAAACCTGCAAATGGTGTTAAAAACATGAAAATTGGAACGATTGATCTTTAGGCCATATACGAATCGAATTGACCCGTAGCACAAAAAAAAAACAAAATAGAAAGGAGTGTCTAAAATTTAACTTTTTAAACATGTTTCAACTAATTGTGATTTTATGACATTTTGTAATATAAAAAAAATAAAAAAAAATACTTAATGTAAATATTTTCTAAATTACTTTCTTGTGGTTTGATATGAGGATATTACATTTCATTGTAGGTATATTTTACAAACAATGATTCAACCGTAATATCTGGGGGAGCCCAAACTTGTTATGCTTTAAAAATGATTTTTATATTAATTTAAAACAAGTGACTGAAATAAAATGATGGGATTTATTATTAGAATTGATTTAGTAAGTAAGCCCTTCCATTCAATACCACACACGAAATGTTTCAGAACAAAAAAAATAATTTCCCATTCAAAAAAACATGACGTCGTAACTCCTCTCCTTTTTTGTTTTTGTTTTCGTGCTACGGGTCAAATTGATTCGTATGGCTTAAAGATAAACCGTTCTGATTTTCAAGCTTTTAACACTATTTGCAGCTTTTTTTTGGCGTACCGCTAGCACTAAAAGAAATAAAGAAGTCGACTGTTCTTACAATGTTAACAAAAAGTGACTGATAAATACAAGCAATCATGCAATTTGATAAATATAATCAATTAAAAAATAAAGTTTCCTCTACAAAAACAACAATTATGTATATAATTAGGGCAAAACATCACAGTAATATGAAAAAAATTGTGTAGCTTAAACTACAAGATATTACTAGGTATATTCGTATTTATTAGACGTTAGACGAGTTTGGTTTAATGACAGATAAAACCTATTTCTTGTATGAGGATTCCCTTTTATTTTGAACTTTGTGTTATTATTAACTTTTTCAAAATCTGCTTTACCAACACAAATCTATTCAGAGAAAAATTTCAATCGGTCAGTAATGAAGGTTCCAAATATACGTACAGGTTCTTTATAGGTCAGACAAAAGGATAGATAATCGTATGGATGAACAGCGAAGGTATGAAAAAATGGTGCTGTATATATATAATAAACCCAGCCTTGTATAATATATATATATATATATATATAGGTATGCTGTGTTCAAGGATCACCAAGTCTTATAAATGCTAAATAAAGATCTTCGTACATCACACGCTAAAGCTTTGATTCTACTGCTTTTTTTACCGGCGGTATGCCTTTATTAAACAAAATACTATGAACTATATACAACACTACAGCTACTACAATAAAAGCATTTAGACACCTATAAGTCATAGCAGACTCATAGGCAGTCCAAATGTTCCAGCCCACTCCCAGTTGGCAGCGTGCCCAGCATGCTGGCAGCATTGCCCCGTTGAATTGCAATGCTTATTCGTTGAGCCAAATATGTGCCAGTATTTTGATCACGCGTCGCATCGACCATTCTACTGCTTGGAAATGTAGTCTAGTAGAGAAGTGCTCTTTATATTGTATGCTTTATGAAAATACTTAAGGACGAGAGAGGTAGAAGAGGATATATTCCTAAATTCACTAATAACATATATATGGCTCATCACAATGGTATGGAAATCTTTTCGTGTTGGTACGTATAAAAGATATCACTATATTTATAAGATGTTCTATTGAATTTAACAATAGGCTTTCATCGATATATGCGCCTACGCATGAATCCGAAATTCGAATGTCAATCGTCGATAACATTCGTGGTCGATTACCTGCCAGACGTGTGTGGGCGGGCGGAAAGCTCGGGGAAAGCGTGCCGCTGCTTCAAGACAAGCCTGCGAAGGCTTCGCTGCGAGCTTCCATTGGCGGTTCACCGTCCAATAGTAGCAAAGAGGCGTGTAAATGCGCACGCGCCGCCCGCGAACTCAAATCGATTCAGTGTTAACGCATCTGTCGCGCGGTTACCACGCACCAGCCATTCATTCTTTCGTTTGCTTTCAATTATGAACTTTTTTGAACTCGTATGAAGTGTTTAGCTATTTTGAACTTTGTGTAGTAGTTTTAAGTGTTACCAAAACTGGGATAATTACGATGTTATTGTGAAGTGACGCTAACGGATACTGGTATCTCAATTGTTTGTTAGTGTTAGTTGTTGGAACATAATGATGATGGATCAGGCTCACTTCGGGGAGTATTTGCTGAGGCAGCAAATGCTGCATGCGGCATCACTTAGTGGACTACGTGAGTTTATTACTAATTACACATTACCTAATACTATCATTAAGTATTTTCTTAAATATCTTGGAGAAGTTTAAGTTTGCGTTGCACCAAATTTACAATCGTTAAATCAGCGAAAAATTATCGAAATTCGACCTAGCTCTGGCGGCGTAATTGACTTGACAAACGATTTGACGTCAAGCAAAGAAGGTGTAGCCAAGCCTAAATCTTCACAAAACTTTAAAACATGATGAGCAAGTAGGTAAAGTAGATAATGATAGAAATTAAAAAATATATTGTAACTATTTATTGTTCTTATTATATCAAGATTTACACTATCTACGTTTTTTCCGTTGTGGTGCTGAGGTTATACAGGCCTAATTGCCTTTTACATACATATACACACGTTTTATAAAATAAAAACTAGAGAGAAAATAGTAAACACCTAATATTACCAAAGTATATCAATAATATACTAATAATAGCACCAAAGTGTATTAATGATTAATATTAGAAAGGTAGATCTAGTGACGCGTTGATGTCTTTTCTAAGAAAGCAACACACGCACCCTATACTTATCAAATAAAGTGCGCGTATTTCTCTCCTAAAAAAGACTTCAACGCGCTGGTCTGATATAGGTAAGTATCGTATACGTTATACATATATATAATATAATGTAAACTTATAAGAACTACTATTATAAAGCTAAGTAATTGTAGGTAGGTACTTACCGTACTTACTAGCTATGTTAAATTAAAACTCCTGTTTCAATTTTATTATAGGTTTATATTTAAGTAGTTAAAGACACATGAAAATTAAAATGGTCGAGGTATTGAATCCCACTCGTAGTATTTTTTTTTTATAATTTCGTATATTTTAAATTTCACTTTATAGCAATATTATTATAAGTTAATTATTATAATCCACCACCATATTAACTGGAATGCCCACTGTTGAACAAGGTCTCCCTCTTTGGGAGATTTGCCATAAGCCCCACGCTTGGCAGGCGTCTAGGGGATTGAATTAGGAGTTGTCAGTTCTTCAGAAGCGGCTTCCCACTTTCCGGTATTTTCCTTTAATCGCCTATTACAACACCCACGGGAAGAAATAGGGGATGACATTCTAACCCGGAACCCCACGAGGCAATTAATATAATAACTACGAATATACATATTTATTCGTAGTGTACCTAATCACGATCAATTATCGTAATTTCAATTTGTTTAAGTGAGCAAAGTTATTTCCATTAATGCGGTAGTCAAAGTTACTCACAAAACATACCTATCTAATATAGTAGCTGTGAGGATTAGGTAATCTTGAAACCTAATAGGCATATTGTATAGAAATTTAGATAAAAATAGAAATGTTGGGCAATATAAACGTTACTGCGCACTACAACATTCTTATAAGTTTTGTGGCGTTTAATATTATCAAAGGTGATACACCCTTTATGTTTTTACTTTTTACTGAATTATTACCTTCTTTTTTTTCCTTACACTGGAACGCAATTATTTCTGCAAACATTTATTTTCACGCGTCTGAAAACGTTTTATCAACAGTTAACAGAATAGAACAGTGATACAAAATAATCTACTTACATTCTTCTACAAATTACAAAAGATTTCAAACCATGGGTAACTGCATAGATGCATACCTACTAGTTATAAAAAAAGACTAAAATCTGAATTTTTATTATTTTTTACGTTATCATAAAGCGTAGCAGCTTATATAACATCACTTTATAATAATAGTAACGCAAGGGCTTATTCAAACCTTGTCTTACCACCTCGACAAATTAATGGGTAGAGCTTTGTAAAATATAAAAAACAATTCTTAGTGTATGTTTCTAAAGGTACCTACTTACTAACTACAGGCCAACCGCCGCCGCCGAGAGAATGTTCGTATTGTCGAATAGGATTTTAAATAAAGTAAAATATACATAAAATATTTTTCACCATCGACAAGACTTGTCTATAGATAAGTAAATAATTAACTCATCCAGGATTAGATATTTTGTGCAGTTAATTGACTATAACTTTAAAACTACTCAACATATTTTTATTAAATTTATATGGGGCTAACTTGTAAATATACTCTCCCAGTCCCAACCAAAAAGAATAATCAAAATCAGTTCATAATTGGCGGAGTAACTGCTTAACAAGCATACAAAATAACATATAGTGGAATTGAAAATCGCCTCCTTTTTGGAAGTCAGTAATATACCACATAGCATTTGTAGAAGTAGGTTATTTTTTAAACCAAATTATTTATATAATAAATATATATATACTTAGGTATATGAATAACTACAATCTATATTATACCTAGTGGTATTAGCTATTAGCCCGTGGGGTGCCGTACTAGAATCGTACCCCCAACTCTACCCGTGGGTGTCGTAACAGGCGACTACGGGTAACACACCAGAAGGTGGGCAGGAGCTCTTTCTGAGGAACTAATTTCTCACACTGCTATTCCTAAGCCGCCTGCCAAGCAAGGGGATTATGGCAAACCCTGCCCTTATTGGGGGAGGCTGTTTTCAGCAGTGGACTATTCGGCTGATACAGTACAAAAATTTTAATTAACATTTTAAGTACCTATATAAGAGTTCATACAGACATAGTTCTTGTGAAATTTGGAACCAATACTATTAATGAGCAATGCAATTTTAATATTTTTTCCGAAATTTTTAATATCAAAATCATTGTAGAGGTATGTAACATATTGAATTCCTCGTAAGTCGTACCTTTAATTATCAAATTTCCTATAACTACTTTTAAATGATCAGCTGCGTATAAGTTAATTGGGCGCTTACCACGTAATCGCTAATTTCACTACTTACTTTAATGCATTCTAATACATTTGTTGATGTATTTAAGTTGAATTATTTTGCAAATGTACGAATTTTAAATACCTATTTCTTTTATTTTTCTCCTAATAGTTTAGAATTTAATGTAATCCATTGCTATTAATTAGAGAGAATTTTATATAACACCCTTTTGCATCATGCGCGTTGTAAGACTTATGTACCTACATATACATATATATATATATATATATATTTTCTCATAGTAGGGTTATGTTATGGTAGAACCAGGAACGGAACTCTTAGGGAACACTTGCGTGATTGTCTGTCCTGTCACAGCCTATTTCCTGCCAATGGGTTGAGCGGACAAACAGATGAAATTTACTTAATAGGTACTCGTAGTTAAGTTATGACCATATCACGGACGTATAGTGAAAATAAAATATGTAGCTAATTAGTATAATCTTGAGCCAAATTATGGACTAAAATATTGTCAAGCTCATTATCTGATATCAAATAAAAACGCTTGTTTTGAGGAGTAGAAATACATTATTTGCATAATTAATATATCGACTTAGCATCATTTGACTATTGAGGCTAACAATTTTTCGAAATATTACTTACTATGGCTTTTGAAAAAGTTTAATACATTACAATTATTGTGTCATTTTTTTTTATGTTACAGAATGTAGAGCTTTTGTTTAAGTTTCCAGAAAACTTATACTGAATAAATAAATTGTTACAATTCATTGATCATAGTTTTAAGCACTTGGGCTTGTTTACATATGGTTTTACAAATTCCGAAGCATAATAAATTTCATTAAACAATATTTTCGGAAAATGCCCATTTGTATTGTTTTGTTACTAAGAAAACTTGATACAGATAAATGACTATGCAAGTGCTCTAGGGAAAGGTATTAAGTTCTTAAAAAGCCTGACCAATAAATTCTTAAAACTTGATTGACCACAAAAGGCGTTATCTCCTCGTTTGATTAACCCTTGATGTTTGACCGCAATCGCAATTTGCCGGCGTCTTTGATCAAACATACCCGCAATATGCGTCGTTGAATGCTACATCGTAAAATACAGATATAAAAGTCGGAGATTTGCAGACGGCAACTCATTTGCATGCACTCGAAAGGCGAGAAATTCAACTAACGAGCCTTAATTTATCCTGAGTTACAGTTATTTTGTTGAATTTAACTGTTATGGATTAAATTTTGGTGACAGTGAATAAGAGCGTATTAGGTACATGTTTATTATAACCGTTATGATTTAATTTTCGCAATAATCTAACTTTTGTCTCACATATTCAAAATGTCTCTCTATTAACAACAAAACTTGTGATAATTAATGGACTCTGGCGTTAATTTTCAGAAATTCATATATAATAATAACAAATATTTAAGGAAAACATTAAATTAATATTTAAATAAAACCGTTTAAAATTTTTTTTCAATATATCTAGTGACATTTACGCCCAATTTTCCTGTTAAGCCGAGGTGACGTCACAAACGCCATGATTTTTCCCCGGAGTACGGAAACGGTGAATTACTATACCCGAGCAAGACTGCGGTGTACATCCCCATCGTTAGTTTTCACGGCAATCATAAATAATTGTGCCGAACATGTGTGAGAAAATTTGTCCCAAAGTCAATTTTTTAAAGGAGGCTTTTAATGTTTATTTTTAGGGTTCCGTACTTCAAAAGGATAAAAAAACAAAACCCTTATAGAATCACTTTGGTTCCGTCTGTCTGTCTGTCAAGACGCTTTTTCTCAGGAACGCGTGGAGGTATCAAGCTGAAATTCATTCAAATACTCACGTCTACTATCCCTTGGAGCTGTGAAAAAATCAAACTTTTAAGCCAACGCAATCACAGAATATACAGTTTATGCCGCAAGTTTTCGACACTCGCAAGAAAATCAAAACCTACAAGGTATTTCCCGTGAACTCAGATTCTTGAAATTTGGTACGAAGCAATGTGTTATAGCATAGACATGGGACATATAATACCTAATACTGCACAGATAAAGAAAAAATTGCGAAATGCAAAAATATTTAGTTACATTATATAATCAAAATATTTTTAATAATTTTAAAATGTTATGGACTTCATTTCACAATAAAAATACCAAATAAGTGTTACTTATATACCTACAGGTTTGTACGGAACCCTCAGTGCGCGAGTCCGACTCGCACATGGCCGTTTTTATTTATAAACTCGTTACCTTAAAATTGTTAACTCAATAGACGAGTAGTATATTAGACATATTGCTGATAATACATTTGAATCTTCATCAATCCACCTACTGATTGTTTTATGACATAGGAAAAAAATATTTTTACAACCCCCATAGAGGTCTCGAAAGGGATTGACATAGCCTATCCACTGCTTTAAGGAAGAGAGAACATTTTCATTAAAAGGTTAATTAGATAATGAATAGATTCAGGCTTTTTATTAAAGTATTCATTTGATGTTTTTTAAAATATTTGTTATTATCAGGTTAATTAGACTTAGGGCCTGTTTCAGAATGTTCGAGTAAGTTCCGGTTATACTGCCCAGAACATATTTAATAAATAAAACACTATCTTTGCGTTTCACAGTCATCGATTTAGCCTATCCATCAGTTAAAGCTTAAAACGCTCTGCATGTTAACTGTTTATCATTCAGTTATTTTACTCGTATGTGTTGGTTAGTAACCCAAAACTTTATAAGGACATTCTGAAACGGACCCTTATTTATATACTTAGGTACCTAAATATAAAGTTGGAATGATATCTGTTAAAATCCCATTCAGGTCTATTAAATTACCCATACCTACACATACTTATATACAAATGGGTATTCGCGGTTTTGTTATTTAATCACTAATCAGTGTGGACGATATCATCCATTTATGAATAAAATTCTATTGTTTTCGTTATCTCGGTTGCTAAAAGAGTAAGGTATTCCCCATAATGTAAAGGAATAAAGCATAATAATCATACCATAAAAAAGTAGAATATGTTTTTTTTGTGGACTAGACATGGAAAGGCATTTTGCGAATGCGCCCCTGGCTAGCTATACCTATTACAAAATCTGTCACCAAGCACCTAACGGCAGCTAACTTTTAGAGTTTAATTCTTGAGACCCAGTAAGTCTGACGTAACTAAGGTAACTTATTTTTACACCTACGACCATATAATTACTGTTCATAAGGTGAGATTGTGGTCAAGGGTTAACCTCTCACCATAATCAAAGAAAACATTTCTCAGGCAATTATTAGTACAATTTGGTCATATCAAGCCATATAATAAATATTAATCTATGCGCAAAAGATCATTAATGCCTCAGACGCATTTAATGAAACTGTCATATTTTGGGGTCTGCGGGAATAGTTGAGAAGAAACAAATTTACATTCAAACAAATTTTGAATAAAATGGACAGGAACTACCAATCACAGTCAATTTATAAAAGGACAAATTTGTAGACAGGAAATCTACCACTTTAAGCGGGTATCAAATTGGCGTCTTTATTCAACTTAATAAGACGCACTACGTTTTTTTAAACTTTCGTGAACTAAACTCATATAGCACAACGTAAGTTGAACTATAGATGTCGCTCCATCCCAATACGATGGTTAAAGAAGGATAGGAAAAAATTGAGTTATGACTCATTGTCCATAGGATTACAGCATACCCCGGCTAAAGGGGTGGATGGACGTGGGTTCGAATCCAGCACATAACTTAAAAAAATGTTCCTATCGTAAATTTGTATTTTTGTAAACTTATGTCTCTAAATTTGTGTCTACTCGTGACCACGGTTAATGCTACTTGATCGAGGCGACGAGTATAGTAAAAATATTATTATTACACATTTATACTTGTATATGCTGTGAACCAAAGAAATTAAAAAAGTTTTTGTTAATTTCAGAACACCGTATAGGAGCGGATGCTGAACCTCCAGCATGTGATGCGAGACTTCTCAATGCAGACCTGTGGCAGCGCTTCCATGACATAGGCACGGAGATGATCATCACCAAAGGCGGAAGGTAACTCTCTAACCATTTCATCATCATATTATCTATTCGGTGCTGAAGTTTTTCTTTTCAGTAGCTACTTCCACGGTTTTCAGACCAAGGTTTAATTTTTTTTATCAGATTACTTTAAGGTGAACGCTGAATGACATCGATAACAGGAAATTCAGTTTTATATTAAGTACTAGCTTTTAAAAACATTTACCTCTTCTTGCGCAGTTGGATAAAAACTATACAATGTCCTTCCCCGGGTCTCAAACTATTTCCATACCAAATGTCAATCAAATCAGTCCAGTAGTGTTGGCGTGAAAGCGAGCCAATAGACAGACAGACAGAGTTACTTTCGCATTTATTTTGAAGTTAGTCGTCTAAATATTGTACTTGATCATGTAACACGCAAGATTTGGACAAGTTTTTATTGAATCGAAAAAAATATATATAAATTGTTAGGGGTGAACGGGTATCTCTTGACAGCCATTCTAGGTTAGCAACAACATCTTCGACTACATCATCACTTATCGTCAGGTGAGATAGTGGTCGCCTGTCAGCAATAAAAAATTTCATAAAAACTAAAAATTTTAATACTTTTGACGGTTTTACGGGTAGTTTAATGACTTTAAAGATAATACAAACAATATTATTTTAATCTCACGAACATCATGATCATGTACTTAGAATGGTTACCAAACTTAGTTGCTAAGTTGTGCTAAGCGCGATAAAATTGTTTAAATTTTGAATCTGTGGCAAGTGGAATTCCACTCCTAACGATGTCATGTTAGTGGGGTGTTGCTGCGCTTTGGCACAAAATAGGCTCTTTACCGTTGAATAGCGTCATTATTAGCCAACAATTATTAGTAGCCAAAACCCCACATAATATGTGGCTAGGATAAATAGAAGATGAGAGAGGACCCATCGATGACGATCTCAAATCGTATACTAAGTTACTTTATGATCAAATCAACAGGGCTCTCTGGTGGTTTCGAGGGCCTGACTATTGCAAGCTTTTCCCCAAAACACGAAACCCAGTGCACGAAACCAAACTTGCTTTCCGTACAAATGTTTGTTTATGGTCGAAACATAAACTCCTTTTCGTGTTTTCCTTGGCTTGTAGTAAACATTTTCTCTCTACGGTACTGGCATATTAGCTAATGAAAAGTACAGTATTTATTGTCACTGACCAAGTAAGTGGCAATGGGTGGGCCACATTGCTCGACGAACTGATAACCGATGGTGAACAAAAGTTCTCGAGTGGTTACCACATTACACAGGAAGACGTAGAGTTGGTAGGCCCCCCACTAGGTGAACTGACGACATCGTGAAGTCGCAGGTAGCCAATGGTTACAAGCGGCTAATAGCCGTTCTTTGTGGCGTTCTATGGGGGAGGTATTTGTTCAGCAGTAGACGTCTTCCGGCGCATGATGATGATGAGCAAGTAATACTACGTTTAGTAATTTTTCTTTTCATATACTCCAATTAGTTGTGAGCGTCGTTATGTTTATTAATTGTATTTCAATTTCAAACCATTATCATCATGTTCATTTACAAGGCAACTTATTCTGATAAACAAAATTTTGACGCTCTATCTAGGAGAATGATTGCACTGGCTGCTGAATGCATATCATGTCCTTTAGTAATAGAAATGCTAATCGAATGAAAAATTTAATAAATTAATTCATGCTGTAAATAACTGGATGTCCACGACACAAGGAATCCCAGTGTAGAGAACAGAATTCAAATATCTAATAATTTAATATCACTTGTATATAGTTAAATTAGTTTTAAGATTGTGAGCCAATTTGCTTCCTGAATTAAATTTATAATAAAATATAATATATTATATATTAAATATAAAAGTAGTTTTACGAGATAGCAATTGGGTCAGCGTCGTATACATCAAGTAGGTAAGTATAAACTATCAACGTTTGGGGCCGATAATTAATGCCCTTAAAATATTAGTAGAGTTTTATTATATTGCGAATAGACTAACCCTTTCACCACTACCTAACTTGTTTTGTTAGTGAATGATGATGTATCTAGTCAAAACTGGTTGTCTAAGCCTTTATACTATAGTACTTACCATATTATATACTTTATAGTATATAATATGGTGTTAAATATAAAATCAAAATCAACAAATAAAAAAACAACTATTGTTTTCTGTGAGTGGTTATCGCGATGCAGAATCCTTATGGAGTAAAGAAGAACCGCACATGTTCAGATTTTTAAAAAATTTACTATCCTTAGTCTTTTCATTTAATGTGTTATTGTAGGTATTTATGTCAAGTTTACTTATAAATTGTTACTGTCACTATACATCAATGTAATACTCATACTAACATATTTTTAATCTACTTATAATTACGTAGGTTAGAATAATTGGAGATAACTATAAACAGGAGGCTAATTACTATTTTTATGTTTAGTAAACTTATGTCATGGGAAATTTTTAATATAGGAAAAAATATATTATAAAGTACATCTGCTTCTACCTATCGTGCAGCTCGTATGAACATTTTTCATAGAAATCATTCAGCTTGCTTCGAATCCACTTGCGCCTTTAAGAGCTTACTTTGAAACAACGTTAACATATTTGAGTGCCGTGAAAAAGTGTTATTTTCCCAGTACATACCTAATAATTGCCTTCAAGGAAGAGCATCGCTAATCATCGCCACAAGTATTAAAAGTTGCAGCTGTCGAATCCAAGAATCGAATTTACCAAAAAAACATTACTTCCCATAAATTACAAAATAAAACAAAAACTTAACGAAAACCCATTAGGGCTGCTGAATCTGACGCGAGGCTTGTTAACGGATAATTTGGGCTCGGCCGGACCTCCGTCATAGACAAAACAAACAGCTGCCTTTATAGCAATTTGTGCATTTCTCTAAATGGCCGAGCACAAATTACAGCTTATTATAAGCTTGTTTGCTTTACGAGCGTACCCCTTCAATTATTTTTTTTCGTGATCGGTAATGTGGGTCGAGCAGTGAAGAAATTATACAGTCGTCGCTATCTCGGCGCCTCCGCCCTTCCTCCGGCGACCACCGCGCGAGTGACCCTCTTCCTCTGTCATTACATACTCCATCTCGTTATTGGTAGATGGCAGCCTCGGGGCCATCCGCGTTGCCCAACTTACCTCGATCTGTGGCTCGATTCTCGTCTGTTGCATCCTACCACAACGCCATCAACGGCCCGCTCTCTCGCCTCTCTTGAACATTCGATGTATGCCTACTTAGATATACAAAGTGAGATCGTGCATCGGTTGTAATCATTACTGATCTTATCTGATGGCATACTTCTGTGTATCATTGTCATCTGAGATTCCACCGTCGAATTAGGAACAAGTGGGATGCTTTCAGTGTGCCGGTGTCCGATCAATGTAATGAACGTCACGTCCGTACAAATTCAGACCGAATTAAAATGAAAATATTCTGTAATTAATGGCTTGTAATTAGCGTTTGGCTTCGGAGGCCATATTGAGTTCTGGTCAGCGGCGTTATTGAAACGATGGACAAAAAGCGCGATGGTTTTCCGAAACGAATAGCTGTCGTGCGCACAGGCTGTATCGGCGCGTTTGCGCCTGCGACGCGGTTTTTGTACGCGCGGTTTTGTAATTAGGCTGGCTCATCCATGCTCCTGTCATCTCTTACACGTTTTTTTCGGTCTGCAGGCCCTCCGAGGCAGACCACCGCGTGGCCGTCGCTCGGCTAACATTCCGATAAATTTACCGCTTTATCCGACGTTTGGTGAATCTCGTTAGCTTAGTCGCGTCCGTCTAGAGGTCACTCTTGTTTGTTTTGTATTAACGATGCCGCGCGAGCGGCCGGGGGCTCGCTGGCGCCGTGCCCGTCCTGGCGCCATACGAATCGAAATGGGTCAAAAATATTTGATGCATTTCTCGTATTGAGCCCTAGCTGTGCGTGCGCCGGATAATTGAGTTATTCTATACGAGCCGATCGCCGCCATACTTACCTAGAGCCTGCAACAGCTCAAGTTTGTGAGTGTAACTGAATGCTTTTAGTCGCTGTTTAAATATTGTTAAAAGCGGTTCTTGTATAATGCTTTATCCAGTGGTTAAGGGGCTGGGTTTGGAGAGAATTGTTTGGGCAAACAGTGGATTTGGGCGGTTCGTTTGAGGGCAAGCAGGGGAGAGCGGAGTTAACACCTGCGGCGGCCATGCTCTCGCGCTATGTGTTACACAGCCGAGTTGAAGCTATAGTCTTATCATTTTCCACCTGTTTGAATTAATGTTAATTTTTCGTTATGTAACAAAGACAGATGTAATTTATTTGGTAAAACCAAATAATAAATTCTTGCTTCTTTGCAATAGCAGGCTAGAATATTGATAATATGATTTAAATAATTGGCGTATTTGCTGAAATTTTTGGAATTCAACCCTGCAACGGGAGGTTCCCTGAGAAACCACCGGCCGACTCAAGGAACTATTCAATATCACATATTATGTACCTAGAAGATGAAGAATTGATGTTGTTGTACGACAGGTAAAGCAGAAACCGGATTAGTTTTCGAGAATTTGTTGCACATATTTTATTTAAACATAAAATTTACATTCACATAATGAAGATAAAATTTAGATAATGAATAGGCAGATAATTACAGGTAGGTAATGGATACTTTAGTGCATAGTTTACTAATCTGTGATAATGAGCTAATGAGTAGGTATCATTGCTCTCAATAGTCAGGGAAGCAATGAAACAACAAGGTATAAGAGCGAAATACGGCAATAGTTTTAAATTTGGAAATATGAAGAATGTGTGTCGATAGAGGTTAAATATGAAATGAGGTGATAATGTGGTCAAAGAGGATGACTCTGTCACACTCTTAGCCATGCCCCTACCCATGCCGAAGGAGTAAATTTTTACTTCATTCTAAACTATCACAAACTACCAGTAACTAGCTTTTTAGTAAGTCAAAATGGAAAGATATATTTTATCTTTTTTAAAAACATATTTTACCATTTCTAAAACTCAATGGCGTGGGTAGACTTGGGTACTTATTGTAAGTATACATAGGTACTTATCTTACGTACCCGTCTAGTTCACAAATACGAAATAGCAACGTTAACCAATTTTCCTATATTTTAAAGTTTGAAATATTATGTACAACAATAGGCACAAGACTGCACGATAACTGACCAATAAACATAAACTGACAAATTCTAATGAGAGATGGGATAACTGATGAGTTCGGGGAACTAGCGAATTAGGGATTCTGACGAGTTAGAGACTTAGGAAACTTGACAACGTAACAAAATTGACCAAGGATCACTCGACTCTATTAAGTATGTTTTCCTAGGTCCATGGTGGATACCACGGAGTTTTTGAGTTAACTAGGTATAGCGAGCTTATTTTTTGCAAAAAGCTTTACTTAGGTGTGTTCTTAATAAAAATATTTTAGCATACTTTGACCTTTGGCATGCCTGGTGAATGAAAAATGAAAATTACAACGTGCGCTCGGCGGGATCTAACAAACCCCAATTTCAAGTTTATAGGAGAAAATTATTCAAAACTTTTTTCTCCAACATTCCATTGAAAAACAACAAAAAACATTTAGAAATAGAGAACAAAAACAGTTTTAGTAATTAAGTAGATTTATTAAATTTTACAAGGTAAGTATATACTTTGAGAATTTCAATATTGAACTTTGTTTGTACAACTTTCTGCATCTCGCTGTGAATAAAGGACTGAACTCACAAAGAAGCCAGTTCCACATTGCAATACATTTTTTTCACGGCAAGTTCATAAATAAAAGCTACCAAGAGTGACAGGTAATCTAACTTTTTATTTAAATAGATATGATACAGATTTTCTACCAATTCTAGGGGGGTAGGGGGGCACCAGACCAAGGCATGCCAAGGATTAAAAACAGTTATAGGTAGGTACATATATCTAGATATCCCTTATATAAAACTTAAGTAGGTACTTATGTGAACCTACTTTTACTAGACTGTAACAAAAAATTGAAAATAAAAGATGTCCCAGGTTTGATTTAACACAGTATTAATGGTATAATCCTGTAAAAACAAAATATTCTACCTACCTACCTAATTATATTTGGATTAAACATTACAATTTAATAAAAAAAACTGCGTAGCACGCTTTTAACTGTGACAAACTAGCTGTTATCTAAGATTATATTTCAACTCTCTGGCTGTTATGGTTTAAAAAATTAATTCTCTAACTTCTAGCAAAACATAAACAACCATAATATATTGACCGAACCACAGAAACGTTACATGTCACATCTGCCCCAGTTCATGTTCAGAGATAATACTTAACCCTCAATAATCGCCGTACAAACAAACATCGGTAGGAATGAGTATGTTATTTATTTTTTTCCAAACTAAAATATGACAAATGGGCGAGGAGCGCCGACGGCCGGAGCCGGCCGGCGCGCGGCACGGCGACGGCGCAGGCGCGGACGCAGCCCGACTCGCTCGCGTGTCGTCGCGCGGACCTCCCGCCATTTTAAAAACAAACACACACCACAAAAACTCGTTATTTATTCTTGTGTTATTCGATGGGAAGGGCGCGACCAAATTCGCTCGAAAAAATCATAAGTTATAATTAAAACAGTCTGGTCCGCGTTAAAGGAGGCAGGATACACTCGCAACGTCTGCACCGAGTTGTATAAAACTGCGTTTTGCCACAAATTATCAAAATAAATTATTTTATGCTTTCACTATTTGAAGTTAATAAAATGTACTCCTGTTTAATTTTATTGATGTTCCCGACCAAACTACGCGATAAGGGCGCAATCGCATCACGGATCTTGGACGTCAACGAAATCGTATCTAACAAACGAGCGTAAGCTCATTCGGCGCTTGTTTTAACAGAAATACCGATTAATTGATTCGATCTGTGTCGTAATTAAAATGGGTGATTAGGGCGCGGGTACCGGCGCCGGCGCCTCAAAGCGTCGCCGGCAACATTCCTTTTGTTTTACCACGAGTCGTTTGTCGCCTGCATGGTGCTCGCTCGCACGGACGTGCACGGGGCTACGTGGGAGCGAGAGGCGCGACGTGCGCGGGCGCCGACCGCCCGCCGCGCCGCCGGCCGCCCGCGGCGCGCCCCGCCCAGCACACGCAGCAATAATCAGATTATGACAGCCGTCTCCTGGCTCCAGCTTCACTCGTCACTTTTCACTGTCTCGTGAAAATATGACGTAAGAATTTCAATCTCTCTGCGATCCTACCCCGATATCGATTGAACGGTGCAAACGGTGTACTAGAGCAGAGCTGACATAATGCTCTTTGTTTTAAAGACCGATAACGGCAGGTGGTAGTCATCTGATGTTGGAAATTGATAGAGATAATTGATCACTCTAATAAATGGAAGGAAAAAAGCGTATATTTAATTTTAAGCGCACTCTCAATATCCTCTTTAAGGAAATAAGTTTACCCCTTGCTGGAATTAGATACTGGGAACTGGAGTTTTATAATTATGTGTGCGTATTCTTTTCACTTCGTAAAAGCAATGCTTAAACCCAAAGAAACCCCAATTGGCTTCTGTTTGTAGACATTATTTATACAATTAAACCCGATAGAAAACGTTTAGAGTAATGAAAGCCTCCAAAAATTGTAGTACTTACCTTAATGTTGTTTGTGTTCGAAAATGTAATGTCATCGGTTGTAATGGGTGATTCCGGCACGGAATCCAAAGCACGCGCCGCACAGTCGTCGCCATCAGCCGATCATATCGCAATATCTCCTGGGAGTGTATCCTTTCCTTTCAAACCCACCATTTGTCACTAGTTTGTGCGCAACGCATTCTCCATTGCCTTCATTAAAACTGATTACTGTCCACAATTCCATACATAGCCGTCTATGCGTGTTAAACTGGGAGAAAGAGCCATAAAATGCACCACCATAATGTCGAGTTTGTTCTTCAAGCAGAACCGCATTGTCATTGCTGGCTCCCGCGACTGTCTAGTCATAACCTAAAACAATCGATGAACGATGTTAAAATAAAATAACATCATAAATCGAAAGGAAAAAAAAGGTATCTAAGCATCATCTTCAGACTGGCAGTAGAATTAGGATCCATTTTTTGCCGCGCGACAGCAGCGATCCGGACTCCGGACTGATGATAATTTCTCATTAGGATATAACATTTTTGTCGGGGGAAACGTCGTAAATTCCACGAATAATTTAGTGAAGAAAGTGGTCGTGTTGAAGATGTTTTGTTTTTATGGCGCCAACGAGCAGCGCGGGTTAGATCGGTATCTTCTGAAACAAGCGTTTAACCCGTGTTACTCGGAACTCGGGAATTATTCTCACGGGTCCTCGGACCGCTCCGCTACCTAACAAATTGTTATGTGAGCAAACGAGACAACTCACATTCTTTCCGATGTCTTGCTCATGCAAAAAAGTATCCAATCATTCGGATCTCTGATCTCTCATCAGAATGCGCCGTTCTTCAGGAATTGACATTATCATTCCTTGAAATTCAGTGACATGCGCGAAATAAATTTTTTGGGCTTTGTATTCAGGTGTTGTTGTTGTAATGCGATATCAACTAAATACCACATACAGCCGTCAAGTTTAAGTTCATTACTCCATGGGCAGTGAGATCTCATCTCGTCTCTGTATAGAGGGAATCAAGTCATGTCATCTCTACGTGTTTATATTCGAGGCGACGACGACGTGTCCATAATGCGTCTCCTAGAAGCGCGGTGATTACGGACGGTGCGCGGGCGCAGCGTAGGGTGCCTCGTCAATCATAAAGACCGTAAAAACACGAGAGCGCACGTACAAAGGCGGCCAATGCAACACCGGCCAGTAAAAACTTCGGTTTGTTATGTGGATTTGTTACATTTCACGCAAGATTTGTCGCTAACGAGGCGTATACTCGACTTGTTATCTGCTTACTATATGTACATAGTTCGTAATGAAGTACAACCTGTTGTGATGATCAGTTTTTATTGTCTGTTTCGGTGAACACCATTATTATTCAATTTGAATCGTTGGTATGAAATTACTAGAATTTGAAAAAAACTTGATCTAAATTTGAGTCAGTGCATTTACTGTAATTACCTAGATGGAGAATAGGGATAGGCACAACTCATCCAATTTTGTGTATTAAAGTTTGGTGAACAAGTATGTATTATCTTTTTAAATTTAAGATTTTCACTCTTGTTAGTGGAGTATTTTCCAACTTTCTCTGTCTTCAGCTAGTTCTTCAAATTCCTTGCACGACAACATTTAGGTTTTTTACAGTTATTCTAGGTTAGCCTGGACAACATCTTCGACCACATCATCACGTACTATCAAGTGAGATAGTGGTCAAAGGCTAACCTATCAGGCATAAAAAAAGGTTTTGTTTTATCTGGTCCATGTATGTTATTCTTGGCCTTTCTCTTCCTATTTTACCATTTATCTTTCCCTCTATGATGGTTTTTATAAAGGTGTGATGTCATACAAGGTGGCCTATCATCTACCCTCATCTGGTCTCAATTGATTTGAGCAATAATCGGTTCGCATCCACAAAGCTTAAGACTTCTTCATTTGTTTTTATTTTAGTCCAACTGATCCTTTCCATGCGTCTCCAGCACCAGACCTCAAATGCCTGCAGTCTTTTCTGGTGTCATTTCAGTTTACCTGTCATGCAATAATATTGTACGCCACATCAGCCACCAAATAGAACATATAAATTTTGATAACAAATAATGTCGAGTCGAGAAGTAGAACACAGAATTAGTGATGGTGACATTAAAAGCGCGGTAGGTACGCATCCTATTTTCAAGTGATTCTATCCTCTCTTTTCTCCTGAATCAGCAGGTGCAGCTCCCTGAACCATCTGAACAGAATGGTGACGTTGTGTCTCCACCGGATGTTTCTGCAGCCGTAGCATCCTTCCATCTCGTGGCCTAGGTAGCCTCATATCTCAGCACGTACAGCTATGCGTCGCATTTCTGAGGGATTACGGCCCTGATAAACTTGATATTGCCGGTTCGAGTTGACAATGACATTGCTGAAATTTTCTACGGTGCTAATTTATGTGAAAATTTGAAAAACCTTTGTGCTGCAAAAATTAAAGAGCATAGCGGAAGTGCACTAGCAAGTTAAAACCAATTACGTCGCACTTACTTCACAAGCTACTGTATCAAGTTATGAAAAAAATAATTTTCATTTTATAAAATCAAGCGATTCAGTTGGAACTGTATAGAAATAAGTAAGTTGATGTTACGGTTGCAGCTTATCGCAGCCACCCGCGCGCCTCGTGCGACGATAGCATCGGGTGCGCCTGCGACGCCCATCGCGACATCACGCGCTGATGCTATCGCTCCTTGCTACCGGGATCCAGGCAATAGACACCACAGCTTAAATACCAGTTTCTACGTAACCCTGGGTGCACGGAGGATATCATCACTGTGCCGACCACGATTCTCTCATAAAAGCTTGTCCCTTACGACACGGCGTCATTCTTGGATACGCCCGCCCGGATAGTGTATGGGAATATATTTTTCATGTCGTAGATTTTTGAATGTAGGTAACACAGATTTCGTGTCCTATGATAATTTTGGTTTGTTGTTCTATATTAGAAGCTGTAATGTAATAGTGAAATGTTTGGTTTTGTCACCACCTCTTGTTGAACTTGGTTAGGTGTCATGATTGCTAAAAAAATTTTTTAACAAAAAATGGAACCGACTTCATCACCCAAAAGTGTGAAATAACTTGTTGAAGTCGGTACCATGATATTGGTTCAAAAGTACCTATTATCACAATATTGTGGGCATGGTACCGACTTCCGACAAGTTATTTCACACTTTTGGGTGTTGAAGTCGGTTCCATTTTTTGTTAAAAAATTTTTTTCAATCTTTTTAGTGTAACTCAAAAACGGCTTGACCGATTTTGATGAAATTTAAAATGGGACCAAACGACAAGCATCAGCTTTCAAACAAAAAAAGAATTTTCAAAATCGGTTCACCCGGTCAAGAGATCTGAGGTAACAAACATAAAAAAAAAATATAAAAAAATACAGATGAACTGAGACCCTCCTCCTTTTTTGGAAGTCGGTTAAAAATAAGCAGTCTAGGCGGTTCATAGTTTGATTCTCGCCACGGGCTTGAGCTTCTCATCATGGTGGTATGGTACGAGTATATTGCGAATGACCGCTTGGATAGTAGGAAATCTCCCACCAAGTATCTAATATGCTTTGGCAGCTGATTTGCGTCATTTTAGTTTCATATATATTTTGATTTTAGATTAAATCTGCTTACCGGCCTTGATCATATCAACACTTACCAATACGTAACGTACCTAATGGTGACGGTTAAACTACATGTCTAGTTCAAAACTCTGTCGCCAAGCAACTAACGCTGTATTCCGGCAACGGTCCTTATGAACCAGTAATTCTAGGTTAGCCTGAACTACATCTTCGACCACATCATCACTTACCTTCACCTAGTTGAGGTAGTGGTCAAAGGTTATCAGGCATAAAAAAATATATTAGCCAGATTGATTTCTGGACAAGATTTATGGTCTTACACTGACAAAAAAAAACTAAGTACTTAGGTACGTAGAGTAATGCCCTGTGCCTCGTCATAATGAAATCTCAACACATTTGACGCACTGCGGGTATTTTTTTATAAATGTACCTATATGTACTACACCTCTTCTTACCCATTTAGCGTAAAAACTTTCTATTGCCAACTTGAAAGTAAAGATAAATTGAGATTCACTGAACTAAAGATAAATTTAAAGATCCTGACTAATTTAATTTTAAGTAAAGTAAACTTATAAGAGTTGCTTTACAAAATGTGCTCTTATTCTTATCATGGGCTAAATTGTCGTTCTCGGGCAACTCCATCTTCAACAATTTGTTAGTTACGCCAGCGACAACGTGCGAGATTAAAGCGCGCACTAATTGTCGCAGACGTTTCCATGTAGCGTCGGCATCAAAACACACTTCTGTGAAATATGTAACAACGGTTCAATGTCAATAGGAGACAGAGATGACTGTGGTGTCGCAACGCCCAGTAATTGCGCGGTGACGCGGGCGCAGGCGGCGCGATTGAACTCGACACATTACTGCTAGCCTTGGCGCGATTCCCGGGACTTAGCCAGTGGTGGGAATCACTGGCGAGGGCGGTACATTAACTGCTCTTATATTATAACTATAATATCTATCTATAAATCTTTTATCAGACCAGACAATTCTTATGGAAACTGCAGTCTACAAATAGCTAATCAAACAAAACCAGTAAACAATGAACGCCTTAAAAGCGTTAAGATGACATCATATAACTTCGCACAAACTTAAGAAAACAAATCAAATTTGAATTTATAATGGAAAGAAATCTGATCATGCGGAAACAATTTAATTTAACTTGTATTCATAATTTTATTGACAGCAAATGATTCCAATGACGGTGTTATGATATCACTCGCAATTATGTCGTAGGCAAAAAATGAATGCCATTTTGCCATAAAATGCAGGAAACAAGCGAGCTGTTTTGTTTCATCGTATGTAGTGGCTTGTTGGTACAAGGCAGTGGAATCTAATGCTCGGCATTCGCTGGCGGCTGTGGGCTTACGCCACGCACTATGAATTAATATCAATTAACACACACTGGCTTAATTGTGAATCGGGCACGGCTCGCGTGCGATGGCGGCTCCTTTGTCGGCACTAGTGAAGCTGCGCCAGCGCAAGCTCTAATTCGCAACCGTATCTGAAGAGTCTGAAGTCGAGCGCTCGGAGGCCGCAGCCGACCGGAATTCCGCAAGCTATCATCGATACCACCAACCGTCTTCGTAGAATCGACCGCGCGCACGCGTGCGAAAATCTCGCATCACATCCGCGTCAGGCTTCGAGCACCCTTTCGCTTCCTCGAATCGCTTCCTAAAATACAAGCGCCGTTTTAATAATTATCTTTTGAATTTTAAGCTGTAATGACTACGACATAGGATTGTGTATCATTTGTTCAATGTAATGGATTCTAGGTACTCTGACACTGTGTCGGCAGTTGGCATGGAGCGGAGAGCACAGATCCTGTCCTTGATTGATCACCACTCGTTCGAATCTACCACGTTGGCTTCTGGCACATAGTTTAGATGAATGGTTATTGCGACTTCATAGCTAAGATAAATTGTTAGCGACGCGAATAGTCGCAATCAAGCCGCATGCTCGCAAAAAACACAGAACTCTTGATCGCTATCATATACTATATAAAGTATCCATCGTCATAACATTAAGCATGCAGTCCATTTTAATAAATTGCTTAAGATTTTAACAGCGCCGCAGCACTGCCTTTCATTTTACCCGCAAACAAACAAAAATATGTCATATTAAATTTCGAGTGCTACTATCTTCCCGATCGCTATTATCTTAGATAGAAATCACCGCTTTCAGGCGATCATCAATTCATTCGTTATATCGGAGCTTTGACAGGATTATAATTAGAAACTGTCCGTTCTTATGGGTTGTCGTTTTTAATGTCGCTAGTCTGGTCCCATACTGCGCTCGCATTTCATTAACTCCAATGTTAAAAAATTGTGAGTTCTCATAAAACGGGGTGATTTATGCAGGGTCGGGAGCTAACGAGCGATCGCCACTGTCTGCGCCCGTCTTCGCTCGAACCGGCTTTATCGAATCATATTATTTCACATCACTTTTATCACCTTCATGTAGGGTTGATAATCGTGCGTCATATAAAGATCTCCCCGAACAATCAAGTAATTACAATAAATGAGATTTGATAAAATTGATCGACATTTCATTCGACTTTGTTCAACTCTATTGTT
Source organism: Plagodis dolabraria (assembly GCA_963854805.1). Taxonomy (NCBI): domain Eukaryota; kingdom Metazoa; phylum Arthropoda; class Insecta; order Lepidoptera; family Geometridae; genus Plagodis; species Plagodis dolabraria. Next base: position 27,217,759 of record OY978448.1, on the reverse strand, counting down.
TTATATACAAATCCCTTCTTCATATTACCTGTGATTTAGTTTTTCAATTACCTTTACTGAACTCTTAAACTGAAACGAAGGTTCATCTGTTATGATACCTACGAGTATATTCAGTTAATTAGCAAAGGCTTTCTCTGGAAATAATTACCTATTTGATTGATTTTCATTTCATTTTAATCGTCGACGAAACTAATGTTTGGTATATTTTATTATCAGTAGATCACAATCTTCTGTCTTCTATCTGTTCCGTTTTTGGCGTCAAGTTCATAATAGTTGGTAGATGCGCCGGTAGATAAGCTTTGTCCTGCGAGTCCTCGCGGCGCGGCGGGGCGGTCCTGTCATCTAAATTACAGCAGCGTTTGTCGGTCCCTTCCAGTTGCAATTTACGAGCACTGAGCCGCGCAAGCAAGCGGCGCCGGCGCCTAAAAAGGTGCTGAATTAATTCCGCACTTTCACCAAAACCATGCCGCATCCATATTCATTTCAATTTGTAACTTTTTACCTAACAGTTACAAGGTGTTTGCCCTGTGACGAACGACATTAAAGTATGGTGTGCTTACGTTTTTTGTCCACTTGTACAACTTTGTTCAAGTCGAATCGAACCTTTTGTAAGTTTAAATTAAATAAACCTGATTCAAGAAACCGACTCAACACCGTTTTACTGGCTGTTACATATTCAATCTCTGTCTGATGGAAAGATAACGCTATCGTCAGGACTTCTGCGGGTGTCAAATCGGTCGAATTCAAAATAAGGTATATAAATATTTAGTTCTTTATCAGTTGCAGTCAGCTTTTTAAATGTTCCAATGATTTCTACAAAAATATTGTATTGATTTGCTTCCTCTTGAAATCGAGTATTTGGTTCACTTTGTAAATGAAACAGCTACCTTATTGTAATTATTATAAGTATTACGATTTTGATTACCTCCTACATAATTAATACAATGCTCCTACGTTGCTTACCTACCAGGTAATGTAACCAATCTGCGCTCAATTTAGGGTTATCAGAAATTAATTAAAGCGGTGGCCTTTACAGAGTGCTTACAATCTGCAAAGCTGAGCATAATACGTGCAATTGGGATGCTTAAGTTTGTAGCGTAAAAGGGCACCGACTGGTGATTAAAAATATCCAATTTCCACAAGAGTCTGGGACCCTAGGGCTGGTCGTCGGGGCTGGATTGCAGGCCGTAAATTTGGCGAACACGGCATAAATATGTCGCAGGTGCGCGTGCGCCGCGGGCGAGCTTTGTACCCACCGCCTTTGCAGTGTTTTGATAGGTATTAGCTCTTCGCCATTAATCTTAATTTTTTAGTTTTAGATACGATGTCTGTCTCAAGCTTAAAATTGCAATTGAACGCGGAGGTAAACCTTTACTTACTGGCTTCGTTTTGGCACGTAACGTTACGTACATAAACGGTATTTCTTTTGTTTTTACTTAAGCATATTGAAATTAAGGTTTTTAACTATACCTATTGAAAACACGTGCATATAAATACTTTGTCTTTAAAAATACATAAAACAGCAATAATATTCTAATGTTTCTCTAATTATATCAGCAAAAATCACAGAATTGTCCCAGTTTGTATGTATACTTTATAGTTAATCTAACATTAATCAATTTTATGCGATCGTTTTGTTTTTGCGCCCGTTGTTGTACAACCGATTCTCTGCGCCGTTTTTGTTACCACCTGCAGTGGCACTCAGCAAAAACTGGCCAATGATCAAAACTTTTTTCTCGCGATCTTTATGATTCAAGGTGCTGTCGCTGATTTTAAACAAAGCCAGGCAGATAGTCGCTCCATCAATATGATAATGTGACATTAGGTGCATCTCAAGACGATTCCGAGAGGGTTTTTGTGACCCAAGCCCAAATTGGTTTATTTGTTTTGTTACGAGCGTATTTCTTTATAAGTTTGTTTGGTTTGCGGAGGCGCGCTCGAGGCATATGGAAGGGTACTTTTTGTAAATCCGAGGTTCTGTTTGTCGACGCAATAAACATCGTAACCGTTTTGTCATTGTTGTCGCGGTGGTACTTTCCGGTGCGTATTGATTTATCGACATCCTGATCCGCCTCTAATGTGTATCATCTGTAGTGGGAAGGCTGACTAGTATTGATTTCGTGTTCACAGCCCACTTGGCAATACAACAATGATGATGAGAGTCAAATATGCTTAGGTTTGTTTTAAGTTACATCATGTGAACAATCTTGTCTGGTCTAATGATGATGAGGTCGAACTTATAATAACTGATTCTTAAGGATAGGCTCCAGTTAGGAGTAAGATTATCTATTTAAGAAGGAACAATGCGTGTGACGAATCGGAAACACATAAAATTGACGTTTTGTACTTACTCCCCTTTTTTTCCTCTAAAACTGAGCCGATTCAATTATATTTTTGTAATAAAAAAATTGCCGCGCAGCAAATCCATGGTTTGGATCCCGCCGCGGGTTTGAGCTCCACCGCATGGTGGAAGGGCATCTTACGATTGACCGCGAAAAAATACAAATAATTAATTTAAAAAAAACATTTTTATATTACACACAGAATTATAGAAAGGATACTTTGTAACCCTATTTAATATCAAGTTTCCATACGATCTTACGATAGCAAACGGGAAAAAAGTAGAACTCGTGAATATGCTTTTGTTTTTATATTACGAAGCTAATGGAGTCAAATTATCTTCAATAATCCTGGATACTGCTATGATTTGTTCCTTCAATAACGAATCTTACCAATTTAAAAGCACAGAATAATTAAAAGGTAATGAAGAAATTAGCAACGCTGTGTTTGAGTGCACAGCATTCAGCACAAATTATAAAGTACACGATTTTATTCACGGTTTATTTTTAGTTTTTTTTTAAGGTATCAAGATATTATTTTAAATTTGTCTGTCTTTGGTTTTTTATTGGAGTCTATTGCTATTTAATGTAATGGAATAAAATAGGGGAATGCATTTGTATGTAGAATTGCGCTCAGTCTTTTCTTTTAACGATTATAGGACGATTCAAATTAATTAAGAGCTTGTAATAGGAAATAAAATATGAATTAAATAAACTTAATGCGCTCTGGGAGTGGCGGCTACGACTTAATATCTGTATGTCCGAAATGCGCGTCAATTTGAGAAAATTGTACTTTTCAAATGGATGCGATTGCGCGATATTGAAAACTTCAACATGTATTTATTAAATAATTGGTTACATTTTAGCGAAAGTTACATTTGGAATTTCGAACTCGTTGAGGAGGAGTCCCAAAAATGATATAAGAACAGCTAAATATCAGTTTGTTTTACCTGTCAAACATCCAGTTATGTATTAATGTTCATAACGGATATAGTACCTAAACTTCCGTATATAACATATATTTTTTGGATCCTCTAAAGAGTAATCCTTCAAGGATCTAAAATTGCCCCTTAAGGTTGGGCGTAAGTCATGCATACATTCAAGCTCAAGCCCGCGGCAAGTTACGAAACATGGGTCTCTGTTAAGCCTATTGCCATTGCCACTACACCATAGCTCTAAAAAGTTAAAGTCAATTTGAACTACCAAAAAATAACCGTTTACAATATGATATGATAACATTACGACTGTACCAATAACATAAATAATCGTTGCGAGAAAATAATGATAATTAGTCTTTGATTAATTAATTGCTGCAAGCTCATTTGACACATTGATAAATAAAGAGACATTAACTAGGTTAAATCCTTATTCCTAAGTAAACCTTAATAAAGTTTAAAGAGTTATGTTTTATTGTTAATAAACTTACTTCGTTTTTTGAGAGTATTGTTGACTTAATGTCGCTAATGCACTCAAACTTTGAATGTAACATATGTTACAGCATTCTAAACAAATATTGTTCCGCGTAGACACACAGAGTCTCCGCGATTCTCACGGGCCGCTCTCACAGTCCGAGTGAACAATTTGACACTTCCAGGTGTATGATTTTTTATTTTGTCATACAATGGCGGAGGTGTTTACCCAGGCTCACATCTGGGCGGACGAAAAAACCGGCCGGACCTCTCGTATGAACGCTAATGAGTGCCCCAACCCTGGATATAAGCCTTGTACAAGCATTCTTGTATTTCGGCTCTCGACTTTATTTATCGTGCGAGTTAAATGCTTGTGTAAACGAACAGATGTCCAAGACAACACAGCGTCTGTCTCTAACGACTGTCTTCTACTCTTTAACATTGAACTTGGGTGATAAAAAGCCAATGAAATTAGCAGTAAAGATAAGCGGTGGTACTTGAAATGGGGTAGGTTATGGCTGCGTGTGACGAAGACATTAACCACCAGAAGCAAAAGCTTTATTACTATACTGTCTTTCATTAAGATGTTAAGGATTCATGGCCTCGTCGTTTAATGTGATTTACTGTAAACAATTATCGATGGTTTTCCAAAAATGCCTCGGTAAAAAGGTAATTTACCTTATCAAACATGACTGTACCAGTTCATATGAAATCGTATGAAGGTTGGCTGTGGTTGCGAGACTCGCGGCTGATAAAGGATGTTGTAAAACTTCGCACGAGATCGGACCGTTTCATAATTTCGAGTGCGGATGCTAGAGCGGATATGGCAGTTTCTTTGGCGGCTGTTAGCGCCTCCGTGCGGCAATTGGCATGTTGTTACCGATTTACGACCCACTCTAAAGTTCATTCGACGCGATTTTGGTGGTCCCATTGTGTTCACTAAGTCCCTTCCCACCGGCGGGCTCAAGCCACCAGCTTAGCGCGCCTTCGAGAGCATTTTATGGTCTCCTCTTTTTATGGTATCTTTATTTCATTAACTATATCGTAAACAGGATTCCGATGACTCGATTTAAAATTCCAAAAGTTAAACGTTTGACATATTTCTTCTTTTAAATTTTAATCGTTGCTATCACGGTCTGTCTGGCTTTGTTTTAGCAGCTGATACGACGGAAAGGTAGTATTCGTTATGGCTGTAATATATTTGCGCGTGGCTTGTCACCTCTTTGTCGGCGCGGGCGCACTTTCAAACGGCTCGATAAGTGGACGGCGGGTGATAAGAACCTCTTGCCGGAACGGTAGCCGAGTGAAGGGATTTGTCAATGTACAGTCAACAAGTGAGGCTTCGATACGGAGTACACAATTCTAAGCATATATTTGTGTGTTTGCTCCGTCCGTGTATGTGTTTGTTTAAATGGGACTCTTGCAAACATGGATAAGTTAGTACGAAAAGTACGGATTACCTGGTAGAGTAATAAATTTTGCTATCTTTTACAATTTCTACATCTATAGATTTTATATCAGTACTATTTTATTTTTTTGCCTTATTTGTAGAGGTAGGACTTTTTTTAGCATTGTTTTCCTTCGAAATATAATTTAGCAAGTTTTAGTATCGCCTACATCTAAACAATCAGTTCACAAAAATCGGCTGAAACCTAGTGGGGTATTTCTTTATTAGGGTAAAAGAAAAAAAAACAGTCTGCTTGTTATAATCCAAGTATAAATAATTCTTTATGCATCGGTGTTTCCAGCATATTATGTTTTTTTAATAAGAGTTTCTATATAATTTACAGAAATTTTAGATTACGATAACACTCCACACGGTTGGATACGAAAGAAATAATATACGGCTACCTTTTCATGCACTGGAACCCTTTGAAAAATAACGTTATTGAATCATCGAGATAATACGTTACACGTATATAGAGATAAATGTATTGAATTTCCTTTATAATACTAGAAGGTATCGGGTAACATTCCTCATGAAATATCCAAGTTTCTGGTTTACTTCCAAGTTACATACTACCAAGTTTCGCTTCAATGGTGCGGAGGATGGAGAGACAGACAGATATTAATGGAGATCCATTTCACGTTGGGTATTTAACTCTAATTATGAGTTTCATGAAATCTGCGTTGCCTATCGCCTTCAAACCTATACATCTATTAAGCAATGTTTGTAACTTTTGTAGTAAAGACTTGTCAGTGTGCATGAAAGGAGGAAATCTTTATACTCAATTGTCTCTGTATCGACTATAGTATGTATTATAAATATATTCAAATATTTTTTTTTATAATAATCTGCTTACTTACTGTGAAGATATGGTCAAAAATGTAGCAGATAGACTCGAACAATCGCGGGTTTATTTAGTTTACTATACCGATAGCGGAATGGCGTATATTTCCTCTGCAGGTCTTACTGATGATAAAAGTTGATGAATAATGAATCTACCCTAAAAAGTCTTTGTTCATATAAATATTTTCTGTCGGTACTAGTACCTTGTCCCCGCCACGTAAGGCGGTAGCGGTCATCGTAAACTTTAAATGGAGGCTAATTCAGTTTGTTGTTAATTGAGCTTCTGTCGGCGCGCCTTATCTGCGCCTTGCATTAGCGGCGGCGAGGTGCGCGGACGCAGCGCGGGCGGCCGCGGCCAAGCCGTGATAGCTGTGATAAGGGATGTAATGTATGACTGATGGACCTTTATAGCCAGAGCTGATAATAAGCGAATATTGTTATTGCTGTGTCGAATGAAGGAAGATTTACTGACTGCTTCTGAATACTTTAACTTATTTACAACGAAATTGAACTACTTAAATAAAATAGTTTAGCTAATTCAATTATTGGTAACTTTCAATTTTTTTACATGTAAAACAACTTTCAGTGATTGAAAGAACCTGTCCAACCACAGTTTAAATTAATTTAAGAAATAAAATAAAAATGCAAATCAGTTAAAATAAATAACTGAAGTGTCGTCATACACATAGCTGTATTTTATAAAAGAAATGTGTAAAAATTTAAATCTATTTACGACCATATAGGTTATACAGAAACGGAGAATAGCACAAATATTTATAAAACCAGAACATTACCAGTTAGAAATCAGTTAATGCTATGAAATTAACAGAATTCTCAAATACGCCGCCGGTCATGGAAGTGCTACATCGGTATCTGGCTTTGAGTACCCATAGAGGCTCGTCCACCTTCCGAGATAAGCCGGCGCCAGGAGTATCTGACGTTTACGACCGTGAATTCGAACAAACGGGTGCCAAAAGCTCCTCGTTGGACGACACATTACTATCACATGCCTTTACAATCACGATAATGCGGTTAACATTCAAAGGGAAGGCCCATTGTGGCCGGTGCGGTCTCTACGAGCAGTAATTTCATTATCGCCTTCTTTGTTTCAATAAAACGCATTTGGTTTTAGAAGGAGATTGAGTGGATAGATACGGGGAATTCTTTTTGAATATTTTTGTGTTGGGATTAGGAGTTGGTCGTTTGTTCCCAAGAGACATGTTCAAGCTATTTGTGTCATTGAAACAATTTCTCATAACTGGGTACTTATGAATAGAAAATTGAAGTTTAGAATAATATCTTATTTAGGAAAATAAGCACCCGAAAAATATGTAATAAAGTTTATATATATAGGCACCCACCTATCGTAGACTTTCCTGAGGGAATCTTAAGATGCGACGAAGGAAAAAATACTAGAAAGTGGGCAGCAGCACATTCTGAATCTTGCCATCGTGTACTAAGGTCTCGAAGATGTCTGTCGAGCGTGGGGATTATTCCCATAATAGCGGATGCGTTTGTCCAACAGTGGACGTATTCCGGCTGTTGAAATATATATCATAATTATAATAATTGTTACTGGCTCTGGAGTGTTGAGAGCAATGTGGAGTTTGGAATATCGAGATGGTTTTAATCCCGGCCATATATTCGATATTGGGGCACAAAAATTGGCAATAGCAACCTGGAGTCTGAACTGTCGCCGGTAGATAGCGTTTCACACACATTGGATCAAACGTGTCTTCTGAAACGTGGATGCTTAAACACCTCTGCCAACCCTTCAGGGAATACATTCTTGTTCGCAAACTGGAATACATAGGGATAAGAGGCACATGCCTAGAATTATTCAAAAACTACCTACAAGATCGGACGCAAAAGGTTAAAATTGGACAGCAAACCAGGTGTTGATGCCAAAGTCACATTTGGCGTGCCACAAGGAAGTGTTCTCGGGCCTACCTTGTTCCTTATTTACATAAATAATTTGTGTAAATTGAAAATAAGAAATGCCCAAATCTTCTCATACGCAGATGACACTGCAATAGTTTTTACTGGTAATGATTGGGAATCAGTACATAGTGACACAGAATCTGGAATGGCTACGGTTGCATCCTGGTTAAAGTCTTAACTTACTTACGCTTAATAATCTGAAGACAAACTACATGTGCTTTTCTATAAGTAATAAAACACAACCGGATACAAACTTCAGCATTAAGATACACAAATGTAAAAATAGCAATTGCACATGTCCAACTATTGATAAGGTTGAGAAAACAAAATACTTAGGTATTATATTGGACCAGAGGCTATCTTGGTATAATCACATAGAATTAGTTAGTGAACGCTCAAAAAAACTCATTTGGATTTTTAAACTTTTAAGACACGTAACTTCAGTTAATTTGCTAAAACAAATATACGTTGCTCTAGCTCAGTCAATCATGACTTATTGCATTCCCATTAGGGGCGGTGCTTCAAAAATAAAGTTTCTAGATGTAGAAAGGGCACAGCGTGCATTTTTTTTTTTTTTTTTTTTTTTTATTGCTGATAGGTAAGCCTTTGACCACAATCTCACCTGATGGTAAGTGATGATGTGGTGGAAGGTGTTAACAGGCTTAACCTAGAATTACTGGCTCTCAAGGACAGCTGACGGAACACACCGTTAGGTGGTGCTTGGCGACAGATTTTCCACTTGAGGGTGGTCGCTAGCCAGGCGGGCCTTCGCAAAAATGCCCTTCCACCATGCGGTGAAGCTCAAGCCCGCGGCGGGATTCGAACCATGGACCTACTGCGCGGCAGTCCATAGCCAAAGCCACTGAGCTATCACTGCTTTGCTGAAGACTATGTTTTTTAAGCCATATCGTTTCTCTTCAAATGAACTTTATAAATATTGTGACTTTCTAACAGTAAGGAAGCTGTACATACTATTCTCTATACTAAAAATACATAAAACAACTGAATATAAACCAATAAATTTAACAAATCGACGAAAATATGTTAGTATGTCGAGAAAAAGAGTACGTACAGCTTTCGCTAAACGACAATATTTATCTCAAACTACCTATCTCTATAATGTGGTGAACAGAAAATTAGCGATTTGTTCAAAGTCTTATTATGAGTGTAAAAAAACCCTATCTTCATGGCTTAGGACTCTTACTTATGATGAAACTGAGGCAGTTCTTCATCCTATTATATAATATGTCAAACAAAAGACACACAACACACACACACGCGCGCGTACACACACACACACCCACACACACACACACACACACACACACACGCGCGAGTGCGCGCGCGCGCACGCACACACTCTCACTCACCCTCGACGCACACTTAATTAAAATCTAAAGTATTTTGTTCTTAATTTAATTTTATGTTAATTAGTACTTATGAATTTTCTATAAATATGGAAGAGCGAGGTCTTCTGATACAGGTATACATTTACTTAAAAGAAGGCATCTGCACAATGTTATATGGATACATGTAGTTTATGAAAATAAAAAATTTATCTAATTATCTAATTTATCTAATACATACGACGATATTATATATTTTTTGACATTTGTTTTTAGATGACTAGCCACATTTTGATAGGTTTAAATTGGGTGGTGGTTTGATTTTGTGGGCACTTTGGGTATATTGTTTGTGTATATATTGGTGTGGCAGTGGTTCGTGCATCGTCAATTTTGAGTATGGTTACGTTCGTTTATGCGCATTATTTCTCTTTCCCAAAATGTCCCAAGGTTCCTTATATCCCTTTCCTAAATCTTTATGTCTAAAAATATTCCTTCTTAAAATGTTCCACGCCAGGATTCTGTTTCCTTGCGACCCCCGTTTAGTGAGTGTTACAAAGTGTCAAAAAAAGCGTCGTCAACGGACTCCATTCGTGCTTTTAATATAATGTAGGTAGATAACGGAAGTTACTGCAACCTCCTCAAAAAACCAAACCCAGGAAATTCTTACTGGCTTCCATCTTTAGCTTTACCCGCCTGGAATTCTGTTATATCGAGCTACCTCGAGAACTATTCTGTAAATTGGCACAAAAAGTATCCTACTCTTCCTGCAGGACTTAAGGAATATATGTACCAAGTTTTAATCAAAAACTGTCAACACAGTTGTGTGGCAACAAACACACACAATTAGGCCTGGTTGTCTAGCACCCTCAAGTAGAAAATCTACCGCCAAGCACTTCATAGTCTGTTCCAGGGGGTTACCTTGCAAGCCAATAATTCTATGTTAGGTACCTATCTAATCATATTTACCGTTCTCGACCATACTTACACAAACAGGTGTTACAGGTGAGATAATAAATATGTATAATGTAAAAAATATGTATATAAGTTATATACAGTCTAATAACTCTACACCTGGCGCGATGACGTATCTTATACTGGCTGTCTTGGTGCGGTTTTTACTTTTTACACGTATATAGGGGCGAGTGCTTTACCATATGGTGGAGATATATTCTTATGAGAGGATTAACATGGGTCCTATAATTTCAGGAGGATGTTCCCATCTCTCCGCGTATCCCTGTCCGGGCTGGACCCTCGCGAAGAGTACTGCGTGCTCTTAGAGCTTTCTCTGGTGGGGCGGCGACGTTGGCGCTGGGCGGGCGGCGCGTGGGCGGCGGCGGGCGGCGCAGAGCCCCAGTCACCTCGGCGGCTTATGTTGCACCCCGATTCACCCGCTCCGGGTCATCACTGGACGGCGAACCCCATCTCATTCAGCAAACTCAAGCTTACCAACAATACTATGGATGCTCAGGGACATGTAAGTACTTTTTGGTTTTGGAAGTTGGTTCCTTTTTTTATATTATTTATGTTTAATTATAGGAGCCTGTTAAAAAATACACCAGTGATGTACATAATTTTACTTTGTAATTCGCCAGCATAGATTACATCGGGAATAAAGCTCATGCCACATACGAGTAGGGAGGTAATTCGGTTTTTCAATCGCAACCGTCATATCTTGAGTGCCATATTTAATCAGTACTAATATTATAAATGCGAAAGTAACTCTGTCTGTCTGTCTGTCTGTCTGTCTGTTACGCTTTCACGCCAAAACTACTGGACCGATTTGAATGAAATTTGGTATGGAGATAGTTTGAGACCCGGGAAAAAACATAGGATAGTTTTTATCCGACTGCGCAAAAAGAGGTTAATGTTTTCGCGCGATAACCGACATACGCGCGGGCGGAGCCGCGCCCGGAAAGCTAGTTGATTATAAATTTAAAAAAACTTGCACAAATATTTAAAACTGGAGTTGATGTAATTAAAATGGGACCAACACAGTGAAATAGATAAAATCAGATGATATCATAAACGAAAAATTTACTTGTAACCTTCCTTCTTTTTGAAATCCTGTTGAGAACAAATCAATTTGATATATTTTTATCAATATCATTACTATTTCAAGGTGTTGATAATTGAACGCCTTCAATCGCTTATATATTCAAAAATTTTTGTATCCCGAAAATTCCAGTCACTTAGCAGTGATCGTGGTAATCTTTAATTAAATCATAATCCCATGACTGCGATATAACTAATGATAATTTTCAATTATTTTGTGTAACAATCACGAAAACTTAAGAAAATAATAATAATAATTACATTTATGATTCATCACTCATACAATATTCTATAATATTATTATGTTATATATTATAATTATTAATATATTATGTAACAGATAAATATTGTTAAGACAGGTAAAGAAAAATACTGAACTACTAAAAGCCCTACTAGGAGCTTCTAGAACACTCCTTTATTAAAGACGGACTGATCTGGCATATCAACGTGAATAATCTCGTATTTTTCTTTCAAATGAGTGAATACCACGTTTACTTTTTATTACAAAGTAGGTAAACACAGTAATAAGCAATTTAGCATTGATTAACTTCAATACTTGCTCTTATGAACGCCACTTTTCAGTTGTTTTTTCTTTTTCACTTAACAATAGGTTCTATTTCTGAACAGCAATAGCATCGAAGTAATTAAAATTAATTGATTGAGTATTTCCGAGGAAAACATTAGTTACACCGCTTATAATCAATAATTAACGTCTTGTGAGGCCATTTACTACGTATATTCAATGTATATAGATTTCCGAGAGATCATACATAAGTAGGTTGCAATTTGAAAAAACAAGATGGTAAGATTTTTATGGTAGGTAGGTTTAATAAATTGTTGTTTAGCGTTAGAATGGTAGTGGCTTGATTTTCTTGAAAATAACTTACCCACTTTCTCTATATAAAAATATATACTTGAGTGAGATATATATAACTCGATTATCCCCACAAATATGACCAAATTCGGGCGCGGCTCCGCCCACGCGTATGTCGGTTATCGCGCAAAATCATTAACCTCTTTTTGCGCAGTTGGATAAAACTATCCTATATTTTTTCACGGGTCTTAAACTATTTCCATACCAAATTTCATTCAAATCGGTCCAGTAGTTTTGGCGTGAAAGCGTAACAGACAAACAGACAGACAGACAGAGTTATTTTCGCATTTATAATATTAGTACTGATGATATCCAACGTATTATATTTATATCTCAACTTTTCCTACATACTAAACTTATACTTTTCCTATAAAGGAATTATGTAGGAAAAGTTTGCTTTTTTTGCAAAAGCAAATGTAGCTTTTGGTAAAATTACTTATAGCGTACAAACTTTAGGAAGTAGGTAGGTATATATAGGTACAAATAATATATTATTCAATCACAAAACATTACCACTGAGATAACATTATTTCATCTTTGTGTACAGAAATGTAAATATGCAAGTCTTACATAGTACAAGTTAATATTTTCTAAATGTAGTATTATGTAGTTTTACTTGTAATATCGGGAGTCAGTAACTATATAGTAAGATATATTTAATAGTTACTTTAGTATAATTACTGCCTTCATAAATAATTAGTGACGTCACAGCAATACGTAATTTAAAAAAAAGGTTTAATAAATTTCTTATAAATAGAAAGAGCAATTACCTACGATAGAAAAGTATCAAAAAAAGTGTATACACAAAAATAACTTCACTATTCTTCTTTATGGTAATAAAACCTTGAATACACTGAAGAGATAACGCCGCCATGATTTGTGACTGTGTCACGCTGGAATGTTAGCTAATCGTTGCAAGCGAGTTGAGTCATTACAGTAAATAGAAAATAACTACAAATATTTTTATAAGAAAGCATAGCTAATCAGTTAGTACAGATACCTACGCCATTAGTTCCAATTACTGTGCGGCTGTTAAAATGTAAATATATTAAAGTTATACAATTCCAATTCCTTAATTAGTCATTTAAAAATTAATGATAAACATAAAAGGAAAACCATATAACTTGTATTGCTGTACTTTACAGTCCCATAAAGAATTGAAAAGACAAAGTATGATCTAACGTCCACAAAAAATACATCGCAATCGATAAATGCTGTCGTAATTTATCTTTCGGTTAATAAATAAATGTACAGTTACAGTTTTATTGCAGAACCGACATTCATTTTCCATCTGAGACAATCGTGACTTTATTCACAGCATGTTTTACTAGATACTTACTTTTGAGTTTCAAAGGAAACGCCTACCATGTTCCATCGTAACCATTCCAAGTAAACGCCGACAAACAAAAACTTATTTTAAACTCTATCTGTGTGAGTACAAGAACGCGAATTGTAACAGTTCTACAAGTCGTACAATTATGGAGTAAAAAACGTAGCTGTTATCTCTCAAAGAAAAATCGAGCTTAATGCGTCGATAAAAAGGTGAGGTTACACTGTTGAGATCACCGCTTGATATGCGCCGCGGGAGTTTCACCGCACAAAGGCGTCTATAAGCATTTCGTCACTCGAACAAATACGCTGAAAGGCATTGTACGAAGGCTTTGTAGCAGATAGTAACTGTACTCTTTTATTCGAGCGGCCTGTTTGGACAGGGCGGGCTACGTCTCGATTAATGATGCCTGCGTATGTCTGTGCACCCTTTAAGCAATATATAGCTTTTGTGAGCCTTATCGTTATCCTCAGCAATTGCCTTTGGTACACATTTTAATTAGCTGTGCCTATTGTGCTAGACACATTAGGTATACCCCTATAATTTGATTGCTTTTACTTATGAGTTTTGAATGTGTCCACAATAATTGTATCACTCAACAAATATGCTGAAAAACCATCGCATGTCTTAGCGGTGTCAAAACAAAGCTTATTGAATGTTCTCAAAAAAAAATCAAAATGAAAAAGCATAGAACTATTATTCTTCTAAGAAAAATCAGTACAGAAAATAATGCAGGCCCGCTTGAATTTTGTCGAGGAAATTGATGAAAACCTTACTTTGATAATTATTTTTTTGTCTCCATCGCACTAACTTCCAATTCTTGACTACGCTGATGCCTGCTATCTCGATCTCACGGAGGAACACCTAGATAAACTTGAGCGTCTTCAAAATGTTTGTATTAGATTCATATTTGGTTTACGCAAATATGATCACGTCTCTCAGTTTCGTTCTAAGCTCAATTGGCTGACTATACGTTTTCGCCGGAATGCTCATATTCTCAGTCTCCTTTACAATATATTGTTTAATCCTACATCCCCGCGCTATCTCAAGGAACGTTTTGATTTCCTTCACTGTTCTTCATACACTTTAAGGTCATCAGAAAATCTTACACTTGAAATCCATCCTCATACGAGTTCGTTTTATAGCAAATCTTTCACTATTCAGGCTGCTCGCTTATGGAATTCTCTTCCTGTATCTATAAGACAAGCACCAACTCTCAGAATGTTCAAGGATCAAGTAAAAAAGTTTTATTTGTCCAATTAATTTTGCACTACATTTTTGAAAATTTCTAGGCTTTATATGGGATAATATTATATTATGTATTTTTATATGATTTATTTATATATGTATATCATTATCTATTTATGTATGTTGATATGTATATATATATATATATATATTTATGTGTGTTTTTATTTATTTTAAAAACTTACATGCTATTTTTACATTTGTTTAGAAACACCAATAAAATTAGTTTTTTTTAAAATATTTTTATGAATTTGTACTTTTTCATTGATAATTGTTAGACTACACCCGCCCCAATAGTTTTGTTTATTCAACTCCATCCTAAGGTTGCCTGGTAGAGATCACTTTTAGTGATAAGGCCGCCCATTGTAACACTATGTTATTATTATTTAATTAAATCTTATGATGTACACTTTAATATTTTAAATGTGGTGTAACAATAAAGAGTTTTCTATTCTAATTTTGGCAGATGGAGTTCATCATAACAGCAACTACCTAATATTTACTCTATGATTCCGTAAGAACCGGTAAATAGCTTATTTTTATAATTACAAACTTACAACTAGCAGAAAAAATATAGTCATGTGTGGGATTTATATACCTATACAATTTTTCCTTGTAATTTTGTAATGTAATCAGTGGAATACGCTTCTAGGCAAAAGTAAAAATATTTATATTTTATAATGTTTTATATAGACAGTATCAGTTACTGTTATTTTTTAAATTAAGTACACAACTTTGACACGGGTAGTACTGTACTTATATATTACGTAATAAAGAATGCAATTTGTATAAATAAATTCAATTAAACTCTTCATTCGTTACACATATTCGAAGAAAATAAGAAAAAGTCCAAATCATAAACTAAGTCCATTAAAGGCAGCCGCTTCCAACGATTTTCTCTTACATAATTACAACGGCGATTACAAACATGGTCCGTCTATCAAAACAAACGTCGTTTACGCCGTCGCGCACATTACAAAACGTCATAACACGTATTATTATGACGGGTAAGGACGGTAAAAACTGTCCGCTCGTGCGCTTGACTGCCTTCGGGATAGACGAAGGCTTCGCGGCGGGCGGCGTCTTTGTGCACGCAGCCTTACAATTGTACTCGCTACTGAGAGACCGGGAGCGGGTCAATTCGCATGGAAAACTCTCGCTTCGCTTGCTGTGCACTTGAACACTTACCACCTGTTATAAAAAGATCTATTCTTTTCATTGTTCACCCTTTTTGTTAAGTTTTTTAACGGAACGTCAAAGGATGCAACCTCAGATCATAGAAACTAAAGCTCAACATTTTAATAAGCATAAAAACTATAAGAAAGAATAGAATGTGAAGAAAGATTGGTAATTACAGTAAGGATTAGCAAGCAAAAGTAAGTAAGTAAATGGAAAGTAATTACTGTGAGGGGATTACATAATGTTCTTGGAGTTTAGTGAGAAGTTCAGGTCGAAGCAGTTTAGTTAATTATCAAAGGGATAGAAGATAGTAAAATTAGTTATTTGTTCGGTTGAAATAAGGTAGTTGATATTTGTGTTGGGAAAATCGATAATTCTTTAACTAGATTCTAAGAATATATAACGAAAGAAAAAAAAATAAACAATCTTAAGACATGACTCACATGAAACAAATACATATAGTCAGTGTTACTAGGGATGATGTAACGATAATAACCATACCCCATACAATATGGGGTATGGATATAATATTTATTCGATATTGCACAGTATAGATTGGATGAATATCCAATCCATCCAATCTTATTTTGGCAGTCATGTAATTAATCAATAAGATTTTCTTTCTTCCAGATCTGTATTCTTTTCGGACCAATATTTTCATATGAATATCTATGCTACGCTTAAACCATCATCCGTATGTATATAAAAATTACGTGTCACGTTGTTTGTCCGCGATGGACTCCAAAACTACTGAACCGATTTATATTTGATTTCCACACCGTATGCAATTTGATCCAAATTGAAAGATAGGATAGCTTACATCTCAATTTATAGTCGCAATTACCCGTGCAAAGCCGAGGCGGGCCGCTAGTAGGTATATGTAATAAAGTCTATTAATTTCATTAACTGATGACTTACCACAGGGGGTGAGCAGCATAGAAAAACACATGTAAAATTAACTTTACGACACGTTAACGGTTAGATACCCATCTGACGCAGCCTTGCGGAAGATGGTGGCGGCGGCGAGGGTTAATTCGAGCCTGGCGTGGTAGGACCATTTTGTATTTACTACAACCCAAACAACCCCTTGCATTTCTTATCTTACATCTTGTCATGGGTTGTTATTGATAACTTCTGATACTCTTTCCGTCTTGGAATATCGATGATAATAGAGTAGGTTGTTGTGCGCATTGGGCGAAAAACAGTTCTCTTTATGATCTCAAGTTTGTTTGTAGCGGAATCACACTAATTATAAATGCGAAAGTTTATGAGTAAGGATGTGAGTGTGTTTGTTAATTCTTCATTCTGAAATGGCTTAACCGATTTGGATAAAACTTAGAATATAGAGTTTAGGTTCTTGATATACCTATACATAAAATACTTTTCATCGGCACATAGCTTTTCATTGTCTACGTGGGTGAAACTAACAAGAACATTTCTATTAATGGCTGGAGTCAGGCAGGTGGTCGCCATACCACCATAGCAAAAGCATTTAACAATCATATCCGTGTATAATCCTGTGCAGTAATAATGTTTCAATATACATTGTTGTTTTTTTTCGATCTGACGGAATTTCAACAATTTGAACACTTGATATATAACGACTATATATAATATACTATACATACAATATGGCGAAACTACGTTTGTACAGAAAACGCTACGCAAACCAGTTTTATCTGGTTTGCGTCGTAACTTTTAATTACTTACCATTTTAGACATTAAAACATAAACAATATTTTATTAATTAATCTTCTTATTGTTCACATGGTATTTACAAACAAACAGCATACTAGCCAGGTTTGGTCTGAAATAAAATATGATGAAGAATACCACAAGAAAAAAGCAGCGCGTTGAAGTCTTTTGTAGGGCAAGTTTAATTTTATTAACCCAAGATCGGTCTAATCGAAACTTAATATTTTTATTCCCAAAGCAGTACGCAGGGATGTATATTTTTAGTGACACGTAATATTGACTGAGCTTATTGCCATCTACCAGATACTAGAAGAAAGTATTTTAAACTGAGCAGAAAAAACTTTCCCAGCCCTATCAAGCTGATTTCATCGATTTTGATTGAAGACACCTCTATGATGGAAGAGCTCCCGATTCCGAAATCTGTCCGTCAAGTCAATCATATAAACATACATTGGAAACAGATGATCCATATACAAAAACTGATATTGATCTATTTGTGGGAACTTAAAACTTTATAAGAACATAAACGATATTTATAAAGTACCTACCTAGTATTTAGTAGTGTTTACCTGGTGAGTACCTATCTAGGAGGCGGTGTCTGTATCAGTATTTCCACATAAAATAATGTTGTATGATTAGATTGAAACATTTCAATTTTAGCTATAAAACATACACAATTACACAGACAATCCTTTAAACAAACAAGCACCTTGCACATAAATCAACTTTGATTGCCAGGCGTGGCCCCTGTCAATATTTCATAAAGTGGCGTACACATTTACTGGGCTGACGCAGCGGCTGATAGTCGGACTGCAGGCGGACACGCGGCGATAAACTCACGCAACCTGCAATTAGCTAATGTCTAGACGACTTTATCGCGCCACACGCATTGCCAACGGTATAATTAGTTAAACAAGTGCACATATAAATATTTACACTTTTCATGGGCTTTATCTAAGTACTATCTCTTCCATTAGGCTTGCAAATGGGCATGCCTAAAACAAATTGGCAAAATGAATAACCGCTCTAGTAGTCTCATCTCTTTATTATTTGAACAATTATGGTGACAAAAACTTTGAGGTAAGAATGTAATTTTACAATTAGGAGTGTTTTGCAATTTTTGTGTATAAAAAACAGTAAAACAGTGGTACTTTTGTAACAAACCCCTTTTTAGTTGAAGTGCTTGCACTTGCGGTGTTCGGCGTGGCGCGGCGCCCCCGTGCAGGTAGCGGTATTCGCGCGTCAAGTATTGTAGATAAGAGCCCTTGTACACCCAACAGACGCCGGCAGTCTTCCTCTCGACGCGACGCTATGTCGCCAATCTGCATGCAAGCTTTTAAATCGCATATATGGATATTTTTGTATAGGTTATACATAATTTCATGAGAAATAGTGATAGGTACCTACCTTAAAATATACATAGATTTCATATTATTGTATGTGTTAAGGTGAGGCTAGAAGGGTCAACAATACAAAATTATTAAGGAGGATATTCTTCACTTGTGAATAGTTAAGAGTTCATTTGATTTTTACAGCCCAAAGCCTACATTTTTTTGTTTTATTTTGCAAAAATTATATCATGACTGCCGTAGTGTATCTATTATTATATATATATTAGGTTTGCTATACCGAGAGTAAAAAGAGGTCCAGCTTTGGATTCAACGAATAGAATGTAAACTTGGCTGATATAATTCAGAATCTCAGTTTTTTTTTATTAAATCCGTTAGGCCCAGAGGCGGACTAGCAGTCTTATCACCCTTGGCCGCGTGTATTTACGGGTCCCTTTCTTTTATTTATCGAGAATCGTCTTATTCTAGGTATTATATTTGATACAACAATATAACACTTAGAAAAAGTAAGTTTTCTCTAACCACATCATTATTACCTAAATTTTCTTTATTACTAAATAAATTAAAATGCTTTTGGGCAATATGTGATAATGTGGTTTAAGATGTTGTTCAGGCTAAGCTAGCATTACTGTCACTTTAGTAGGTACAGCTACCGAAACACATCGTTAGCTGCTTGGTTATTTGTAAAATATTAAATATAACATAATATAGTATAAAATAAAGTAATACATATTCATTCATTACTTAGATACGGGGAACTTACAAAGAAACGTCTCTTTTGAACCTTCAGATAACGTTAACAAACTTAAAAAAAAAAGGTTATGAACTTGATAAAGTATCATTTTATTTATATTTTTCTTTCTACTGAGGTGCCGTAAATAATTATTGTTTTTTTATTGTTTTCAATTTGGTTATATTTCTAACTATTATTACGAAATACATAGATAAGGCGTATATAAATACTTACCAAATTGTTTATATCACAAAATTACGGCACATTATAAACACATACATGTAGTTTTGAAAGGAACGATTACATTTATCAAAAAAAAAGGATAATGCATGATATGCTCATTTAGGACCTGAAAATGTAGGTACGTTCGCTAGATATGATTACGCATTGAATTACAGTTTTATTATTAAATTTATTTCTATTACATTGTATATCTGAAATTAAGTCACTACTCAATATGGGTATTTACATAACCCATGTCGGAATACTTAAGAATAATTCATAAAATCTCCATTTGAGATGTTACAATTTTAATAGCTAAACGGCGGCAAATTTTAATGGAAATACCCATATAAGAAAAATATTAATTACTTTCTCCTAAAAACAGCAGAATGTCTACCTTCTGAATCAGTAAAAGGTAATTTTTTTATCACCTTAGCTTAGTCACCATTCAAAGCAAGAACAACGACTTATACCTACTGTAAATTGTATATTCAAATTCCATAAGAAATCAAGCAAAATATTTTGCTCGTGTATATCGAATAAAACTGAAGCGATGCCTCTATTGCAAGTGTACTTAATTGTGAATTAAGTTTTGTTCTTACTTAATTCATAAACGTGGGTTGAAATTTTCAAACTGATCTATATAAAATAAGCTACCTTAATACATAAGGTCTTCGTTGTACGAATCTCAAAATTCGCATGTAGGTACTTATTTTGTTTTGCAGATAACTTTCAAAAGCGTGATTTGTACCTCATTGATTTTTTTAAGTCAGCTCATAATATAACATACAAATGACGAGGGCTGAAATTTTCAAACAGATAATAATTATATAAATAGAGTATCTTATCAACAAAATCTTACTTATATATTTAATTATATTTACAGTGAAAATGTGTAAAATTTTGTTCGCGCGTTCTTATTACATACTCAACGATTTAATAATACGTTTTGGCGTCTTTTGTTTCAGATGGTATTAACTTCCATGCACAAATATCGCCCCAGGGTGCTGGTAGTACGAGCGAGGGACGCTGCAGCGCTGGCCTGGGGCGCTCCCCACGCCTCCTTTTCTTTCCCTGAGACGGAGTTCATCGCTGTCACTGCTTACCAGGTCCGTATTTTTATGATTATATAGAATAAGCAAGTTTTTCAAGAATGGTTCAAGGCATCTTACTGGACGCTTACCACTACCTGATCTTTTTATTTTATTTTATTTATTAAACAAAACCCACAGCCATTAATTAAATGTATTTTTTTCTTACATATATAACTTGCGGCCAATTAAGGATTTACATTATATAGGTTTTCTATTAAAAACAAACAGTCACTTGTGTGAATTCTTCAGGCATGATTATGTAAGTGAGCGTCCCTCTCTTTGTGTGTGTGTGTGTGTGTGTGAGAGAGAGTGTGTGAGAGAATCTTGGTAATTGGTAATTGAAATTATGCAAACTCAATGAAGTAGACAGCCCGTACATATTTCTGTTCTAAGCGGTCTGTACCTACTACTACTACTGTCTACTTGAGAGGCAAAGCATAACAGCTCTTAACATAAGTAGGCCTAAAGCAAATTTATCATTCAAGTTAATTATTAATCATATACCTAGTCCCAGTCGATACCTAAATCAACAATCAGGGATTTGCTTCAACAAAATGTGCTTCCATAAGTATTAGGATATTTTCCTCGGTCTTCGCCTTTTTTAACTACGAATCTACCATCATGTTTTATTTGAATAGAGATATTGAAAAGTAGAAACCTGTAATTTATTTGATTGGTTCCATTCATCTTCGTGCTGAGTGAAGTGTAGATAAATTAATGCACTAATCGAAAATGAATGTAATAAAAAATATTAAGATAAATTCTTTTCATTTTTTTATTAAGAAATAGGGTATTTGATTTTTCCCATTTACTTAATTTTAATCTTTATTTAACAACAAAGAAGTTTAATGCCAATTACAGCAGAACGGATTGCTGGAGTTTCCTCTGTTAGGAAGATACGATCACACATCACAGATTCCCCGAAAACGTAGTACGGTTCCTAGAACAAGTGGTGATTCGCACATATAGCGACACATTTTTTTCGCGACACTAAAGGCGCCAAAGCTTTTACGATGCACCCGTAGCGGAGCCAGTTACAAACCCAGAAAAAATGCAACAGAGATGCGACTGGCGGCGGCTGGCGACGACACAAGTGGCTATTGTGTAACCGCTCTTAAAGAAACAATACCAACTAATTTGAGATTTTGTTAGAGCGGTGCATTTCGTCTGTTCAATTAGATACAGTTCAGCCGTACCGTTCATTCCAGTAGCGGATGAAAACTCAATTGTGGACGTGAACCGTTACTTTTGTTTTCCTCGATATCTATAAATATCGGTGGGTTCCTTTGATACTCAGGAGTATCTGCGTATTGAATTTACACACATGAACAACGCATTGAACGAAAATATTCCAGATGAAGTTTTTAACTTAACCGTTAGCATTAAGCTCAGTGGGTTTTATGTATGGGTAGGTATTAAATTAAATCACGCCACTCCATGATAACCTGATCTGTAAATTCTGTAATCCGATTTATTAAAACTACCCAATATCCTACGGCGTGGGGACTATTATAGGCCGGCGCACATAGCCCTCCCGCTGTTTGTTTTCCGACATTAAAGAGCATCCCTTTGAACGGCAGCGCAGCGTGACGTTTTCTTGCATAATCCAACCCTCGGTAATTAGCTCTGGCGGCTTCTTTCTTCCCGCACATCTCTCTCTGTTGATTGCAGCGAGGCGCGAAAGTCTTCTCGCGTCCATTTCATCGGTAGCTTTGAAGGATTATCCGGATATTGTCCAGCTAACGGGACCGTCCCTGCACAATGGAGGCTAGCACGTATCGTTGCGCACTATCCCCGGACAGGCGACCGCTCGCAGACAGCGCCATTGTTGCAAATTAACAACGAATTAGAATCTGCTTTTGTAATGCCGACGAGTTATTTGAAAGCGTAACTAGGTGGCACGCTACGCCGCCGCCGCGCCGGTTCAATTCCGTCCACACAAAAACCATCGCCGAAGACGATCAGCATATTCAATTACCTACAAGGGGTCGTGGTGAATAGTTTACTCTGTCATCGCATTCTCGTCTGATAATTTTGGGTTATCTGCTGGATAAACAAAACAAATTTGCTCAGACCCTAATTACACATTTCTAAAAAAACTGGCGACAGTCGCCAATATGTGAAATAGTCACGCAAAAAGTGGTAAAGACTGCGAGTTTTTGGCGTGACGTCACAGGCGACAGGGCGGACAGGGGGCGGCGCCTGTCCGGGGAGAGTCACTCAAAAACTGCATTAGGATCTAACGCAGCAGGCTTTTAGCACTCCTCGCTATCTGCCAAGAGGAGGTTGTCTATCGGCGGTGAGCACGCGGCACCCGCCGCTGGCGCCGCCTTATCGGGTCATGTAAACAGACTTTTACAAGTGACTTCACGTATCGCGACGGCAATATTTGCACTCGGGATTTTGCTAGATAAGCCACAGCTTAGAAAACCTCAGCTTGCAAACACGATTTCGATGAGACGCTGAAAAAATGGTGCCAGTAAACGTTGACCAAAAAATGTCATCGTCACTTACGCAAACTTTGTTTGTATCGGGTTTCGTGTAGATTGTTACGGTATGCACTCGACAGTTAGAGCTAGGCGCCGCCGCCGCCGGCCGGGGCGGGCGTAGCGCTCCCCGGGCGGGCGGCGCCGGGCGATACACTAGTGCGCTTTACCTCTAATTGGCCTGTCGCCAGACATGTCACGCCACATGTGCGACAATTATCCCTTACAAGCTATTAGCGACGTCGGTGATGTTTGCGGAAACGGATGTTTAAATTGCATTCTCAAAACGAGATAACGAAGTTCCGTGTGAGGCAAGAACATATTCGAAAAATACAATCTGTATTTTACAGTTCGTACTCGTATGTACGAGTAGGTGTAGGTGTAAATAAATGGCCATATTGCTAAAATTTTACCCGATTTATGTAAGGTTACAATAAACAGCATCGGGTTATATATCAAATAACTTATATTCATATTTCTTTGTTCACAGAATGATAGAATAACAAAGCTGAAGATCGATAATAATCCGTTCGCAAAAGGTTTCCGCGCGTGCGGTCAGTCCAAGTGCAAGCGGAAGAGCGTCGAGCCAGGTGACAACAGTGCAGAGCCATCTAGCGGCGAGTCTAGTGAACCCAAGCGGCCATGCTCTGATGCTGCTTCCTCCTGTTCAGAGGAAGGGAGTCTTAGATCTTCGTCACCAAGGTCGCCACCTCTGGTGGAGTCTCCTGCTCCCCTAGTGGCGCCACCTGATAGAACTCCCCCGACGTTCTACCCCCCGGAGCTCCCGTACATGCATCCTCTGCACATGCCAATGCCGCTAGGACTATGGCCGGGCGGGCCCATGCCCGGGTTCTCGTGGGGTCCACCGCTGCCGCCACCTCCCGCCGAAGCTCCGCTCCCACCCACACCAGCTCCTGCACCTTGTCGACGTGTCAAAAGTTTTACGATAAGCGCTCTTTTGGGGGAAGGTTGAGGTTGATAAAATCATTATAAATTTTCAATCTTAGTGAATTCTGGTAAAACTCCTACCGCAAATTTTGTACAAAACAATTTAGACTACGTTTTATTTATATAATTGTAGTATTTTTAATCTGAACGGTAATTGTATCAGAACGAATACATTTGCCGCGAATAGAAAATACATGTTGCACAGAAAAAATACTTGAGTATACTGTTGTCTTTTTATTCTGTGCTTTGGTCATTACGTAAAAGCGCTCTTCTTGTAAAGTGTTTGTGCTAACTTAGAAAATTGTTCGAGTTGTTGACAATTATCCTTAGGGATAAGATTAAACTTTAAACTATAAATTTTGTAAATAATTGTTGGTTGTTTGGGCATAACTCGCAATATTTACTTACCAATAATGTAGAGAATAGAGATAAGTAATTTAATATTTACTTAGGAAAATTACTCTTTGATCTACCTCGTGTATATTTGTTTTAAAATTATATTATGAAGTGCACTAAATATTTTTGTGAATAATTGTGATAACTGTGCCTTACCTTTATGATTATCTGTTGTATTATACAATTCTCGGCATTATACATCGGCAATGTAAACCATTGCTGAGCTATATACTTATTAATTTCTTACATATCTATAAAATAAGTTAAAATATATATATATACCTACCTACCTAAACGAATTTAAGATTATGTTATAAGTAAATTTATTCTTGTACATAAATTGTATATGGCAGTCATATTATATTAAATTAGTATGTAATTACCAACATTTTATTAAGCATAATAAATATTTTACAATATAGCTAACTTTCATTCACATAATATGATCCTAGTAATCTTATCTAAAGTTTTGCCAGGTGTTTACAAGATGGTTAGATTTCTTCAGCAAGACTCCCTCATTGTAGATACTATTACTACAGTGTCAGATATTCTGACTAAAAGCAGTAAGTACAGTGCATTTAGTACTGCTTTTAGGTTTGTACACCTACTACAAACCTAAAGGCTGGGCAAACAAGACATAACTACTTAAGTTCAGAGTGACAAGAGCTATTTCAAGCAGAATGAGAATGGTGACCCTGCCGATGTAATGGACAGGAGTGAGGCTTACCATCAGGCAAGCATCATGTCCATCTCAGACCTTCATAAAAACAAATGTAGTTGAATATTAAAAATTATCTTATATGTTATGGTAGCATGGCATTCTGCATAAGTGTGGCAAAAATCTAATAAAAATTTATAGTCTAGCTTCCAAAATATTGTTTCGGCAGCCATGCTTCATTGGTCACAGCCCATTCTCAGCAACTCAACTGCCATATTCAAGGAAAGGTGAGAAAGTTATCAAGGAGTATTTATTGTAATAAGCTGTAATGTCTATTTTGTATGTATCCATTCTATCAGCAGAAATGAAAAATGTCATAGAAGATATAGATACATTTAATCTTATATAGTAAGAAGATGTAGGTACAGAAATACACATTAATTTTAAAGCGTTTCACAACATCAAGAGAACATTGACAAAAATTCTATAAGGTGCAAATTTGCTATGTTTTGTTCAGTGATGCTGACCTTAACCAGCAATGAGGTTTTGAAGCTCTTTGCTGAGTTCATTGGTGTCAATATGGTTAGCACTAGATTGTGTTGAAATAGGGACACTTGGTTCTCTGTTGCAAGCTTTCTTGTGAACAAACCAGTGCAGTCGCTGGCATTCTCGGTCGCAGTACTGCACAGACTTGCATTTTGAACATTTTTTGGCTGGTTTCTCTTCACCGCATGTACTGCAGTAAGGTATGGCATCAACAAAACCACGCTGACCATTAATTGTGCAGTTGATGACAGACAAAGCAGTTGGAGGATCTTTACTGGTTAGTGATGTAACCATTTGATGGAATGTAGTGCATTCCCTGAAAGGGAACTCTCTAACACAGTCTTTAAGGAATGCATCCATCAAGTCTAGCGAAACACCATCTTTCCCTGGCTTCAATAGCTTCTTAGCAAAAATCTCAACAATATCATGTTTCTTTTCTTCCTTTTCTGCACTAGATTTATGTTTGTCTCTAATATTATGGATTTCGCGAATGATGTAGGCCAGATAATGGTACTTGAAAGACATTACCTCATTTGTTTCATTACCTTTAGTCATTTCCTTTTTACAAAGCAACTCTAGAGTTTTACTAACTTTCTCTGCCTCATTTAGTAGGGCAGGTGCTTGCTGAAGATTTAGAGCTAACCGAACAGGGTGTATGTTCACTCCTAAGAAAAACTTGTGTAATGGGTCTACAAGTATCTGAGGTAGGTATGGTTCTGTTTGTTGTCCTTGGGGAACAGAGTAATATGCTATCTCAGTGCGGGGCACGAAGTTGTTGATAGTAGCGACGGTATGGTGGTTCCCGACGAATGCTGCCATCTGTGACGCTGTACGTCCTACCGAGTTGGTAGCAGTAGGCTTGGCGCCTGCATCCAGTAGCAGTTTGCACACGTCTGAACTACCCGACAGTGCACCAAAATGCAGTGCCGTATAGTTATACTCGTGTTTTCCAGAATTCACGTCCGCGCCCTAAAACAAAATTTGAAATTTACAATAATTGAACACAACACATAACAATGACAACATGATTGTGAGTCCAGACACACGTACCCTATCGAGTAGTAATTGCACCATTTCCTTGTTCCCTTTATAGGCGGCGTGCTGGAGGGCAGTCATACCATTTTCGTCGAAGAAATCGACGGGTCCTTTGTGTTGACCCAGTATGTTTTTAAACTCGTCCAAATCATTTTGACCTATGGCATCAAATATGGTTTTCTCTTTTGTAGAGTTTTCTTCTGTTTTCCCTTCCATTATCGAATATTTTACACTTAAATCATAGAATTACGGAAAAAACGCTAATACAGTACAGTGGTAGGTATGTACCAAAACAACCTAAAAGTTAGCTGTCAAACTAAGCAACCACAGATGTGACAGATCATGACACATGGCACAGATATACAAATCACGATAGAAATTCTCGCGCCGTGATAAAATGTTGCAATATAAGTTTTTGTCAGACAACGGCAACATAATTCACTAAAAATGGTTTTTGTCAAGACAAAATTTTCGTGGAGGATGTACCAAGACATCCTCCAGGAAAATTTTGTATTCACTAAAAATATAGCGCATAATAACGTATAAAGCGTTACTTTTTTAGTCTGTGTCATAGATTGAAACGAATAATAAAGTTTCATATTATTTTTCTAGGCGACAACAACAGGCACAATATTTAAAGAAAAAGGTAAATTATAGCTTAAACCCATGGAAGTAATAAGTACTACGTACAAATAGTACTTATTACTTCTATGCTTAAACCATGGTGCAGCTCTTTGAGCAAAGAGATGGCAAACATAGGCCTACCATCATACACAGCATATCATATAACCTGACCATACGTACTAATATGAAACTTTCATTTGCTGCGATTTTATATCGTTGTATATAGTGCTCCAAAGAAAATGTTAAATGCGCTGTAATGTGGTGCAAACGGCGGTGGTTTAATTCTACGATCCTCGAGAAAATAAGGCATACCATCTTACTGATATGAGTACCTACGAGTATTATTCTAAGTTTTATTTGTGTAAACCTAATCGTCACTACCGTAAGAATCTTAGTGAATGACTGATTTTATTTATTTAGGTAATTAAGTAAACTTAATATTAAATTTCATTATCTAGGAATGAAAACATATTTGTTTTTGCACAAACTTTCAGTTTAAATTTGACCTTCAGACAGAATAAGCCAGCCTTTTCACAAAATCTGTACTTAGCTAAAGTCTTCTACCTATAATTTATCTGCCTGCACCTACCTTCTTGCAACATCATGAGTGAAAGACAAATTCAAATAGTCCCAAACTAGACTCAGAACATGGACAAATTCTATGCTATTTTGCAAATGAGTCGGTAAGTATCAAACTGCCATATGTCCACCGACAATAAAATATGACTTTTTAATTTAGTCGTATTGACCTCTCAAATGTCGATTTGCCGACCCAACGCAAAATCCCGTAAGTATAGCCATTTGTAAAATATTACGGTTCAATATGTAAGTTTTTATATGCTCTATAAGTTCTCGCAGAGAATATTAAATTTTTTTATATGTCCATTGCGACCAATCATAGAACGTCAAATCACTCAACATGGCGTCAATCTTAGTGAGACGTTCAATGTTGCGTTTGTTGCTTAATGTTTTTTTTATGTACAATGGACATATATGTAAATAAAATAGTGACTGTGGAGCCTGACAAAACTCGAAAAAGAAATAAATATAAGACGAAGAGAAGTCAGAAAAGTATGTAAAACCCTTTCGTTTGCTTACCGGTGTTAAGCATGCGACATGAGGTGTTAGATTTTGTATATGTGAGGCCGTATTTTGAGTAAAAATATTTAATAATATATAATACTACGATATCAGGGTACCATGATAGGATTATGGTATATTTTAGATTACATATTGAGTTCTGCGTCAGTTTATTCTAACAGAGTGCTGAAAATATATCCTTCTCCTCAAAATATATGTGAAACTAACATGTCCATTTCCCAAAGTTTACGTGCAGTGGAAATACGGTAATTTTAAATTTATTTTTATATTCGACTAGAGTGCCTTTTAAATCTGTGCAATTCCTAACTCATTGTCATTACCTACCACCAGAGGCGCTGCTTTAAGCTTGCCACAATAGGAGCAAATATCTCTACTGGGCCGCGTTCCGAGGGTCAGACTGCGTTGTTTGGTTGCTTTAACCTACTCGAAGGTTTCGAACGACCGGTTGTTTTATAACCTCAAATATCGTTTTTGGCGGGGAATTTTGCAAAATATAAAGACTTTTTATATGATGTTTGAAAAGCAATAACTACCGTTACCTGCAAAATATAAAAGAGTGCCTATAGTGTGCGGTCGCGTCACGCTTCACACGCAGTGTGGCGGACGTACCACACACAAAATCCTGAGGAAGGCTTCCGGTAGAAGCCGAAACATTGTCGATAGCGATATCGACTCATAGTAAGTTCACGCTCAAACACCCGTGTTTTTCATATATTAGATATAAATATGAGCGTAAGTTTTTATAATAAGTGACTATAATTCACTCATCAAGAAATGTCAAGGTCATGTCAGTTAAAGATTTAACATTATGACAACCTCTTTTGATGGTTAAACCGACGAAACCCGTAGGTCGTGAACGACGTTAAACTGAAAAGTTGCTCTAACCGAGGTTCAGAACGCGCTCCTGTGGAGAACACATTTATATTCTATGGGCTGTGAGACAAGAATGGAAATATACACTTGCATTAGTTCGAAAGAGACAGCATCAGTTTGTTATGTCTATATATTATAGTATCTGTATTATAGCTCGGCGCCTTCTTTAGTAATTAGTAGCGTAGCGGTACGTTTTCGGCGACCGCAGGAGACGGAGGTAGAAGGCGCTTTTCGTCTTCTACGTCCGTCTCGAGAGAAGTGCCTTCGGCATTTCTCCCTCCCGGGCTTATAGTAGGGCCTTCCCTCGCCCAAAATCCGGTGGAGCTGGACGTCCGAAAACGGTAGCCAACTTCTATGTCCTCCCTAAAAACAAAACAAATAGCTCGGCGCATACGATTACTTTGTTTGCCGCAGACAAATTTGTTCGGTGCTTGAAAGTGTCTTTTTTCGTGTTAAAAACGATTTTGAAGTGTGTATTGTATATACACAAAATCGTTTTTGGCTGGGAATTTTGCAAAATTTATAGAATGATGTTTGAAAAGCAATAACTACCGTTACCTGCAAAATATAAAAGAGTGCCTATAATTCTCTTATCAAGAAATGTCAAGGTCATGTCAGTTAAAGATTCATTCAATTAAAGATTTGACAACCTCTACAAAATACACACTTCATTCTCGAAGAGATCGCGGCTCAACCAAGTAGGGTGATTGCGTCAGTTTTCGGCCTTTTAGCGGAAACACGAACTTTAAGATACCGCCAAAAAATAACTGCAAGGATTATAATTACACAATTTATGTTTCTTGGTAGCTTATATATTGTAGTTTCCAATCACAAAATTTCTTGACTTCAAGGAGCTTAGTTATTTTAATTATAAAAATGGTGAAAACGCTAGTTTTCGGCCGTATGTGTCAGTATTCGGCCTCATGTATTTTAGTTTTCGGCCACTGTGATATGACTGTTGAAAATTAAAATCTTATTAATAAATTAACATTAAAAATCAGATAAATTGAACTCTAAATTTCGAATTGATTTAATTATTCATTCAGCAATAGATTCGTGACAAGAAAGAATGAATAAAGCACACTTGGTAAATATTCACTTCCTTTAGATACTGCTCTTTATCATGTTATTATTAATAATTTGAGAGACTTTATGACTGTTATTTAAGTAACAGTCATAAATTTTCTCAAATCATCAATATTTACCATCGCCAATATTACAATAAAAATAACGGTTTAGTCAGGTCCCCCTCTCAATTCTATTTAAAAAAAATGTCCCTTGTATTTATATCTTAGTAATTTTAATAAAACCGTCATTATATGTATGAGTAATTAATAAAATGTAACATTTATGGGATTATTTTTGTTTAAAACTCTTCTTAAATAAGTAATATGTATTGAACCAAATGCTTCAAATTACTTCTAATCATGAAGTTAAGTTTAATGTTCTTGTAAAAAACTAGTCACCAATTTTCAATAAGATTTAATAATGCATTGCGTTTGAAGGATTTATAATGCGTATCTTCAAATTTTGGCCCCAACATCTTAAATTATACAATTTTGAGCAGAAGTCACAACTATTATTCTCCAATCGTTTTCATCTGTGTCGCTTATTAATAATATAGCAATTAGCTTTTCGTCTATTGTTTTTTTATTTTCTTTTGACACATTTCTTTTCAAAACTATTGTTCTCCTCGACTGCTTTAACGGGCCTTATTCTATTTACTTCATTTCAGATTTTCTTTCCTTTAGAAAAAGTGAAAAAGTTGGTAAAGACCTTTTTTTCCAGTTTTAGCTTCTCTTTATCCTCGTAAAACTGACGCCACATTACAGCTGGTGTACGAGTACTGTAGATGTAGTAGAAAATATTTGTTTATTTCTATTATTTCTGCGGATGATTTGGTATAACCAAATATTTTCATTTAGCTTATTTACAGTAAATAAGCTAAATGAAATTCAAATTCTTACAATGTACCAACGGATTCTGAATCGCGCTATCGTTACGTTTTCATTCGAGTACCTATATAATTCTCAAACGAATTTTGTTTAATTTTCAAATTATAATTGAAATAATAACTTGGCGGCAATCGTACTCTTATTTCTTAGATTTAGCAGGAAAAAAGTAGAGAAGAATAAAGAACTACAGAATCGTTCTATATTATGATAATGGGCTTCTACGGAACCCTACATAGAGCGTGGCTCGACACGCATTTGACCGTTTTTTTGTCATAATTTCGTTTGCTGCATATATACTGTAAAATTACAGGTACATGAGACTTAACAACTTTGTGTCTCAGATATCTAAGTATGATATTTTTTAAAAAGCTTAAGAAGTAGGATTGTCCAGCGTGATAATTTTATTTTAGGATTCCCAGTCTTATAAATTTTTTTTGCACCGTGTCTGGTAGATCTGATTTCTTTAAAGGAAAACCACACTTTGCTAAGTTCAATAATCAATCTACGAGATATTTTTTGACCTAATCCTTTTATCATAAATGTAAAAGGATTAGGCCGCGCTTTAATCATATCACTAGTTCTTTCAGAGATAAGATCTTGTATAGGAATTCCGTTATGTCGACAAACTTCCCTTATAGACAATTTTTTCGCTCTGAAATCCCTAAGCGCCAAGATCATAGACTTCTTTGAATATTGAGTGATTTTTTGTTTTGCTTCTGGAGGTGCCATCTAGACAGACAATTTTTAATTGATACACAAATCAAAGCCTAAATCGTCAGTAGTTTCGTAGTTTGAGTTTATTTTATTATTCAGTGTTCA
Source organism: Plagodis dolabraria (assembly GCA_963854805.1). Taxonomy (NCBI): domain Eukaryota; kingdom Metazoa; phylum Arthropoda; class Insecta; order Lepidoptera; family Geometridae; genus Plagodis; species Plagodis dolabraria. The sequence continues at coordinate 27,185,217 of OY978448.1, read as the reverse complement.
CACTTTATCATTTAGTGTTGGTTTACGTACTCCAACCCAAAACTTCTAAAAAAAGCTTGAATACATGAAGAAGATATTTATGCAATAATAACATATATTGTTATCGGCGTTAGGAAGATTTTTAGCAACATGGCCGGCAAATTGATAATCCATTCAGGTTTCGGCCTAATTTTGCTCCATACATTTTTGATAGGCCGAAAACTAACTCAAAATATTGTCGCTATTTTAGATTTCGGCCGTTACTGAAATAGAACTGTTCTTCATTTATTTCGCCGTATTTAATGCGGCCGAAAACTGATAGCCAGGTTCTTTAAGTGTATGGCAATAGTAAATTGAAAAGGAGTTTTATATAGCGGACCTATATGAAAAATAAGAGACAAAAATAATTTAAGTAGTCATAAGCTAGTATTCGGCCCCTAGGTCGAGAACTAACATGTTTAATAAATTCATATGTTAATATTCGGCCGTCTATTTTTTTGTAGTTTTTGAAGTAATATCGCAATAAAAACAATTGGTACCTTATCTTCATTTATTTCTTCATAGACTATAATATACACCTACATTGTTTCCCCTAACCACATCAAATAACTTACCTAGAAATGAATCGCGCGTCACTATTTTTTTAATAAATCTATGCACGCAGTGACCATCCAGTGCCGGTGTCGTTTTTAGTTTTTTTATTATAAATCACTTGTACATGCTACCTGCGTAAAAAAAAAAAATCTGATGTTGTCCGAATATCTTCAGTGATATTGAAAGAAAATTAGAATGAAAAAGTACTATAAAAACTCTATTTTCTTAATTTTACTTAGAGGCTTCCACCAAAAGGCCGAAAAGTAACGCCGGCCGACCCTACTAGGTACGTGGGCGAAATTTTATGTACCTATTTAACTAACTAAAATGCCTTAGTTTTTAACTCTACCAAAATATATTTTGTACATTGTCAGCTAGTTGTGTAATCATGGGTTGTAGATCACGGATATCATTTTTACAGTATTTTGCTATCCTATGTTTTATTTTACATATATATAACTGATTTCATATATTTCTCAAGTAATCCGCAAAAACAGTTAAGAAACATTTATATATTTTGTAAGTTATGATGCCAAAATACTTTAAGGTGTGAATTCCGATTTGCGCAATTTTAAAAAAATACACGTACTAAAGTTATCCAATCTAGCAACATATATTAAATGTTAAATTCCCTATAAAAAATTTAACGGTCCACCTTAACTGAGCACTATGCAAATTCTTTCTATTATATTTTCAATAGGCGCGGCAATATTTTTTCAAAATTTTTCATTGTAATTTGGGTAATATTGATTGATGAGACACTAGTAACTCTGCAATATTAGGTATGTATACTCTGTCTCTATCAGGTATACGCGCATAATTTCTCCACAGTAGAGATCACTGACATTAGAAACCTAGTTTTCCTTTCTCATTGGTAGAGATACTTGCTCCTAGTAAAGAGAGAAGGTCTCTATATTCTGTCTACGTTGCCACATGAAGTATCAATAGAAAAGATATACATAACAGTTACATTTCTACGGAATAGGTCTAAAAGTGGCCTAATTCTAAAAGTCTTGACGGATTTCAAATCGGTGTGTCGCCAATCCTTTTTAAATTTCTTGCAATATAGAATCAAATGTTATTAATTATTACCGCCTTCAGCAGTTGAAATTTTCCAAATTTTAACAGTCTATTAATTTCATGTTGCCCATTTTATTTTTTTACTACATATGATTAATCATCATAATAATATATTAATTGAGAATCTGTATGCTGCCACAAAACGCAGATCCACAACAGATGCAGGTGTTTAATTGATGTCAAATAAACTTGAAGCCTAGGAGTCTGTGTAGAGCACCGCGCTCTGATTTGTAAACTTTTACACTATGGTATTAGAGGAATTAAAGCTCTGAATCTTATAGAGTTGGGGAAAAAAGGGAAACAAATAAAAAGCTACCTGGTTCAGCTCACCCCGAGTGCCAGATGTTACACGACGCGTAGTTTTTGATTCCTTCTCAATTTCATTCAACGCTGATTGTCTTGTGAGATGAAAAATGATTTACTATGTGCGATGGTCGCGGCTGATGTTGAGAAACTAGTTAAGGCAATATTTTGAGGAAATTTTACGGAGCTCTCGACTCGACCGCGTGCCGGTTAGATGTCAACAACGTTATTTAATTACCCCTCAGGTTAGCCAAGGAAACTCAAGGAAGGGATGAAGGTAGTGAAATAAAGGTTTCGTTTAGGAATATTGAAGAAAGTTGCGTTCCAAGAATGCGACACAACAATGTTGCTAATATTTGTTAATATAACAGTCATATTTACCAAGCGTAACAAGGTCTCAAACTCCACTGGGAACAATCGGCGTTTGTATGTTTGAATATTTATATGTTTGTATGTATCACATTATGTCCGACTATAACTTGAGTAACGTGAAATTTTTTATAAGTATAGATTAGGCCAATACAATTTTTAAGTTCGAATATGAGAAATTCGGCTAAGTGATTGTTGAAGCCAAGATTTCGTAAATTATATCACCGCTAAAAGATACGTGGTGCCATCTCACGTAATTTTGCTGTAACGCTTATATTGAAGTATTTTTTTTTATTCCCTTGGTCTCCTGATTTGGCTACGCACGTTTTTGATGAAGTTGATTTGACTGTCATCTAATGGTTATATGAGGCACTAGGTGAAAGGTTTGAGATGATATTTTTAAAAGGTGTTATTTACAAAAAATCACGGCAAATCTGATTTTTCAGGAAAGCGTCCCACGCATGTCTGTGTGTTAATATAACTTAGTAGTCTGTAATACAATGAGCTGGGGCCTAAGAGCTTTCTGTCTTTAGTGCCGACTGGAGGTGCAGCAGTGAACGTAGGTGAACAATTCATTCTGGCCTGCACATAGGAATTGATAGAGGGTTCAAAGAATTGCATGGCGAGGCAGCTACGGTTTTTTAGGCGGAACTTGCACACTGCCATTTCATCATACTTGATGCATAATGTTGACTCCAAAAGCAGGCAAGCTATACCAGCGCAAGCAAGCACAAGAGCTATTTGGTGGTATGTCAAGCACATACCACCAAATAGCTAGGATACTTGCTAGGAGACCTTAAACAGCTTCCACCTGTGATGGACAGTGCTTTCTATGACAAAATATCATCCACACTCAACGTTCAAGGACAAGTTGTCACTAAGTCAAGAAAAAAAAATCTTCTTGAAAACCGCTACAACAAGCAAAACCAATCAAGATCCGACCAACAGTCGTTTAAAGAACTTATATTATGGCATCTTACTGCCTCATTAAATGGTAGAAATTTCAAGGCATTCGTGAAATCATTCGCATTGATAATTAGTCGTTTCACGAGTCATGAGAAGCCCCAAATCATCTGTTGTGGATTCTCCCACACTCATAATTGAATAAATCGTTCGAGTACACGTTCGGCAAAATATGTATAAAGTCAGTGCGAGAAGAACGGGCAAGAAACTAGGGGCGATTCTTTTTTAATTTTTAAATGTTTTACAAACTATATCCTTAAATAATTTCAATACTCGCTTAGATAACGTAGGTGACAGGCGATAGCTTGGCAGAGGATGAATTGTCCAAGCATTTTTATAGTTTAAGTAATCACAAACTGTGTGGTAGGATTTCATAATCAAAATGTTTTTCACGTACAACAGCAATTTTGGCCATTTAAGCCATATCATTTATATACACTAAAAACAGAAAAGGTCCTAAAATGTATCCTTGTGGTACTCCTATTTTTATCAAAGACCCGGAAGAAGTATTGACATTTATTCTAATATTGTGGTAGCCGGTCTGACAGATATGATTCTATAAGATTCAGAGCTTTTCCATGAAAAGCATAGTGTGAATGTTTACGAATCAAGAGTGCGGTGTTCTACACAGACGAATGCCTTGAAAAGATCAGAATAGCAAATAAGCATATAGCTTCATGTGAACTCTCACAGTCTTCAAGTATATGTGATATCAATTGAACAACTGTAGCTGTTGTTGATCTATTTAAATAATTTTGAAACCGATTTTACTTCAGTCAGTGGCGACAGTGTACACGCGTAACGTGTATCTTGAATCCATTCTGCTCTAATACCCATCTCACGTGATCCAATTCCGCATTTAAATTCCGGATCACATAAACTAAGTGCGCGGTTGATGAGAGCTTTCGGCACGGACATCAGTTGCGACGGGTGGTGATGAGAGTCTGCTCTCAGTAGCCCTAGCACGAATAACTAACGAAAACGTAACCGTATCGAAATGTCACCATTTTGTAAAGGATTTGATCAGCGCCCCTACAGTGCGTAAAAGGAACTAAATTTTGGCGAGCATGAACCTAATTTTAACGTAAGCTCGAAGAAATAAAACGCCTAAATTGAAAAATATCAATCACAGAGGACTTTATATAGGCTGAAAAAGAATTCAAAACTCTTTTAGAATAAATCATTAGCTCTTAGAAAGAAGGTTCAATTAATAATTTACGCCGGATGACGTCACTTTTGTAATCCTATCGAGTTCACGTTAGCCAACAAACGATGCGTTGTGCTGACAACCATCGCCTTTTGCGTAAAGTACTGTAAACTCGATACGTTTACGTTACGGACTATCGAGATGTTCGTGCTTGGGCTACAGGTACCGGTCTGTCAACGTGGTCTTCCGGTAAACCTAGTAGGTTATAGAATTATCTGGTTTACGATATACTTACCCGTACATCTAAGAAAGGCAAACTATCATCACGTTATTCTTCAACCGTGAACTGAACTGTATTTTCGTGTTCAATGAAATGAAAGGATAGTAGTGTTTGCACAATACTGCTTCGAGGCAGAAGACCTGACACTGCGGTGGTAACGAAATGGCGCATGCTGACACAAAATAAAAGCCCAAATCTGGTTAACTAGTAAGTATAAATTTATTTAAATTATCAAAAAGTCATAATGGCTGCTATGACTTTTGATCATACCTAATACAAACATCTACGACAAAAAATTAGACAACATATTTTACAACGTTTTCTAACATGTATATAGAGACTGGCTTCTTACTACACTATTAGCTACTTAAAATTCTATAAGATAAAAACATTTAGATTTTTTAAAATGTGAGTATAGAGGAAAAGTGTAATAAAATTGAATATTTTCGCACTACACATCTTAAAAGACTGTACTTATTCGCATGTGTGGAGCATTATTCCATCATGGAAGATCTTGTGATACATTTCCATCTCGTTCTTTATATTTTAGTTAATAATTAAACATATTTTACAAATCATCAGTCCGCATTGCCCAAGACGGAGTGATGAAATGCAATCAAAAATAATATATTCAAAGTAAAAATAAGTAAAATAATCAAAAATCACTTTATGGAGCACCAAAATTATTTCTACTTTTCTTTATTACGAGTAATACATTCAAATATGAATTTAAAGACGAGGTAAGGTAAATAGACACATAGACGAAACATTTCAGAAAAATCCTAAATCTAAAACTACTTTTGAAGTTATACAATGTGGATATATGAACTTATAGTTCCGTTAAATATATTAAGAGTAAATATTGAACTACGGTTTCTATTATCTACACAGCATTTTGTGTTTCCTTATCATATATTTTTCCTTAATTAGTTAATCCCAACAGATTATTTTTATTACAAACTACCTCAAAACACCTACATATTAAATACCTACTCGTACATACTGTGATATATTTTAGCGATCTCAAACTAGGGTATATGCAGTTCAAGCAAATAAGGCTACAATACAATTGAAACTCGCGCATATATTAATTTCGATATAACTGTAGACTGGGTTAATATAACGATTTATTTTTTAAAGTTTACCATCTAAGGATTCTAATCTATAAGGATTATTTCTCATTCTTATTATAACTAGTCATATTTATTTATTTTAATTAATCTTTCTTCTACATTGTGTATATAACCACAACTGTCTATTTTTGCATTATCAATTCTACCGTATAATTCTAATTAAACAATGAATAATCCCTAAATGTATTAATGCTATTATACACGTTTCCTCTAAGGTACATACACAATTTCACTAACAATGTAAGTTTCTTCACAACATTCTAAAACATCTATAAGATAGCTAGGTAATTATGAACCGACAACATAAACGAATGAAAAATGAAAACGACACGGAAATAAACAAATCAAAATTAAATATGAGTAAAGTTCAAGCTGTATCTGTATTAAAAGCCACGATAATAATAACATTTTGATCTTGTTTGATTAGATTCGGAAGGATATTATATTTTCATAAAATAAAATAGCAGGATTTTAAGGATAAAGGGGTTGCTATAACTTTAAATTGTTCCAGCGTCAACCTTAATGCTCTTTTTATATTATACCTACTACGATTCTAATTCTATAATATAACCATAAATACCATCTAAGCTACGACTAAAGCATCGACGGTTTTCTGAATCTTGATTGAATGATTACTTATTTATATTAATTTCATAGCACAGCTATATTTACTAAGTAAAGAAAGCAATAGATAGGTAAATATTTGATTACATTTATATAAAAATTAAACAGAATATAATATTTAGACTACTTAAGTAACTTACCCTAAATTATCCAGGTATATTTACCTACATACATATACAGTCAATTCAAACAGCTTCACGCTCAAACTTTTTCTTTATCATACATTTAAACACTTGTCTAAGACAGCTACATACAGGCATATCTATATATTATATGACTGACAAGATTATATAAAGACTTGGAAGTGGTAACCGTCGCAGCGAAAGCAAAGCATTTTCGAACTCAACCTTATTCACATCAACGTCATCGTCACCAGTTATGTCAATATATATCATAATCTATTATGCATATAATTATAACATATAATGACACTATATTTCAAAAAATCCTACACATAGTTTGATATAATACCACAACACAACGCCTATAAAGTTCATCGACGCATTCACTCAACTGCGTCTAAATTGTTTTTCGACGTCTACCGAAGCGTTATTTTTCTACACAAGCAACAAATATTATGCTAAATGTGTCACATATAGAAATGATTACTATAGATTACCTAAATCATTTCGTAGGTATTTAGAGAGGACAGAATTCGCATACGAAGATCTAGAAATTTGGCCCTAAAGTTATACCTTGTGGAACTCCTAAACATCAAATTCATAAGTGTAAACATAAATAAAACAAAGCTTCATTGGCACGATCCTAAAATGAATCCTTGTGGAGCTCTTTAATCTTTCATCACGGAGTATTGCTGTCAGCAACCATGTTTGACAAACTGTTTAATCACTTTGAGTGGTTAGTCACGATTTATACTCCGCAAGACTTACAGTTGAGCAAATAATAACAATTACCGTTGTTTCAAATCGCTCTAAGGGATTGATTAGTGTCGGAAGCATATGCGTTGTTAGACATAGTAGACGTCAAAGGAAAGCGACGCTCAGACGAGCGCGGGGGCCGTTGCCAGTACAGGAGCGGTGGGGGCGGGGCTCGTTGGAGTGTGCGCGGCTGAAGTCAGCCTCACCCCCCCGGACTCGGACACCACCATACCATTGTGGACGGTGCCGTGTGCTTCGGTGTCTGCGTATGGAGTCGTCAGGATCGTTAAACGCTGAAATTAAAATTAAATAAAAGTAGGTATGTAATATAATAATGAAACCCTGCCACGAGCAAATTGTTGTTGCTAAGATTATTTTCTGTGAAGACAATAAATAATTCGATGATTGTATATGGTATAATATAAACATTGATATAAACCATAAAAATAACTATGCCAAAAAAATATTTATATAAAACGATAAAAAGTTATTGTATCTTTTGTGCTTTTGGATTTATCCATACTGACTCAGCAGCTAAACCTTTTATTTATTTGGCTAATAGCTACTGCTTGACTCTCCCGGGACATTTTCAGTAAATCGGGAATAAAAAGTATTGTCTCTGTTAATCCCATATTAAAGTAATTCATGTTAGCACCAATTTTGATGAAAATCCGTTGGGCCATTTGAGCTTTTTCGTTTGCAATGTTAGTAGGACAAAGGGTTCATACATTTGCAAATTTTTGTTCAGTTTTACTTCTTCATCAAAGAATAAGCAATCTTGTCCCTTGAGATTTAGAAATACACTGTTTAAGAGTTCAACATAACTTACCTCAAAAAAAGTTCCTTTAGTAGTCAGTAGCTTATAGATCGCCACAGTGGGAATACACATGACACTAGATCCAGCGATGACCCATCCCAGAGCATTTGCCCAGCCCGGATACACGTAGCTCTCATACTGCAGGGGTTCGTAGTCCAGAAGGCCGTACACCGTGATGAAGAGGAGGAATATAGGAGCGGCAAACCGCCAGCATACGCGCCAGTACAGGCCTGGTCGAAAACCAATCATGTCGCGGATGTCTTCGCAAAATCTCTCAGTACCTAGAAGAATTTTTTATATAAAATCTACAAAGTTAAGTCTGAAGAAGTTTCTGAAAGTCTCGAGCAGTTGTGCATTTGAAATGTGGCTATTGACAATATAATGGTAAGTATTATAGATAGTATCTAAGCATCACGCTTGTCCAATGTTTCCCAATCTACATATGTCTATTAGTTTAGTAACTTGCTTAACATTGGGAAACATTGGACAACCGTGATGCTTACTATCTGTGTCCCTCGCGCCAGGACTAACTTACTCGCTAAGACTCCATTAAATCGGACGCTGCATGCGCTAAATCGAGTTGCAGACATAATAGATCTGTTTGCATGTTCCGTAGCAGAATTTACAACGGTACTATTGTTCGATCTGTGTTATGCTATGACAAATGACAACAATTCTATAATTGACATTAATATGACATTTCTATAATTTATTAATCTTTATTTGATGTAAGATGACACAATTTAATGAATATAGTTTAATTGACAATCAATTAATTTTAAGTATTTAATAAGAATGACATAGTATTAGTAAGTACTAGTAATTTAAAGAAGTACGTAATCCTACGTTAGTAATTTAAAGAAGATAATTGGATTTCATGATTTTATATAATAGGTATTACTAATCTATTAATGAAAAAATAATTAATGTATATAGTTATTTTAGTAATTGCAGTATTTTGACTACACTATTGTATTGGGGTTAATCCTGTAAGAGTAGTTGTAATGAATAAACAAATAAATATCTAGTGGAGTCCTTCTTGTCACGTCGTCGTAACATTAAGTATATGTAAAAAAAAAGATAAAACAATATCGTTTGTTTTGTAGATCATTAACTCCACTCCTAATATCATTCGCTCGTTTAACAGTACAAACATCATGTTGACACATGTATACATATTTGTACTTGTATATAACAAGACCTTGTTTTAGTAGAGCAGGAAGCAACCAACCACCGTACTCATAATAAAATTGTACTAAAACTAAATAGCATAGAATGATTACCGTAGATCCAAGAAACAGCGATAGCTTCAAAGAAAACGGCCACCAGTATAGAGTATCCTGCGGCGTATCTGTCCAGCAGTTGAAAGAAGTAGAAGCCGCCTTGGGTGCAAGACGCCAGACCGACGAAGAAGTAGAGAGTGAAGAGACAAGCCACAAAGATCTCCCTGTGACGTCCGATCGGAGGAAACTCATCGCTCAGAGCCGTGATGATGGCTTCGGAGCCGCCAAACTGTAGTAAAAATTACAAATTTTATTCTAGTTATTTAATTTTAGTGCAAATCCTGAAAGTGCTTAATTTTCTTCCATCGTTTTAAATCAATCAAATTATTGGATTGCGTTATTGTAAATAAGTGTAAAGCGAATTGAAAAATTAACATTTTTATGGTCATAGGTATAGTATATCACGTTGGCTATAGATTTCACTACATGAATAGATATGAACGAAATAGAACTGATAGAAACGAAAGGACTAATTCGATAATTCAAACTTTGATTTATTAACAACATAGCTCAATTGCACCATATTCTGGCTTGAGAGATGGTATTATCATGGGTTCACATCCCGCTCGCTGCGAATTGTTGTGATTTTGTAACTTATAATATGTATGTCTGCGGGAAAAAATGATTTAACTATTAGGCATTCTCACTTCTAACGGCACTTAAACTATGTTATTGATACCTACTCAATTATATTAAATAAGAACGAAAGAAAGAGTTTATTGTTTACAATAAGAAATAAACAAAAAAATTAATAACATTGCCGTCGTTCACCTTCAGTACAAAAAAGAACCTGGCTCAGCATGATGCTGTGGGCGAACCTAGAGCGCTGATTTTTAGCCAAAGCCTAGTGACGCCAGACAAGAAATAACTAAGTACTTATATGTTTATTTTAGATTATAAAGGATTACACGATAAAAATATGAAAGTATGATTACGTTCTGTGGTATATTAGAAAGGTGATTTTCTATGTTTGCGGAATAAGGAAACCTGTGTGAAATGTCCAGTAGCATAATTCAGAATACCTTACCGAACTATCCAACCCAAGTGTTAACAGCATCATGAAAAATATGAGAGCCCAGAAGGTAGACCCTGGCATGGTGGCTATAGCTGCTGGGTACACAACAAAGACCAGTCCTGGGCCTTCCGTAGCCACATCCTGGACGTCTTTGCCTGATGCATGGGCCATATAACCGAGGACACTGAAGATCACGAAGCCGGCGATGAAAGATGTGCAGGAATTGATAACGCTGGTGAGGATAGCGTCCCTGTGGAAGAAATGGAATATTCACTAATTTATGCGACCATATTGGTAAATTGAGAAAAGTTTGGTATCAGAGAGTTAAGAAAAAATGCTATTGTTGTAGGAAAGTATGAAGAATACCTAAGAACTTACATGTAGACGTTGTTGTGATATTTGTTGTACGAAGCGTAAGCTAGAAGAACACCGAATCCAGGACCCAATGAAAAGAATACTTGAGTTGCTGCGTCAACCCAAACCTATAACGAAATTAATATTTTTATGTACTTTTGTTAGTAGTGGCGCTATCCCCCTCTTATAGAATGTTGAATCTTACAATGTTATTTTATGTCAAATAACTCCATACGAGCATCGTTGACGCCTATATTTAATTAATATTTAGTCTTTAATTTCGTTTTTGCATAAGATAAGGGACGTATTTATAGAATAGTTTCATAATTTTACTACACATATGCCATCAGAATTTTGTTCGACACAGTACTATATTATACAGATATGTGATAAGTTTGGAAACGATTATAAAAATGTGGGTGGTGAATCCAGGACCCAATGAGAAGAATACTTGAGTTGCTGCGTCAACCCAAACCTATAACGAAATTTATATTTTTATGTACTTTTGTTAGTAGTGGCGCTATCCCCCTCTTATAGAATGTTGAATCTTACAACGTTATTTTATGTCAAATAACTAGCCATACAAGCATCGTTGACGCCTATATTTAATTAATATTTAGTGTTTAATTTCGTTTTTGCATAAGATAAGGGACGTATTCATAGAATAGTTTCATAATTTTACTACACATATGCCATAAGAATTTTGTTCGACACAGTACTATATTATACAGATATGTGATAAGTTTGGAAACGATTATAAAAATGTGGGTGGGATCACAAATGCAAACATAGAAACTTTAACTTTGACTAGATGTTTACTAAGTCGCTGTATAAGAAAATATAAAAACGGATAAGGTACCTGTGGTTGCGTAATAGCCTCAAAGTTAGGGCTTAAATAGTATTGTATACCAGTCGCGGAACCTGGGAGGGTGATGCCGCGAACCAGAAGAATCAGGAGAACAGCGTAAGGAAACAGAGCCGTGAACCAAACCACCTGAAACAAGGAATAAATAAATAATTTTAGTTAAAACAAAGTATAAGGGCTTGTGTGAATTTTTTTTTTTTAAACTGGTTTACGTACATCATACCTAGACCCACCCCACGCACGGTGCTATAATTGATTTCGATAAATGTCATTATTATGTGTTTAGTCGCAGAGATAATGCGTTTGATAGTTTGTGATTTACTGTAGTTTTGGTTTTAAAGTGGAATAAAATGTATAATAAATACCTAAGACATTGAAATGTCCGACTACCATAATAGTAAAGTAATCAGACTGTCTATGTTGCTTTGATTAGGAGAAAAAATATTGTTAAAACGGATTGTCAAATACATTCTTTCAAAGGACGCACTTGTGCTAGTTGTATGAATTTAGGCGACAAGGGTGTTAAGTGGGTTGTTTTTGTTCATTTTTGATATATACTTCCGGTCATTGAATGTGAGTTTATTTACAATTATAAAGATATAGAAAATTAATTCGTATAATAGACCTCATATTTACACAAATATTTAATACAGTAGACTTGCACTGATTTACGGTAAGGAACCTTCTTCCACTTGAGTGAGACACAAACTTCGTAGGTTTTTCAGTTATGATAATTACATTTTTTTTTTTGGTTACAGTACTACTTTAATTGGTAAACAACGAATTTAGGTGAACGATTCACATCTACCCTCCGCACTAGTTTGCACTGTACGACAGCAGAGCAGAGCGTTCCTCGTCCACAAAACAAAACAAAACACACAAAACAACATTGACGTGGCTTTGTGGAATATCTTAATTAGATGGTACTATTCATATACTTGATTATGCGCAATCTACAGGTAAAGAAAAAGATTGATATAGTAAAGTAATCAGCGCAAAAGGTTTATTTAATTAAAAGTGTCGTACCTTGCCAGAAGTACTGATGCCTTTCCACAAGGAGAAATAGCAGATGATGTAGACAGCGAGGAGACAGAGAGCCATGTCCCATTTGATAGCGCCAAGATCATGAAGGCCTTCGCTGCCTTGAAGCTCTAGGATTGCGCGGCTGCGAAGCATTCAAATTATTAAACCATTTAATATATTATTAATAAAAAAAACGGAATCGTATTTCATCAATGAAATTTGTAGAATAACGTGTAGAAGTCGGCCCCTGAAAATTTCAGCAGAGAGTATTAATTATAATTTTAAATCAGCATGCTACAGACTTTCACAAGTTATTTCATACTTCACAGTGTTGAAAGTCAGTTTCTTTATTCTAATTCTTCTGTGTTTTGAAGTCGATGTTAGATTTCACTCGTTTTTGTCATTTTTAAAGTGATTAAACGACTTTAAACGGTTTAAATCGCGTATATTTTTCATTATTTTATCCGGGGTGACTGGACGATCACTGCAAAGTGTTTGAAACGTCGGGATTAAATAATGAAAAATATACGCGATTTAAACCGTTTAAAGGTGTTTAATTACTATATGTAATAATCGCGAAAACCTAAGACAGCATTATTTTTTAAGTGATTTGAACTGATTGACAGAAGTTGATAAAACTAAAATGCGACTAACTGGTATACTGCACATACTATACCCAAAAAAAGGAAATACGTCTACTTGAGAACTTTAGTCGACCTTTTTATTGAATTTGATTACAATTAATGCTATTTAATTGTTTTATTCAGTAAACTCTTAACAATAAAAAACATTTTCACAACTAAAAGGTAACTCTACAAAATCTATGGGAATTATGTCAAAGAAAAAATTTGATATCAAGCTTTCCAGTCTCGCGAATATCACTTAATACTTTTTATAAAATAATGAATAAATCTTACTTGAAGTATTCAGAAGCAGCAGAAGTGAAGGGAGTGGTTTCAGGTGAGCCAAAAGATGTTGATGAGCTGTTGCGAGACCGACTCCGATTACCAACTGGTACATCCCAAAAGGCTTCAAACTGAAAGAAACACATGAAGTTTTTTTCCATGTTATCTTACACTACTACGAGAATATACATAAAACACGCATACATACAGAAAACACGCATACATTCCCCGAAGGGGTAGGTGGAGCTGTGTTAACACCCACGTTTCGCCAATTCGGTTTTGGTCCCATGAAATAGGGTGCGAGCCTATTGCCATTGACCGGGCACAATTACAAAATGTTTTTCAAATGAATTTGGTTAAAACATATTTGGTTTAAATTAAATGTATATTCCGGTTGAAAAGGGTTCCGGTTGGAATTCCTAAAAAAATCCCATTCATATCTTAATATGGGAGTCTCAAAAGGCTGCGAACAGAAAAATCCCAGAGAGTAGGCAGCAGCGCCTTCTAAAGAACTGGCACCTTACACTATGATCTCCACCACGCCAAAGCGTTGGTATTATGGCCAACCACCCCCTCCCCTCTAATGGGGGACGTTATGGCCGTTGATGATGATCTACGAAACACATCAAAATGTGATTACAATACAATCAAAAAACAAGATATAATCTAAAAGAACCTATCACACACATACTGCCTCACCTACTTAGACATCACAATTCACTCAGACACACTAATAACATTATTTTAAAGTAATAAGGGCTGTTTTTATAAATAGATATAGATAGGTTTTCATAAAAAACTCTGAACATAAGGAGTTATGTTCAGAGTTTTTTATGTTATTTTTGATGGAACAAGCTCGAGGCCCACCTGATGTTAAGCGGACTAACCTAGTCTGCCTATAAAAGATGCATTTCGTCATAAGTCACGAATAGCACTGCGCCCGTCACCTTGAGACATAGTTTTTAAGTCTCATGTGCCTGTAATTTCACTGGTTCTCAAGGACTGTAGCCGGAACACACCGTTGGGTGCTTGGCGACAGATATTCTACTTGAGCGTGGTCGCTAGTCATGCGGGTTTTCGCAAAATGCCCTTCCACCATGCGGCGAAGCTCAAGCCCGTGGCGGGATTCGAACCATGGACCTGCTGCGCGGCAGTCCATAGCCAATGCTACTGAGCCATCACTGCTTCAAAATTACATATGGTAGTGTTAAAATTTTATTCTAACGAATGTAAGGTTCACATGAATCGCCTGATATGACAAACATAGACCTAATAACCCGGTTTAATTTAAAAAAAATACTACATATCATTTGCACACAAAATACAGTGTATGTATCGTAATATATACAGACACTGTAGACTAATAAAAATAATAATATGCAGTGCCATCTTCAACTTTTTTTTTTATTAAACGAGCTAATACAGATTTTTTTTTGGGCTACGAAAACTCTACATGTCAGTATGAAAGGCAAAATAGAGACACCTACATTATACCATATGTTTAAGAATCCCTCAAAATAGGGTGCGAGTCTTATACACAAGGGTCTCACCGGTCTGCAAGAAGGCGTGTTCCACGCGTTGTCGCAGTTGGTCCACGGCAGCAGGGTTGTGAAGGAGGCGAAGAAGAACCGTAGCGCCCACGCGATGATCACGTTGTAGTAGAAGTCCACGTAGAACGCGATTAACACCACTGCATAACCTATGCCTGGAAGTATTATAAGTTTATATTATGTAAGACACACTCAGGACGTTCGTGAAGTTTATAATTAGCACATATAAGCCGAATACAAAATACTTTCTGGTGTATTATATACTCAAGAAAGTTTTTTTTAGTAATAAACTACTATGTAGTAATAAATATATTTATTATTATGTGCATTATTTTTATATTCATGATCGGTTTGTCCTTGACCAATATCTAACCTAATGGTCAGTGATGATGTGGTCGAGTTGTTCTGGTTCACCTAGAATTACTGGCTCTCAAAGACAGCTACCGAAACACAACGTTAGATGCTTGTCGAGAGATTTTCTACATTAAGGGCCTGTTCCAGAATGTTCGAGTAAGTGCCAGTTATACTGCCCACAACTTATTTATTAAATAAACACTATCTTTGCGTTTCACAGTCTTCAATTGAGCCTATCCATCGGTTAAAGCTTGAAACGAGGAGCATTTTAACTGTCATTTTTATCATTCATTTATTTCATGTGTTAGTTAGCAACCCAAAACTTTATTAGGACATTCTGAAACGGACCCTAAAGGTGATAGCTAGCCAGGTGACCATTAACAAAATGCCATACTACCATGCTGTAATGATTGCCTCAACAATCAGATCAATCGAAAGGGCTTAACGTGCCCTTCAAAGTACACAAATGCTCAGTAGTAAGTAAATGCTACTAGCGGTCACCCGTCCAAGTCATAACCGCGGCGAACGTTGGTTAAACTAGTTGATCGGTTATGAACAACTAAGCAAGCTCGGCTACGGCTTGTACAGGGTGTCCCAAGAAGTAGTGATATACTGAAGCTGGTAGGTAGAGGACCTAGAGGACTATCTGAATCACCCACATGTATGTTTCGCGATTTTTCGTATTTTCGGAGTTATGACTTTTTATTTAATTTTTCACCTATCGCCGAATACGTTGAGATTTTTATTTATGGTAACGTGAATTATATGCTTGATTTTTTTTTGTGTGCTAACTTCATAGATACGCCAATTCAGTATGTTAACATTTACTAGCGTTTATTAGCGGAATAAAAAAAAATAATGCTAAGAAAGATAAAATTACCCAGTATGTTCACAACTCAAGGGCCCTTAAAAAGAAAAAAACTATTTTTTAAAAGTCATAACTCAGAAGTACGAAAAATCACGAAATATACATGGGGGTAATTCAGATAGCCCTCTAGGTCCTCTACCTCCCAGCTTCAGTAGGTATATCACTACTTCTTGGGACAACCTGTATACACTAAAAATTTCACCACAAACCAAAATTCAAATTCAAGACCACTGGACGCACTGACTCGTTCAATCTACGAAAGGATTGTTCGGCTATCCCAAAACCACCAGTAAAATGCGTACAATAGACGATGAACCTACATCATTAATAAAATTGAAGACTTAAGATAAACTTTGCGGTACATCCCACATATATTTTTGAGTATAAATAGTGCAACCTTAAAAATTATGAGGAATAAATATTTTTTTTGAAAATTTATTTTTATTCCGTTTGGATTAGAAATGGAACATGTCAGTAACGTTAAAACAATTGCTACTCATACTTGCGAATTTTGTCTGAAAAAAAGCTTATATCACATAAACTTATATAAATTAAGCATTAGCCATCACTTATTATAAATTTTAAAGTAATTTAGTTTTTTGTGCCAACTGTAAAATCTGGTACATCAGGCTTGTTTTTTTTTCAAAATCAATCGATTATTTATTAAGTTTTAGGATCTTTTATAATAGTCATGGCAAAACATGCCTATGCAGGAATATGACAGTATATTTGATATGTAAGTTAGTTAATAAAATTAAAACAATCTTATGACTCTAACTTAAATCAATAAACCTCTGAAAACGTTTTTACAATATTTTAAAACTTGTGCATTGTCCATTGTATAATAATAAAATAACTGAAATGAAAAATAATATTGGTTGGGAACTTAATATACAAAAGCTCACGAGCTATTTTTCCAAGTCGACTGTACTTTATTATACTCACGTGACCTGTGTTGAAACTGTACTAAAAATAATTAATTAATTATTGTTGTAAAAACACACCTTTTAGGAATGTTGAATTGTAACTTCACTATGCTGAAATTTAACTAACCAAATCGTTGACTGAACTCCTCTTTAGAAGCAATACTAACAAGTACGAGTACACTTTAAATCTACAGCTAGTCTGCTACTGTGTTACGAGTATTTAGATGTTTCCTAGAATAGACATACAATCGCGGCATAATAGTTAACATCTGCAATCGTAAGCCTTTACGTTTCTCTAGACCTTTTCAAACTGATTTCAATCCACAGCGTCAAAAGAATGAAAGCATACGGACGAATAAACTTTTATCGGTCAATTCCCGGACTAAATCCATTTCAATAAAAAATATGCTCTCTCCGAGTGGATTTCCCGCCACCTTTCCACTCCATTACCAATTTTATATCTCGAAAAATCATATCCTAGCGGCAGCCACTCAGCGGGCGAGGGCGAGCAGACGACGGCTACGGACGACGTGACAATCGAGTGAAATGAAATCACGGCATAAGCCTCACAAATCTACGAGACCGGGCTTTGAGAGGCTCGCGGCTCGTATGGAGCACTTAAGGGGAGCCCTGGAAATGGTGTCAATTATGAGAGTTAAGTGCGAGGGGCGACGCTGACAACGGCCTGTGTTTTGCATGAAAAGATCTTGAGATGTGAAATGCTGTGCGACTGACCGGTTGAAGTATTTTTAATCAGCCATTCACATCTGTGGGTGAGAGAATCGGGCGTTCGAAATTGGAAAACTTTTCATTAAAACTTTAAAATAAAGAAGCTTTGTCATTATTTAGTATGGTGTGAAGTAATAAAGACGGCTTATGTTCGTTGCCATATGTATCCGGATACTCATGGCAAAAGTTAGGCCAATTTGATTATTAATTCTAATACTGGGTCAATACAATACAAGATCTAACAATATAATCTGATTTGTTGGTATATCTTGGTATATAGCAGTCAGCGAGAAAACGGCACCCTTTAACACAGCGGAAGTACGCTCACCAACCGTCCAGCCGTCCGTTTCTTTGACCGTAATTGGGAGTAAGTTGTATTAGCATGATAAATTGCCGTACAAATCAAAATTAAAATAAAAAGTACAATAATAACATACCATATAAAAAAAACGAGTTAATTTACGTTTTTTTTTTGCTCTCGTAAAAACCATAATAAAAATTACGTGAAACTAAGTGAGATACAGAATAACAATAAAGTAAAGCAACAGGGATTACCGAGCGGCAATAACTATGGATTGTTGTGCCCCATGTTCATAGTTCGATCTCAACCACCGCAGCAGGCTTGAGCTTCACCGCATGGTGGAAGGGCTCTTTGCGAATCTCACCTGGCTAGCTACCACCTTCAAGTAGAAAAATCTGTCCCCAGGCACCTAGCAGCGTGTTCCGGCTGCAATCCTTGAGAGCCAGTAAGTAATTCATGCAATAACAGGATCAGAATTAACGTCTGTATGTCTGGATTATGGGCGTAGTGCAATTCGTCACTTGTGAAGAAATGTCTCTGATAGAGGTAAGGTTAGTGCTTAGCACCAGGTAGGCCTCGTGCATGATCAACAATAACATTTCAAAAAATCGGCCAAGTGAAACTTGTACTCGTACTTGGGAGGCCACTTCGCACTGTACTGTTACAGCCGGATCGTCCACTGCTGAACACAGCCTCCCCTATTAAGGGGGTATTTGCCATAATCCCCACGCTTGGCAGGCGTCTTGGGGATCGCAGTGTAAGTTGTCAGTTCTTTAGAAGGCGCTGCTGCCAGTCTTCCAGTATTTTACCCTTAGTCGCCTCTTACGACACCCACGGGATGATATGGGGAGGTGCAACTCTAATCCGGCACCCCACGGGGCCGCTTCTTACTTGGCAGATTTTATTTAACTAACACTGGTCTGGAGTTTTAGCGGGAAATATGAACGAATAATTGTGATATTTATGTAATATTTTTCAAAAATATGTGGTTTTTAGTGTTTCGTACCCAGAGAGCAAAACGGAACCCTAATAAAGAGAAGCTGTCTGTTTCTCTGTCCATACATTCGTAAGTCACGGGTCTTTAGTTTATAAACATTGTTCATCTATATTGTCATCATTGTTATCACACATTGTGATAACCTGAAATTTATATATTTCGTGTAAAACGTTGTACCGAACACGAGTATTGATACAGAAATTCAATAAAAAAATCTAAACTAAGAAAATAGACAGGAAAAATCCTTTGCATGTGGGGTATGTATGTAAGTCTAGAGATGGTTGAATAGAGTACATATACATTAATGCTTTTTGATAACTAAAGAAATAATTAAAAGTGGGGCGTCCCAGTTCATATAAATTCAAATTTATATAATTATATTAGACCATTTTTGTTACTGGATCTATCTCAGAATAAACTAATTCAGACATTCAAACTTCGGTTTACTATATACCATAATTTTAAAATTCTCTTTTAAACCAAAACATACTAATAACACCGATTTATGATGTATCGATACTATTTACGATTTATGTTATCGAAACCGACGAACATGTTATTTATTTACGGATTTTACGGGATGTTACAATGCAGTAACTGTAACAGATGGATTTCGTCTCTTACTTGGGCTGATTTTAATGCTAGATTGTTTACCATTAAGAGACCGTGAACGTACATTTTCTTTTTAGAGAGATTTCGAGTTTATGTATATATATATTAATATATAGCATATGATACTTTTCTCGTTCAATCTCAATGTATTAAACATTAAGGCTCGTGTCTTCGTAGTTCTTTCTATACAAGCGTAGTTTCTTCATATTTGAAATACCAAGATTCCAAACTCACTGGATTTGCATGCATATTCTTAAACATTATATCTATAATGCTAATCTCTAAGGGCCCGTTTCAGAATGTCCTAATAATGTTTCGGGTTGCTATGCAACACATAAAATAACCGAATGATAGAAATGACAGTTGACATGCAGCGCGTTTCAAGCTTTAACCGATGCATAGGCTAAATCGATGACTGTGCAACACAAAGATATTTTGTTATATTATTTATATTTGTTTAGATTTTGTTTATTAAATATGTTCTGGGTAGTAAAACCGGAACTTACTCGAACATTCTGAAACAGGCCCTAAATGTGATAATAATCGACGGGTTAAAATTTTAACAGGAACAATCGACTCCTAACAGTAAATATTCTAAAACAAAAATTCACTAAAAAGTAAATAAACCAAATCATCGCATACAGTTTTATTTGTTCATTTTACATCGATAAGTGAAAATGAGAAGATCATTAATGTATTCGAAGCCAATTATGTGTATATAATTCGTAACTCAACTATTGCTCTTCAGATCTCACTCAATTTTAGAGACCTTATGACAAGCACCAGCTTTCTGGAGAATATAAAAAAAAACAACAAAATCAGTACATCCTCTAAAAAGTTTTGAGGTAACACAGTCAAATTGCGAAACTTTTTTGGAAGTCGTTTAAAAAAATAAGAACTCCTTTATACAAAACAATTTCGCAAATCTGTACGCAAATGGTAAAAACGGGACCCTATTACTGAGACTTCGCTGTCCATCCGTCCGTCTGTCACCAGGCTGTATCTCAAGAACGGTGATAGCTAGACAGTTGAAATTTTCACAGATGATGTATTTCTGTTGCCGCTATAACAAAAAATACAAAAAGTTGGCCAAGTGCGAGTCGGATTATCAGACTTAGGACATGCGTGCAAAATTTCAACGGGTTTGAACATTTGGTTTTTAAAATACACGAAACTACATTGGTATTGAAAGTGCTATGAAATATACACACTTCTACATGACTGAATGCTTTTATGCTGTACCTAGCTTGGGGAAAATATTACATGACGGATGGCAAATGTACAAACAGTACGAGATCACTATAAAACTAAAAAAAAGCACCAAACTTATTTGAAATTCAGCGCATGTCGATGGAACAAAGTACCAGTAAAGTACCACTCAGTCGGCAGTCGTTTGAGGCAATAGTGCTAAGTGCAGCTCGGTAATAATTTAAGATTGTCTCTCCATTCTGATGACATTAGCTGTACGTGACTACACAATCGTAAATCTAGAATGTATGGGTACCTACGTGATGCTTTTACTAGTTCTACTTACTGACATATCAGTTATTGGCTTGTGAATGTATGAACTGTTTCATATTATTATCCAACTGAATATAGTTAAACGCATTTCGAGTTTTAAATTTTAAGAATACGTGGACGTACGTATTAGGGTGTTTATGACATTAAATTAATTTAAACATTAAATGTCATTAATAATATTTATAAATACAATTAATGACATTTTATGTCATTAATGTCATAGACACCGTAATACGTACGGCCCCCTATTTTCTTTGTAAAATGTGCCCATAACCATAACTCTGTTTTTGAAACGTTGCGTTTATTTGTAATTATTTTTATACTGATGAAAAATGAAATTATTGTAATATATCTATGACATCAAATATTTAAGTCGTTTGTAATATGGATTCGTGTAATCTGAAATGAATGACATTATTATTTATTATATTAATGTCTTATACAACTATATACGTAACGGGAAAATTTTAAAGTGTGGTATTACCTTTAAAGAGTGGAACGAGCCGTCCCCAGCAGGTGATGGCACCCTTTCGGTGGAACTGCCCCAGCGCCAGCTCCATGTAGAATAGCGGGATGCCACCCACCACCAGCATGATGCAGTACGGCACCAGAAAGGCGCCTGTAAAAAGAACCCGTTAGATCTCTAAAAAATATTTTGATGTGTACGAGTCTTGGCAAATGTCGTAAAAGGCGATACGGGGAAAATAATATGGCAAAAATGTAGCATGCCACTACCTAGTTTGACGTGTAGAGGAGTGTTGCTGTTCATCAAGCATAAGAGTATTAAGCATAGTACTTAGTAGTATATAAGCAGATTTTCCTTGTTACTACACATTAACTGGTGCACAATTTTAAGATATCGCTTCTACCACTTCAATATATTCATGATATTACTATTCGTAACCGAATTTGGTCATGACCGAAGATGAAAGAATGTAATCCAGCCGCATCATAGTAATTTGAAAACATTTTCCTGACATCTTTTTAAAGCAGAGATAGGCGAGCGGTATTAGCTGAGGACTGCCGTGCTGCAGGTCCATAGTTCGAACCCCACCACCAGCTTGAGCTTCACTGAATGGTGAAAAGGTATTTTGCGAATGTTCACTGGGCTTGCTACCATATTCAAGTAGAAAATGTGTGTCGATATTCATCTAACAGTGTGTTCATCAGGCCTTGACGGCCAACAAATACAGGCACATGAAACCTAACAACTGCATGTCTTAGGGTGATGGGCGCAGTTCGTCATTGTGACGAAATGCATATGTCCCGGTTTAATATCAGGAGAGCCTAGTGGGCCCTCCGTCACAATCTCTTAAAAAAACTAACCAAAATATAGTCCTACCGCCTGTCGTTAAGTATGCTTGAATAGCTTAAGTATACCATTGAGGTATACTTAAGCTATTCAAGCATACTTAACGACCAGGCTAATACTAAGAGCCCTACCATCTTCCGTATACCAGGAGGTAGGACTATATTTTGCCTTGCATAGTGTGCAAACACGACTGTGTATAGGTGTAAAGGGCAATTAAATTATTAAAACAAATACAATATGTAAGTAACAAATATAATAATTTAAAATATGAATTTTGACCCGTTTTAGAGTTCCAGTGCCGTCGACTTCATTGCTAGATCACTAAGTACTCTTCTAATTCAGTAATCATTAGAACAAAGACATATGTATACCAAAAAAAAACATGTTCATTAACATAATAGTTTAATAAAATACCGGCAAGAAACCCTAACACAGTAACCTAGAACCACAAGCACAGTATAAATATAAGACAAGAAATTATACTTATATAACATTCTCCTACTATGCTATGTAAGCAGTAAGTCACAATACTGTTCCAATAATTCATACCGTCCCAAAGTCCCGAGAGAGCGTCGCAAATTGCGTTATAATTGGCCTTTTAAGACGCACCCACTCACTCAATACGCTTTTATCGAGACTTGAGACAATTGAGCCACTTTCCAAGGAAAAACGAGATTGTGAGAATATTTTATCGTGTGTTGAAGAGAGAAAAAAAGGAAGGTATTCATGATATTTCTTAATAAAGTATATTTATGCCTTGAAAATAAACATAATTATACACTGAATACTTATAAATTGAAGCGCTCGTAGCGAAGTTCGCTTAGCCGTTCTGAACCGCTCAGCTAAGTTAAGCAACGTCATAACTTGGATGGGTAATCGCTAGTGACAATGGGTACTTGTGAGCGCTCTCATGCTTCGTAGGGTACGTAAAGCCGTCAGTCCCGGTTGTAGGATTGCAGTCGTTATAGTATAGTGTTAGGGCATTTTGCGAATGTTCTCCGGGCTAGCTGCCACCCTCAAGTAGAAAATCTGTCGCCAAGCAACTAACGGTGTGTTCCGGCAGCTGTCCTTGAGAGCCAGTAATTCTAGGTTAGACTTAACATCAACTTCGACCGCGTTATCACTTACCATCAGTTGAGATAGTGGTCAAAGGGTAACATATCAGTTATAAAAAAATAAACTGAACGTGTCTCTAAATACATGTGGATATAATACTAAAGCATACAATTAGTATTTGTTTTTTTTTTATAAATGTGGAATGAACTCAAGCCGAGCTTATTGACATAAATTATTCTGTTGTTAACAATCATACTTTATGTATCGTCATCTAATGAATCTGCTATATCCCTAATATGTTACAAATAATCGTTGCATTAAGGGTATATTTTAGACGAACGCCCCCATACAAAACGCAGCTCCAATCTCATTTTAATAATAGCGAATAAAACTCAATGTTTTTTTACCTACGTAATCACTATCCTAATATCTAGGTTTGTGGTGCATCAGATTTTCATTAAATTATACAGTTTTGAAATTACACTAGCTCAAAAACTCGTAATTTTAGAAAAAAGAAAAATAAGCATGTTTTTAATATTTCTATTGCACCACAAACATGGGGAATATAATGAACTTTCTATAATGGGAAGTTATTTATACATGTGTAATATACTTTTTAAATAAATCTGGAGCTACGAATAACTGGCTCAAACTCCTAAAAACGAGTGCTATATACTAAACGCTATATAATAAAAATTTAAATTATTAGTCCAAAAGAGAAAGGATTTAAGCCAGAAACGATAGGTCTAATAATACACTATATTTAAATGCGAGTTTTTTTTTAATAACAGTTGAGTTTATATAAAAGTTATATGTCCTTAAACCTTTAAGTAAATCCACAGCTACATAAAATATCTACGAAACTAGTTCTTTCGTAGGTGAGCTACGGAGAACTACGAAATCCGTAGCTAGTTCATCTATAACTCGTTATTTTCGTAGCGCAGTCTACGAAATATTTTTCGGTATGAGAACAAGGGACTTACGTTCCGTATTAGCAATTTTAATGCTACGTTAGAGTTCTAGGTTCACAATTAATGAGTTTAACAGCCAATTGGTAAACGAGCTGCTTCCGTAGACTTTAATTGTGTCAGCGGAGGAGTGTTCCTACGCACTTACTCGTGGTCATCATGGTTAATTGAATACCACTTTAGTAAAGTACAGAACTCCTGGAGATACGAGTTACTTTAATATTTACGTAAATTAAAAAAGATGCAGTAAGTTTTTTTGCTAAATATTATTGTGACGGAACAAGCTCGAGGCCGACCTGATGTTAAGCGGAATATATTCTACCTATAACAGATGCATTTCGTCACAAGTCACGAATAGCACTGCGCCCGTAACCTTGAGACGTAGTTGTTAAGTCTCATTGTGCCTGTAATTTATCTGGCTCTCAAAGACTGCTGCCGGAACACACCTTTAGGTACTTGGCGACAGATTTTCTAGGAAAATTGTAGCACTATCGTCTGCTAACCGAATAACATATATTTTTTAGCTAAAATTTACTTGTTTATGTTATGAAGTGATGAAACTGACTGAAATCCATCTGATATAAATGCAGTGTCCATCTTCGTTTTGCTTGACACTGATCTGCGATCGTCATTATATACACACAGTAATATTTACGCACTACTGCTTAGTGGCTCAATACCCAACACTGCAACGGTACCCACCCATATGGGCTCTCACCTGATAAAAACTAATATTCTATAAGAGCACAGCGTAAAGACAAATGAGCCTTGTTATATGCCAAATGTGAAGCAACACCCTACTAACAGATCATGCTCCTTAGTAGATTTTACGATCGCTGATCATGAAATTGAATTAACCAATGCTAATTTGAATCCAGAAACTGTATCTTTTTTTATGTCATTGTAACGCACGCAACAAGCGCGTGTCCCACCTTTTTTTTGCTTGATAGGTTAGCCTTTGACCACTATCTCACCCGATGGTAAGTGATGATGTGGTCGAAGGTGTTGTTCAGGCTGACCTAGAGAATTATTGGCTCTCAAGTACAGCTGCCGGAACACACCGTTAGGTGCTTGGCGACAGATTTTAGACTTGAGGGTGGTAGCTAGCCAGGCGGGCATTCGCAAAATGCCCTGCCACCATGCTATAACGACTGCCATCCGAAGACAACAACCGGGACCGACGGCTTAACGTGCCCTCCGAAGCACGGAAGGGCTCAGTAGTAATGTCACCAGCGGTCACCCATCCAACTCATGACCGAGGCGGACGTTGTTTAGCTTTGCTGATCGGTTCAGAATGTCTAAGCAAACTTAGCTACGAGCGCTTCAAAACCTGATGTGAAGTGGACTAACCTATGCCTATAAAAGGTTATTTTCGTTCAAAGTTCGTTAAAAGGTTGTTAAGTCTCATGTGCCCGTAATTTACTGGCTCTCATCGCCAGAATACGGGCTGGTCCCTGGCGACAGATTTTCTACTTGATGATGATAGCTAGCCAGGCGAGGATTCTATTATCACTCAGCCATCATTGCTTCCTACTGCATTAACGTTGTAGTACCTACCTACAAATGCATTATATTTATCATATACACTGCCACTCCAATTTCTATAGATCTAGTGTCTTATATCCGATTACAGGCAATCTCAAGGGGAGATCGGGAGAAGATGGTCGGATTTACTTTATTGCCGGAAGCAACAGGTCAGGATAAAGGGGAGCGTTCCAAGACGGAGTTGGTAAGTCGCGAGTACCGACTCGCTTTGAGGCGCCCTTGTCGCCTTAAGTTCGGGATAATGGGCCTTTGTGGGTCGAGGTTATGATGTGATTTAGTGCTATTTTATATAGTAATACTTCATATTTTAAAAAAAGATATTCAATAATATTGAAAACCTGGTTAACTAGCTTCGTCTCGTCACCATAAAAACACCCTGACATTGAAACTTTTTTATTTTTTGTTATATAATTATTATTATTATTAATCATTTTCATTCAGATAAAATCCATAATACAAGTCGATAAATGTCAGAGCAAATAGAATTATAGATACTAAACTAATGTTCAATTTAAATTCTTATAATCACATTAAACTAGTTAAGGTTTTTCACCCATCATAAAACCCATCCACTTATTCTGTAAAGGGCAGTCAGGCCTGGCTGCAATCATTTGCAGAATGCTGTTGCGACTGCCTCGCACTCGCTGCTGTGGGGGAGCAACTTTTTTGCGAATAATTGCATGAAAACCGTCCGTGTGTGACTCAGCAAACATCACAACATAATACTCGTACGATATTAGCTATTAGTTGCAGCACCGGTCTCGCTATCTTAAGGTTTTTTACGTAGTCATAGCTAATGAGTGGAACATCATTCTGGACGTAGAACTGATCATTATTTTAGGACTTCTGAATATTGCATACATTTTTATTCTGTACTAGTGAAAGATTCTTGTGCTAGTAGTATTATCAAATAGGCTACTGCAAGTTTCACGACATATTTAGTACTCTTTGGTTACACACAGGCGTTGGTAATAATAATTGAGCAGACGAAGCTAAGGTAGTTGCTTACTTTTTTATTTTCCAACAAAGTCAAACTTTCAATGCTAACTTCCCTTTTATAAGAAATCTCAATTATGAGATGAAATGATAAATGTGCCCCTAAAATACTAGGGTTGCATAGGTGATAGAGAGTTCTTTCCTCTAGCACTATGCGGTAAGAGCAGATACTCTCTATATATACATAGATGAATAGGAACCAATAATTTCACACACAGTTGTGAGGAGCAAATAAATATATTTTTGAATTTCACATATGGACAAATGTGTGGATCAAAGATCGAAGTCATAGAAATAAATTGTTATTTATGAATCTCTAAATGTATCCACGGATTGACATGTGAATCTTGAATCTGAATATTAATGAATGTAGCGTATTTAATTATTGACCTTTTTTCACGAAATGTTTGTTTTCCACAGTTTATCAGGATTACATTATAGTATTTATTTCCATTAAGTAAAATGTTAACCTTAGAAGCGTAATAATGTGTATTATACGTATTATATACAATATCCTTAAAAAATGGGGTGAAACAAAAAAAAAACTTAAGGCAAAACCGGATTAAAGGTTTTTGGTTTTAGCTCAATCATAAAATCGGTATTACATAGGAGCGTCAAAATTGGTATAATAATAGTCTAATATCCAATGAATAATAACAAATATTTAAAACCAACCATGTGAGAGACTACCGCCATGGATCTACAACTGTATGGTAATGTTAAACGATTTATTGGTATATTTAGTATTGTACGGTAACCTTGATGTGCGAGTCTATCGTGCTTGGCCGAATTTTCACTGATACGTAACTATATTGTTATAAAAACTAACGTGAGTTGTCATGATTATTAACTAAATATACCGGATAGCCCTCACGGTGTTTAGTCGAAATCTCCGAACGGTGTTCGAGCACCGAACTTGACGCGCACCGTGAGCGTCAAGCAGCCCTCGAGGCTGCCCGCATTCCTTGAGAATGAGCATCTTTACTGCTCGAACACCGGTCGGAGATTTCGACTAAACACCGTGTATGCTAGCCGGTATATTTAGTTAATATACGTAACTAGTTGCAATGAAAGAATCGTATCTTGTCTACGTAAATCATCATCTTTCTTATAAAATAAAATTCGTCACGTCGGAAATACAGGAGTCGGAGATACAGGTATTTCCGAAGGGTGAGCAAAGATGTTTAAATAACCACGTTTCGCTAGATTTTATCTCGCCATTCTATAAGACATTTCCTCCAAAACAATGGTCAATACCGGCAGCACCCCCTTTGATTTAATACCGATCGGCGTAATCTTGTAATACCCAATCATCTGACGGCCGCTGGGACCGGATTTGCTTCGAGACGATTGGATCAGACCCTACCTTAGTCAGTAATAGCGTCGGCATCGGCACAGAGTTCTAAATCTAGTACAATAATTACATTGTTAGAATATCTTCGACTACGAATCAGTGATTGGAAGTGCTTGAAGTGGAGCTTCCTAGTCGTTCTTAACCGAACAAGAAGTTTCAGTGACGTTCGCTGTGGTCATGGCTTGGATAGCATTTACTACTGACCACTTCAGTGCTTTAGTATGCAAATTAAACCGTCAGTCCCAGTCTTAGATTAACAGTCGTTATAGCCTGATGGTGGGATTGATGATGTGGTTAAAGGTGATAATGACATGTGCCTATTGTAAAAAGCTTTTCGCCCAATACTGCCGTGTACAGGAGCAGGACTGCAAGAAGTAGTCCACATGGCACTGAATTCAGGTTAGAATCACATCTTCGATCGCATCATCACTTAATTACCAACAAATGAGATTGTGGTCAAAGGCAAGCCAATCTAAAATAAATAAAAATAATAATAATAAATATAATTGACTCGGCCAGTTATTTCATACTTGGATACTCTACCCAACAAACAGTACATTTCATTCCTTCTCTCTAGAGATAACGCCTAACGATGTGTTCCAGCAGCTGTCTTTGAGAAACAGTTCGCATCTGTTTCCAACTTCGGCCATATCATCACTGTCATCAGTTAAAATTCTTGTCAAATACTAACCTATCAGCCTTATTCCCTTATAATAAGCTTTAATTTTACTCCTGATTTTTTTTTCATACCCATGCCAGCTTATCATGTTAGAAGTGTTGGGATATAGGTCTTCTGCTTAGACGGAGACAAGTATGATTCATCGACCATGCGGACCCAGCGCAGCTCAGCGGATAGCCTAGCAGCACTAGTTGGAAAAAGTAGACTACCTGAAGGCCTCAGACTTCAGAAGGCTATATGTCTACTATCATCAGACAATAAGAAGGGTTGGTGGCTTGCCGTTCCTTCTGAAGCATATTTCGCTCAGTTTAAATTAATTCCACTGGCAGCCAACAATCAAAGTACTATGGTAGTTACTACAGAGAATGCTACTCAGTTAAGAACGACTAGACACCCTAAAACAACAGAGCCTTACGGTGAGATTTTTTAATTACTGTAAGGTTGGGTACAGTTTTGGAACCATAGGTTATAATATAGAAAGTATTACTAATATTAGGTAATATGAGTAGATATTTTCATCGGTCGTAGGTCCGAAACCCGCTCGTGATAAATTCCTTTCGTTATAATTTTTTAAGCTCTTTACATTGCGACTAGATATTTACGACCGCTTCAAATACTCAATAAGTCAAATAAATGCAATGTCTAAACTAAAATATTTTTGTCAATATAAAAATCAATAGTATATAAGCATCCTACTTGGGCTGCATTACTGGAAAAATATACATCCCAAACACATATTTAATGTCAAGTGAATAGCAATTAAGATTAGAACGTACGAGTATATACGTGCTATATGATAGGTGAAAGGTTTCGCTGTTGAGCGTCAACCGTGTCGGTCTGTCGGTCGCCATGATGAATTGCGGGGGTCGAATGATGAAGTGTCGCCCAATCAATTACGAATTGAAAACGCCGGCTTTATTGTTTACGGTACGATGTTCAAAAGCTTTGTTTATGAATATGCTTTATCTTTAAGCACTCTGAATAAAAGAACGCCTATAGTTTGATCCCATTCTTACCTGGACTACATTTTTTAATGAAGAATTGACAAACGCAATGTACGAGTATGTACAACCCAAGGAGGCCATTATATACAAGTTTATATTGAAGTAGCGTAGCTTGCTTAGTCGTTCTCAATAGATCAACTTTAAGGATGGTTCACCGCTAGAGGCATTACTACTGAGCGCTTCGCTGAGCCATCGCATCGGTCCGAGTTGTTGTCTTAGAATAACTCTCGTTATAGCATAGCGGTAGGGCATTTTGCGAATGCCCGCCCGGCTAACTACCACCCTCATGTAGAATAGCTGTCACCAAGCACCTCACGGTGTGTTCCGGCAGCTGTCCTTGTGAGCCAATAATAAATGGTTAACTTGAACCACATCTTCGAACACACCATCACCTTACAGGTGAGATAGAGGTCAAAGGCTTAGATAAAAATAAAAATCGGCCAAGTGCGAGTCGGACTCGCGCACTAAGGGTTCCGTACCATTAGCTATACAACATTAGACTTCATATTTTAACCTTTTTTTGTTTTAACGTGCGCGAGTCCGACACACACTTGGCCAACTTTTTGTATGTGTTGTTATAGCGGCAACAGAAATACATTATCTGTGTAAATTTCAACTGTCTAGCTATCACCGTTCTTGAGATACAGCTTGGTGACAGACAAGTAATAGGGTCCCGTTTTTACCCTTTGGGTATGGAACCCTAAAAATGGAATGAACTTCTTCAAGGGCAAATTAATATTACAAAAGAAACTCTTGGTAGCAATGCAATACATAGGTATTGCATTGCCTACATAAAACACTTTAAAGTCATTGCTTTTTGTATGTAATTAATTAATTATTTTTATATACCGGTAAGTATAAAAATATCTATCATACACATAGAGATATAAAATACTATTTTCTCTTTTCTGTGATCATACATACTTGAAAACTCTGAGCATTGAACCACCTATTCATTTTGAGTAAAAGAACTTATATAAGTAAATTTTACATTCAAACACATAAACTGTAACTAAATTCCCGAAGGCAATATCATCATAAACGATCAAAGTCAAGATTTCATCGCCGGCCGAGAACATCCGAGAATTGCCGTTTAATTGAATGAGAGCGCGATCGGCCTCTCGTTGCCCCTCTCAGATGACCTTCCTCTCTCTCCATTACCTTATTACCTTCCCATTATTGCGTTACTAATTTTCCTGCACATCGAGTAGCTAACTAAGTTTGTGTCGCAAAGGGCACGCTTTGATTGTCAATTACTGCCTCTTGGACGGCAAAGGGTGACGCTCAAAGTCCAGGATGCAATTAGCGGGCGTGGAAACTTTGCGTGGTGAGTAAAAGTTACATGTACACTCAAGTTTTGCTTACATCCCAGCCAGTAAACTATGTAGAAATTGGTAGAGATGTACTTATTAATCATACTTCGCCAGATCTGATGATTGAGGACCCATATACAATTCAAAAGTAAATTACAATTTCTTAACCGTCCTCTGGAAGACCGGTAAATGGCGGCTAAGGGTAATAATCTGCTAAAGAACAGCTGGTTGGTCTTCAGCAAGATTACGTCTTTCTGGATGACACTATTTTAGACTATTTCTTTACAAAATTATAGATCTCATTTAGATATTAATTTCAATTGATTAGGCTAGGTTAGGACCTACACTGAAATGCTAAATATGTTTTTTGTGGAAACAATGCATTTTTTTATTTATAAAAGACATGTCTCAAAATGTGTTTATCTCGATATATCTTATCAAATAGATTATTTTGCTGGAATTCAACGTAACATTCTAATAAACTACTTCTAACAGAGTCATGAGCGTTTCTTCAATAAGTGAATGTGGCCTGACCTGGGTGAGATTTTATTCATATTTTCTGTTTCTATTCCATGTAGAATATTTCTTTGTACAGTTTTCTTATTGGTTTATATTTTATATTCCTAATTACATATTTTCCCGAACTTTTGTCATCTAACAATTGTTATTCTGTATGTACCTATTACGAGTTGATTCAAAATTTTCATAAGCTAGTTTTTTTATAAGATAGTGTATTTCCCATATTTTTAACACTTCATATTTTTTCTATATTATGTACTATATTAACGGAATAGCTGATTACTTAAAAAAATATCTGTGTATATGATTTTAAGTCTGTCTGGCCCACCAATCCTTTTTTCTAAATTCCATTTGTTCTTCTTTTATATTATTCTTTTCTAGCTTTTGACATTAAACATGCGTTATTATAGCCATAGATTTAATATTTTTTCACTACGGTGAAAAGACCTACGAAGTGTGGGAGTGAAAGGTCCTAAGCAGGTACGAACCGTCGCGAGAGAAAAAAAGATAGCGATACAAGAAGTCCGTATGTTTTACGCGAGTAAGACTTCGACCAATATAAAATGATATTGGTCGAAGGAGTAAGAGACCATAGCGTACATTCTAAGCCTATGATTATAGCATATAGGGCGCGTTGCGAAATCACTGAGTGAACGTAAAAGTTACCGGAGTGCTATCCAGAAATCACCTAGGTTAACTTTTACATTCACTCGAGGCCATTTGAAAAACATGTCAAAGTTCACTTGATAATTCAATTTGTTACCCGATGCAAAATAGACTGACTTTCTCCTGTCAGGTATTCACCTAACTGACTACTATTCGGTAGTCAGTTGTCATTTGAGAATCCACTTAACGGTTTATTTTTTATTCCTTGTAATAAATATTATATTTATTAAAAATATTTGCTTAAATTAAGATCACGAATCTTATTTGCTTATACGTTATATGTTCCAAATTCTTAGGGCTTATTTTTTGCCATAAAAATAGATGCATAGGGTTGAGAAATAAATTATAACTACGTTTTACTTCTGAGTTGTTACTCTATGCTCGTTCGGAAACGACTAAGTTAACGTGTAACTGACGTATATAAACTTGATTAGCTGACAAGTGGAACATGCATTGGTGAGAAATCACCATGGAAGTAATAAGTACTAGTTGTACGTAGTACTTATTACTTCCATGGAAATCACTCAATTCCGAACGCAGCCCTAGTTTGTGAAAGTATGACATAGCACAAGATGTCTTATTGACAATGGCCAGTAGATTTTTTTTAGGTCTATGTTTTTATTTATTGAATTTATTTTAATTTTGTCAGGTAATAACATGTCAAAGTAAGTAAACATATATTTTTCATTCGCAATAACAGAAAATGTCCAGTACCTGTTCAGGCAAATATCAAGATGAAGAAACTGAAACTGAAGTTATATTTGATAATAATTTGGAGGTTCAAAGATCTAGCATAGATCCTCCAATCAGTGAATGGTCTTCTATAGAAGTAGAGTTCGAAGAAATAAAAAAGAAGAAGCTCCTCCAAGACCAAGGCCTCTATTCACCTGGCAGTGGAGAACTATGTGCGAAAACGATAGCATTGTCAAATAGCAGCTTATTGCAGAATCCTTATTACCACTTCAAACCTGTCATAGATCCAGGAATAAAAGAAGCTCTTCTTGTTCCTGAAATACCTTACAACTACAGTGACGATGGTCAAGAAATGTATCTAGCCTTGTGCAGAGAAATGGACATTTGTCCTGTTCGCATGTTTCACACGGGACTAGTAACTACTTCTGTTGATATCAGTTACTACGGCGTTCATCCCTCAGGAATTCGTCCAATGTCAATGGCATTGCAATACAATAGTTTCGTCGAAAAACTTAACCTTAGTGACAATTTCCTGGATGACGATGCATGCTACCATTTGGGACAAATGTTGGGTTCAAACACAAAATTACTAGAACTAAATATGTCAGGTTGTCGCATCGGATGGACTGGGTTGAATCACTTGGGAGTGTATTTACATTATAATAAATCATTAAAAATACTTAATCTTGCAAGAAATGAGCTCGGAGAAGAAGGTGGGATTATCTATGCTAATATGATATTGAAGGGAGTTACTGTAAGCCAAGTCAATCTGAGTAAAAACAGCATAGGTAGACGAACTGCACTCGCGCTAACCGAGATTTTCCCATTTATAGATAAAATAACTCACTTAGACCTCTCGCTAAATAACCTATTTTATCCTATATCAACTGCGAAGATGCTAGACTCACTAGCGTACAGTAGCATACTACAAGAGTTAAACTTGTCTTGGAATTCACTGGAAGACCTGCGCGTTGCACAAGGCATAAGAAATATTATGCTGATTCCAACATTGACTGCACTAAATCTAAGCAATAACAGATTTACAGGAGAAACCATAAGTATAATTGTAGAACGACTGTTTTTAGCGAAGAAATTGGTCACTCTAGATCTATCATTCAATCCACTCAGTCCTAATGACGCGTTGGTTGCCTTAGAAAAAATGCTAAATGGCCGGGTCAAGCTGCAGAATCTTTTCATGACTAACGTATGGGTGAACGAAACGTTCCATCGAGTACTAGCTAGAGTAAAAAGGAAGAAGTGTCGGAGAAACTTCGTTGTTACTTTTGAAACGATGCCAGTTGATATACCAGTCGAACACGTGGATGCTAGAGAACTGATATTAAAGAGAGCTGACTATCTCGGAAGTACTAAACGGCCAAAAGTTAACGTCATACAATTCTTTTTGAATCTAATTAAAGAGAAAACAAGCATGACAGTGAAAGATTTCGGGGAAAGGGTGGCTGCTCACCGAATGCCATTCAGTGAAGGATTAATTGATCAGCTAGCGGAGGTTTTTCCGAGCGACCTATCAGGAGAAATAAGATACATAAGCTTAGAGAACATTTGCGAATACATGCTTCGTATTTGGCCCGATAGGATGTTACCAAAGCCGCCAAAACCCCGAAGACGGCGCAGCCAGGGGAAATCAACGAAAACAGAAACAAAAACCAAAACTAAAAAAAAAACTAGCATCACAATGACTTAATTTACGTTTTATATATTTTTACTTTTGATATCATTTTACTTTTTTACGTTTAATATGGTTTTGTATAACTTTATGCTTTATATTTTTACATTATACAATTTATATTGTATTGATTATTTTTTTCTAATCCGTAAAATATTTTTAATGTTTTGTTTGCCTTGGATATCCCATCTAAATCTTCGTGTTTCTTTATGTTCCACAGGCGATACATATGTTATTTAAATTATGTAGTCCATATGTAGGGCTATATCCGCCACAAACATATAAAAAGATACTAGTTGGTAAAAGTATACCACTATTCAAATCTATTATTAGAGCTAGACCAACCGCTATACCTGTTATTATAGCTCTGGACAAGTAAATATCCTACGGAGAAATAAACGAAGAATAAAAACACATTGAGAAACAATTCATTGAATCAAACACTACTAAGTGCTTGATTGTCTGAAATTCGTCATAAATTACATACAGCAGGGGAAAATTAGTCAGCTAGTTTTTATTATTTATCCATCTTGTGTTTGCGGCGTGGTAATTGTATGGCAAACCAACGGAAATGTAGGGCCAATTGATTGTATGACATTGATCTTTACATCGAGGCCCAATTTATTGTAACCGTGGAACCGTGGAAGGGCATTTTGTGAATGCCCGCCTGGCTAGCGACCACCCTCAAGTAGAAAATCTGTCGCCAAGCACCTATATAACGGTGTGTTCCGGCAGCTGTCATTGAGAGCCAGAGTAATTCTAGGTTAAGCCTGTTAACACCTTCTACCACATCGTCACTTACTATCACGTGAGATTGTAGTCAAAGGCTTACCTAACAGCAATAAAAAAAACTAAAAAAAAACGATTGAACCTCGATATTACACTTTACGATCAATACGTCTAGCGAACTAGTGGACCTTGCTACTGATAAATTGTATTAAAATAGAATGATTCTTGTTCCACCGATAATATTTTCAAAAGTACCTACTTCTAAGTAAAACTAGTTTAAAACAGAGCTGTGTGATTCAAATAGATCCCATTAACTGTATTTCCGGAATAGCTCTCGTTATGCCAAGCCAAGTGCCAACTGCCGGCCGCGCTTATGGCGATTCATTTCCGTTTTGTTTGCCGAGAAATGTGCCTTCCACTTGTCACTTGCAATAAAGGAAACCTCCTTTGGCCTTGAAGTAAGAACATTCAACGTTTCAAACACTTTGTAGTGATCGTGGTCCTGCGTGATCTAATTATTGGTATTTGTCACTTGAGTTCATAAGATAATTATTGTTTTAATATTTTATGTTTGCAATAACGCATGCTCTGCGGATTACATTACAAATTTACAAATTTACGAGAGGAAAGATATTTTTTCCAAAAAAAACGATTTCTCCTTTCGTAAATTTGTGATTTTGTAATGTAATCCGCAGATCATGTGTTATTGCAAACATAAAAATATTAAAATTATAGGGTTGCGTCATCATTGACAAGTTTAAAGCTAATTGCAAAATTAGCCTTGTTTGTAGTACAACGTAAGTTGAACTATAGATGTCGCTCCATCCCAATACTATGTTTAAAGAACGATAGTAAAAATTTGAGTTATGAATCTTTGTCATGTTAGCTCAATTAGATAGAGTATAACCCGGCTAAAGGGGTGGATGGACGCGGTTTTAAATCCCGCAAATGACTTAAATTTTCCTCTCCTAAATTTACAATTATTGTTATTAGTACTCATCATCATCAAAATCCTACACCCTACTATGCCTTTTGCATGATTGTAGGGTATTTTGCGAATGCCCGTCTGGGCAGTTACCACCCTCAAGTAGAAAATCTGTCGCCAAGCACCGAACGGTGTGTTCCGGCAGCTATCCAGTAATTCTAGGTTTGCCTGAACAACATCTTCGACAACATCAACACTTAGTATCAGGTAAAATAGTTTTCAAAGGCTAACCTCAGGAATAAAATACAAAAAAAAAACCGTTCAAAGATCTCAGTTTTACTACGAAAATGTTACAGTGTGCTGCCCTACTTCTGTTGTTTAACTAGATTTTAAATTTTATACCCGCGTATAAACTAGAATAGTCTACACGTGTCTTCGAGTTTCCACTAGTCATACATATATTATATATGGCATACGTCATGTAGGTAGATACTCCAAAATATGACAGGTATATGTGGCCTAAATGTGGTCTAGCTTAGAACTTGAAGGCTCATGCCATGAATGGGGCACTTAATGCCACTTGGAACGCTAATTTTCACTCTCATCTCGGTTCACTGCAGTATGAGGGAGGTAGGGACGTTTAGGCAAGTCAAAGATGCATAAATATATTTTGTGCTTTATTTTAACTGTACGTAGGTGCTTTACCGAGTTTCAAGACTCCGAAAAATACATAGTTTATCATATTAAGTACCTAGCTTTCATTTAATATTTATTGTAAGGACACCTATCCCATTTCAGGTATTACGAGTTCTATACGTGGATGATTTGTAGTTTGTAATTATACGCAGGCAATGAAAAAAGATATTTTGGTTTTCTCTATAAGTTCTCAACCGCCTTTTTTCACTTAGGTTTTTCCATCATCAGATAGATACTATTTCTAAATAAATCACAACAAATAACTATTAAAAGAACCATTGTTAATTTTATTGCTGAATAAAATAATTACTTCTATCAGTTTGATAATTTTTATCTGATGATATTTTATTTCTTTTATTGATTAGTACACCAAAGGTACGTGAATTAAAGGCTTTTTTCTGATCTAATAAGATGATCTAACCCAGAAGACACGAATATTTATTAATAATTTACTAGATTGATGTCGATTTTACATAATAATATATTCACATTATGTAACCAGTGCATTAATTACACAGAACATTCAGACTCCGGGCGCTGATTGCACTTTAGTCGGCGTAGAGCCCTCGAGATACAATGGGTGGTTAACAATCGCCTTGTGCGCG
Organism: Plagodis dolabraria; assembly: GCA_963854805.1. Classification (NCBI taxonomy): domain Eukaryota; kingdom Metazoa; phylum Arthropoda; class Insecta; order Lepidoptera; family Geometridae; genus Plagodis; species Plagodis dolabraria. The sequence continues at coordinate 27,147,000 of OY978448.1, read as the reverse complement.
TCGCCTTGCGCCGCCGCGCCGGTCCCTCAAGAGGCCCTAGGCTAACTACCTAACCTAGACGCTAGGCGCTAGGCTCACTACCGACTCCTACCTACCGACTCTAATTAAACGCTTCACCTGTGCAGCGTATGAGGGTAGAATCTTTAACAGTGTCCGAATTGAAGGCGGTTTTAAATTGAAACGTGATGTCGCTGGCATGCGGCATCGCAGAATATGGCATCGTTAAACTGCCAACAAAGCAGATGAACCGACTTTGATTGTTTTAAGGTTCCGTGACCCAAGGGCAAAATGGAGCCTAACGAAACTCCACTGTCCGTTTGTCTGCTGCTCATCCGTATGTCTATATAATCTAGCTAGTAAACGAAAGAAATTACAAACCTGAAATTTCGATATATTGTGTAGAGCGTTGACCCAAAGATTATTGGTACAATAATTAACTGATTTGTTTGGGCCTTCATGATATTACAACGTAAGGTAACAACAAAAAAAATGATTTTTTTTTGTACCCTATCATGTGTGGTGTCATTGTGTAGAGCTCATTGCGAAGATTACAACTATATTTTATATATGATTTACATAGGTACTCAATAATGTAGATACTCGTTCATCTTTGCTTTTATATCTGGTTAACATTAGCCAATTGACTAGTCAATGATGTTGTCCAAAAAGGCTAACCTAGAATTACTAGCTTTTATGGTTAGCTGCCGGATTAATGTTTGACGACTTATTTTCTACTTGGGGCTTGTAGCTTTCCAGGCGGGCATGTGCAATATCCTCTTCCATGATACTATAACGACTAAGACAACATCTGGGACCGATGGACCTCCGAAGCGTGGAACCGCTCAATAATAGATGCTACTAGCATGGCGGTCAACCAACCAATTCATGGCCACAGCGAACGCTTCAAAATGTATTAGAAATCTGTGGTTAATATAGCGACAAAGAGACTCTCTGACTAGTATTATTTTTGACTGGAGAAACTTCGGAATAGTTTACATAAATCAGCTTTAGATTTCCTAAGCTGACCACCTTTTGCATGTCACTACATTTAGTACAGACCATTAATGCTTAGGATCACGACAATGACCTTGAACATCGTCTAGTAATGCATGAGCGGCACAAACGGCTCGTCCCTCGCACGGCGCACCGCACAAGGGTCCCGCAGTTGCTTGGAAGTATGTATGTGTTTTCAATATAAGTATCAAGTCAATAAGTCCAATTGGTTCAGAGTAGCAGGCAGATATATGTCAAAATATATTTTAATATTCATCGAACAAAACTTAACAAATCAAAAAAATATCTTGGCGCTTATGTAATATACAAAATGAAATGAAATAAATAAATACCTTAGCTAGTATTTGAATCCTAGCTTTAATATTAGAAACGCAGTAGGAGCTCAAATATCCAGGAAATGTTGACATTTATGAGACAGCTGCCTTTACACGTCTTCTGAAAGTGGAAAGAGAAGGTCACTCACCCCCTCCATTCTTGTAGCAGAGGTAGGGGAAGCGCCACACGTTGGCCAGGTCGACCGCGAAGCCGATGACAGAGAGTAAGAAGTCCACCTTCTTGCCCCATGTCTCGCGCTCGCCGACAACCGGCGTGGGGGTCTTCAGCGCCATCCTATTGCTGGACCACACGAAGCCGCCACAATCTGCAGACAACAGAAACATTCGGTTACTCAGCTGAAAAAAACTTTATATTTAGTATTTATCCCGCAGTCTGAATACGAAATACGTTCTTTTTTTACCGGCGGTATTTACAAAATACTACGAGCTAAGTGTGTACAACACTATAAGCCACTAAGTAAAATAAAAGCATTTAGACAACCTATAAGACATTGCAGACTCACAGGCAGTCCAAATGCTCCAGTACACTACCAGTGGGCAGCACCACCCAGCATTGCCCCGTTCAATTGCAATGCTTATTCGTTGAGTCAAATAGGTGCCAGCGTTTTGATCTCAAGTCGTATCGACCAAGCGCTCAGATATTATATTATGCGTTCTTGTTTTGTCATTTGTATTGTTAGAGAATACATATCAAAAACAAATTATTTCCACTAATCATCACATACTCTCTCTCTCTCTCTCTCATTCGTCTCTATGCACGAACTTCCTTCAAGCACTTCGATATAATATACCCAAAGGGTATATTTTATCGAAGTTCAAGCACATCATTTTTAATAGTCCGCTCTAATTTTAAGACATGCATTAACTTTATTAACGTTAATATGAGTATATATTAAACAAATTTTCAAATAATTATAATGAAATAATAAACTGTGTTTGTTTACATGAAATAGTAATAATGTATTTTGAATTTATTTATTTTATTTAGAAATAATTAGCTTATAATTGTTTTATATTATTATAACCAAGATGTAAGATAAAACAGAGGAGTACTAAATACTGTAATACACTCCAAACAGCCTAGTTTAGTAGAAATACATGATTGACCTAACAATGATTACTTTTTCATCAAATACTATGCAATGATCTCAAGATACCTTGCATCATGACAAAATAATTCCAGAAATTCGAACATGTTCGTAAATATCCGGTCTTCAGCTTCTCCAGATATAAGTTTCGGCAACACACTCACTTGTATAATATCGTCCCAGTAGGTAATTAACTGAGAAACAATCCGCGCGGGCTCTTGAAACGCGGTCGTGTGGACCCTCCATTACGGGCATGTAATGAAGTGACAAATGTTATAGCGCCGAATGACAGAGAGCCCGTCGAGTGGCCTGCTGACCGCGCGCCACACTTAAGTTAGGGTTACCGCTTATAAACTTTCATGGTAAGTTTTACTGCAAATCAGTGTCGATATGTATTATGATGACGTCGTGATATATGCGTTGAAATTTATTTTGTTTAAATCCGTATTGTAAGAAAACATAAATTATATTTACGGTCTTGAATCACATTGTCTGCTGAAATATTCTTGCTGTTTTTAATGTACAAAACTTACCTAGATAATATGCACCATATAGAAATGATCAATGAAGTTTCATTATTTAATAAAGTATATTACGGCACTTGACAAAATTGCTAGAAAGTTGTCAACCTTATACAATTACCAATAAGTTCGGTTTGCGTGTACAATAACAAAACTGCATGTTTATATACTAGACTTTTCAGGACACTTTACAATGTGGGATTAGGTATTATGGGCACTTTATGATAAGTCGATGTCTTAATATTGGACCGGAAGGTTACTGGATATTGTGGGACTGGACGTTATCACGAAATAAATTATTATTTGAAAAGCAAGATATTTTAGTGCTGCTATTCAATTGATGTTAATATTTGTAAAACAGTCACGTAAAAGCCACAAATTGTCCGAGTGACAGCCCTGGGTGTTCGACCGGCTCGGTTGGACGGGCGGCGGCAGCCGGACCAAGTGGCTGTCACGTCCAACGGTTCACTGGCTCAGCACAGCTCCCGGCTCACGTGAAAAAGCCCCGTCATCACACCACTACTCGACAAATTGGCTTCGCCAAGCTATGATGCCACGTTGAACAAGGTTTTTGCAATTGCGTTATCTTGTTTTGAATTCTTAAATTTGGTGTAGGTTGTGTCATACTGAAAGGTTGTTGAAGATTTCCTGAGACTGAAATTTTTAATATATAAAATTGAATCACATATAAAAGTGTTAACTCGTATTTAAATGTTGGTAACATTTCATTCTGATACTTTTTCTCTGATATAAAGTGTTTTAAGGGTTCATGAATATATGTACAAGGTGGGACAAAAGTAATCACTCAATGTTCTATTACTTTAATTTTTTTTAAACTTTGATTGTGCTTGTGAAATTTGTTTCTTTAATCCATGAGAATTTATTCCATCAAGTTGAGAAAATGATATCGGCCAAGTGGCCGTCACCAGAGTTTTTGACCACACTGTTGTTGTTTTATGACATTCTACATCACTCTTGCCAGAACTTTGAGCGGCAGGTTCTCGCATCCTTGGCGAAGATTCTCTGTAAAGGCTTCACCGCGACCGCCCGAAACTGCGACTTTTTAAAAACCCCATAAAAAAAAGTCTGCAACGGTTGAATCTGATCGGGTGTGAATCAGTTTACTCCGCGTTCTTGCGGAGTACGCCGAATCATGGCTTTTCCACTACCTTGTCGATTTGTATTTTGCGTTTGTTTACTTTACAAATGTCCAACCGAATTGACATTTGGCGCCATATGCAAAAGTTATAGGGTTTTCCAATAGGGTGATTGCTTTTGCCTCAACTTTTATTCCACCATCCTTTTTAACTAGAAGTTAAAATAAAACCAAGCAAGCTTAACCAAGCTCGGAAAGGTGTTGTTATCATTCGAAATCCACACTACAGAGCGTCCCAAAAATGGATGCCATTTTTGAACGAGATAACAATAGATGAATTCCTTGAAGGATATGCTCATTACTTAGGCAAGAAAGTCCTGTTGACGTCCTACAGATATTAATTGTAACGCGCTTGCATCAAAATGGTTATAGTAAATTGTAGATGCTGTAAGATATTTCAGTATCTACTACACTACATTAACAGTTATATTTCTAAAAATTGGTAATATTGAAGGTAAAAAGCACTTTTCCACGCAGATAAGAACACGATAATCTTGATCTGATGTTGCAACATTAACTAAAATCTGGCAGTTTTTTAAATTTTGACTATATACGAAGTATTGCCAATTAATTTTATTTTCTTTTCATTATTTGTGTCCCCACGCTATAAGGGGTGTCGAGTCGTCCTTTAAGAGTTGGCATATAGTATAAGCGAATGCAAAGCACTAATATAATAGTAACAATAAATTCTTTTTACCCTTTTGAGCATTGCTACGGCCATTTTGTTCAAATCGATATTACGTTGGAAACGAATTACGATATTATGTTATTATACGTCACTATGAAACTTATTTATTTTATTAAAGACTATAGATTTGCAGCTACGGTTCTGCCCGCACGTGTTTCGGTTATCACCCAAAAGCATTAATCTCTTTTTGTGCAGTTGAAACTATCTTAGGTATATCCTTTACCGAGTCTCAAACTATTTCCATGCCAAATTTCATCCAAATCGGTCCAGTAGTTTTTAAATTTATTCGTTGCATACAAAAATAATAAATTCCTCTTTATAATATTAGTATAGATATTATAGTTTAGAAACGACACAACCACTGTTTATGAAATTTTTGGTACAAATACAAGACAAGACGAAATGGTTCATGATATATGGGCCATTTTGTAGGCGAAACATATTTATAAAAATTACATTAAAAATATTAAAATACACTTCATGGTGGAAGGGCATTTTGCGAATACCAGCTGTCTATAGGTGCATACTTTAGGGTAGAAACTCTATCGCCAAGTACCTAATAGTGTTATGCCACAGAATAAGAAACTGCACATGATACGGCAGCTATCCTTGAGGGCCTTGATTACCATCCTCCCCCACATCATCACTTACCGTGTGAGACTGGGATCAAAATAGGCCAATCCGCAATAAATCTATCGCTGTACTATCAACGACAAGTTGCAAGCCACATATTATTGAACACAACAATTTTATTAGACATTTTTGAATCAAAATTTTTACTTTACTTACCATTTATAACTTAGAGATTTGTAAGTTCGTCACAAAATATCCCCAATTTCAAAAATATAAAATATTGGTGATTTAACGGGGCGTTTCCCTGATTTTGGTAATTAAGAACGTGAACTCCTTTTCTTCAGAGATCATTGTTTAGATTCAGAAAAAACATAATTAATACTATAATACTAATATTATAGTATTTTTATATAAATATTATAAAAATACTATAATACTAATATTATAGTATTTTTTATTATAGTATTTGTTACGCAAGGCTAGACTATGGAAAGAGCCGCGTAAGCGATGGCCTTGATAGACATCGCACCACGCCAGGCGCACCGTCAGCGGAACGTGTCAGCGATTGACGTCAATCCGAGCCTTCGAGGAAGCACGAATGCAACACGCCGCATTCTTGGTCTTGCATCGATCATTTATCGTACTTTTAGTTTAACTTAGAATTATTTTATATTGTAATTTTTATAATTAAATTTTATTGAAATAAAATCATTTTTTTTGCATCCTCCGATCGCTGCCCACGTAATTGGCGCAGTCGGTAGGATAGTTGTAAAGTAAAGTCAGTGAATCGATCACGGCCCCGCAGCTATCACGAACCTACTGGGAGCGGCAATCAGGACGAAATCAAGACATAGATTCGGCGAAAAAAATGATGTAAGTACTCTGAAACTTTCTCAGTCCTTACCTTCCTAGCGATAATCCTTTTATATCGTATTTTACTATTATTTCAACTTTTGTGTTACTGTGTATTTTTAGTGACTTTATTTCTGTGCATTTTTTTTTCTTTTACGTGTGTCTGTTAGCATAAATCTTCCAAAATTTTTCATCCGAGAGAATCGCGGAACGTTAGGTTAGGCAGTAGCAGTAGATCTAGTAATAGTCGACTTAGTGTTATAGACGAACATAGAAACTTAGCTCAGACAATGGCCTCCGATATTGATACAATTCATAAATCACTTAGGTCACTACCAGAATTCAACGGTAACCCGCACATATTAACGCGATTTATAAATTTATGTGATCAGATAGTACTGACTCACTTTCATACCGAACCAGGGAACGAGTTAGGGAACTTGGCTCTGATAAATGGTATTTTAAATAAAGTTACTGGCCCCGCAGCTAGGTTAATTAACTCGAATGGCATCCCCGACGACTGGCAGGGTATTAGGAGTGCCTTAGTTAATAACTTCGCTGACCATCGAGACGAGACCGCGTTGTACAGTGACTTATCTCTTCAAACTCAAGGCTCTAGCACACCGCAGGAGTTTTATGAACGGTGCCAGAACCTTTTTAGCACGATAATGACTTTCGTGTCACTACACGAAACTGTTGATACGACCATTGCAGCGAAACGCACTCTCTATGCGAAACTTACACTTCAAGCATATTTGCGAGGTTTAAAAGATCCATTAGGATACAGAATTCGCTGCATGCGCCCCGCGACAATGGAAAAAGCGTTAGAATTTGTACATGAAGAGCTAAATACCTTGTACTTACAACAACGTAACGAAGGTAGCTCTAATAGAAAAGATTTACAACCAGCCGCGCAGAACCATATTCTGCCTTTGAATAATTTTGTACCGCAGTTAGGTATGGGCGTCCCCGTTAGACAACCATTATTTAATATGCCTGGTCCATCACGACCTCAGCCATTACATCCTCAGCATATTCAGGGATGGAGACCACCCTTTCCATCACCAATGCAACCACCACGAGGACCAACGCGTACTCAGCAGATAATGCGCGCGCCCCCGCAGAACTACAACCCTAACCATAATGCATTTAGAATGCCTAGCCAGCCGCAGCAACCTTTCAAATCTGGTGACAATAGGCCCACTCCGATGAGTGGCGTTAGTCATTTTGTACCGCGTACTTTACCACCTACACCGGTTCTGCATGATTGGCGAAAATCTGGAAACCCACCTCCAAGTAATTATTTTAAAACTCGCGAAGTAAACTTTAACGAATTTGACGGCGACTATAATTACTATTATGATTACGACTACGACTACTCAGACTATGACCAGCCTTATTACACTTACGAGTATCCTGAATATTATTACCACGAGCCGCATCCTTATTCAGAACCTGCAATCGTAGAAGAGGTACATCAGGCAACCACCAGTGCCACCCCTTCGAACGAGGTAAATTTTCGGAAAAATTCCGATTCAGAAAAGCCAAAATAGAGGTTAATATTCACATACAGCGACAGCTGGGGTACATTCAAATAACTAACCCCCCATTAAAATTCCTGATTGATACAGGCGCTAATCAGTCTTTTATTAGCCCTGAAGCTGTCGAAAAATATTTCAGTCACGTTCCTCTTAACTACGACCCATTCGAAGTAACAAACGTGCACGCTACTACCAAAAATAATTATTCAATCACGATGCCATGCTTCCCTGAGTTTTGTGAACCAGGTGACGTAACATTGTTCGTGTATAAGTTTCATAACTACTTCGACGGACTATTAGGACTTGACTTGTTAGACGTTTGGGGTTCTAATATAGACCTTAGAAACAGATTACTAATGACACGTAACGCGCACGTTCCTATCCATATGTATGACTCACGTAACGCGAACCTTTATGAAGACATCATTCCAGCTAACACATCTAAGCTACTTAGGTTGCCAGTGAATACCCAAGACGGAGATGTGATAGTGGAAACTCAAACTATCTGTAACTGCCTTATAACAGAATGCCTAACAAATATAGTGAATAACCGCGGTTGGGTTGAAGTTACTAACCCTACATCAAATGACGTCATCTTTTCTATGGATAGACCGGTCGAAGCCGAACTTTTTAACATAGAAACTGAACGTACTGAAATTTTATCAGACCGTGCTAGCGAAGTAGTTTCTCGCCTTCGGACTGAACATCTGAATGCGGAAGAACGAGCTAATTTAACACGTCTCTGCGCAAACTATGCTGACGTATTTTACCTTGAAGGTGAACCTTTAACATTCACTAACAAGATAAAACACAAAATAAGAACAACTGATGAAATTCCAGTACATACAAAAACCTATAGATATCCCCACGTTCATCGACAAGAGGTCAGAGATCAAATCGATAAGATGCTTGAACAAAATATTATTAGACCTTCTGATTCAGCATGGAGCTCCCCGATTTGGATAGTACCCAAAAAGGCGGATGCCTCAGGCAAGATCAAATGGCGCCTTGTCGTTGATTTTAGAAAAGTGAACGAGAAAACTATTGATGACAAGTACCCCATTCCTAATATAACTGACGTACTTGACAAACTGGGTAGGTGTCAGTACTTCTCGACCCTCGATTTAGCCAGTGGATTTTATCAGGTCGAAATGGATCCTGAGGATATACATAAAACCGGGTTCAATGTCGAAAATGGTCATTATGAATTTTTGAGGATGCCCATGGGACTCAAGAATTCTCCATCAACCTTTCAACGTGTGATGGACAACGTTCTCAAAGACCTTCAGAACGAAGTATGCTTAGTATATTTGGATGACATTATCGTCTTCAGCACTTCTCTACAAGAGCATATCTTAAACCTAGAAAAAGTATTGAAAAAATTGCGTGAATCCAACTTCAAAATTCAAATGGATAAGTCCGAGTTTTTGAGGTTGGAAACCGAATTTTTAGGTCATGTAATATGTCGCGATGGTGTTAAACCGAACCCTAATAAAATCCAAGCTATCCAAAACTACCCCTTGCCCAAGAACCCAACTGAAATCAAACGTTTTCTCGGTCTACTTGGCTATTATAGGAAATTTGTCCCAGACTTTGCACGTGTGACTAAACCACTAACACAATGTCTTAAGAAAGGTTCAAAAATCGTTCTAGATAAAAAATACACTGAATGTTTCGAACATTGCAAAACACTGTTAACCAACGATCCTATCTTACAGTACCCGGATTTTACGAAGGAGTTTGTACTCACCACAGACGCGTCTAACGTTGCTATTGGTGCTATATTATCACAAGGCACCGTAGGCTCGGATAAACCGATCGCCTATGCTTCGAGAACTCTAAATTCAAGCGAGTGCAATTATAGTACCATTGAAAAGGAGCTCCTAGCAATCGTTTGGGCCAACCCACTGTAATGGCTTATGAATCTTAAAGAACCAAACTCGCGACTTACAAGGTGGCGTTTAAAGCTTAGCGAGTATGATTTTACGGTCGTCTATAAGCAAGGTAAATTCAATACCAATGCTGACGCACTGTCAAGGATCGAAGTTAACAACGAGGAACTTATGTCAATTGTAGTTAATACCTCCGAAAAAGCACTCACACTAGATGATTCTAGGACTCTCACGGCAACAGATGACGATTCTAGAACCGCCACTGTTCATACCAATCAAGAAAATCCTATCTTGGAGGTTCCGATTTCAGACGATCCCCTCAACAGATTTACTAAGCAACTTATCTTTAACGTTGTTGGCGACATCAAAGGTAGACCAGTTGTTACAAAGCCATTTGAAACTAATACGCGAATATCTGTTCAAATATCGGAAAATAGCTTAGAGGAAGATGTCATTAATGCCATTAAGGAATACGTTCACCCCAAAATTAAAACAGGCTTACTAATCAACCCACCTTTGGCTATGTACAATATCATTCCCATCATTCAGAGGACCTTCAAAAACTCATCTATGAACTTAACACTTACTAAAAAGGAAGTAGAAAATGTCAGAGAATATCTTAGACAGCAGGAAATAATTAACAAATATCACGACGGGAAGACTAATCATAGGGGTATTAATGAATGCTACCTGGCTTTGTCCCATAAATACTATTGGCCGAAAATGAGAGAGAACATCGCTAAATTTATAAATGAATGTACGGTATGCGGACAAGCTAAGTACGATCGTAACCCAATAAAACAGCAATTTAAGATAGTGCCACCTGCTACTAAGCCATTCGAATTAATCCATTTGGACTTACTAACTATTCAAAGCGAAAAGTTCATGACAATAGTAGATGCATTTTCTAAGTACGCTCAAGCCTATCACTTGAGAGATGGCACGGCAGTTAGCGTAGTCCAAGCATTACTAAATTTCAGCACTCATCATTCCATACCCATCACTATAGTTACTGACAACGGCACCGAATTTACTAATCAACTAATAGCGGAATTTGTAAGAGTCCATAAAATTATACATCACAGGGTAGCCCCTCATGCACCGAATGAAAACGGGATAGTTGAAAGGTTCCACTCAACCATACTTGAACACCTCCGCATACTGAAGCTCAGTCACAAATCTGAATCAGTCATTAACTTGATGCCTTACGCTCTGCTAGGTTACAACAGCAGCATCCACAGCCTTACTAAATGCAAACCCATTGACCTAGTAACCGGACACTTTGATCCCCGCGATCCGTTTGACATTGATATCTCAGCTCAACTGTTACAACAGTACACGATAAATCATAAAGAGAAGATGACTTTAGCTTATAATGCCATTCATGAACTTTCTAACGCCTCTCGTAAAGACCTTACAAACAATCTAAATAAGAACCGGGAACCCGAGGTTGAGTACTCTCCGGAGCAACAGATTTTCGTTAAAAATCCGTTGGCTTCGCGTCAGAAACTAGCTCCCCGGTATACGCATGATGTTGTAATGGCTGATCTCCCTATTCATATTTACACTAAGAAAAAGAGAGGTCCCATTGCCAAAAATAGGCTTAAGAGAGTCCCTAAGTCAGCCACATTGTTGCAGAATGTTCCTGATGCTCCATCTTCTCCTGCAACCAGCTCTCATGCAAGAGATAAGACTTGAGAGTCTAGACGACGGACCTGGAATCTTACCATTTAAATTAGGACCAGCAAAAATCGTCTCCCATTACCATTCTTTCTTACAGCACATTAATCTTGTAGATATAAGAGACCGAATCACCTCAGTTAACTTGCAGTTAGACAGTATTAGCCCTAACCTTCATAATAAAACTAATTCATTATTTGAACCTCACATAAACTACCTCAGAAATAAGCTTGACAGTGTATTAGAGCAGTTAGAGACATTTGAAAGTCATCGTGTTAAAAGAGGACTCGTAGATGGTCTTGGCTCTGTGATAAAAAGCATAACGGGTAACCTTGACTATACCGATGCATTACATTATAATCAAGCGTTGAACTCACTTTATAGTAACGAAGATAAATTGCTTACTGAATTAAACAGTCATGTTAGTCTATCTAAGGATTGGATGAGTCAATACTCAAAGGTAATAGACAACATCGTCGAAAATCAGAATAAAATATTAATACTTGTTAATAAAATTAATGAGAGTGAAGCTACAAGAGATAACGATTTAATAAAATACGCACACCTATTCCAAATACTCATGATATTGAGTGATAATGTGGATTCCATCTCACAGGAATTAGTTAAAATCCAAAATGTTTTAGCATTCATAAGAGCATCCACTACGCATCATTCGGTATTGAACCTGTACGCGATACGCGCTATGATTAATAAGTTAAGCACACTATATGGTAGAGACAGAGTAGTAGACTTAGATACTAGGGAATATTTTGATGTACTAAAACTAGGTTCTTATTATGTAGGTAATGAAATAGTGGTAGTCTATAAATTCCCTATAATCCTATCTTATGTATACGATTTATATAAATTATCTATTGTCCCGAACAAAAACCAGGAAATCCTTTCTCCTCCATATCCCTTCCTAGCCCTACACGAGAAAGATTTCAGGTACATAGTGGCAGAATGCCCGAAGACCAGTAAATGGTACCTCTGTGTGGAAGAACAGAGCTTTCAAAGCCGAACGTCCGAAGACTGCATACAACAGCTCATAACCACGCAGCAAAGAAGCGCCGCCTGCAGCCCTACCACAGTATCACTGACTAAACCCGCCTACGAAGAACTTGACGAGAGACATTACACTCTCAGTTTTCCTGCTCCAACAAAGGTCCACCTATCCTGCGGACAAGATCTATACAAAATATTACAAGGAAGCTATCTCGCTGTAATGCCACACCAATGCTATCTTGAAACATTGCATTTTACGATCTCTAACACAAACGATCGTTTAAGAGGACAGGCGATGAAAATAATGGACCTACCTAATGTCACCGCCGCCATTCACCCTACAGTCTCAACTTTGAAGCTGAACACTATTAATCTTAGTAATCTACACACAACCAATACTAAGATTTCTCAGCAACAGCCATTGAATTTAAACGAAGAGGTCGACTACAGCTTTTATCATACTACCATCCCGATGTACGTCATCATATTAAGTGCATGCGCACTAGCCAGTGCCCTGTACTATCGCAAATACCACCAGAAACCAACGAAGAATTCACCAGTAATCTCGGGAGAAGAGCAGCCGGAATTACAGGCAGTCTACGCCTTACCAGAACCGACTACCAGAAGGTTTGATCCCGACCAACCCCCAGCTCAATTTACGACCAAGGTCTTCAATACTCGCTGTTCTTCGGGGGGAGATGTTACGCAAGGCTAGACTATGGAAAGAGCCGCGTAAGCGATGGCCTAGATAGACATCGCACCACGCCAGGCGCACCGTCAGCGGAACGTGTCAGCGATTGACGTCAATCCGAGCCTTCGAGGAAGCACGATTGCAACACGCCGCATTCTTGGTCTTGCATCGATCATTTATCGTACTTTTAGTTTAACTTAGAATTATTTTATATTGTAATTTTTATAATTAAATTTTATTGAAATAAAATCATTTTTTTTGCATCCTCCGATCGCTGCCCACGTAATTTATTTATTATTATTTATTTACACTACGAATATTTTGGCAACAAATCCATGTCGAGGGATTATTTCATAACTGGTTGATTAATCTACACTTCTACATCTATACTTATCTACACTAATATTACTTATAAAGAGCAACGACTTGTGTTTTTGTATGTAACGAATAAATTTATAAGCTACTGGACCGATTTGAAAAATTATTTCACCATTATAATCCTACACTATCTCTGATGAACTAAGACTATAGAATATTGTAATAAAATTTGTAGTTTTTGTTAAAGCCGGGGCGAGCCGCTAGAAGAAAATAAAAAAATATATTGTAGCCGTTTTCATATTAATTTGGAACTCCTCAACCATAATGTTTTTTCGCATCATTTTCAACTTTCTCTAAAATGTGACCAATCAATAACAAATCTGTGTAGAAAATTGAAAAATCGGACAACCGCATCCCATGTAAATATAGTCTTTTCTCTAATTTTCGCACTTTTTGCACAAACCAATGGTAGCAGCCGCCATGCGCAGCGCGCATTGGAGTTGACCTTTGTTTGATTCATATTTTGTATTATATTCCGTTGCCTTACTCTATTTAGCAGTTTATGTCACGCTAAAATTACTCATTAGTCCGTATTGTTGGCTAGATTGTAATATAATGAAGTACTAAGTACATCATTAGGAAAAAAAAATCCGTCGCAAGCTCTTAATTGATCTAAATCACTCCTAAGACAGACTAGCCCTCCGAAATATGAGCATTTCAGGTACCCATATCATGACTATATGATCCGTAGGGTGCCGGGCTAGAATATCACCCCCGCATTTCAGCGATCCCCAAGACGACTGCTGAGCGTGGGGATTATGACAAACCCCCTCCTTAATGGGGGAGGCCGTTCAACAGTGAACAATCTGGCTGATACATTATATCATGACTAGAAAATCATATAAGTAATTATATCCTGACACATCTAAAATATATTGAAAAAGATTCAACCATTTTTGGTAATAATAAAGTATATTCTGCTAAAAACCGCTACTACTTATTACAAGACTTCTCTACAGATAAGCCACTTCGCTTAACAAACTAAGTCGTCCACTACTGTACACAGTCTCCACTATTAATAAACTCAATAGTGCCGACCGGGGTTTCATGTTGTTATCAAATTAAATAAGAACTATTTTACCCATGAATATAGAGAAATAAATGATTATAATTATGCAAATAAATTTAATGCAATAAGAAATTCGATTATTAGTGAATTAAAATCAGTCTTAATTAATTTTAAGGTTTCATAGAATAATATAATGGACAAGTATACCTACATTAATTACAAAAGTAAAAATCACGTCTGCAAATTGTATATTTTAATTAAAAGTGTAATCGTTCCATTTAATGTATATTTTTGGAATCGTTTTTTAAAGTCCTTCATTTTGATACCCCACTCGATCGGTAGGAAAGAAAAACATATCTCACAATATGGCTTTTAGAACCCGTATTTTTTTTTTATAATTTATTTATATGTACATACTATGTCACTTGCATTATCAAGACGAATCTAACGATATCTCTTACATTAAGATCGATTAAACCATTTAGAAGTTATGGTGGAATAAAGAAACTAACGAACATACATACATACATGAACCCTGAAAACATAACTCTTATTTTTTTGGGCAGTCATGTAATAAATACTTAGTTAAATGTAAAAATAAAATAATAAAAATTTAATGAATTTTGAATTTCTATTTCATATCTTTATGAGTTGAATTTTCAACTGAGATTAACAATAGTATGTTTAAAAGAATGTCTGAATATCACAAATATCCTTCGGGAAAAAAAACATCATCAAAGTTGGTGGACAATTGAAATTGTTTTAGACCTATTTATTATTTACAACTTTGAACTATATTTTATATTGCAGTAATTGATATGATAAGTTAGTTCTACGTGCAAATAAAAAAATAGTATGTGACAAATGTTACCGCATTTGATACTTTAGTGAGATTGGTTTCAAATTTTGTTACAAAAAATCAGCCAATTTTTTTAACTAATCAGCGCATCTTGTGGAAGTAGCGTCTTTAACATTAATGAAACTTAATATTATCTTATGTCGTTGATGATTGAAGTATCTATCTAAATCTTTTTCAGATACAACTATAGTGACAGCTAGTGTTATTCATGACGAAAAATTTCTTACAAGCTGAACAGAACACAATACACGTTGTAATTAGAGTAACATTGAGGAATTTAACTTTTAAACCATAACACTTCTTATAATCTTCCGAAGAAAAAATCGTTAATATGTTTTTATTGCTAGTTTCCTTAAATATCTACTTAACATCTGAACAAAATAATATTTATATTGAATCGTACGTAATTCTCGTGAGAAAAGGGTAATTTCCGCAGGGCAGACAAAAATGTAAGAACACAGCTAGTGCATAATTATGGCATTCAAAATATTTTTTTGATCTAGGTATTAATCAAATACGCGACATTTATTCTATTTCCTATCAATGAAAACAATATAGAATACAACTACGTGTACTTACGTGTGGCTTGGCGACGACGTCGAGCGCAGCACCCGCGCCATGTCCGCTCTGCGCGGTATCCCAGCTAGAGTGACGCATGACGTAGCGGCGACGACTCCACACCACGAGCGAACTTAGGGCGGGCGGCCCTTGAGACACGCCTATCGCGATCTCATCTTATCAATTAATACTATTCATAATAAAGTTATAAAAAGTGTGAGTACCTTGTTGCGAGCGGCTTGGCCTGCGCAGCATTCGCGTTCCTAGCTGGAGCGTTGTAGCGGCGGCGGCACGCGCGCACTTTGGGCGGGCGGCCCTTGTGATACGTATTTCGCGATCTCATTTCACCCACGGGAGATATCTTTTTATAATAAAGTTATACTTAATACAAAGTTAGTAGGTACTTACGTGCGGCCGGGCGGGCGCACCACTTACCTCATGTCCGCTCAACACGATATCGCAGCTAAGGTGATTGAGAAGTTTTAAGCTGGCGGCCTCTGAGGGACACACCGCGATCTCATCTAATCCACGAGTTATTCTTTACATAATAAAGTTTTAAACAAGTACTTACGTGCGGCTGGGCGGGCGCAGCACTCGCGCCATGTCCGTGCCTCGCGGTGTCCCGGCTAGAGTGACGTAGCGGTGGCGGTACGACCACGGTCTGGGCGGGTGGCCTTTCAGACACGCCTTCCATGACACCATCACTTGTGAAGAAACCTGTAAGAATATATTTCAAGGAATGGAGATAATAAAGATCTCAGTTCTTTCTTACAATTATTAGACCGTATCAGTTGACTACTAAAATAAAATAAATTCATATTCGCCTAAAACTACCCTCTTAAATTGAGTGTGTATCGTAACTATACATTAATTCAGCGTATATAAAACTAAATTATATTTAATTATTTTTACATAGAGATCGAAATCTTTAGGGCAAGACTTATCTGTGTAGCGTACTAAACGTAAACTGTTTGTACCAATAACGGTCTAAGATCTCGGTTTCTCGACGAGAACTCTGAAAAGTTTAATTAAGCCCGTGAAACATGCTTTCAGATGTTACACGAAGAACAGTTTTCGTTCTTATTGGTGACGCAAAGCACCTTACTAGATTGCCTAATGTTGGTACTTAAGCCAATAGATAAATGCAAATGCTAGCTAGCAAGCTAGCACAGAACTACGAGTATATATGTGGCCGGGGGTCTGACTTTACCATATGGTTGCCCTAGCAATTAGCAAAACCTTAAATACCACATATATACCATAATATTTCGCTAAACACAAAACGGTATATTTCCTGAACTGTCCTTTAGACCCAATTCCTATTTTGTAGCAAACCAGTTTAAGATCTTCAACCACATCATCACTTACGAAAAGGAGAGATAGTGATCAAAGGATAGACCAGAAATAAAAATAAACTTAAGTTAATTAGTGATAGGCGGTTCCCGCAGACTCCTTCCCACTTGTCGGGCTGGGCGTGGTGGCATTTACTCCCGCCCACCCTTCAGGGCCACAACGACCGCAGATTACTGATCCTGCTCGGAAACTGGGACAGCGTAGTATCTGTGCAGGAATCCTATTAGGCTCTTTAGAGTTCCCTGAGAAAATACTTATAGTTTAAAACATTTTGTATTAATTTAAGTCCATTGCTAACAATGAAATATATATAAACAAGAATGCATTTCATTCGAATGCTTGGTTGCATTTTTTATCTACGTCTAACTAGCTATCAAAATGTATCGTCAAACCACATATAAAAATATAAATGTGTTCCGTTTTCTCTCCTGGTAAGCCAGTTCCCATGATCAATTCTAAGTCTAACCTAATACTAACAATATATACCTATGAATGCATAATTACTTACCATCGGATGATGATGTGTTCGAAGATGCCCGTGGAACCTTCTCACCAGTTCCAATAGACTGTTCCATAATGGAACTAGTGAGTTTTTTCTCACTTTTCGCATGGGACTCGGAAATGGAGTATTGAAATTTGAAGCAGCGTTTGTCTAGCGGTAATAGCTATTAACTACCGCAGGTCCACGGTTCTATCCTCACCGCCTGCTTGAGCTGCACAGCATGGACATTTTGCGAGAGCTTGCCTGCTACTACCCTCAAGTGGAAAATCCGTCGCCAAGCATCTAACAGTGTGTTCCGGCAGCAGTCCTGGAGAGCCAGTAAGTCATTATAAAATTACCGACAATAGAGACAAAACAATTGTATGTCTCAGGGAGACAGTGCATGTTGGCAGTGCAACGGTTAAAGGCAGGGGTTAAAATCAGGTGGTCCTCGTAAGTGTTTCGTCTGAATCCCATAAAAAAATAAGTAATACTTTATTTTGTTCAGTTCTGATGTAGGTAGTTTTTTTTTGTTTTATTTTACATCAACGCTCTACAGACTCGTGGTCCGTACTCTTTTTAGATCTATATTCATGTTTATGTATGTAGGTAGTTTGTACTAAGGTACAAACATGGAAGTAATAAGTACTAGTTGTACGTAGTACTTATTACTTCCAAGGGTACAAAGGAGATGGTAAATTTATTCTGTGGACTTTATTGACATAGCTTTATAATTAATAATAACGTTACCAGCTGCGTTGTTTCACAAACATGCCTGAGCGTTACAATAAGGGCATGAATACCGGTATTCGGTATTACCGAAAAACCGGTAATACCGCCCTATTTAGAGTACTTTCAAATACCGGTATTGGAATTAAAAATACCGGTGTTTCGGTATTATGAGTGACAAAAAAGAAGTTTATATGCATGAAAACTAATCAAAGGCCAACCAATACGGCGACTTTAGATTATAATATGGATAATATTAACAACTTATTAAATTTTATGGTTGTAAATTACTAATTGTTTACGTTTTCTTTTCATGCTTTTACAAATTAATTGATAAACCAACTTCAATAAACATAAGTTTATAATCTAGTTGGGTAACGTTGATTTCTACTTAATAAAAGATGACATTTTAAAATTCGAAGTGGTAGTATTGTTTATATAGCTTAACAAATTTGACATATCGTCCGCCAACCACCGCACGCCCCTCAGACCCACGCGGTGCATCTTTTATCTCACGCATATTCTCAATTGTATTGTGCGCTCTCACTAGGTTTGTCGGTTCTCTATTCACAATTATCTTAGTACTTTTTTTTTTAATGCCTGTTAGGTTAGCCTTTGACCTTATGGTAAGTAATGATGTGGTCGAAGATGTTGTTCAGGCTAACCTAGAATTACTACGCACATGCACGTGTTATAAACAGTAATCAGTGTTTAAGAGTATTTTATAGTCATAAGAAATATGTGTGAACTGATATCTCACACTGCGATCCACAAGACGCCTGCCAAGCGTGGGGATTATGGCAAACCCCGCCTTAATGGAGGTGGCTGTTTTCAGCAGTGGACAATTTAGCTGATACAGTAAGAACTGTGTGGGTAGTTTTCATTTTCGAGACAATATTACGAAAAAACTATCATTTAGGAGATAATCGGTAAGTAAGAAACTCTAAATTCTTTCAAATTTAATATGCCTCATAAAGCATATTATCTACCCTACTCAGATCGATCATTCGGCAATATATAGTGCCATAACTGGCTGCGGTGATAACGTCGAGGTGCCGGTTAAGCTTCAATTTAATAAGAATTAAATAAAACGATCGAGAAATCTCTAAAAGAGAAAAGTACATAAAAGGATTTTTTTAATCACACGGGACAGACAATGAATCTAATGACTCTGATCCAAAAGATGATGAAATCTGATATATAACATTATTGAGTTATAGACACGGAAATGAAACAGCACGAAAATGGCGGAAATAAAGGACTTTATTTGGATGAAGTGTTGAAGACCTTACCTCCAACTAGTGTTGAATCCGAAAGAGCGTTTCTAGTGGCGAATTTCATCCAAGCTAATATTATATGGAAGAAAGATTTGATTGTTTGTCTGCATTGAAACTACTGGACCGATTTGAAAAATTGTTTTACCATTAGAATTCTACATTGTCCCTGACATGAACATAGACGACAGAATATTTTCAAAATACCCATGAGTAGCCGGAGCGGGCTTCATTTAATGACAAGACTTTATATTCCATTTGTTTTCTGCACCTTGTCCAGTAACAATGTGTATATAATAAAATAATACATAGGTACTACTTTTATTTGAAGACTATTTACAGTTGTGCTTAATTAATCTCGATATTAATTCTGAAAGAAACTTTTGAATTTAACTTTTTATTGTTAACTATATGTGATTATTTTTTGTTTTAATATATAATAAATATTTGATTATTTATTGTTATAATAAAAAAAACATAAGAGTAAGTACCGAAAATTGTGAATAAAAATTAAGTTGATAAAAAAAATACTGTTTTACGATGATTTTTTTACCATAAATTAGGTAAGGTAAGGTCGTTGAGGGTCAACAAATTATTCGCTAGCCAGTTTATAACTTTCTTGTAGCCTTATCTGCATATTGATTTGATGTTGCCCATGTGTCACCGAAAAGAGGACAACACTATCATCCGCATAAGTCACAACATTGCCATGAGCTTCCAAATGTGATTAATGCCATCTTCCCTCAAAAATGGTTGAGGAAAGCGATGGCTGGCACATGCGTCAACTCGTGAACGGTGCTGCAAGAGGACACCGGTCTGCTCTGGATGCTAGCGCTAATGACATTACCGAAAAAATATATCTTTTAACAGTGTTTCCCCTTGGAATGTTGCATGTTTCCTTTTACTTGTTTCTTGTTTTAAATAAAAAAATTCATAATTAAAAAAAAACACGAGTCCTGGAATCTGTGCAGGGTAGATTTATAATATAAAAAAATTACATTACTATATACTAGGAACAGTGTTGGACCCAAGATGCTTCTTTGAAGAACTCCTTATTAAATGTGTAATTCATCAATTTTAGGTTCACCAATTTGTGTTGATTGCCTACTGTTTGAAAAGGGAGCGATGTGGTGTGAATAAGGATGCAGTGATAAAAATCGCGAAATGTAAGTTAAGATGGTTTAGACATGTATAAAAAGAATGAATGAAGTGTGGCTGACTAAACATGTATATGTAGGACAAGTGAACGAAAGTGTTGGAAGTGGAAGACGTGGGCGAACGCTCCGAAATCAGATTGAAGACGTTCATGAAAAAAGGCCATGTCAAGATTAGGTACTCTAAGCCGACGCTTATGTTTGAAAGGATTGATGAGTATAGATTAACCGAAAGAGATATGTAAGGGTCGTAGCAATTGGAAATCTGTGGTCTCTGCCTACCCCTACGGGAAAGAGGCGTGTTATTTATGTATCAAGTAGTAGGTAATTTTGTAATTTGAATGTTATTGAAATAAAAGATATGAAATTTATATTTACCTGTACTCACCCAAGTAGCATTCGGAGTTCTATATAAGATGTCTAGTCGTTCACATGAACTCCAAAAGCTGTGTAAGTCAGCTGTATAAGAGCTGTATAGCTTGCTATAACGCTCTTATAGAACCAGTTTGGGCACAAATTAGACAGCCTTAAGTTCACTATGGCTGTACATTAGCAGTATAATAGCATTATAATAGCAGTTTAAGTAGTAACATCGGACTTAAGGCTGACTTGCGGCACTATATGGGACGCAGTGTGATCCATACAATGTACATGAGCGTAATAAAGAGTAACAAGTGGCTAAATACACAGCCTTCACAGTTTAAAATCTGACAAAAGTACTCCAGTGCTACCTAGAATTCACGTGTGTCCTAAATTATTTCTTCATTTTATATAATTATTCACTATATATACAAATTGTTTGGTTTTGTGTGTGCCATCCAGAAAACAATTAACTCCGGCGGATATTTGGATAAAAATGTATGATAACACGCGGTAAGTATATACCTGTTTCAAAGACTTATTAATGTTAATGCCATGGGAATGCAACTTTATCGTGAAATGTATACATATTTACCGCTAAAATATTCACGCGCCTCTGTAAAAACGCGTTATTCATTTTAAAATATTTAAAACTGGCTGAGAGGAAATGTACAATTTTCAGTTTTTGATATTATATTGGCATTATAATTATACTACGGAAATTAATTATAACATGAAACCAAAACTCAACCGCTCTATCTGCGTATTTTGTGATAAATCTGCATGATAATTTTTGAGATTTATTATTTGGTAAATATTTTAGGTTAGAATAAAATGGTGGAAATGAAATACCGCTATGTGAACTGTTATAACTCCAATTTAATGCGGTTGAGCGTATATAGGTTCACATGTGTTCTGTTAGTATGCTGTTATCTATATGAAGTCCCACATTTGTATCACTACAGAGCCAATGTCTATAAATTTATTCTAATGTGAACTTATGTACAGCTTTAAGATGTAGTTCAGGACTATTGTGTATCATAATGTACTGAAATTTTGGAGATCCGCAATAATAATTAATACCCGTTAAATCGCCTAGACCAGGTTCTAAGTCAAGTATGAATACCTAAAGGACAAATTTTGTAACAAACTAACAAAAATCACTTTTTGTTTTCGTGTGAGACACACAGTTTGGTGTCAGAGTTACAAAAAACACTACTACTCTGTTCAAGAAGGTATTTAAAATAATGTAAACAAATTAGATAAAGGTGGACAACATTATACCCTGCGACAGAAAAGGACAGAAAATAATAGTTGTCACTCAGCCATAGTAAAAAACACTGTTTACAATGTTTTAAAGGTGAATATACACCTGTCAGCACCGTAAGCGCTGAGTCCGCAAGTGTAATAGTGTAACCTTATTATCAGATAAATAGCTGTTGTCTGTTTTATAAATAACTGTTATTTCTGATATTTATCTGTTAAAATTCTGTAAAATATGGTTACACTAGCAGACTTGGCGCGTACGGCGCTGACAGGTGTACGATCGCCTTAAATATCTACTTAGACAAAGTATATGCTATTTATTTCTGACCTTGAAAGTAAACATGCGCATTCCTTTTAACAAGTAAGCGAGAAATAGAGGCGGGAACGGGATAGGTATAGATCCTCTGATTACTCGCGTGCGCCTGTAGCGTGCGTGATGGCTAGGATAGGATTTGTTATTGTATTGTTATTTAGTTGCGAAATAAAGATTACGTGAAGTGCATGTTTCTGTGTGTCACCGTTATTCGTATTTTATAAAGGTATTATTTGTTTATTTTAAGGAGCGTGTATTATTTGTTTATTAGTAAAAATTCATTTATGTGACTGATTTTATTGTGGTTTTAGGTCAGTTTTATGTTAAGCTATGAAAAAGTGAATCTATATATAAATACTTGCTAAGTAATTTTTCTTCATAAAGAGGTTAAATATCACGGACTACCGTCTCCGGATTTGATTTCCAAACTACATTTTGTATAAAGCAGCGATAACACATCTCAATTCGGAATACATTGCTGGTTACCTTGACTTTATTGTAGGTAATTCCATCCATAATAACCAGCAATGGAATGTGAATCGGGCCCGATAAATCGGGATGTGTTATCGCTTCTTCAAATTCGTATGGTGGTATTTTGGCTATCACCACACTCTGATATCTGTATATTTTGAAGGGAACTTTCAGGTTCAGGCACATTTTCCTCTGCTTCATGTACAGAACCACCATGACCAACGGTTGAATTCGCACTTGTTGAAGCCGTTTCGACGGACTCATTTTCGGGCGTCGTTGTCAATCGACTGTTTATTCTTACAATTTGCGAATATTATTTTGCAATTTTTCTTCTTATTCCACCGGTTCTCGTTCTCATTTTCCAAGAGTTTTTATTCATTTTCACAAATTGTAGCACGCGACGATAAACACACGTTATCAGCTTGTGGGATAAGTGTTATAGAATATCACATTCACATTCATGTTCTGCTTACAGCAAATAAGAGTAGTACTTCTGGACAAATAAACTGCTATTGATGTTAATGGACAACACATATAGTCCTTTTAACAGCCTACAGTGCACATGCGAACCATTTAAACACTTTTGTACAGATAGTAAAAAAAGGTTATTTTAATGATCACAAACAAGTCCTACTACAGATACTAGCTGTATAACAGTCTAAAACAAGTAAACATAACAGCCTTTGGTTTTATAAATGACCACGTGTGTTCTATTAAAATGCTAGCTCTATAACATCGTACAAGTAGGCCGTTAAACAGCGGTTGCCGTATCTCTACCCTCCTATAATGCTCTTAGTCAGACGGCTGACTAAAGGATAATTGTTAGAGTATTATAACACCAACAAACATATAAAAGTATAACTCTACACTCCTATAAGTCCCTTAGACAGGTGTAGGTGTAATTAATCGCAATAATGCAGCTTATACATCACGAGTGAACTGTAATAAAGCTTCAAGTACACCTGGGAACTAAATGTGTACTCTTAAATGGAGTAAAATGCTACTTGGGCAATGTAGTGCACAAATTTTCTATCGGGCCTATTTATTCTGCGTGTACCATGATGTGTTTTTGTTTAGGTAAATAAGTACCAACCTACCTATAATTAAAACTTATTCAATATTTATTCGTAGTGTAAGTATTCATTATGATAGTTCACGATTTATGCATAGGGATCCGTAACGGAACCTTGAAAATTTCTATCTCTTTTTGGTTTCTTTATTTATGTTATATTTTTCTTTAAATTTGATGGAACAACAGAAAGTTTAAATAAAACATAAGGAGCGATATCGTCTGTAGTTTGGCTGTTGTACAATTCGTGTTTTTCGTGTACGAGTAGTTAGAAAATGCGGCTGTGGCGAGCAACTGACCACCCGTCAAGGACAACTCGTGAGCAACTTGCTTATAATACACTCGGCTGATTTACGCCCTCGCCTGCGGCTCGGGCTGCGACCCACAGCCTCGTGTTTAATGAGCGACTTAGGTCACTTGCATAATACGAGTATACTATTCTGAAATACAATTACAATTAATTTTACATGACCAATATGCAAAGTGGTAAATTCAAACTAACTATTTTTGTAAAACGGTACCTATACATTTTACATACACGAATACAAGGGTCACCACCCTATGTGATGTGTACAAAAAACTATTTATTTCCATAATTAGTTCTTTTACGTCGTTATTTAGAGCTGATCACCATTGTATCAAGATTTTTCGCACTGACTTCGAGAAAAGTAAAAAATATTTAATACATTAGTAGGTACTTGCTACGTTGCTTACTAGCTACATTGAGTGTATAAATATGGAGCAGCCCAACAGAGGTTAGTCCGCTTAACATCAGGTGGGCATCGTGCTAGTTCATATAGTTCATCACGGTAAAGAAAAATAAGAAATAAAAATATCGATAATATCTCGAAAGGTATTCATAAATCTAAATTTCATGAATATATTTTTTATTAATTGCTATTTGTTTAAAGTTAATTGCAAAAATGTTTGTAGTACCTACTACGTCAATTTAACTAAATGTGTCGCTCCATCCCCTTACGATGGTTAAGAACGAGAGGACAAATTAAAGTTATGAGTCATATGTCATGTTAGCTTAGCGGTCAGAGGATATCCCGGCTATCACTATATTTTTCCTTTCGTAATTTTGTAGCATAATCCGCGGAGCATTTGTATTGGAAAAATAAAAATATTTAAATCCTTTAACTTATAGGTCTTAGATGGAGCCGCAGAAAGATGGAAGGATTAAATAAGACTTGTCGATATCTGTATTTAGTTGATTATTTTGCTGAATAAATTAATATTATTATTTTCAGTTTATTTATAATTTTCTCAGTTATTATATAAAAACTGGTATAATCTGCAATTACGGACCATTGGCCAAGTAAATTACAGTGTTTGTGTGTTATCTATCATTTATCAAAACTATCTCGGTAACTTCAAGTTTCAAAGTACCTAAGTATTTAAAATAGCGGCTTTTTGTAGGGTTATATCATCGAGATAATACTATTGAGGTCAATGGGTTATATTTGTATATCCTTCTAATTATTGTCAATTAAAGTTATAATTCTCGGTTTAAGCCAGTTTTAACTGTAATTACGGGCCTTGGCCAAGCAAATTAAAGCGTGTAATTTGTATTAAGTATTATTGTTATATTGCGCTGATCTGTACCAAATCTTCCGGTACCGAATCGTGCACTGAAAGAGCTTGATACTCACGCCCTTGACTCCGGAGTTTAGCATGCGATAAGAAGACTTTATTTTTTTATATTACTGATTGGTTAGCCTTTGACCACAATCTCACCTGATGGTATGTGGTATTGACCGACTTATCCTAGAATTACTAACTGTTAGACAACTGCCTTAACACATCATTAGGTTCTTGGCGACATTTTTCTACTTGATTCTGGTAGCTAGCCAAGCGGGCATTCTTATAATGCCCTAGCGCCATGCGGCGCAAAGCTTCAGCGAGGTTCGAACCTTACTACCTACTACGGATACCTACATAGCCATTGCCACTGGGCCGTCACTGCTGACGCTGTTCCTATCCTTTGGCTGTATCTATTTATACCATAAAAAACTGTACTTTAATATCTCTTCACCACCGCATCTCAGTTGCAAAAGTCTTGCTTTATTTTGGATGCTGTAACTTTTGATAGTATGAATTAATGTCCTTTGTGAGGTTTCCGTACATTTGTTTGTTTCGATCATGACAAAAATGTGTTATGTTAGTTCAACTGCACCTACACTGCTATTTACAGTTGTGATCTAGGTCGTCTGTCTGGATCTATTTGTCATCTACATCTATACTAGTATTATAAAGAGGAAAGATTTGTTTTTTGCATGTAAAGAATAAATTTAAAAACTACTGGACCGATTTGAAAAACTATTTCACCATTAGAATCCTAATGAATTACTATCCCTGATGAACACGGGCTTATCAAAAAATTAGGGATCCGTATAAAAAAACGATAATGTTACCCACACAGTATTGATACATGTATAATAGAGCTAAGTTATGTACTACAATTTTATAGTGGACAAAAAAGTCCGCAATACCATATGTCTAACTTGTCTAACTATTACAGTTATATCACAATAACGACTTTTTATGTGTTTCAATTTATGATTTTTGTTAAATACCCGTGCGAAGCCGGGGCCAGCCGCTAGTAGGTATAGGTATAGACTTCGAACATTCAACCAAAGGAATAGTTAGAGGTTAAACTCTATAAAAAAAATACCATAAAATGTAAACGACTTCAACACTCAAAGTGTAAAATAAGCATTTTACCGTCAGCAGTGACGGTAAAATAAATTGTTGAAGTCGGTACTATGATAGTTTAAAAGTAACTATTATAACAATATTGTGCGCATGGTACGGACACGGTAATAATATTATCTATACAGTATTTCAACTTCATAGAAATGGTCGAAACGCGAGTTATACCTATGCGCCTCGATCTCGTACTGCGCTCGGCATGCAGACAGTCTCGAAAGTCGCGATTGTGCCGCAGAGACGAGCGAATGGTTTGTTAACAATAACCGCGCGATTTTTTCACCAAAAATAAGTTCAAGTAGGTACATATTTACATATTTAATATGACGAGTAAGATATGTTGTGCTGTTTTTGGTTACATGAATTCGTCAAAAACGCATCCAGGGATAACTTTTTTTAGATTGGAAACTGAAAGGTAATACTATAAAATTATTTTATAGTCTA
Source organism: Plagodis dolabraria (assembly GCA_963854805.1). NCBI lineage: Eukaryota > Metazoa > Arthropoda > Insecta > Lepidoptera > Geometridae > Plagodis > Plagodis dolabraria. The sequence continues at coordinate 27,119,534 of OY978448.1, read as the reverse complement.
CATATAGTTGACGGTACATAATGTGTGTCTTTTTAATGGACAAGTATTTTTCTTTTATCCCCCGAAAAAAAGTGACCATGAATGGAAAAGAGTGAATAGAGTAAAGGAAAGTGATTGACACGAGTGAACTAGATAGTTATAAGCTATACTCGTATATTAGAATGCGGATTTTTAATACTTTAAAATTTAATAATAAAGCATTTCGAACATCTCACAAATTTTTCGGTCGCAAATTTTTAAGATTGATGTTTTATTCAAACATAAACATGTTTTTTTTTATTTAATCGACCTACTAGTCAAAAGACAAAACGCATTTTTAGTGAACACTTCCTGTTCAATTAACAAAGTAAGTATTTTATTTGTTTATATAAAAAAAAGTATATTTACAATCACATTTGAAGCGCTCGTAGCCAAGTTTGCTTAGCCATTCTGAATCGATCAGCAAAGTTAAGCAACGTCCGCCGCGGTCATGACTTGGATGGGTGACCGCTGGTTGGGCATTACTACTGAGCGCTTCCGTGCTTCGGAGGGCACGTTAAGCCGTCGGTCCCGGTTGTTATCTTAGGATAGCAGTCGTTACAGCATGGTGGTAGGGCACTTTGCAAATCCCCGCCTGGCTAGCTACCACCCTCAAGTTGAAAATCTGTCGCCAAGCACCTAACGGTGTGTTCCGGCAGCTGTCCTTGAGAGCCAGTAACTCTAGGTTAGTCTGAACAACATCCTCGAATTCCTCGACCACATCATCACTTACCATCAGGTGAGATAGTGGTCAAGGGCTAACCTATCAGGCATAAATAAAAAAAAAAAAAACAACTAAATGGAAACACAAAGTAGGTACCGACTTCGACAAGTTATTTCACACTTTTGAGCGTTGCAGTCGGTAAAATTTTTTGGTATAAAAAATTTTCGCTCTTTATGTAACCCTTGATTCTTACGGGATCGATTGTCATTTGTTGTCAACGACTATATCAACAAGTTAGGAAAATATTTTTCAGTTATTGAAGTGTAACTGTCAAAAACAGCTTGACCAATTGTGATGAAATTTAAATTGGACTAATCGATAAGCATCAGCTTTCATATACAAAAAAGAATTATCAAAATCGGTTCACCCAGTCAAAAGTTCTGAGGTAGGTATCTTATAAATATAAAAAATACAGACGAATTGATAACCTCCTCCTTTCTTTGAAGTTAATTATAAAAACAACGCCATATCATGCGGGATGCCAGGTAAACAAAACATTATTAGGCGCGCGATCAAATTGAAATAATTAAGTACCTAGTTATATTTCCATTAATGATCGGAAATTCAGAATCCATAGTGCAATTATAAATGACGTTGGGAAGCAATACCCGCGGGGCCGAGCTTCTGTGAGGTAGAATTATTTGTATGGTGGCCGTATAGAATCCGCTATTTAGGATTTGTTCTACGACTTCCTCGCATCTCATACTTCATACTGCATCAGAAGTATATCTGCTCATAATTTCGACTGCACTAGAGTTTTTAAGGATTTTTTTATGAATTAGGAACTTATGTCGCAGTTAAGCAAAGAGCAGTTAAATGGGACTTGTCGAACGAGCAGATTTTATTCTGGTGTTGAAATATTTTCCGTATATTTTGACTGAAAGGACAGTTTCTATGGAACTTGAAACATAATTCGGAATGATACAAATGATATAGCGAGTGGAATGGAGTGCTTGCTCGCAGGGGCCAGGTAAGGCCGCAGGGCTAGCGCCAGCTGAAGCTGCAGGGGGGAGCGCCAGGTGAGGCCACAGGCTGAGCTGCGTTAGTGCCTTTCGTTGATCAAGGCCGAGCTCTGACTTGAGATTATTTCCACATCTCCGACTAATAAAATACTATATAATATACTATTTTATTTTACTAGTAATTATATTTTATAATATAATTTTACTATATATTGGTATGCTTACTTTTAAAAGTTAATTTTACTTCTGTTGCAAAAGATATAGGTACCTATAAATTAGTTAAACAAGCTAGCAGCTAATCAGTAGTTTAAGGCGTTCTTTAACTGTTCACTGTTTTTGTAGAAGAAATAAATAATAAATTTATTTTAAGCACCAAATGTTATATTGTTGAGTGAGTCTTTAGAAATCTAAGTAATTACGAACCTTTCTGCTCACATTTCCACATTTTTATTTATATAGATTTATTTTAATCTGAACGCTACAGACGAAGCGTTTGTTTTCTCTATATAATTTCGTTATGTCAGGGTTCTATCAGCCATTTTCATGAATTAACCATAATTTAGCCTAGAACCAAGGATCTTCTTTTAGTTTACCGGCAGTACCTATGCCTTTATTAACAAATTACTAAGAACTATATACCTACAATACTACACCTTCTAAAGTCTACAATAAAAGCATTTAGACAACGTATAAGTCATTGCCATGGAAGTAATAAGTACTACGTTGTACGTAACATTGCAGACTCACATCAGGATTTTCGAAGTATTATACATAGGTACAGCTGGATTGAGCTTGTTGTCAGAAAAGTGTGCCTAGCGAGCAAAGGGTGGGGTTGAGTAGCCTAAAAGTTTATTTCCGAACAAATTGGCCGATCGCAGCCGCACGCGGTTGGTCGTATGCGGACGGTTGCGTAGGTATACAAGGCGATTATTGTGACACACAAAATGTCTAATATTTAATGTCATACGACTGAGTTGCGGGTTTTATATTATATCGTCCAAGACTACTTCAATATCGCAAGATTCGCATCTTGCTACACACGAAGATGATAACTAGTAGAGGACCCAATGAGAATAAGATTAATTTCCGTGGGACTTACCTCCGCCATACGGACTACTGGTATGTACTTATTCGGCATATTTTCCTAAATACAAAAAGTGCGGTAGTCACTTCCTAGGGGTATGGAGGGGGTAGCTATGACGTAACCAAGATGGCGGCCGGGCCTATTCTATTTACGTTATGTTTAGGTAACTACTTGGCCGATTTACTCAAATAGGGTCTCAAATGAAAGATAAATAAATGAACAATATTTTATTCTACACACTCATTAATGTAAACCTAGTAACAAATGAAATATTTTCAAAAAACAACATTTTGTAAAATCATTTTTGTTTTATTATGTGAAAAGATCAGAAACCGTAAGAATTATCGTAATTTTGACTAGCTATAACATAAAGCTACATTTATCAGCTCTCCAATGAACTTTAAATCGTTTAAATCGAGCTATAAACAACGGAACTGCAGTCGTCTAAGTGAGCGTGGGTAGCGCCGAACTGACTGCGGTACTTAGATTTTGCTACGCATAATCTTGAAAATAACTTAAAAAAACGGGTAAAATCACAGCAAAATAAAAAAGTATTATGAACAGGCAACTTATTTTTTTGTCATATCATGAAAAAAATGTTTCATGGGGTGTTTTTTCAAGAAATCTTCCTTAATTTTATTGCGAACTAACTTTAAAAAATTCTCGTAACAAATACATATATAGTATCGAAATAAAACTCTTCGCACTTGCGTTATATTTCAAAACAAAGGACTCAATGGTACTGATTGACATGAGAGTGTAAACGGACGTACACGAGGCAAAGGCTAATATAGACTTATTAAATTATTCAGGGGCTGATACCAGGTAAAACTCCCAAATCACCTTAATTGAACAACTCCCTAGCAAAATCTGTTCAATTTATCACGGTAAAAAAATACATATTTTTTTCTAAATATGATGACAAGCACTATCGCGTGCTAAATGAAAATGCTTATAATCATATTTAGAAATATAGAAGGGCACCTATTGGCTTCCCAATACTTTGCACCAGTGCTTGGCCATCGATCAGGGTAGCAGTTTTCATATTTGCTTCAATGGTCACAGATGTGATTGGTCTGCTAACAGATTACTAAGAACTGCTTTTGGTGTGTGTCAGATGAGACCATTGGGGAGTGGGAACATTTGAACTCAACTCAAGTGAAGTAGGTTAGTAGAAGTAGGTACAGGGTACTTCAGTAATTAAGAACTCTTGGTTTTTCCTTAATTAAAGTTTAAATAATCTATGTAGGTAATACATTTATTATAGGTATCTTATTACACCTACCTACTACCAAACTATAAAAAGGAGTCATTAGTATAATAGATTAAGTATTATATCATAAGTATTTACTTACTGTTGACCCGCTGAAATAAGTTTCCCCACGATAAATCATTACAATTCTTGCGAATATTAAAGGATACCTTAAATCGATCTAATCCGCTTTCTGTGACTTTACTTAAATCCATTTTGCTTTTTATATTACATATGAGATATAGTGATGGTCGTTGGGGCGCACTTACACTATACACAGGTTCTTTAGCCATTTTTTACACAAAATAAACGCAAAGAGTTTTTATTCGTGTTAAACCATATTTAAAAACAATATTCAATCTTTGTGTTGATACAGGAAACTTCCCCGACTTAAATGAAACAAAGTAAAATCACTCGAATTTTGAAGTTGGGGGCTACATCTCCTCCTGGATCCTTGCAATTACAGACCTATTTCTATCTTACCTGTTCTGAGTGTGAGAGTAAAGTATTCGAAAAAAATATGCTCAAACTACTTCTATCCCATTTTAATGAGCATAACATTCTTATATTGAATGAGAATCAGTTTGGTTTCACAAAGTGCAGATCCACAACAGATGCAGGTGTTCAATTGATGTCACATATACTTGAAGCCTGGGAGAGTTCACAGGATGCTATTGCCGTATTCTGTGACCTTTCTAAGGCATTCGACTGTGTAGAGCACCGCACTCTGATTCGTAAACTTTCACATTATGGTATTCGTGGAAAAGCTCTGGATCATATAAAGTTATATCTGTCAGACAGGCTACAGAAGGTATAAATGGCAATACTTCTTCCGGGTCTTTGGTAAAATAGGAGTACCGCAAGGATCAATTTTAGGACACTCTCTGTTTCTAGAGTAAATAAATGATCTCCCTGCATGGTTAAAGATTTCTGCGATATAGTTTTATTCGCAGATGATACCTCCCTGATTTTTAAAGTAGATAGTCCATGTAAATAATGTATTGTCTATGATCTTTAAGTGGTTCGCGGCTAATAATTTACTCTATGGTTTTTAAAAAAAAAACCAAATGTTTAAAGTTTTATTTACCAAATGTTACATATGTTGAACCAAACATTAAGCTTGGCCTAGATAAACTCTCTTTTGACAATGCGACAGTCTTCCTGGGAATCAAAACGCATTCAACTTTACAGTGGAATCCACATATACATGATCTATCCGGAAGACTTAGTTCTGCTGCATATGCAGTTCGTAAGATAAGACAGCTAACAGACGTAGCTACTGCCAGGCTCGTTTATTTTGCGTACTTCCACAGTATTATGTCATATGGTGTATTGCTGTGGGAGCTGCTGCTGAGACAATCTTTATCTTGCAAAAGCGTGCAATTCGAGCCATATATGAAACTAGCTTTCCAGGCGCGGCCCCGCCCGCGCGTATGTCGGTTAACGCGCTAAAACATTAACCTCTTTTTGCGCAGTCGGATAAAGATATCCTATGTTTTTTTCCCGGGTCTCAAACTATCTCCATACCAAATTTCATTCAAATCGGTCTAGTAGTTTTGGCGTGAAAGCGTAACAGACAGACAGAGTTACTTTCGCATTTATAATATTAGTACTGATGGATCCTAGGGAATCCCTGAGAGATCTTTTAAAAGAAATTGATATTTTAACTTTACCAAGTCTGTATATATTTGAAAATATTATGTATGTTCATAAAAAATGAGTAAATTTAAATCAAACAGCGACAATCACGATTATAACACTAGGAATAAAGATAAAATAGCTGTGCCAGGTTTTAGATTAGCAAAGGCAAATAAAAGATCCTTCTTAGGCAATTGTGTGCGGTTTTATAATAAAGTGCCCAAACATATTACAACGCTCACAGAAAGAAAATTCAAGTTGCACGTAAAGCACATCTTGATAAAGAAATCTTAATACACAGTTTGTGATTACTTATCTATACTGTCTCTTATACTGTCTCTGCCAAGCTAGCGCCTGTGACCTACGAAATGTAAATAAATATTGAAATAAGTTTACTATATAGTATGTACTCGTAACATATTGTTAAAAGACATTTAAAAGAATGCCCTCGGGTTTCTTGTGCGTTCTTCTCGCAGTGGCTTTATAAATTTTTTTTTGCTGAACGTGGCAGTACAATGTAAAATATTAAAAAATATTAAAATTTGTAATTGACCTTCATAAGAGCGTCTTAGACGCCTAAATTGAATAAATGATTTTGAGTTTGATTTTGAATACTTCATAACCTCTTGTAACCAAATGATTTCAAATGAATGAAGTGACAAAAGCCAAAGTTCACGGTGCAGGGCTTCCTCGGAATGAATCGTCTCAGTGTTGCCGATGTTAAAAATATAATGGCTGCTCTCTCACTCACGAGAGAAACCTGCCTTTGCCTCGAGTACGTCCGTTTACACTCTCATGTCAATCAGTACAGACAAGTTCCATTGAGTCCTTTGTTTTGAAATATAAAGCAAGTGCGAAGTTTTATTTCGATACTATATATTTGTTACGAGAATTTTTTAAAGTTGGTTCGCAATAAAATGAAAAAAAATTCTTGAAAAAACACACCATGAGACATTTCTTTCATGATATGAAAAAAAAATAAGTTGCCTGTTCATAATACTTTTTTATTTTGCTGTGATTCTACCCGTTTTGTTAAGTTATTTTCAAGATTATGTACCGCAAAATCTAAGTACCGCAGTCAGTTCGTTGCTACCCACGCTCACTTAGACGACTGCAGTTCCGTTGTTTATAGCTCGATTTAAAGTTCATTGGAGAGCTGATAAATGTAGTTTTATTTTATGGTAAGTCAAAATTACGATAATTCTAACGGTTTCTGATCTTTAAAATCAATTTAAAAAAAATGATTTTACAAAATGTGGTTTTTTGAAAATATTTCATTTGTCATATTTCAGGTTTACATTAATGAGTGTGCAGAATAAAATATTGTTCATTTAATTATCTTTCATTTGAGACCCTATTTGAGTAAATCGGCCAAGTAGTTACCTACCTAAACATAGCGTAAATAGAATAGGCCCTGCCGCCATCTTGATTACGTCCTACCCCCTCCATACCCCTAGGAAATGACTACCGTACTTTTTATGTTCAGGAAAATATGCCGAATAAGTACATACCAGTATGTAGTCCATATGGCGGAGGTGAGTTACACGAAAATCGTTATTTGAAGACTTTTGGACCATTGAAGACAAATGGGTCCCGCACTAAACTGTCTTTACGTTTTAATGATAATTTCATATTGGCAAGTAATGTGGCACTGATACTAGCAACCCAGTAACGTGATTGGTTGTAGTCGTATATTTATCTCTTGCATTTCCTCCAATTACAGCGCTCCAAGCACGCAGTGTAAAAATGTCGTCGTAGGTGTCGATAATTGCTGAACCTTTCAGCTTTAAATTTACTAAATCATACGCAGTTGCAAAACGGTTTAGACTTTTTCTTCAGTTTGTGTTGTGGTTGCATTTCCACCTCACTGTGTAGTTAGCCAGGTAAGGGTCTAATCAATACCTTCCGTTCTGTAAAAGTAGAAACTGACAGAATCCTTGACCAGTGTTTTTTTGTTTTTGTAAATAAAAACATGGTTTGATCTATCTCGGCTGTACATTTAGCCTTAATAATTAGAACAACTCGGCGTAATTCCTTGTTTCAATGGCGGGATATTCTCTTCAAATTCCCAATGTTTAATAATCGCATTGTGTCCCAATTTTCGATAAGAATGGAAATGGAAAGTTTCAGTTTTGCCACCCCACAGTTTAGCATTGTAGATGCATACCAGTAACTAGTGCCTATTTCAAGTGAGTAATTGGATCCTTTGGCTTTATTAGTGTGTTTATTATACAGAATGGGCGACGAAATCGACCCTTGCGAGTGCGTGTGGAATCATGAACTGGCGATGCGGCGCCTCATCACACTGGTGAGATAACATTATTTAACTATTATCTGCGAACCTGCTTGGTACGTGTGTAGGTAGTTTCCACGTACGCTATACTAAAACATAAATTAATTCTTCAATTCGCCAACTATAAATAAGGTTTCAGATCATTCTTTACACACAGCTGTTGATTTTCACACCAAGACAAAATTTGGCATAACTTATACGGATCTTTTAATAAATATCACACTACTGAAATACAAACCTTTTGTTAAACTTACACCATTGCTAATTTCTATTAATACAGAATTATTGTATAAAAGAATTTTTTAACATAGTAAATCTACCATAATATCTTATCACATTACTTACAAATTCTTTGTTCAAAAGATTTATCCTGCCTTACTAACTACCTACTCTTAAACAAATTAATAAATTGCTTCCACTGTTCCAAAATGAAATTGTTTGAAAAACCATCACTGGAGTCCTCAGATCTGTGTGTAAGTACATAATCAAATGATGTTACTCTAAAAGTAGGAAAAACATTCAATATTATCAACACATTCTTTTTTGGAAAACAATTCTTTGACAACATTTAAATTAGCTGTTTAAATCTCAATGAAATACAATATGAGGAAAACAAATAGGTAAACATGTGAAGGCTTAAAAAACTTGTTTGAATATTTTTAACACCTGTACTTAACTACTTTGTATCTTTAACTTAATATAAATGCAAAAGTTTGTGTGTATGTGCATGTGTTTGTTAACAATCCCAACCTTAGTGGCTAACTTTCGATTAAGTTTTGAACTAAGATTCTTTCTTTAGATCTTGGATAGATAACACAAGATATTAAGCCTGATTCACTAAGTAGGCTTAAGAGAAATGTAGCCAAATTCAACATGGGTGAAGTAGCAGGCAGAAGATAGTGTGGAAAAAGAATTGATAAATTACAAACTGGGGTCACATTTTGCAACATACAACCTGATGTTGGGTGACAATGCAGTTTATTTGAAGCATACCTATCTATGAGGTACCTATTCTGGGTCCAATCATCCAGAATAATTACCTCATATGTAGGCATGATATTTAGGGTTCCATCTGAGAAAAACAAACCCTTTTAGTTAATTTAAGTGTTTGCAGAGTATCATAAGGATATTTATTAGAATTATTAAAAAATAATAGTAATTACAAAACTATTGAGAATTGAGATATAAAAAAATAATGCGCATACAAAATTCTGGTCCTTTTCTTTGTTTTGGCTCTAATTGTCAAGATGTTACATATCAGATTTGGTATCCTTATAGGACAAACCCTAAAGAAAAACAGCAAATGTATTTAAAATCGGCCAAGTGCAGGTAAGACTTGAGATAATTATCAAGAGTACAAGTACTAAAAAAAATAGATTTTTGTAAATACATACTACCTGAATATTGTGTAAGTATGGAACCCTCAATTTGCGAGTACTCACACATGGCCGGTTATATTTGATCTTTTAATATTGTCTATGATAGAAAATACAGAAGGACCTACTCGTAAAATTATCATAAGATATTGCCTCTTATGTCTACATGTAGGTAAGAACATGCATTCATGCATGACGAACACTTGAAAGCCGCAACATTGATATCACATGCCAATTTGTTATCGTTCATATTCCAATTATTCTACAGTCGCAGTCAAAGTTATTGTTTATAGTTATAAAACTATGTGCCTACATTGTTAAACTCTTGATTGTAGACATTTCAAGAATTATTTTTGTGTGTTTATTGTTTTTACCAAGTTTGTTGTGAATGCCTCGAATGGTATCAGATATTGTTGACATAAAGATTGAAATATTGGCAAATATTTGTTACTAAGTTACAAATGTTTGTTACTGTGATACCAATATGAAGATAACATTTATACACTTGGACAAGTTTAATTTCTCATTTGAGCAGTAAACAATTACTTCCACTTCATTGCAATGATGAGAGTTTATGCTATAATGTTGGCTATGTTACTAAGTTTGGTAATACATAGAAGAAAATTATCTTCTTGCAACTTGATTAATCATTATTAACTAATTATTAAATATTGGTTTAGACAATTCCAAAAAATTTTTGGAATGTGCACAAGAAAGGGTATGAAAAATAGGATCTTTATATTTAGAACAATTGTTTTATTTTTATTTGTAACAACAGGCTCAGAAATTATGGTGATGACGTCAAATATATATGTATTACTATATATACTACTAACCATAGTAAGTTATGCTCTAATTTACATATTCTGGCTTTAACATTTAGGCTGCAAATTCGCCATCTAAAATTGCTGTCAGATTAACAGAACTTTTATTGATGGTGCAGTTTCCGTGTAGTTAGACTAATTAGCAATAATTGTATGTTTATACAACATGCATTATCTCCATCGCTCTTCATCTGCATGCGGAAGTATTAGTCACCAAAAAGTTTAAATAAATATAACGGCTATAGGAAACCAGTACCAGAGCCTAAAGAAGCGGTGCCAGTATCTACCCTGGTTGGTTACAAACACTGCTTGTTTAGTAGTAACTGGGACAGAGCTCTTATCAGTAGATATAAGATGTAAATGTGACACAGATCTCATCACATATAAGTATTATGTTTATGTAGGCAATGGAATTTACATTCAATACCGTATCTTTGTCCGCATTGACTTTATATTTCAGTTTCAATATATTTTCGGGATGAAGAAGCCTAGTTATTGATTTTTTCTTTGCTGACACGTTAGCCTTTGACCACAATCTCTTTTCTACTTGAGGGTGGTCGCTAGGTAGGCGGGCATCCGTAAATTGCCCTTCCACCATGCGGGGAAGCTCAAGCCCGCGGCGGGATTCGATCCATGGACCTGCTGCGCTGCAGCACATAGCCAATGCCACTGAACCATCACTGCTTTAAACGTATTACCGTAACAAGCTGCTGCCGGAAATTTCGTTCGCATAGGATTTAATGAGATCATCCTGATCTCCCTTGGGAAGTCCTGGGTAAATTAAATTGACATACACAAGTATTTATCAACAAAGTTTGTAATAAGGTACATACACTTTCTGAATGTTGACTAACCAGGATTCTTGCGTTTATACAACCAGGTTGTGTATGCAAAATTTTACTGGACTTGAACATTTAGAATTTATTCAAAAAAGTAGTCAAGTGCGAATTAATCTGTTTCGCTCTCGGTTCTGGAATCACCGGAAAATACTGGCCAGTTGTGAGTTGTCCTTGGTCTATTAGGGCCGGCGCTGACTGACGGAACTTGACTGGAACGGCAAAGGATTTTGACGCGGATCAAGTTATTTTAACCTTATTACAATGGGTTGAGAATTCATATTACTTTATTTTAATATTTTTATGTTTGCAATAACACATGCTCTGCGGATTACATTACAGAATTACAAATTTACGAGATACGACAGAGGAAAAAATTAAGTCATGGACGCGAGTTCGAATTTCGCAGATGACTTAAATTTTTCTTCTCGTAAATTTGTAATTTTGTAATGTAATCCGCAGAGCGTGCGTTATTGCAAACATAAAAATGTTAAAATTATAGGGTCCCGTCATCATTAACAAGTTTAAAACTAATTGCAAAATTAGTCTTGTTTTTAGTACAACATCCAATATATCCCAATACGATGGTTAAAGAACCATAGGAAAAAAAAATAGTTATGACTCATTGTCATGCTAGCTCAATTGGATAGAGCATACCCCGGCTAATGGGGTGGATGGACGCGGGTTCGAATCCCCCACATGACTTACATTTTTCCTCTCGTAAATTTTTAATATTAAAATAAATGTTTTCTATAATTAATTGAAAGTTTTCTATAATATTTGTTATTAATTAATACGTACTCGGTAGTATGCCGTACAAAGTAACGCCTGAATGTAAGAATGTAATTAGGTATCTCAAGTGGACCTTTTATAAAAATAATGAACTTGTTCACAAGTATACATAAATATGTCAATGTTACTACATCAACTGTCGAAAACTTAAATCTCTTGATAAGGAGGAATTTGGCTGTGCATGTATTTGTATCAACAGAGTACCCTTTATCAAATACCTTGGAGTTCAAATTGATCAAAACCTGTCATTTACACAACATATCTCATATGTAGCTAAAAAGACTCGGAAACTCATTTACTTAATGAAAGTACTTAGGCCAGCCGCCAGTGTTGAGGTAAGGAAGTTGGTTTATGTCGCATTATGCCAATCTTTGCTTCAATACTGCATTGGCGTTTGGGGTAGTGCTGCCAAGACACACTTGATTGAGTTGGAAAGAGCTCAACGGGCTGTTATAAAAGTAATGCTGGGAAAACCGCGCCGGTACCCAACATACCAACTCTTCCAAATAGTAGAGGTGCCCGCACCAGCGCAAATTCAAATTCAAATTCAAATTCAAAATCATTTATTCAATTTAGGCGTCTACGATAGACGTCTACGACGCAGCAGACGCCGCATCAGATAAGCTTCTATGCCGCAGACATTGGCTCGTCGCAGAACATCGGTGTTTCTAAACCTAACCAATAGTACTTAATTACACAGAGGCTCAATCCTTAACTTTATTCACACACCCTCTCACACTCACTCATCCACACTTATCTCCCTTTTCACACATTAATACTAAACAGTAATAATTTAGAATGCTTATAATAATTTGATTTTGATTCGAATGTAATTATATGTAATTTATTTTAATGGTTATAATTATTTCATTTGCTTAATTTTTATTTGAATTCTTTGAAATTATTATTTAACAAGAATCGAAACAAAGTTTCAGCTAGGAACAAAAACAATTACTGTGAAATTATTAATATTATTGTTATTTGTATTAGAGTAATCATACCTTCTGTTACATTTGAGTAAGCCGCGCGCTAAATCAAGTATTAGTCAATCGATATGTTATAGGTGGCTGCATGGGAAACACACTATTGGCACGATTACAGATATCTCCATTCCGTCATGATGTATTTTCATATACAAAGTGTGTTTCCTAGGTTGTCATTCTGGTCCCCAAGATACAGGCCTAGCCGAGTTTGGGGTCCACTGATAATACAAAGTGTGTGCTACATCATGATTATATTAGGTACCTATGCGTTGTCTAAATTACTCTTACGGGTTATTAAGCAACTATAAAACCCTGCACCTGGGTTGCAAGCCCCAGGCCCCTCTAGCCTCTTCCTCTGCAACGCTATGGACCCGGCACCCGCACGGTGAATCCATGGAATGCTAAGTAATTCGTCTCACATACATTTATACTTTCTGTGAAATAAATATTTACTTTACTTTACTAACAATTTTGATATAAAAGGGTATTAGATAACATATTGTAACTTAAGATGATCAAGAATTGTACCTAATGTTTATGACACAAGTATCATTTTACAAACACTGGTTCCACCACGGTTCTCTACATCAAAAGTTCATTGCAAGTTTGTCTGTATCTCTGTAACGGTTGAATGAATTATGTTGGAGCACATATTCCTTAGGTTCTAAATTTAGGACATATGACACTTTGTTTTACTTATCGAGAGAGCGCGATATAACCTATTTGTACTCGGGCGAAGCTACGGGCGGAATAGGTACTAGAGTTCTAGACTCAGCAATCATCAACATCCGGAACACGCAGGAGAACAAAGGCTTCAGTTCAAGAGGCACTGGTGCTTGCTCCTCTTTTGGTATTTTTCTCTTCGTCCTGTGGGAATCGTCCACAAGAAGAGTGGGTAGTGCAATTTTAACCCGGCACCTCACGACGACTCAGCAATAGCTACTATTATATTGTAGCAGATGTGATATAAGCCTCGGCTTAAGGATATAAGAGCTGTTTCATCTTTTTTAATATCCTCCTGTTGCATGGATGCCATAAAAGAAGACTAAACGTTTGGGGACCTACGATGGATGGCATACAGTACTAAGTTTTAATGTGTTATTGTTACTTTAACAGATGCGCCCATAACTGTGTGACATACAGATGTACACTCATGTGCCTGTAATTTTATGAACTACTTACTGACTCTATGCGTTACTTATCATAACTACCTACACCATTTATGTATAATTATCCACTGTAATATATTTATATCCTATAATGCTCAACGTAATAACTGCTTACCAGAAACAAAATAATCAAAGAACATTGTAATGATCACGCTATATATACTGTAACAGCCGGATCGTCCACCGGTGAACACAGCCTCCCCTATTAAGGGGTATTTTCTATAATCCACACGCTTGGCAGGCGTCTTGGGGATCGCAGTGTTAGTTGGCAGTTCTTCAGAAGGCGCTTCCAGTATTTTTCCCCTATAGTCGCCTCTTACGACACCCATCGGATGATATGGGGAGGTGCAATTCAAACCCGACACCCCACGCTATATACGCCCACAGTAATTCCTTATTGTAAAATAATTGTTATGAAAATACAAGCAAATAAGCTTGCAAAACATATTATAAACTATATATCTGTCTGTATGTTTCTAATCAGCCAAATTTAAATTAGCTAAACCTGCTTTTGCCCTGATTCACACAAGAGTCCCCGAGAGATTCACGGTCGTCTAAGGTAGAAGCATCGAAATAATAAGAGGTCAATGGGTAGAGGACACTATCACACATATTATAGTCTTGCAATCAATGTTGTACTTAGTAATACGCGAACTTCGGTGAAAATGTATTAAAATTATTCATTTATACGCTTTTATAATGGTAATTTCAACAACATAACTATATGCATCATTGTCATACACTTATAAGGAAATAACAGAACTGCTTGAATCCAATGCCATATTTGGAAAATTACGTGGCGATCTGTCGACGTCATTCAATGAAGTGTATTTGTAAATTGTTATACGTGGCTGATTATTAATATAATTAAAAATAATTTAATTACCTGGTCTGTTGCATTTGGACTCTCAACAATAACAACGATCTTGAACTATGTCATATTGGTTAATCTGCAGAACTTAGTACGTAAAAGCATTAGATAATTGCATCAGGGGGCCAACTTTAACAACTACTTTTTTATGATGGTTTCGTAAAAAGTGGGACTTTTACGAAACCATCATAAAAAAGTAGCGCTTTGTTTCATGCGTAAAATAATCATTCGCAGACACGAACTATCACCGACCCACAATCGCGTCAAACAATATTGGTTTGATCATACTTAAAGAACGAATGATATAATGTATCACGGATGTGCAAGCGACATACAAATTGTTTATAATATAGCGTTATCCCGCTCGCACTGTTCCGAACTACGATGTTATGGAACGGTTTTACCATAGTTTTACGACATTTTTTGGTTGCTTCACAAAAACTGTCTGTAACTTTTTATTGTTAAACTCATCAAATAATTTTGCTGCGTTTATTTTAAAGAATAATAGAAATAAAAACATTGTCCGTAACTTACACATTAATTAAACCCATTTTTATCGTAAAATAATCAAAACCAAGTTTAAATCCGCTGCTAGAAAGTAACTTTTTTAAGATGGATAAACATGACGGTTTTGTCGTTGGAACAGTAATACTTCGTATTAAATGTCAAGTCAGAGTTCGCGAAAAGAGTGAACTATTTGTTGTGACGTCATCAAAGCGCCGAGCGATTCCTTTACCGGTTGTAAGCCTGCTTAATTGACGTGAATGTATAAAGTTTAGCAGTAAGATCAAGTTATTAATACTATAAGAGGTGAGAGTTGGCCCCCAGAGATCCAAGCAACTTGCTTACGCTTAGTTTGGCTCACAAAGTTACTTTGTGCTCAGATAACTATATAACATCCTAACTGCTGATGTATTTATTTATAAAACATTTTGGAACATAAATTGTTTTGTATTGTTGATGTACTAATGTTGTCGCTAATGCAAAGGAAATTAGGCCTAAAACTTGGGACCTACCTCTGAAAGCCAACTTCCGGACATGTATTTTGGGACAGATGTTCTAATTGAGTGTGATAGCTAGCCAAGCGACCGTGCAAAACGTCATTGCATTAATCTGTGAGACTATAATGCTTAAGCTATGCTGCAAGATAAAAATATTAATAAAATATAATTACTCGGCCGCTAAAAATATATATACCATAATAACCTTGTTATTTTTTAATAGAATTTTTATCACTATAAACTTTCAAGCAATTAATAACATCGGCTGGCAGAGTGTTACTATAAAACAAACTGTAGGTAATGAGTTCTCTCAGGTACCAATAATAGCCCAATTCAAACGAATAATTAAAATTAGTCAACAATATTTCCTAAAATAACATTACAAAAAATCGACAACGCTTAATGGACCGCGAATAAAACCAACCAAAACTTACGTTACTTAGTTTAGTAGTTTGGTCTCGACCGGTATACTTACCTATACAACGTAAGTTAATTCGGTAAAGTTGATTGTATATCTTAATTATTGTTTAAATAGTACATCTTAAGTTTTAATCACACCTATTTTCCCACCAGCTCCGGCAAGGGCAGTCGTACTGCACGGACGGGGAATGCATCGACGAGATCTCGGGGCTGCCGCAGGCGGGCTCGGCCGGGAATAGCTTCCTGACGCTATTCCTGGTGATGGCATTCGCCGTCGCCATGTACGTGATGCGCCCGCGCCGCAACCAGATCCAAGACGCGGCCAAGCCTAGCCCAGCTAACTCTCAGGTGACACTTATTTTTATTTGGCTTCGCCATTCTGCGGCCAACCACATCTCGTGTTTTTATAAGCGGCATATACCCCTACCTACATAAACCTACGGCAGTGAGGCTCACATGACAGGTATGTCGGTCAGCCACACAATTTACTGTATCAAGCGAATTGTCTACTACTGAACTCAGCCCAAGCCCTTAGAGGGGGGGGGGGGGGGGGTAGCATAATCCCCACGCTTGGCAAGCGACTTGGAGATGACAGTTCCTCTGTAGGCGCTGCTGACCACCATACGGCATTTCACCCTTAGTCGCCTCTTACGACACCCACGGGAATATACTTACGGATAAGTGCGTGCTTTAAAATATGGAGTTCTATACAATACGTGAACGGAGTTGAGGCGATGTTGATACGAAGCCGGAAGATATACGCCAAAATTAAACCTCTATTATTGTGTTAAAAAGTGATACGACTATATACATGATTAGTGCGTCCGTTTTGAGATGATAGCGTTTATTTCAGTTTCAAAATTGGTATTGTGTATGTGTTCGGAAAGCTATTTTGCTACTTTCGCTCACCAATGATTTGTCCCAAATCGAACAACTAGTAACATTTCTTGACTGATAATATTTATGAAAACATTATAATGCAGTCTTCACAAACGACATGTCATCGTGTGCGTACTCCCAGCGGCAACATGTTGAAATACATGATTTGAGCTTAGCAGATATTTAGTGTATGAACTGGTGTAGCTCAAATCGTGTATTTCAACATGTTGCCGCTGGGAGTACGCACACCATGTCATCACGTATTAATATAATCGAAAAATAAGCAGAGCAGAGGTGCCCAAACCGCCAGATATATTCTGGTCCCATGCATTGTCTGGATTATTTAGTATTGTCTCCTGGACTCAGTTCGAGACTCAGCTATTAAAATATTTTTATTGGCAAAACCCAATAATTGTCCGACTCTAGGATCGAACCCAGGGTCGAGATTGAAGGTTACCTTATGTCACCACCAATATCTGTCTACATCTTCATAAAATCCAATAATAAAAGTGACATGTCCTTTTAAGCCGAGCGGCTTCGCGATGGGGTTTCCACTAATACCTTTCCACTAATACCTCAGTCAAAATGATGTAGCCATGTCTATTCATTTATTGCCTACCCGTGTACGCAAGTTGAATGATCAGAAATAAAGCCGTTTGTCTGATACTATGTTAGACAGGAAATGGAACTGTTTAGTAATCTGTGATTGTGCTCGTTGATGCCACGTTTTGTCGCCACAGAAGCAGATACCACGAAAGAGATGAGTGATAAAAGACTTCTTTTATATATTTTTTTACTTAATAAGTTCGGCCATGTACTTACTTATCACGTCTGATAGAAAGTGATCTTTCCATTAGGGGTTAGCAATTAGCATGCACGAATTGAATGTTGCGCAGAAACTAGATTGGTATAATTATGTACATACAAAATCCAAGCAGTAGTAGCAGTGTTGTTAATACTATGGGAACTGTTGGAAACTTACGTAAACATTTCAGCAAGGGGTAGGTCTAGCAAGAGCCCGTCTTGGCGTGTTCCACCGCAATGTTCAGATGTTCTGCTTCGAAGGAGTATGCAAACACTACTGCGTTAGGTGTAAAGGGCACTGTAGCAAAAATTGGATGAATAAGACAAAAACTTATGTCTCCGAGTGACGAGCGCAGTGCAGTGTCAAGCAGGACGAGAACGGTGACACTGCAACTTCAATAGACAGACGTGGCGCTTAACATCAGGTGGGCGACTTTTCTATCTCATCGTTTTATAACAATGTCTATTTAGTGAGTGGTTTACTGTGGTAGTGTCATAAAATGTTTTATTCAACTATTGTTGTAATCAATTTGCAGTTTTAAATAAACATTTTTATTAAAAAGGGTACTACTTACTTTAAAAAAATGCCAGTTGCACTTTTTGGTGCCTTAATATTTCAAGATACATCTAAAAAAAATCTCCTAGTACTATAAACATTACCCCATGACTAATTTTGACGATGCGATGACTAAGCTTTATTGCGAAGCGCATGGTACAAAAGCTAGACCAGTCGTTCCACTGGACTACCATCATCCATCACCATGACAGAGATTGCAATAAAAAAATAACAGCTGATAGGCTAGCTTTTGACCACTATCTCCTGATGGTAAGTGATGTGGTAGGCGATGTTGTTCACGCTAACCGAGAATTACCTGCTATTAAAATAATTCAATTATATTTCTGCAATGTTCATAAAATCTACAAAAACAGGTATTCTTGCTCATAACTGCTTAAATTCAATCCATTTGCTGTATACTGTTAATTTAATCCATAAAAAAATACTTACATTTAAATAAACTAAAATAGCTATGAATCTACTGCATACATGATTATCAGTGGCCAGTGCTAATCGACTGATGACATCACTGACTATAAGTTGGAAACAATATGGTAACTGTAGTCATATTTGGACTATCCTTAGAAACAAGATTTATTTCATCACCGCTGTATCATATATTTTTCCTCTGAACATTAGTGCAAAATGTGTTTTTTTGCTGTGAAAGATGGGCGAACAAGACAGAGGAGAGACGAGTTTAGTGCAGTTTCACGACCTTTATTCTTTCATGTCTGGGTGGAACTGGAACTGTAATAGGCAGGATTGACGATGGACGTTTTGTCCGTATTTATACGTAGGAAAGTCGGCCTGCAATTTATCTAGACATAATTTCTTTATTGTAATCTCGTTGTATAAAATCCAGGCCTGCTATATACACACCCCTGTCATTTCCTTTTTATCAGCAACTAATTATTACTTAAGACAATATGACCCGAAAAACTAAAAATGTCCCATTTTTATCGTCATGATCAGAGAACCATCGGACAAATTTGATAAGTTTATATTTTAAAAGAAAATACTAGGAAGACTCCTAGTATTTTCTTTTAAAGATATACTCTATCATAAAAATTTTATGCCAAAATATAGGTTTATTTCATTGTCTTAGTTTTGGGAGGAAAAAACAAGGAAACGACACGTCGATCTCGTGAAGGTTCTTTAAATTCCTGGCAGGCCTTGTTCGTTTTAACCATCATATTTTTGAAGCAACGATAGCCGAACGGTCATAGCTATGGACTGCGGTGCCTCAGGTCCATAGTTTGATTCCCATTACCACCGGTTTGAGCTTCAACGCACGGTGGGAGGATATTTTACGAATGCTCTCCTAGCTACCACCCTCAAGTTGAAAGCTGTCGCCAAGCTCCGGCAGCAGTCCTTGAGAGCCAGTAAAATTGTGACGAAATGCATCTGTTATAGGCATAGGTTACCGCTTAACAACAGGTGGGTACGTGCTTGTTCCGTCACAATAACAATAAAAATACTTCCTTCGCTCACTCCATGTGTGCTCCGGTCGCCGGTACAATGTGTATGTAGGTAACATTTTATAAAAATATGTTAAACATAACACTACAAAATGTTCTCTAACACTAAAGACGGAACAAATTTGTTGAAAGCTTTGCCTTTGACTTGCGATTGCTTTTATTTGGTAGAATGTCCGTTAGCCTTTCGGTTAAAAAGGGCGTTCAGATAGTAATGAGCCGTGTTCTCTGCCTTACGTGCAGCAACACCGCACTCGTCTCGACGTGGGTATAGTGGTTAATATTTCTGCGCATGTTTTCATTTAGTTGTCCTATGACTTACGACATCCAACAGAAAGATAGAACAGCATATATATGCATATTTAACCAGGAACTCTTCTTCACTTGATATCAGAAAGAAAATACCACGATCCGAGATGAAGTTGAAAGTGAAATATGCTTGTCTAGAAGGTACAACAACAGTGTGTGTGTTGGTCAGAACCCGCGGCATGGAAGTCCGACTCGCTCTTGGTTGGTTTTTTATTAATAATTTTTTAAATAATATTTTTCCGTGGTTTGTTGTACGGTATCCCTAAATAAAGTACAGTTGCAGTACGAAAATAAATAAGTCAAGTTCAGTTGTTTTATATATTTCGTCAATCGTTTATGATATCGCCTCGTTAGCAAACAATGTCTGGATAATGAAGCGGATTTCAACGTAACTGTGTAAAACAAATTGAAGCACCTTGACCTACTGGCAGCCCTGAGCGGCTAACTGTATTTTTGTTGCCTTGATAAGAAAGAATGGATCAGCCAGAAAAACTGGACGTGCTGTGAAACTCAACGACTTAATGATAAAACACGCAAGTAAGTATACTTTAGCGCAATACTGTTTCCTTTTTGGGGTTCCGTTCGAGAAAACGTGACCGTATTGCTTACGCTTTCCGTCCGTCCGTACCTAAATATATAAGGCGACTATTAATTTTTCAACAATACTGCGGGGGATGGTGTGGAATCGATAACTGAATGTGGTCCACTCATAATTAATTTTCACATAAACAAAATTAATACTAACTATTGCCTAAGCTGTGGCGCGTTGACTTTGAGAATGATAGGTACTCGGTATACTCGGTAGGTATACCTACCGAGTTCATTGCCCTCGCAATGCGTAGGTATACCTACCGAGTTCATTGCCCTCGCAATGCGTTAGAATACTTAGAACGTGTGTATAAGTGTGAGTCTAGTCCACGGCGGCCGCGAGTGTTGTCGTCGCTATCATTCTCAAAGTCAACGCGCCACAGCTTAGGCAATAGTTAGTATTAATTTTGTTTATGTGAAAATTAATTATGAGTGGATCACATACAGTTATCGATTCTACACCATCCCCCGCAGTATTGTTGATGAATTAATAGTCGCCTTATATAACAGGTACCTCCCTAATTTCAAATATAAGGGAGGCGACAACGCAACCACATCGATATTTTGTCGGTATCAGAACGCAACTACAAAAAGCTGCAGCGACACGTAACCGCTGCTTGACAGCATTTTGTCGTTGCGAAATGGTGTGGTTGTGGTACGTGAGAAGAAGCCCTAAAACTGGTGTTGGTTTGGTACGGAAACATCGGTGTGCGACGCGCACTTGGTCGGTATTTAACCGACTTCCAAAAAAAGGAGGAGGTTCTCAATACGTGTGTACTTTTTTTATTTTTGTTACCTCGGAACTTTTGACTGGATAAACCGATTTTGATAATTCATTTTTTATTTGAAAGCTGATGCTTGTCGTTTGGTCCCATTTAAATTTCATCAAAATCGGTCAAGCCGTTTTTGAGTTACAGTCCAATAACTTCAAAATATTTTCCTATGTTGATGATATAGTCGTTGACAATGAATGGCAATCGATCCCGTAAGTGGCAAGGGTCACAAAAAATGAGTGAAAAAAAATTGTAACCAAAAAATGGAACCGACTTCAACACCCAAGTGTGAAATAACTCCAATCGATTTTTTGGTTAAAAATTTTGTTTCATTATTTTTATATTAGTAATAGTGCCGAAACGAGCACGACTGACCCAGCCCAATGCAAGTACAGGCAAACACGTGTTAGATACGAACTAGTTTTGTAATTCGGACTGCACTCAAGCTCAAGCTGTAATAACTCCGTTATCATATCAACAATTTTGAAAACAAACAATCCGCAATTAAATCCAATCAAAACACTCGATTATGAACTCTTAAACCATTAATATACGATATTGATGTTAATTAATCTTTCGTTAATGGAAATGTAGTCTATATACTTTACATTACTTTAATGACATAATCAAAAAGAGCAGTCTGTCTGATGTTGAGTTTCCCGTTACAAGATAGAGCGCACATGTCAAGTAGTCTAGCCATTGGTGTACCTATTACAGCGAAAAATACTTACAACTTACATAATTCCAATAAAATGAAAAATTTTCACCGATCATTTATTAATCATTTCCACCTGAACTATCGTAGTGAGTGGGTCATAGCTCAAATATATAGCTGCGCTCCTACCGTTTACAAATGGATTGCATGGATGCGGGTACGGACCCCGCTCGTAATTAAAAACATTTCGTTGTAATTTTGTAACTTTATTCCCTTAATAGTTACTAGCAGGTACTTACACGAAAATGTGTTCCTAATCGGCATCAAAATCTGGGAAGCTTTGTATGGATAAGGTGAATTGAAGGCAACGGCTCATTTAATCATCAAGTTTCATTTCTTTGTAAAAATATTAAGATTCATTTTGCAAAAAAAAATACAATAATTTTCTTGCTTTGTAAAAATCTAAAGTGCTAAAGTCTTTTCATTGCATTCATCGCTCAAAATATACAGTCCTTGTGAATTCACTAATTAACGCTACCATGTAATTAAATCAGAAATACCAGCTAAGTAAACATAACTGTTTGCGGGCTTAATTAAGTGGTTCATCATCAGAAATTCTAGCACTGTGATCCATACACAGGTATATTTTATGATAAAAATACTTGTATACTGTCGTATCTATAAACATTGCATAAATATTAAACGAACTAGGGCCTGTATATAATTAACGCCCTACATATTTGTATTGTCCGTTTTTATCTTACATAGGTCTCCTAAAGATGGAGCTTCAGGGCCACGATATCTGAATGGCAACAGTAGCACTGAACCCGTGGAAAATTGATGATCTTAGGACTTTCGGACCGAATAATAAAGTGTATTTCATTTCTTTTCAGGACCGTGACGGGGCGCCTCCGACGCCGCCAAGAATTTAAACCTAAACCCCGTCGGCTGAGCAACTTCGTCACGGAACACACCAACTTGGATTCCAGTTATTGTATTATAAATATTATAGTCGAGTGTTGCATCATCGCGGGGTACGACGCGACAAGGAATGGTCTTTACGTAGTTTACGCTGCACGGAGTATACGATGTTCACAAATTATAGGTAAGGGACCGCTGTACTTGCCTACTTGTCTGTACTCTGTATATCGGTGTTCAGTCTCAAAAAAAAATAAGTTCATCTGTGTCTAGCAAAGAGTCCAGCTTCTGAGAGAAGATTATTTTAAAGGTTTACACCTTTAAAATCTCATAAGCTGTTCCTAATCGAGTTCCGATTGAGGCTATTGGGACTTAATACCGATGTAAGAGTCAGCTTTCTCAAACAACCACCGCCTAGTCTCATGACACTTTTCAAACTGTGCATCGTAATAGCGTTAAGACTGTTGCTATATCGTCGGGCTTAGTTTGTACATGTCAGAGCACAAATTGCAATATGTATAAACCTTGCCTATAGTGCAATTTCTATGTTGCTCGAATCTAAGTCCGACGATGTTAAGATTAAGATCTTTTTGTATAGGTGATAAATATTTCATGTAATTTGAAAGTTAACCGTGGATTAACAGAAACGTACAACATATAGCGGTTTATTAGTTGGGATATATGCAACTATCGACGACTATACTGGATGTATTAGATGAATATATTTGTTTTGAGAATCCTAGATTCCAAAGTCTGTGATGTAAAAAAAAGCTCGTCAAGTTCATTGCGATGCGTATCCAAATATTTTGTATATTTCGTGATGTAATTATGTTCATATGTCAATATTACTATTGAATCCTGTGGGTTTCTGATACTATAATGGGCACAAAGACGCCTATGATGCAGTAGGATAAAACAGTGCAATACTCATTTCGAATACAACATTATTGGTTTAGATCTGATTATCTACTGAAAATGGATGCTAACCAAGTTTTGCAGTGTTGAAAATGTACTAAACATTTGGCGATATGTAAAAACACTACTTGAATCATTGTAATAGAATAATGCAATATTAATTTTGAATACAAAATTATTGTTTGAGATCTGATTAACTACTTAAAATGAATGCTAACCAAATGTTACATAGCATTACAAATGTACTAAAATACTACTCGAATCATTGTAATTAGGCGAATAAATACATACTGCCCAATTCAGGGTCTTAATTAGGATAATAGTTCAATGAATAATAATTTACATTATTCAATAACTTTGTCCATGATAGTTGTGTTAACTATTTTACTATTATGAAGTAAGTTTCAAGTTCCAGCGCAGTTTGCCAGTGCCATGTCTAAACGGAAGCCGCTTTTCTCAATTATAACACCACCTGGCAACATTCTGTGACATTTTGGAAATTATAAGGATTACTTACATCATTTTATGCACATATTTGTTGTTTTGCTTGCAACAGTTTAATTGTTAAATAGAAAGAGTAAATAAAACCTAATTTAACGGGATATATGAATGCAAGCTTTCAGTTATTCATGTTGGGTTTTATTATTTTCACATAATTCCATTAGTTTTTAATCATTGTTTGCCTTGGGTTGGGAATATATTATTATTGTTTATTCTATGTGTATATTGTTTTCACTTTGTTCAAAAACATACCATATCGAGATTGTATTTATTTTATGATTTTGCAATAAGAAATGGATATTAAAAATATTAAATCGGTCTATGTATGTATATTTTGTTTTATTTTTTATAATAATTATAATAATTCTAATAAAATTTTATCAAGTCTAATACTACCTTGGTAATGACTGATGATGAATATAGGGTTTTTATTGCTTTTTATCGCTGTATTACCCTTATCTATAATTAAAGTCTAGGAGTAATAAAAATGCTCCTTTTTTTTAATGTACAAATGGCTGCAACTGGTGTGTATATTTCCAAGACACAAGCACCGATTTTTAGGGTAAACTACTGGTGAGCATTTCCCCTGAAAAATTTTGCACTCTAGGATGGTAATGGGAGTATGTTAGATTAGTGTTAATTGTTGAGGAGTAATTATGCGCAAAAAATAATTGTGCATCGCGTACTATTGGAAATATTCATGAACAACAAATTTCGCGACCTAAATGTTAAAAAAATACCATTTTATCTGATAACTAAATATATGAGCTTTCGTAGCAATTCGGTTCCAAGCTGAAAACTTATTTAAAATTTTGATGTAACCTCACTGAGCAAAATATGTTTTGTTTTCATGTATATTTCCGGAAGCACAAGATTCATAAATTTCCAAATATCTACAGTGAGCTCTCATAATCACTATAAATATCACTACACTAGCCTACCTTCCTTGTGAAACGCAAAATTTTGCTGCGGTATGTAATTCATACTATGCTCTATGAAATGATAAGAAACAAATATAGAATTACAAGTTATTATTTCTCACACAGTATATTCCCGGGGAGACCAACCTCGTTAGCCCTGGATCGGCAATTGGTCTAGGAGACACCAACTCCAAATTCAAATGGTAACTGCTGCCTTGTAGATAGATGTTGGGTCATCAAAGGCTAGGGTGTCATCCCAAAATACTGGCGTGTAGTGCCTTGGGAAAGTACTACACTACAATCCCAAAATCGTAATGAAATGAGTTCTAATAATGAGAGTGTTTTGCCATGCAATCCGGCTAGCCCCCGGCGCTTACAGGTACCCGGGCCTGTAAGTGAGAAATTGGTTACCGATGACTGTGAGAGGGTGGGTACCCAGGCCCCCTCGTCAGTTAATGTTACTGGTCTGAAAGAGAGTAATAAAAAGCTAGTTCAGCAAGCATTTCATCCTGGTCTTTTTCTGACTAGACCTAGAAGCTCATCACTAAGTTCGATACCACAACCAGACGATAACACCAAAAGTCTGAGTAGTACATGGAATATGCAGTTGAGCTCAGATGCAGATAACGATGTGAACAGCCTCCCCACCTGGCAGAGAGCACCAAGGCTAAACAATGCCAAAAGTGAGAAAGTCTCACCTGGACTATATAATGAAAAAATTCCATGGCAAAGACTGCCAACCCAAAAAAGAGTCCGCTCTCCTGACATGACTGTGTCTAAAACTAATCAAGCCAAAAGAACACAGAAAAGAAATTTACTTCTTGACACAAACAGAGGAACTGCATCCGAATCTAAACAAAAGACAACCTCAGAACTAGAAACTAGTAACAGTTTCTCAATGTTAGATATAGATGTGGAAGAAGTTGCACCTCCCAAAAAGAATCCCAAACCACCGCCGATAATACTGTATGGTGTGGATGATCTCAGTAAATTGACCCAGTTAGTGGAAGAAGTCCTAGAAAAAAATGACTACACCTTTAAAGTTGTATCAAAAAATCAACTAATCATATCCTCCAGTACGGTTGAGAAATACAAAATCCTTATAGAACACATCCGAAGCAAAGGACTTATTCTACATACCTTTACCCGTAAAGACCAAAAATGTATGAGAATTGTTATAAAGCATCTCCACTTTAGCACCCCAAAAGATCTGATCATTGAAGCAATCGAAGAAACAGGTAACAGGGTACAAGGAGAAATAGTGACTGCTAGAAAACCGGGAACCAAAGAGCCACTAAACACATTCTTTGTGAACATAACCCCCCATGAAAATAATAAACTAGTCAAAAACATAAGATTTATATACAATCAAAAGGTAGTAATAGAAGACCCTAAAAGGAAAACATCGATAGTACAATGTAAAAGATGCCAGCAATATGGACACAGTAAAAACAATTGTATGCGGCCATACCGGTGCGTTAAGTGTGCCGGTGCACACAAAACGACCATGTGTACAATAGATGATAACACCCCGGCAGTATGCACGCTCTGCACTGGCAGTCATCCTGCTAGTTACAAAGGTTGCCAAGTATACAAAGAAATACTAGCAAGAAAGAAAACCGGCAACAGACCTCAGGCCCAACTAAAAACAAGATCCAGCAATATGGCAGCTATTAATAATGTAAAAAAGTCAAACAGCTGGCCAGTGGCTTCCACTACAATAACTTCCAACAATGAGCCTGCAACTGAAGGAAAACTTGAGACTACCCAACCAAGACATCTTACAGTAAAAGAAAGCCTAGAACTATACACCCAATACAGTGAAGCAGTCAAAGGCCGGACAAAGAATATACCTGTCCCAAATACTGGAAATGTTTTAATTGACCAAATAATAGACCTTACAGATAACCAGAAACCACACCTGATAGATAACCACATGGAGTCACAAAGACCAAATGCAAAAGCACATAATGACCAAAGAACAAATATTAGAAATCACGATGACAGTAAGTCACAGAGAACAAATTCGGAAAAGAATTATGCCAAATACAACCCACAAGATAATAGAATTAGTCTAGAAGCGCTCATAATGAAACAAACTGAAAGAATTGACCAACTTATAACTCAGTTAAGTACAATGATGACTCTCATCATGACGCTCATCAGTAGACAGCCATAATGCTCTCACTAAGGATTGCCACATGGAACATTAATGGACTGGCGCCAAATAAACTACAACTGGAAATGCTGCTTAAGACTAATAAAGTAGACATTGCATTGATATCAGAAACGCACCTCAATGACCGCAAACAAATTAAAATTGACAATTATTGTATATATGACACAAATCATCCTGATGGCATGTCACATGGGGGATCTGCAGTTATAATAAAGAACAACATTAAGCATCATCTCTATGGCAAATACCAAAACGACTGGATGCAGGCTACCACCATTACTATAAATGAGAATATGGGCCCTATTAATGTCAGTGCTATTTACTGCCCACCAAAGCACAAGCCAAAACAGGATGCATTCAATGATTTCTTCTACACCCTAGGAAATCGATTTATCAGCGGTGGGGACTGGAACTGCAAACATATCGATTGGGGATCTCGACTGACAACTACCAAGGGACGTGAACTGAAAAAAAGCATTGACCAACACAATCTTATAACAATAGGAACAGGTAAACCAACATACTGGCCAAGTGATGTAAACAAGATCCCCGATCTTGTGGACTTTTTTGTTATGAAAGGCCTGTCTGATGTGTACTTTGATGTTGAGTCATCACTCGACTCAGTATCGGATCACACTCCAGTAATAGTAACATTCAGTCTCTTTCCGATCCAAAAAGTTCAAAAACCAACACTGTATAATCATAAAACAGACTGGGATGCATTTACTGAGTACTTAGAAGATGAAGTAGAACTTAAAGTCAAACTCAAAACCATCGAGGACATAGATGAAGCAACATTCTACATAACAAACCTCATACAAGTAGCTGCGTGGCGTTCAACTCCAACACTGAATTCATACAATGACAAAAACAATGTGCCATTACAGATACGCAATAAGCTGGAAGAAAAGCGAAAACAGAGACGGCAACTTCACTCCACAAGATCAGATGCAGACAGAGCAAAATATAACAAACTTTCAAGGGAGTTAGAAGAGATAATAATAGAAAATCGGAATTCATCTTTTCAAGATAAAATATCTAGTCTCTCGGTCCACAAAAAAGACAATTATTCATTGTGGAAAATCACAAAAAACTTCAAAAGACCACAAAATCATGCTCCACCAATAAGGAAATCCCCTAATGATCCATGGGCTAGAAGTGGCCAGGAAAAAGCTGAGTTATTTGCAAAACACCTTAGTGAAGTATTTACTCCAAACCAATCGTCAATGGAGGAATTTGAGAAAGAAGTAGATGATTTGATCAATAGTGATCAGCAGCTGTCCCCACCGCTTGCGCTAGTCACTCCAAGAGAACTTGTACATACGATCAGATTCATGGAAAACAAAAAGGCACCTGGCTTTGACCTCATAACAGCTGAAGTCCTTAAACAGCTTCCTAAGAAAATAATTGTGTTCATAACAATGCTATTTAATGCAATACTCAGAATACAGTATTATCCTAAATTGTGGAAAGTTTCACAGATATGTATGATTGTGAAGCCAGGGAAACCACCGACTGATCCCAGCTCCTATAGGCCTATAAGTCTTCTCCCTATACTATCAAAGGTGTTCGAAAAAATTTTCCTGTACAGACTTAAACCAGTACTGGAAAACAACAAAGTCATACCAGATCATCAGTTTGGATTTCGGGAGAAACACGCAACTGTGGAACAAGTACACCGCGTTGTCCACAAAATCAGACAATCTTTGGAGAAAAAAGAATACTGCTCAGCAGTATTCTTAGACATACAACAAGCATTCGATAGAGTCTGGCACAAGGGACTATTATATAAACTAAAGATCTTACTACCAAACTCATTCTTCATGATTCTTAAATCCTACTTAGAACAAAGACAATTTCAAGTTAAGTATGAGGAGGACTACTCAAATTTGTATAAGATTTACGCATCAGTCCCGCAAGGATCAGTCCTTGGACCAGTCTTGTACTCCATATACACGGCGGATTTGCCTGTAACAGAAAATGTGATAACAGCAACATATGCAGACGATACTGCGTGCCTTGCTAGTGACAAAGACCCGTGTAAAGCATCATTGAAATTACAGGCACAGCTCTATAAAATAGATGCCTGGTTGCAGAAGTGGAGAATCAAACCAAGTGTAACAAAATCAACTCAGGTAACTTTCACACTTAGAAAAGGGGATTGCCCGACAGTTTGTATAGGAGACAAGGTACTACCAACCAACAACAGTGTGAAGTATCTCGGCTTGCACCTGGACAGAAGACTTACCTGGGCCAATCATGTTAAAGCCAAGAGAACAGAGGCTAATATACAATTTAAATCACTGAATTGGCTTCTAGGACGTCAATCTCTGCTAACTGTCACTAACAAATTGCTTGTCTATAAAGCCATCATAAAGCCAATCTGGACTTACGGTATAGAACTATGGGGCACTGCTAGTAACTCCAACATAGAGATTCTCCAGAGATTCCAAAACATTGCCCTAAGAACCATCTCAAGCGCACACTGGTTTGTAAGAAACACAGAGATACATGAATATCTGGAAATGCCAACTGTAAAGCAGGAAGTCAGCTACCACAGCAAGAAATATAGAGAAAGACTCAATAAGCATACTAATGAACTGGCAAAGAAGCTACTGAACACTAATAAAAATGTAAAACGCCTAAAAAGATGGCATGTACTGGACCTTGACCAAAGAAACTAATTTTGACGGAAAATATATACGGTGATCATTTAATGGAATGACACCAACACCTCAAAATCCTGGAACACATCTGATTATGGCTAGACAGCCGATTGCAGATAACAAAGAGGAACAAAAAAAAAAAAAAAAAAAAAAACACAGTATATTGACCATCAGTTTGACCCTGTATAAAACAATTCATAGCAGCTCATGAAAGCTAAGCAACATTGTCATGAGAACTAAACAATTTTTACTTTCAAGCAATGGAAAATGTTTTCACTGAATAGCCATGTGGTCAGATCTCGTTATAGAAAAATAGTAATTGACATTGGTATTTACAGCAAAACTTCATTTTTTTTTAAATTTACAGTCGTACTTCACAGGGAACTTAGGATTTACATATGTAACTACTAGCTTTCCGGGCGCGGCTCCGCCCGCGCGTATGTCAGTAATCGCGCATAAACATTAACCTCTTTTTGCGCAGTTGGATAAAAACTATCCTATGTTTTTTCCCGGGTCTTAAACTATTTCCATACCAAAATTTCATTCAAATCGGTTCAGTAGTTTTGCCGTGAAAGCGTAACAGACAGACAGAGTTACTTTCGCATTTATAATATTAGTACTGATGGCGTGGTTGATGTACGATATACAAGTTCGATCAAAAACGACCGACCTCTTACATTGTATGCGAAAATGGTTGGTGGATTATCTATGGTTTACGCAACCACGGCGGCTGCGACGCCAAAAAGGCTTTAAATCATTTATTTTCATGGAAAACATGTCGGAGAATGATAGGATAATCTATATCCCTATTTACTTAATTTGTGGAATGAATGCAACTGATGCCAAGTGAGCAAAATCTATAAAGTACAATAAAATAATATATCTACACATAATTACATATGAAAATATATTTAATAAAACAACAGAATTATGCAAATTTAAAATAAAACATGATATGCAAGACTCAAGTCATCAACCCCGTACATAACATAGATATAAATGCACTGTAGGGACATTATTTCCCTACAAATGAAAGAAAGATCATGAAGAAATATTTAGGGATTTTTGTTTCACTGTATGTTGTAAAACATACAACTTCAGTAACTTAAACAATGCCTGCGAATCGTAACGGCTTTTAAATAATATTGAAATAAATCTCATTAAATTAATTTTAAACAACAATAATATGTAAACTATCATTGCCACGTCTCAACATACTCGGTATAACACCTATGAAAGTACAAAAATATGACTTAGTTTGAGTACTCACATATGTCCTTATATTTACAATATTTCACACCGCTTCAAAGGAAGCGGGTGGCATGTATCATGACTCTTGTATCCTATCTACCTCGCTCTTGACTTTCTTCAATAATGTACTTATTTTCTTGTACTTGCCTGTAGAGTTAGGTAAGTTTTCGAAGTTTATGACATCACAAATGTTTTTAGCAAACTTGTCATCGCTGGGCAACTTAAGATATGGAGATGCAATATTCATTATGGGTGTACCATATTCAGTGCCTCTCACTTGTCGCATACTCGTATTTGGAGTACTTGTCAAATCGTCACTAACAGTTGTACCTTTATCAACTTTAGGAGGATCTTGAGAATTTGGTTCAATTTTAGAAGTGTCAAGTGAGCTTTGTTCAACATTAGCAGTGTCAATTGGACTTGGTCCATCTTTATCCATCTGAGAATTTGGTTTAACTTTGTCAGTGTCATTGGGTGAATTTGGTTCAATTTGATCAGAGTCGTCAGGTGAGTTTGAGTCAACTATGTCAGCGTCATCAATTGGAATTGGTTCAATTTTATCAATATCATTAACTGAAGTGTCTTCAACTACGGGCTTATTACTTGAAGTGTCAAGTGTAGTTTCAACAACATCCATTTCAATTTGATCTTCAGTCTTTTGAGTACTTTCTTCAGCTTCTTCTACTGGTTTTGTTTGTTCTACATCTACTTCCTTATCATTATGTTTATCTTCAACAAGATCTGATTTCTTGTCATTGTCTTCTCTTTCAGATTCTTCTTCTGCTGTAGAATGCGCTGGTTCTTCCTCGGTGTTGAGAGCGGTTAGTAAAAGCCATTTCTTTTGTTCAAGATCGTCGAGAGTTGGACTTCCAGGTCCATTTTCCGGTTCAGACACATCCTGTGAAAAATATTAATAATTAATGAAGTAAATTCTGGCTTTTTTGCAATTTGATATTTATACACTTTCCTTGAAGACTTTGGGGAACACACGAAATGTCAAGATCTACCTGGTGACCTAACCTAAACATAATGATTACAGAAAATTTATAAATGATTTTCCGTTTTATCCTATAGTGACACATATCTTGAATGAAGAAAACTCCAAAGGATATATTGATATCTCAATTAAAAGTACAAAACAAATTAACCCTACTTGTTCACACTAATTCAAAATGATACTATGAGGTAATTAAACTTACACCATCCACATCAATAGTGATCATATCAGCGTAAGGTACCGGAATGTCAGCCACTTCTATCACATCAACTACTTCTATATCATCATCGCTTTCAGTCTCATTATTTGATTTGACATCTTTGGAAGTGTCACTCAATTTTTCTTTTTTGGAATCTTTGCTTGGTTTTTGAGTTTCAGTTTTCGCTGATGGATTTTGTTTGCTATTTGTACTTGAAGATGGTTTTATTGGTTCAGTATGTGATAAGCTCGGTGGTGATTCTGGTGGCGGTGGCGGTGGTGATTCTGGTGGCGGTGGTGATTCTGGTGGTGGAGGCGGAGGTGCGTCTGGTGGTGGCGGTGGCGGTGGCGGGGCGTCATCCGGCAGCGGCGGTTGTGATGGGAAGTCTAACATTTCTGAAAATTTATACACAATATTTGTGGCATTTTTAGGTTATAGTTTGACCTATACCACTAATGTCATCTGTTGTAATGTTGTCTAAGATATTAAATAGACATAAAGGAACTGGTTCTTTGGGACAGCTGTCGGAACGCACTGTGTAGCGCTTTGTTACAGATTTTCTATGTGAGGGTAGTAACCAAGCAGGTGAGCATTTCATTACATATTGCCAAAACACCATGAAGTTAAAGTCCGGGCAGGATCCAAAACACAGACTCAGCAATCCGTTCTAACGGGCACTGGGCCTCAAATGTTATATTACTGTATCAGCCCAATTGTCCACTGCTGAACACAGCCTCTCCCATTTAGAGAGGGTTTGCCATAATCCCCACGCTTGGCAGGCGTTGTGGGCATCGCAGTTAAGATATCAGTTTCTCAGGAGGCGCTGCTGCCTACCTTCCGGTATTTTACCTTTACTCACCTCTTACGACGCCCACAGGTAGCAATGGGGTAACAATCTAGCCCGGCACCCCACTGGGCTAATAAGCTCAGTTGGATGAGCACGGAGTACCTGATAATGTTATATTATAAATAAAAAAATATAAATTTGACAGTAACCACCTTTCCTAAATCAGTATTATATCTTACCAAGATATATACACAAAGAATACCTCAAAAGCTTGTTTTTTGACATTCAATTACTTACCAATGAAACACGTAACTGATCATTTTGAAGAAATTTAGCACCTAAGTAAACTGTAGCTCACAGATAGTGACTTTAGAATGATTTTTGTCTCGATTTTACATGTAGTTACCGAGGTATCGCAACTTAAGCTGTTATCCTATCGTCTTAAATTCGGAAGGTAAGTGGGATGAGCAGGATCTACTGTGAACATCAAAACAAAATAAGAATCATGAATCCTACTCGATGACCCATCGAGTAGGATTCATGATTCTTATTTTGTTCAGTCAAACAATCATATCCAAATATGGGGATATAGACTTACCATCGCCGCTGTCAATGTCCATCTCAGCTTGTCCTTCCATGGGCGCCTGTCCGGGCGCTGTGGGGAAGAACGTCAACTTCTTGCGTTTATACGCCTTCATAGCGTTGGGCGCTAGCACTTGCAGCATGGCCATTTTGCTATCTTGGTCCGACATCGGCGGCAGCCCCATTTTGTAGGCCGACTGAAAATATTATTTGATTTTATGTTATAGACTGAAAGAAGCAAGTGGCCCGATGATAGGTTTACATCCACGATTATAATGCGAACAGCGAAGGAATGGAACACCCTCCCCGTGAGCTACAATCTGGAAGTCTTCAAGTCTAGAGTGTATAAGCATCTTCTAGGAAAGCACGCTCCACCTTCGACGGTGTCGTCACTTACCATCAGGCGAGCCTGCGGTCAAATGCTTGTCTATTCGCAATAAAAAAAATAGGATATGCTCCCTGACTTCCTGTCCATATTAAGTAAGTACAGCCAGATCTGAATAGACGTGTTCTGCACGTCACTGAACTGTGTTTGCCACTTACGTTTGGCTACTTAGTCATCACTAGCTACATTGTCTTCAATTTAGGCGTCTACGACGCTCTTATGAAGGTCAATTACAAATTTTAATATTGAAATATACTATATTGTACTGCCACGTTCAGCAAACAAAAATTATAGAGCCACTGCGAGAAGAACGGGCAAGAAACTCGGGCCCATTATTTTAAACGTTTTTTAACAATGTGTTAAGTAAGTACATACTTTAAAGTAAAATTATTACAATACTTAATTTACATTACGTAGGTGACAGGCGCTAGCTTGGCAGAGGCGAACCAGTCCAAGCATTTTTGTCGTTTAAGTAATCACAAACTGTGTAGTAAGATTTCTTATTATAAAACCACACTCAATTGCCTACTTGCGTCGTCACTCGTTATTTGTATTTTTTCTATTGGTGTACATCACAGTGTTTTGTAATGTATTGTATAATTATATAAGCGCGGCTGCTAGTCGTTTAAAAATTTTTGAGTGCATATTTCTGTGATCTATGGTGCACATTCCATTGACATGAACCAAACGTTTGCAATGTATTCAATAAAAGCAGTGTCTCCATGATTTGCACCGCAGAGATAGTGATGAGTCGCCCTTTGATCTGACCACTTATCACAACCAATTCATAAAAATAAGTATAGCAATTTATGCCATAACTACCTACCACCGACGACACTGGTATTTTTTTACTCACAACAAGTTTATTAAATGTTCAATTATATCAAAGTAACATGGTTCAACAGAAATGTTTGTATGTAAGCACATTATAAGTAATAGTACTCATAGAAGGATCACCCCTAAGAAAACACCTAAATACTTAAATGTTATATACCTCTAGTGATATACCTCTGAAGTCTCATTTAGCGCATCCCAATTTGTACCTTGCTCTCATCGGCGAATGGTGACACTGGTATCAATAACTACACTAAGCGGCGCCATGGCATTGTTAGTGTTGGAATTATCTCAACTGTCTTTTAATCTTGACTGAATTAATCTTTTACTGTAAGATTATATTCCTACTTACAAACATCCTTTGTTGTAATCGTTTTCCCTTTTAAAATCACCATATAAGACCAATTCTTCTGAATCACCACTTTAGAAATATAAAAAAATAAGAATGCATGTGATAGAGGTGCTTTCACACGCATTCTTATTTTGTCCGCCTCTTTACCGGCTTCATGGGTCATCAATCAAGAAAAAAAAAAACTACTTAACAAAAAAAATAGCGCTTAAGTAAGTAATTAGGCTCACTAACTGACATTATCTTTCATTCAGATATTGTTAAAAAGCATAATTAATTACGGTATAAGTCATCATTTCCACAGTTTACGTAAATATTTACTTAGGTACACGGCACTCCTTAAGTCCAACTTGTAAATATCGTGTTCCAAAAATAATCTCCTTTTCCTTAAAAGTCATACTTGTAAATCTCATATACCTAAAATAACATCATATTCCTTATAAGTACCTCTTTTTAATTTCATGTTCCTATAATAATCCCAATTTCCTAAAATTTTAAATAAAATATAATTTCAGTATGTCTATACAGTATGCTAAATGATTTTGGTATGTACCAAAGAAACAAGTTAAATAAATAAATCAAACCTAAATAATTAGCTTCATTTCAGATATTCCGTCTATTATAGACTTTTCTTGTTAAGTGACTTAAATAGGGGGAAGGTAGTTAAGGTTCTTAAGCACTGAGGGATTTTGTGTCATGGCAAAAATTATAACTTTCGAACAAGGGATCAAATCACGTAGCCATCAGGGTGACAACGACAACATCCGAAAATGACAATTTCCATAGAATGTCTATTCTAAACTCGTAAATTTTCGAAAATGACAACTTCCTAAAATGAGGTAGTTATCATTTTATGAAATTGACGTTTTCCTTAGACATGGTGTTTCATCATCATTCGACAGAATATATCAGACAAATCAAATGTTAAACAACCAAATTTAAAATGAATGAACTTTTCCTTTAAGCAATCAAGATTCTTTCGATTAGTATTGGTAGTGTATGTACATATATACTAATTATTATGAATAATGTGAAGATAGAAAATGAACCTTAGTTTACTGACCTCTTTGTACCGTGAGCTGGCAGGTATGTTAAATCCAGGTATGTCAAGAATCTTCTTAATGTCGAACTTGTCTTTGGAGCCAGGCTCGGACACTTCTCCTTCCTCCTCTTCTGGGTCTAGAGTAGCTTGACCCTATAATATATTTGAACTGATACAATGGTTGAATTTAATATATGCTAATGTGTGGGACAATATGGCATAGCTTCAAGTTTTCCCTTATCATTAAGATGTGTCCACCGGCAATGAACATGGAAAATATCCAGCAATGAGACAGCTAAAGCTACGAAAATTAAGCAATCCTGTTGCTAGATTTTCTTAATATTTTCACCAATCTTTCAACTTCTTTGCACATTTCTGACAGATATGCAGCTACATCCTATAACAATTTTTTTTATTGCTGACAGGTTATCCTTTTACCACAATCTCACCAGATGACAATTGATGATGCGGTTGAAAGTACCTATTACTGGCTCTCAAGGACTGCAGCCGACAACCATTCTCAACACTCCATCAGGTGCTTGGCGACAGATTTTCTACTTGAAGGAGGTAGCTAGCCAGGTTTTGCAAAATGGCCTACCATGTGTTAAATTCCACGCCTGTAGTGGGATTTGAACCATAGACCTTCTCTATTTGACAGTCTGTAGACATTCCCACTGGGCCATCATTGATTCAAATTTTCAAAATATCTCCAATAGGCTTGAACTTCATTGTATAGACGACTATACAAGCTTAACATCCCACAGGGCTGTCTCCACCCTTGTTATTGCTGATAGGTTAGGCTTCGGCCATTATGTCAACTGATAGCAAGTGATGATGTGGTTGAATTTTTTAACATGCTAAACATAGTATTACTACCCTCAACGACAGCTGTCGGAACACACCATTAGGTGCTTGCCGACAGATTTATACTTGAGGATGGTAGCTAGCCAGATGGGCATTTGCAAGCGGCCAAGAGCGAGTCGGCACCCAGCAACTGAACTGTAGAAAAAAAACAGAGTGCCAGTCCAACTCGCACTTGGCCGGTTTTATTTTTAAGTTCTAATCTGCTAGCATAACAACAACATAATCACTTACCAACCGTTAAATAGTGGTCAAATACTAACCTTAAAAAAAGTAAAAAGTCTTGTTTCCTAGTTTTCAGTTTCAAAGCATAGAGAATACTTACAGATGAATCAAACAAAGTTATACCAGAATGAGATATTCTGGCCTCTTCGAGCCAACCAGGAGGGTAACCAAGTACTCTCATGCGGTACACGTGAAGTGGCAGTTCATTCCTTTTCAATCCCAGGGCATATCTCAGCTGACCTGATATTCGACCAGGCACAAGGTGTCCATACTTCTGCTCATCTTCTACATGGTAACGTCTGGAATTTTTCATTAAATGTAGTATATGCTATAAGTGTACAGGGTGCATTTTGCAGTGTGTTTAATACAATATTATGTTTTATATTATATCTGTTAATGTCGTCTTAGGTTTTCGCGATTATTACACATAGTAATTAAACAACTTTAAACAATTTAGATTGATTTTTCATTATTTTTGTCCCGACGCGACGTTTCAAACACTTTTCAGTGATCGTGGTCACGGGGTGAATAATGTTTTTTTTTATGCCTGATAGTTCATCCTTTGACCACTATCTCACCTGAAGGTAAGTGATAATGTGGTCGAATATATTGTTCAGGCTAAACTAAAATATATGCGATTTAAACCGTTTAAAGTTGTTTAATTACTATTATATCTGTTGTCCTGTGCAAACATTGAAAATACAATTCAGTAACTGATTTAACATATTGATTAGGCCTACAAACTAGTTTGTTATTAAGTAGTTAGGTTCTGTATACATAGAATATGAGGAGTATGTTCTCATACTGTCATCAATTAATAATTACGAGGGGCGGCTGATAAGTCCGTGGTCTAAGGTACTTAATGAAGGAGGGTGCTATGTAAATATTTTAAATTTTAAAACAGTCCAGTAACATAAGCTTTTCAAGTCTGGTATGTATTTAAAGCTTTTATATAATCTCATTTGGTAATATTCTAACTATGAAATGAAATACAGACTTTTATTGGGATATCTTATTTACATACTTCTTTAAGAAAATTAGAAAAATAGATTAAAGCATTATTCTTCTAACAAAACAATGCTATATTTTTTTTTAATTATTAAAGTACTACGTGTCTCGACCAAGGAGGTTTCAATTCAATTTAAGTACACATTATCTGTGGTGAGCGCGCAACGCGCTGGTTTTTATATTGCATTTTATTTAATGATACCTATAGCCACGAGATTAAATAAAGTAGTGTATGCAACTGCATATAATTAAGTATTAAAACACTCGTGTAATCTTATTTTGACACTACACTCATGCACGGTAATGTTATCTATATAACATTACCGTGACTCATGTTTTAATACTCTCTATTATATGACAGTTGCATAAACTACTATTAAACCACTTAATAGATGCGATAGTTATTTGTTGTGCTAGGTTAGAATGTTGTTATTCGCCGCTAGTAATTTAAAAGAGTTAAAAAAGTCAAATGCTGAAATTTTGTCATTATCGGACTGCGTAGGAGTGAAAGAGGGACAGCGATGGTGAAATCGCGATCAGTTAAGGTAAAATCAGAAAGTAGCAAAACTAGTAACGTAAATCGAAAATGAAACTTTTCTTGTACTCCTCGTATTAAAGGATACGAAAGTAATTAAAATATTAACGTTACAAGTGTAATGCAGAGTTAACTTAGAATTTTATTCTATAAAGAAAATTTTAAAGAAACGTGTTTCGGACTTTTCTTTGCTTTAGATAATGTGATCAATATATCGATTAAAGAAAAACTTCTCTAGGCCTGCCTCGCATTCCAAGCTACGTGAACGGGCGCATTGTCTAGGTAGCGGTAGAGCATTCCACGCGCTAACTTCCCTCTTCGCTTCTGTAATGACGATTTCTTCGCGAACCTGAGCTAATAAATAAGCATTAAATTGGCCAATGGTTATTTACATAATTAGTACATTATTGCCAATTACACTACTAAGATTAATAGTAACTAATGACAAGATTTACAAATGAATAATAACATGCCAATATTCATAGCCGATCCCTTAGACAGGTAATTGATTAACCCATTCGATTTCCCAGAAAACAGTCGCCATCAATTTGGATATCCTATTTTAATCAGAGATTTGAAATATATAGATTAGTTAGATCCGAACACCACTGCTCTAAAAGCTTACTAGAATTTACCTATCTACATACCTACGCACATGTATATGCAGTTTGTAATGACAAGGAAAGAACGTTCAAATATTATGCGTCATATCTGTTGTTAGAAAGAGATAAATAAGCAATTCGTGTTACCACCGAACCGCCACGAAACGTTCCGATCACCATTATGCTGCGATCTCTTTCACTCTCTCACACCAAACGATACACATATCTCGCTCATCCATTTCATTGAAATTAGTTCCTAAGATAAAACAAAATGACGATATTTTCTATGTCAACAATAAAAGCAATAATTACGCGTGAAATGAAACAGTTTTCTTATCTCTCACAGTGCCTGTATAATTGGTGCAGAGTCTAAAGACACAAGAAAGGCATATTGTCCACAGATTATTCCTAAAAAAACACGATTAGCGGCGATGTATTCACCGGACGCTCGGAAGTGCAAGACTGGTAGTGACTCAGGTGATTACCCTGAATTCGTCTAGTAAATATGGAGGCCATACAACACATCTACAGGTAAAAAAATCTTAGATTTTAATCCAATACATGGTTTTGAGTCTGCGTCATATTGGCGAATACACGTTTCATCTACTATTGCGATTCGATAAAAATTTAGTCGAGTTTCGCCGGCTTGCTCCAATAATACTTGCAGCTCGCGAATTGTCTTTGCTTGTCGAGCAGTGTAAGCATTCTCGGTACACAACGTACACAATATTTTTATTATTTAAACGACAATGTAAAATTCTAAATTCAAAATTGGCGGTAAATATGTAAACAACAGAACTTAACAGGCATGCTTCGTAATAGGCGACTAAGGGAAAAATACCGGAAGTTGGGAAGCAGCGCCTTCTGAAGAACTGACTACTTCTACTGCGATTCCCAAGACGCCTGCCAAGCGTAGGCATTAAGGCAAATCCCCCAATGGGGGAGGCATTGTTCAACAGAGGACGTTCTGCGAGATGGGGTGGCGGTTGTACCCATTTTGGAGATAAATTGCGAGAATTTCCAGATTCAGTTAACATAGGGATGTTTATTGCTTTGCAGATTATTTAGGACTTGATTATCACTATTATTTAGAATAGCCTCAGATGTTGTCTGCCATACAACTCGACAATACAACTCCACCGGACTTTGGGTGAAGGAAGGCCCTCTATAGCACTGCAGGGTGACTGACCACGTGAGACGAGCGTATAAGGCAAAAAGCGCCTTCTACCTCAGACTCCTGCGGGGCACTTAATTCCGAGCTTCCCAACTTCTCTCGGCAAGGAATCAAGCCGAGGTCTGTACCACAGTGGTGCCCGTTGTCAACTCCTCTTTTTGTAGCAGTGCGTTAACGCCGTAAACTTTGGTACAGACCTTGGCTTTATTTGTTGCCGAGAAAAGTTGGGTAGCTCGGAATTAAGGGCCCTAAGGTAGATTTGGAGATACTATTTGGAAATACACTTAATGGGTTTGTTTTTCGCCTCAAGCTCAATGGCGAGCTCGGTGTTATATTGAGTGAGTCATTGACCTTTGGTTGCAGACTTATCAGCTATCCTTCATACATTATATATATCATTATTCTTTAGTTTACAAAGATATGGTAAACACAAAACATTTATTTGATTACAAAAATGTCCATAATTATTCCAAATTAAACTGAAAGATATAGATAGATTACATTAGTTGATGATATCTTCTTTCAGATAATGGAGACATTTCACTGAATCTTAAGTTTTTGATTCTTGGGCACATCTAATACATGATATTAGTGAACAAGTATGTGTACTTTTGAATGTTACACATTCTATTTCAAGAGTATAAGTTTGACATTAAGATATGTATGTGATAGAGAAATGCGGACATGGAACACCTCTCAAAAGGTTGAGAGATGTTCCAGATTCAAAAAAGTGATTTGTGTGTAGCAGCCGCTCTGTTTGTTATATTTGATTGTTCCTAACTAAGTCATAGTAATACTAGATTAATTAATTTATTTGTATCAGTGAAAATACAATCATATATTTTTTTATACTGAGGGAAAAACAAGACTATATAATATAACCCAAGTCCCAGACTATCTGCCATTGTTGTACTCAACTGGCCACAAAGGTAGTAAATGGCTCTAATCAAAGTCAATAATGTCAGTGCCGATAAAAATAATTGACCACATATATGGTAACAGAGTATTTTTTCATATTTCTAAAACTTGGATGCATATCCATGTTAACATAATATATGATGTTATTATTTACTTTGAGCTTAAACACTCTCCACACTCTAAACATCAGACAATTTTTAATCAAGTATAACAGTCAGTACCATGTTAGCTCAGGTTTAAAGAACATATCATGTAAGCAAATTTTTCCCTTTGTAATGATATTTTGCTTAGCATGAAAAGAAAAAAAATTATATACAATTAAGTAACCTAACAGCACCACACAACACACATTTTTTTCTATATTATTCCTTCTCCTCAAATTAGTTTATATTTAAAATATAATTTATATTAGGCTATTTGTATACTTACCTTAATATATGATTTATTGACTTAAATAATCAATTACCAACTTACCCCAACCTAACCATAGCTTTCCTATTTTCTGCAATTTTAGCATTATTCCGAGGGAGAGTGCATTCTCGCATAGTATGGCTACCATCACAGTTAAAACAGATCGGGCCTTTCCTGCTGAACTTAAGGGGAGGTGAGGGCTCTTTGACAATTTTATTTGATATCATTGATGCATTCTGAAAGTTAAATTATAATATGCAATTTTGTAATATTGTTTATTTTAACTTCATAGTGCTCTCATGGCCAGCATGGGCTATAAAAGGGTTAGTTCAGGTAATTAATATTAGACAAAATTAGACCACTTTCATTTGCTTTAAAAAAAACCTGCACCCCAACTGAAGTGTTGAAAACTTGGGTTTAAGTTGCAATTTTTTTGTATGTTTGATATAAGAAAAAAACTTATGGCTATCACTATCCCAACAATTATATCACATGTCTATTTTTTGTCTGTGTGCATGGTAATGGAAAAGAGTTTGAAACATTTATAAGGGCTTTAGTCATGTCATACACTAGAAAAGGTCAAGTTCGATGTGATAGTACATAGTTGTTGTAGATTTCAGTTTTTTAATGTTACTTATTGGTTGTTGGTCTACCTTACTAAGGACTTTTAGAAAGCTATTGACAACTGTGTCTACAGATGATGTGCATCCAAAATAATTTATCTTTCTATTTAAGGGTGTAAAAGGTAATGAATATCCACATATTCATATACTCTGATACTGGTGAAATTAAGCCTAATTTTTCATAGACCAACACTTGTTTTATCAGGGGCCTCAAAATAGTGATTTATTCATACATAGCCTAACCTATAGGAACTCAACCCTCCATATAAATATGTTCAAAGCCATATAAAGACAAAGAACTCTTGCCAAAATAATTTAACGTTTAAAAACATTAAAATATTTACCTGACTGTAATTTGGTATTTCCATAGGCTGAATATATTGACAAGGATCAGTATCAATAAAAAATAAGTTATCAGCTGGTTTTTCAGGTTCCTGCTCAAAAGTTTCATCGTCTAAGTCTTCTGGCCATATGTCAAGCTCTAAATCAGTTTCACTGTCAGACTCAGGATCATTTTTATGAAGCTTTATAAGATTCAATATAAACGCTTTAATCTTTTTTTTGTAATTCATTGCTGTTTTACTGTCTCGGAATCTCACTGTCAGCAGTGGTGTCCTATTTTCGCAACCCACAACTCCTGGGTCACTGTTAGAAGCAGGGGAATCAATGATTATATCCTCATTGTAAATAGTATCTGAGTTCAACTTTTTATTTCTATCATTTTCCATGTAAGATTTGGGGCTAGCCGTACTAGAAGCTTCATCGATGATAATAAACGAGTCGGGGGTTTTCCCTCCATTATGTATGTCTTCAGGTGATTGTGTTTCGTCGACTCTATCTATTGAACTATCGATGTCTATTACATCTACAGCACTGCCAATAGTATTTGTATCACTTTGAGTCGTATTTGGACTGTTATTCGCATCCAATCGAACAACTTTAGGCTGTCTAACCTCTTCATCGCTACTGATCTCGCTGTCGTCATTGTCCAACTCGTAAATAATATCGTTAACAGCCGATTTTCTTTTAGCCATTGTAACTTGCGACGATCAATAATTATTAGAATAAAACAATCAGGTAGTCCTCATCTGAAATCAAGAATTAAATTGTATGTTTGTTTGAACAACACCAACCATATTTTTTATTTTGATTTTTGACACATTTTTGACAACAAATCGATTGAAATGAAAAAAAATATTATCTTCCGTCATAGATTGTAGAAGACGATGATAGGCAACCTTGATAACTCCCAACCTGAGATTTACCAAGCTGATAACTGGCGACCAAGTATTTACGTTCATGTACACAAGTTATCAGGCCGGGTACTATTGGGATCCCAAATCCTCGGAAACAAAAACTATTTAATCATTAATTTTATGCAATTAAGATGTATGGTACATTGAAAAGTTTACTTAAAACTAAACTAAAGAAGGCTCGG
This sequence comes from Plagodis dolabraria, assembly GCA_963854805.1. Taxonomy (NCBI): domain Eukaryota; kingdom Metazoa; phylum Arthropoda; class Insecta; order Lepidoptera; family Geometridae; genus Plagodis; species Plagodis dolabraria. The sequence continues at coordinate 27,074,932 of OY978448.1, read as the reverse complement.
ATCTAGCTCATTATCAGTCATGCAATGCATCCTGTGCAATGCGTAGAATTCATACGCTAGTCAGCAATTTGTAGTATGGTGCTAATGTCATACCTTGTAGAAAAAAATGCATAAGTTTAAAATTACTTATTGAGTTTCTTGAACTCGAGAATTTCGATTCAAATATTTTTAATGTAATACAAGGCGACTATTACTTAAACCTAAATATGCATTCAGTGTGGAAGTCGTCCGGACTAAAGTCGCTCCATCATTCACGCACTGATATCATAATTGACATATTGAACGCCCTTGAGCGTCCGTCATGATAAGTTTCAAGTTCAACTTTACAAGTGACTAAACGTATGAGTTTCATACAATTTCTATAATAAAATATCACCACTTAAAATTATGTATAACTAAAAAAAACTTTTTAAATATGTTTACAAGTACTATCGCGTGCTAATTTGTAAATCTAAAAAAAAATAGTCACAATTGTCAATAATTTAATAAGCTTGAAACAGATATTTCATTCGAGTATATTGGGTCGCTAATTATCGAGTCCACCGACCCTTGGCCGGTGATTTCATGCACTCGAGCGAGACCATGCTGGTCTTTTTGACATTTCCTTGTTTATGGAGTAAAGTGTTGCCAAGAATAAACGTTTTTCGTTACTTTTCCGTTACTAGTCTAGAGTCGTTATATTTTCGTTACCTTCTGAGGCCTGGGGTTATATATCCTGGGTTAATAAATTAGCATTTTTTTTATCTGTATAATACAGTATATACTACGTTAAGGACCTCAATTAGTATGTAATGCGCATTTTAAATTGTAATAAAATAAAAACTAACGTGGTTTTCATTTTAGTAAATAATGCGGGATAACTTACGTGAATCAGTCAGATAGCTCCGACTATAGTTTCAACCACATTCATTGCGAAGAAACCAGGTGAATTCGCTGTTAGAACACCTGAACTGTGGAACGGGAAAAAAAGGAGCCCTACCTTTTCTGGCTGTTTTGGTAACACGCGACTCATTACTTTTGTAACTTTCAAATTCTGAATGGTATGTCTGTGACTTCAGTTTTCCGGCGAAAATCCTTGTTCCGCATTTAACGCGCATAGAAAAAAACTCCAAGCATAGCTATCTCGGGTACTAATGAGTTTTATTTATATAATTTCTTTGGTATAAGCCCTACAAGTTTTGACCAGTGAGTATGTTAATATCAAAGTTTGTGACTAAAAGTTGTATCTTATAATTACATTGACTTGGTTCATAAACTTTTGAATGATAAAAAAAGGTTACTGCTCATAAAAATGAGTGAACAATAATTGCAGTGTCAGATATTTTGCCTCAAAGCAGTAGTTTGCGGCAGAAGGGGCTCAAATATTATGAAAAGAGCTAAAGAGCAAAGAAGTAGAAAAATACATGTTTGTCTGACCCTGCTAGCGTGGGATAAGGTCACAGAGCAGAAAATAATATAAAACATAAATATTAGTAATATGGACGGACTGATGAGATGACTGAGCCCTCAGTTTGGAAGTCCAAATCATAATGGCTGGTACTTCCTGAATTCGTTGCTTTTTGTTTGAGAAACGTTATATTTTGACTTGTTGTACGTTACTATTGTTAGAAAACCTCTTTGTTTAATACTGTTTAAAAAGAAGAAACGATTTTATTATTGTTGTCTGTCAAATATGTAAAAGTTTTGAATTAATATTGAAAAATATCATTGATTTATTTATCCCGCAGAAGCCATTAACAAAGAAATACATAAATATCATTGATTATTTTTACCTTTATATAATGAATTTTATTTCCTAGTTTACTTCACATTATAATATTTACTACTTTATCAGGTTATGGGCTGTAATAATTATTAGTACGAGTACTTATTTATTTTGTGAAGTTTATCCTATGTATGTTTCAAGAATGTGATATTTTTTTTCTCGTGGAATATTATTCTATGATGAAATAAATCACTGGGAGTTTATGTGAGCATGGAGAACATTATTAGCTCTTCGAATATGAATACTACAATTGTAAGTAACTCACATATATCTATTGAGAAACTAAAGGGTGTTACAAACTACCAAAACTGGAAGTTTCAAATAAAACTTTTATTAATTGATAATGGTTTATGGGATGTTGTGTCGAATACTATTTCAGACCCCATAAAAGACCAGAGAGCATATGCCAAAATATGTTTGAATATCGAGCCGATTTGCTACCCGCATGTAAAGGTTTCCAAGACGGCGGCAGACGCCTGGAATAAACTAAAGGCTGCTTACGAAAATAGTGGCATTAGCCGACGATTAAGTCTGAAAAGGAAGTTATCGCAGCTCAGATATGTTGAACATAGGTCAATGGATCATTATTTAGGGAATATAATTTCTGTAACTCAAGAATTGGCAGACATTGGATGTCAAATAGAGGATGATGAATTAGCCGAAATGATACTAATAGGATTACCAAATGAGTTTGACTCATTGATTATGGCCATGGAAGCCACAAATACGAAACTGTCATCTGACTTTGTGAAATGTCAGTTGATACAAAGCGAATTAAAAAAGGGAACTTTGAATTCGAATGTGGAACCTACTGAGAAGATTCTTGTTGCTAAAGACAAATTTATTCCTACGTGTCATAATTGTCACGAAAAAGGGCATATTAAGCCAAGGTGTCCCAAATTAAAAAAGAATTTGAAGAAGATTCTTGATAAAAACTTGACAGCAGATGCATCTTCGTCTACAAAGAAGGGAAGTAGTGCAAATCTGACTTTATTCTCTAGAGAAATTGCTTTAATAAATAACATTTGTGATAGTGATAGTTGGATCTTAGATTCAGGTTGTTCTAGTCATATGACTAACCGGAAAGACTGGATGAAGAAATTTTCTGCCAGTAATTAATCCGAAATTACTATTGCAAACAATGATAAGATATACAGTGAAGGCGTTGGTGATATTACTGTAACGTTTGATGATGACATTGATAAAGTCATCACTGATGCTTTGTATGTGCCGAAAGTAGCAGCTAATCTTTTGTCTGTTAGCAAAATTGCAGCAAAAGGCTATGTTTTATTATTTGATGCTAATAACTGTTATATTTACAGGAAGGATGAAGTCAATGTGACTGGTTCCAGCGTTGTAACAGCTACTAATGTGGACGGTATTTACAAAATTGATCAGAAAAGGGATAGTTACGTATGTAAGAAAAACCAAGAGCCTAATATTCGCACTGAAGGTAATGCTTTTGTGTCCAACATTAATTCTTTGGAACTATGGCATCGTCGCCTGGGGCACTTAAGTTTAGCAGGTATGTTAACACTTCGTGATAAGTTAGCAAATGGTATTAAGTTTAACAATGGTGATTTGACACCTTGTACTCCTTGTTTTGAGGGTAAACAAAAGAGCAAATCATTTCCATATGGTCAGGCACATAGGAGCATGACTAGACTTGACTTAGTTCATACAGATATATGTGGACCTTTTTCGGTCAATAGTTGGAGTGGTTATCGTTATTTTATAACGTTTTCGGATGATTTTTCGCGCAAAACGTTTATATATTTTCTGAAACGCAAAGATCAGACGACTGTATGAATACATTTATCGAATTCAAAACTTTAGTTGAAAATCAAACTGATCTTAAAATAAAGCGGGTTAGGAGCGATAACGGCACGGAATACTGTAATAAAAGTTTAGCGAATCATTTTAAGCAATGCGGTATTATTCACGAAACAACAGTTCCGTATACACCTCAACAAAATGGCGTTGCTGAACGCTTAAACAGAACTTTAATGGAAAAAGCCAGAGCCATGTTGCAAGATGCTTGTTTGGAGAAACAATATTGGGCTGAAGCGGTAAATACTGCATGTTATTTGAAGAACTGTAGTCCAACTGCAGCTGTGAAAATGCTACTCCTGAAGAATTGTGGACTGGGTCTAAAGTGGATCTCAGTAATCTTCGAGTTTTTGGTAGCACAGCTTATGCTCTTACTCCACAACAAAAACGCAAAAAGCTTGATCCAAAATCTAAGCCCTACATTATGTTGGGATTTTGTGATCATACCAAAGGTTACAGACTTGGTGATCCAGATGATGGTTCGACATTGATTAAAGCTCGTTCTGTCGAATTTATTGAAAATGTTCAAGGTATAACCTACAAAACAGCAAATACTTTAGAAAGTTCTAAAGATTTAACCAATACTGTTGAAGTTACGGTGTATCAACCCAATACATCTCATGGACTTAGCCATGAATCTGACAGTGATGAATTTGCCACACCAGATGTATCATCAACGGATATTGATGTTCTAGATCCAATTGAAGAAGAATCTCATATTGAAGGAATAGTTACATCTGATGAACAGGAAGAAACTTCATTGAATAATATTCAACCTGACTCACAAATTATGGATCAGAATATTTCAGACCAGGAAGTTGCTGAAAATTCTAGACCCAAACGTGACCGTCATTCTCCTATTTGGTTCAAAGATTATGTAGTGAACTATTTCTCTGATCTAACTTTGATGGGACGTAGTGAGCCTAAGTCATATAATGAAGCGATTAAAAGTGAGAATAGTGAAGGTTGGATAGAAGCTATGCAAGATGAATATAACTCACTTATGTCGCATGGTGTCTGGGAACTTGTGGATCGACCTAAAAATGGTAATGTGATAAAGTCGAAATGGGTTTTCAAAGAAAAAGTAGATACAAGTGGGAAATTTGAAAAGTTTAAAGCAAGATTAGTTGCAAAAGGTTTTACTCAACAATATAAAGTTGAATATGAAGAAACATTTGCACCTGTTGTGAGACATAGCACAGCTCTACGACTACTCTTTGCGATTGGTGTTGAAAATTATATGGACATTGAACATGTTGATGTCAACACAGCATTTCTTAATGGAGATTTACATGAGCAAATCTATATGGAGCAACCTACCGGTTTTCAAATTGAGGGGCAGAACAAAGTATGTTTACTCAAAAAGAGTCTATATGGGCTTAAACAAGCCAGTAGAGCTTGGAACGAAAAAGTTCATAAGGTTTTGGTTAACAATGGTTATAAACAGTTGAAGAGTGAACAATGTGTGTTCTACAAGGATAAGTGAATAATAGCTCTATATGTTGATGATTTTTTCATATTTAGCTCCAATGATCATCAAAAGAAAACGCTATATGAATTACTTAGTTCCAACTTTAATATAAAATTGCTTGGACCAGTTACTCAAGCTTTGGGTATGAAGGTCAAAAGGAACAGGGAGCAAGGGACATTGAAACTGACTCAATCTGAATATGTGAAAAATATTTTGATAATGTTTGGAATGGATGATTGTCACAAAGTCGCAACTCCCATGGAAGTAAATTTTAATCCGCCAAAAGCTGAGAAGATTGATTCGAGGTTTCCATATCGGGAACTTATCGGGATTTTGATGTATCTCGCTGTATGCACTCGTCCGGATATTGCATTTGTGTGCAGTAAGCTCAGCCAATATAACACTTGTTATAATGAGACGCATTGGGTTGCTGCCAAACGCGTGCTATGATATTTATCGGGTACAACTGATTACGGACTCAATTTTAGGCGAGGTAGTAACAAATTTGAAATTTCATCCGACGCAGATTGGGCGGGGGATACTAACGATCGTAAATCATATTCTGGTTTCGTGAGTAGATTTGGACTGAATGTGATAAATTGGCATAGCCACAAGCAAAACAATGTTGCTTGTTCTAGTACAGAAGCTGAATATTACGCTCTTGGTACTTCGGTAAAAGAAGCTAAATTCATACATGATTTTTAGATGAATTGACACCGTTCAATTTATCGCGTGAGCCTATTGTTATTTATAATGATAATAAGAGCACGCTCAAAATAGTTGAAAATCAATGTTACTGAAGAACCAAACACATTGACATACAACATCAATGTGTAGAGCGTAAGCTAATAAAGATATTTTATAAGCCATCAGCTGAATTGGAAGCTGACCTATTCACAAAAGCCTTGCCAAAGCTTAAACACAATTTGTTTGTTAAGTGTTTAGGTTTAATTTAGGTTTCTTATATTATTATTTTTATTCATATGTATGGTGTACTCTTGCAATAATAGTTTTAGTTTACAACTTTATGATTGCTAGAGTAAGGGGCAGTGTTAGAAAACCTCTTTGTTTAATACTGTTTAAAAAGAAGAAACGATTTTTATTATTGTTGTCTGTCAAATATGTAAAAGTTTTGAATTAATATTGAAAAATATCATTGATTATTTTTACCTTTATAAAATGAATTTTATTTCCTAGTTTACTTCACATTATAATATTTACTACTTTATCAACTATTGATCAACGAGCTCTTGCAACACTGTTTTTGATCAGTGGACTTCAGTGAAGTCCATACATGGAATTTTGAGTGGAATTTAATTTTGTGAATATTTCGTGAAAATATGTCGCTCTTAATTCGTAAATTAAGACAAAATAACGTGAGGAATATAATTGCTAGACATGGTGAAGCTCAAGTCTTAGTTATATCATGTCGAAAAATAAGTATCGTACCATCGTTGTATGGTTAGTACCAAAATATAAACAAACCAGAGTTACGAAAATATTTCGCACAACTTTGTGATTTCTTTTCAAACATTTTTCTTTACGCTCTTTACAGATGGTGAGCAAGATCCAGCACCTAAGTTCTTCTCGTCTAATGTTCAAATATTGTTAAGAAGGTTAACCCGGCCGGACTTCAGCAAAGTGTTCCGTAAGAGGACTGACAGTGGATTCACTGTGCTCAAAACACCAACTTACAAGTTTTTGACCAATGAGGAACTGGAAGACGAGATCGCGAAAGCTAACGAGAAAGCAGACAGATTGTTACAAATGCCTCCAGTAGTCCAGGTACTATTAATCTTTGCAGTGAAAAGAGTACACTAATTATTTGAAATTAGGCAATGAGAATGTTGATAATTCCTATGTTATCATCAGTACTTAAATAGGGAAAATAACACCAATTTTTTTGCACTTGCTAGCTGTAATTGTTCGTCACCCAGAAATTTAGGAGATATCAATGATGATAGCTGAACCTTTTATTAGATATATTGTTGCAAATGCAAAGATTTGTAGTGTCTACTTAGTTACCTGATTTATTTTTCACAAAGAGCAAAATTAGAATGAGTTGTGGTATGTATGTACTCTGAAAGTTAAAACATACATTACTACATACTAACGCATTATACAGTATTATAAATCAATACAGAAAGGTGTACTTTAATTGTGTCTAAACAACAAAAAATATTTGGTATTGATCCTGGTACATGCACAGAAATAGTAATGTTATATGGGTGCATCTATTTAGAACTATTACGTACAGCTCATTGAATTTCCGTTTGAGTGGTAATGACAGGCACCTGTTATTCCCAGTCCTCCAAACGGTACACCAAATGGTAGGAAGGTCAGGAATATATTTTTCCCCATACTCTGATTGAGTATTTTGGTAAGAGAGTTGAGAATATGTCCTTACAATGTAAATAAAAAAAGCTTACATAGTTATGAGAAAGGAATGATTTCCTTTTGTAGACAAAGTTAAGTACTTTAATGAAATTCTAATGATAATGTTTAATTGGAGGCATTTGAAAAAATTACCACCTTGCTACTAAAAGTACTCAATCGTATTAATGGAAAGTAATATTCCCAATTCTCTCACCAAAATACTCATGCACTCTTCTAGCAGTCCCCTGGTCACAGGACTGGGAATGACCCTAATTATATGCATTTATTTGGATAAAATCACCTGTTCATCACGAAAATGTAGCCTGTGTATAATACTAACAAGCTGGCACATGTGTGGTTCTATTGTAGTTTTTTTTTAATGAATGCAAATTCTTTTTTATTTCAGATACAAAAACCCATCCATGATATTTTATCCAAAGACCCTGCATTAGTTGGATATGATTCCTCAACATACCTGTTTACTGATATTACGTTTGGTGTGGATAATTCGCATAGAATCATAGTACAAAGGTAATAATCAACTTGCTAGCCTATTTTCTGTGGTTGGAAGCCTTATAAGGCTGCTTGAACTTCCTGGACCATATTAATGAATCCATAATCAATATGTATCTATTGCCTTGCCAGTAGAGTGCCTCTGATTGGCATCAATGTGGACAATATCAGCCATTTATGAATGAAATGCTATAGTTCTTATTATCTAGGATTCACATGGATTAAGAATATAGAGAGTATTGGTTCTTTCCTGGTATCAGACAGTTATTGGTTTATTAATAGATTCAGGCGTCACTTTGCGCAAATATATATATTAATAATAACAAAACTTAAAAAAAAACATAAAATTTATATTTAATTTATAATCAAACAAAAAAAAAAAAACAGAGACAACTCCACCTAATTTTCCTGCTAAGTTGGTGTGACTTCATATATGCCACATAGCCAAACCTGAAGAATTTTAATTTCTTTTAATGTTTTTTTAAATATTTGTTATTTGTGACAAATTTTCAGTACAGTTTGAAATCTCAAACTCTGCCAATAGAAAAAGCCCCATATTGCAACGGCCAGATCATATCATGTTCAGAATACTTACCCCTTCGGGTATATAAAGGCTGTATTGATATTTTACAATCTAGAAGTTCTGTTTTTGATTCTCAGAATATACAGTTCTCAGTTAAGTGAGACAGTGCATTGTCAAAGAAATTTCCAATAGCATTCAGGAGTCTGGAAATCCGATACTGCTTTATGGCCTACCACTTATATGGGTATAAAGATGTGATTATATATTAAGTTATAAGGCTCTTTAGTATTTTATGAATGCAAATGTGTGACAAAGTGAGAATTAAATAAAGAAAAAAATGCATTACAGAGACCCTGATGGTACTCTTCAAAGTTGTAACCATGATGTCCGAAAAAGGCTCAATCAGGTAAATATAACAAGTATATGCCTAAAATATGTGTTTATTTATTTATGCTATAAATATGCTTGAGTTACACATTATTTTGGTATTACGTTTGTATGGGAAATCCGGCCTTCGCTACCAAGGAAAAAATCAAGAAAAACACTTTCAAACAGTTCATTGCCATGTAGATGACCTCAAATGCAAGTATACTTTTTTGTTTTGGCAGTTAAGTTGATATTCAGTAATTCTAGGTTAGCCAGAACAACATCTTCTACCACATCATCACTTACAAATATAGGTGAGATAGTGGTCAAAGGCTAACCTATCAGGCATAAAAAAAAAGTTAAAGCTACTGACGTAGCGTTCAAGTTAATACAAAATCAATTTGTCTTGTTTTTGGTTAGTCCTTTGCTCTGGCTAACTTGTATGACTCTATCATGGCGACGTGAATGATGATCAATGATCCATATCAAGAATAACCTTGCATCCTACCCGTCAGCACCCGGCTGTAGCGATTGCCGGTATTTTTTCATAAGATACAATATAATGGCTACTGGCAGAACAATGCCAAGCAGTGTTAGCAATGCATAATATGCAGAAGTAGATTATTATGAGCTCAACATTGCCAAAAATGTCGATGTTGAGAAGTAATGAAGGACTAAGCATCATCATCCACCCACATTATTTGTGTGGAGTATTGCTGCACATTAGGCATACAACAGGGCTCCTTTCACTCTTATTGCCCCGGTACATAGATATAGTATAACCTAAAGGTATACTATATCTATGTACGGTATACCACCAACAAGAGCATATCAGGTATGGCCTCAGTCAGGCGACTAACCATTTAACTGAAGATATTTATCTTGTGTTGTCCTGTTATATATATATATATATATATATATATATATATTATATCTTTTCACTTAAAGGACTTGTTGTATTGTCCTTTAAGTGAAAAGATTTATATGTTTTTGTATTCATATAGAAAACATAGTGTATCAACCTGAATTAGATACAAAAAAATTACAAAATATTTATTTCGGTAAACTTAATCTTATTTACCGTTTGTATGTTTGAGACTCTGTTTTAAGTATTGACATACCTGTGTTAGAGAGTCTCATTAGATATTAAGTTAAATTAGTTTTTGGGTGTGTTGAATTGATGAAAATGGATGTTGATGATATTAAATACATATTAGTAATCTAGCATGCATAGTGTCATCTAAATCTCGTGGTATAGAACACAAATTGTGTAAGACGTACATAATTATGTGTAAGAAATGTCAGATATTTATGTATAAGAAAAGTCAGATACTTAAGCCCGATATTTAAGCCCAATGTTTAAATTTCACCTTGCATTACACCGGCGCGGTCGCGGGGATTCTCAAGCATGCTTAACGATTTTACTGACAAATGAGATTTTGATGAGATCTGACTATAGTTACGACCACAACCGTTGGTCTTAAATCAGGGAGTATTAGAGAAACCTGCGTTGACGTCTCGCTTCGCACTCACTTGTACAGCGAACTTGCGATCCATCTGCTTTTAATGTTATAGTACATAGATATTATAATTTCAGTGTATTCTATTTCCGTTTTCTAAGCCCTTGGGTTAGCTAAGTATCTCTCCACAACTGTGCTGTCATCTGCGTACCCGATGATCTCAGTTAGTCATTAATGTGTAGCAAGATATAGTAATATTAGTATCACTTACATACTTGCATACTTAGTATTACAGTCTGAATTTTGCTAGTTTAGGGCTAGAAGTATCTTCTACTGTCTTTATACAAATACATGTATTGTATTATAGGTAACCAAATTGTCATGTTTCTTACCATGCCATGTTCACAAGGAAGAGACTGAACCTCACACCACAGGTCATCATAGTGTGAGGTTTCAGGGAACTATGTTATCAATTCTCATATGTACGTAAGTATACAAAATGCTGCGTTTACTACACCGACGACAGCTCGGACGCCATTGGAGGTTTCATCAGGCGGGTAACAGAGGCAAACTATAAAAACATAGTCGATCACAATCTTAAAATGGCTATACGAAGTCGTGGAGGCTCTAATCAAAACATCAAGAGCATCGCCGGAATGTGTGGCCGGCCCTTCAACGACAAACTAAATAACGTAATATATATATATACTAGCTTTTGCCCGCTGCTTCGCTCGCGTTAAGAAGTATTATTATTATGAAGCTAGTCGTCAAATATAATCCGCTAGATATATTATATGCACTATGCAAAAAATTGGTTAATTCAAAGTTCTCTCCAAAATAACTCAATGTAGATGGCGCTAGCATACAAAAATTCGTATATTTTAAACTGAAAAGTTACTAAACTTATATAGCCTGCATCTCAAAATCCTTTTTTAGGGGATGCCTACGTCTTAGTAGCTTTATGCATGCAAAGTCTCCACCCGATCGGTATAAAATTTACAAAGTTTCATACATACTTTCAGCCCCTATTGTATCCCCTTGGAATAATTATAAGAATAAGAAGTTTTTGTTTGAAAGTTTCCGTGAGTATAAGACATATTAATGTTTTATATAATCGGCTGTACTCACGCGTATTGGTCGCGATTGTCGACCTAGGTTTCGGGCATATCCGATGCCCTTCCACCATGTGACCACAAAACAGTACAGACCCTTTAGTTGTACGTTATACGTCATAGATGGCTGTTTTTCTGATCAATGGGCGCTAATCAGAAGAGCAGCCATCTATGACCACTCGTAAAGATGAGTTACTCAAAAAGTCCCTGACTAATATCAGATTATATGCTAGGCTCGTGGGCTCATTGGCATACTCGCATATCAATTATCTTTTGGTTCGTTGATTTTAGTATAAAATTCCGAATGTAACATAGATGTAATTTTAGAAAATTAGAGCTTGTTTTCGTATTACCTAGTATATCTAGTTCTAGATCGTACTTAGGTTAACGTATTGGAGTCCCTCAGAAAAAAATTGAATTTAAGTTTCATATATGTCTTCGGGTCAACGTTCCACATACATAAAATGTCGAAACTTTCAGGTTTGTAACTCATTGTACAGCTAGAGACCCGTGACATACGCATGGACTGACGGGACGGATGCACAGACAAACAGCGGGGTCTCATTTATAGGCCTGCGTCTTGCATTTTATATACGGAACCTTACAAGTAATATTTTTTTATATGTACTGTACTAGCCGGATTGTCCACTGCTGAACACAGCCTCCCACGTTTAGGTGAGGTTTTGCCATAATTGCCACGCTTGGCAGGCGTCTTGGGGATAGCAGTTTAAGATATCAGTTCCTCAGAAGGCGCTGCTGCCCACCTTTCGGTATTAATCGCCTCTTGCTACACCCACAGGTAGACATACAAATAGTAGTTTATGCAACTGTCATATAATAGAGGGTATTAAACATGAGTGTAGTTTTTTGAAACGAGCCGCAGGTGAGTTTCCAAATAAGATTACACTAGTGTTTTAATACCTAATTATATGCTGTTGCATACACTACTTTATTTAATCCCATGGCTATACGCTTTTCTTGATTTTTCTGGCTAAAGACTATTCGTCAGTTTCGTAGCTGTTTCTAGAATGTCAGGTGGAGTTAAATTTTCATCAGTATCGTCGGTGTTGCTTGACATTTTTGCTACTAAAGTTTTATCCAACAAAATATTACTCAAAATCGAATAGCGCCAAATTGGAAAAAGTCTGTCATTGGAGTTGGACTATTTGGCTCGGAACCAGCGCGTTGCGCGCGTAGCGCGCTCACCACAGATAATGTGTACTGAAATTGAGTTGAAACCTCCTTGGTCGGGACACATTGTACTTTAATAATTAAAAAAATGTTTTAAAGCATTGTTTTGTTAGGAGTATGATACTTTAATTTAATTTTTTTATTTTCTTAAAGAAGTATGTAAATAAAATGTGCCAATAAAAGTCTGTATTTCGTTTCATATTTAGAATATTACCGAATGAGATTATATAAATAGTATTTTTTTTATATGTAAGTATATATTTTTTTAATAAATTATATGTATGTCACTTTCAGGTATACGTGCCAATCAACGGGCGCAAGATCAGAGAGCCCCTGATGTTCAGTGACGAGGAAAAGTTCCACAGCTTACTGGATAGAGAACAGTACGAGTTTGTGCTCGACCGTGCTTGCATACAATACGAGCCAGATGAACCATCCTACCAGAGAATAACCAGCATCACCTATCAACACGTTGATGCCTTCAAGAAATATGATATTTTAAGGTAATAAAACAGTATATTTAGGGGCCGGAAAATGGGCCTCGGTTTCCACTGTCCGTCTGTCCGACACAGTACAATCTTTAAATAACCGTATCACTGAACCGCCATATAATAATATAGTTGTTAGTATTTAATGGGAATTAATCTCGATAAAAACATGCATATTATTTATTTCGATGTTTCGACCAAGTTGCGTTGGTCGTGGTCACGAACGGACTGAAGAGGCGGGTATCAACGTCTTGAAGGTGGGGTTTTCTCCAACTACCCGCATTTGTTTAGATAATGTATCGTCCTGACACACAACACTGACAACATCTACAGGTTTTAACGAAGGTAAAACGCGTTTGATTTTTTTCCTTAGCACTCGATTCCAAGATGCAGCTAAACTAAAACGATTAAATTAAAACATATTACTAAACCGTATTATATAGCCGGTTAAAATTTTCACAAAATATGTGATTGCTTAAAAAAAAGAATAAAAATTTTAAAAAAAAAAAAAGGTTCGTTAAAAGAAACGATTGTTCTTTTAACAGTCATACTCTAGTTAAAGCGGTACACACAAGCGTCACTATGAGCGACACTATGTAATATTCCGATTTTATACATATAACATATAATAAAATCCGGTAAGAAAAAATCTGTACGGAAACCACGGTGTGCGAGTCCAACTCAACTCGGCGTCGTAAATATCGCTTCAAAGCCAGCTTAGGGAATAAGTATACGAAAACAAGGAGTGCGTAAACTCAACGAGAAACTGGTACAACTGAACACGCCGCCCTGTCACGAGCTCCGAAATGTCTACCTATAAAATTAAATGGGTCCTTTTCCGAATCAGTACGGTGAACAACTTGTGTATCCTACACTAGGGACACTTTTGAAGCAATGATGACCGATCGGTAATAGCTATGGACTGCCGTGCCGCAGTTACATGGATCGATCCCTACCGCCGCGCCGCCGGCTTGAACTCCATCGCATGGTGGAATGGCATTTTGCGAACGCTCGCCTGACTAGACCAACCTCAAGTAGAAAATCTGTCGCCAACCACCTAACAGTGTGTTCCGGCAGCTGTCCTTGAGAGCCAGAAAAATTACAGGCCTATGAGACTTAACAACTGTACGTATCTGTGTTAAGGGCGCAGTGCGATTCGTCACGACGAAATGCATCTGTTATAGGCAGACCGATTAACATCTTTAAATAATATTCACACCGATTTTACTTACGTTATACAGTCGAGTAGCTAGATCTCCACCGGTTTCGCGACTTTCAGAGTCGCTTCATCATGGAGTACGTGCGCTCCCGACCGCGTCCGCGCAAGCACTGATTAACATCTGGTTGTACTTGTGCTCCTTCCATCACAATCACATAAAAAACTCCACGCGCCACTCCGAAGTATCTGTAAAAAATTCTTAATGGATTTAGACGTGTGTGTGCGTAGATAGTTTGAGATATCTATTTTCGATATATTGTTAATGCCACTATAGTTTATTGCCGCTACTGAGCAGAATCCGCTACGAGCGCTAAAACTGCACTACAGCCGCGTATATACGTTCAAAAAGCAGTAAAAGTTTGTGCGAAATGGACTGCGATTTAATGATAACCTGATGCCCTTAGATCAACAAGACACTTTGGTCCCCTGACGTTCTACTTGACCTGGCACCAGAGCATCGACAACCTGATGCTGGAGTTACTCCAGAATGGAGCGATGCGGGAGGCGGTGCTTCTCACTGCTTTGCAGTATGCCGTCCACGGTAACCAAGTCGCTGGGGACGCGGCACAGACGTTGTCACAAGAGGTAAGGTCTTAGATATAAGAGTCTGTAGGAAAAACGTATTTGAGACAACATGTTTTAAGTTTTCTATAGATCTTTATAACAAAAACATTCAAAAGATACAGATGTAATATCTTAGAACGAACTGTTTCAAGTCGCCCATAACCACTTATATAAATAAAATTATTAATGATTAGCGGCCCGCACCGGCTTCGCACGGGTATTTAAGAGCCATTTCACAAAATCACGCTACTGACGTTTAGGTAGATGCCAGTGCATCGCTTACACAAGCGAAAGAAGTGACGACGGAATAGCGTGACTGTGAGTAACTTATTGTGATATTTGCACTCATTAATTAATAAATATAAGTTGTGATATAAAAAAATGTGTAATTGGCAGGAGTAAACAATGATAATTTAGAGTTATGTTAAATATTTTTTCCTGACCAAGAAAACAGAGTTAGTATCACTGTTAATTGAGATTAGATTAATTGGAGAATGCACTTTCTTCTGATATAATATCTGTTTAGAATTACACTTTATTTAACGCAATAAATCGTGTTAAAATGCTCATATAATTCGTTGAAATTGGCGCAAGGTCTTTAATTTTTATTCCATAATTATGATAAATTATCGATATTCTAGTACACTATGTGTCAACAAGATTATATGCCTGATGTATAGATTTAAAAAAAAGTTAATTTGATGATTTTTATACAAGAGATAGAGCTCAGAAGATGGCTATGTGTACGTTAATTAGAAAACAAGGTGCGGGAGATTGGTCACTACAAAATACTTGAAGTAATATTTGTAAATGTGGTACATTAACTGAAAAGGGAACAAATTATTCTATTTTTATCAATTATTCAACAATTTTTAGATCTTTTCTATGATAGTAAATTAAGCGCTTCAAATCTTCGATACACGCATCAAAATGTGAAATGCCCCTTAACAAAAATTAAATCAATTTTTTTTTTTGGATCTATGTATATAAAGATGTATAAAGTTTTATTAGTCCTTTTGTTTCATTTTTTTACAAGCAAGTCCAAGGTACATTTAAACATATTTATTGTACTTAAATATATTAAATTAAATTCTAATGACGTCTATTAATTGATTAATATTTAATAATCATAATATTTCACTTTTATCACAGTTAAATACAATTTGCAGATATCACGTTTGCATTTGTCCTAAGAACAAACATTCCAAAAGCTGCATTGACATATATTCTTTTAATGTGTAGAAAGGATTGTTTTCAAAAAAGTTTTTAAGTTTTAGTTTGAACAAACTATTTTTTAATGTGGTCAAGCTTTTTGGTAATTTATTATACATAAGTATTTTCGAATAACGACCTTGTTTCTGGACTTTAGTTAATCTGATTTTCGGTACAACCCGAATCACATTATTTTTATAATTCGATTTTCATTATTACGCAGATTGTAAGGTAGAACTTTTTCCTGCTATTCTAGAATATTCCTATCTTCATGAATTGTACCTATGTTCATCAGGGATAATGTAGGGTTTTAAATAATTTTTAAAATCGCTCCAGTAGTTTTTAAGTTTATTCGTTACATACAAAAATACAAATATTTCCTCCTTATAGCAGTTTAGATTAGTGTAGATGTAGATATAGGTACATGCTCGATTTCTTAGACTTGTTTACTAACGATGAGTTATTCTACATTGTTCGAGCCCTTGCACCGTAACGATATTTCAATTCTACGAACAGGAGCAACAATGTTATAATCATTCATAAATTTGAAACTGTTCTTCTGTACTAATTTATCGACTGACTTGATCGCAGTAATACGAAATGCCAATGATCCGAAAGAAGGATGGAGGTTAATAGACATTCCTAAAATTCACTAGCAGAACTGAACCTCACTAATTGTCTCCACTGATGGGAAGAAAGGTATTTTGCCCGTCTCCCTGAGATATACATGTATTAAGTCTCATGTGCCTGTAATTTTGGACAGCTGCCAGAACACACTGTTAGGTGTTTGGCGCCAAAATTTCTACTCGAGGGTGATAGCTAGCCAACATTCGAATACGCGTGTCTGCGTTTTGATCCTGTAGTAAATTACACGCTTTCCTACGGCCTCTTCGCACTACATTGCTAAGAAAATATTTTTGGAGTAGACGCATTGAACTATATAGTTATGAATAGGAAGTTCAGTGGCAATAGCTATTGATTGCAGCAGCAGCTTCATGAGTCTGACTTCGCTGTGGGCGTCAGCTTCACCGCATGCTGGTAGGGCATTTAACGAATGCTTATACCTGACTAGCTACAACACTCAAGTAGAAAATCTCTCGCCAAGCGTC
This sequence comes from Plagodis dolabraria, assembly GCA_963854805.1. Taxonomy (NCBI): domain Eukaryota; kingdom Metazoa; phylum Arthropoda; class Insecta; order Lepidoptera; family Geometridae; genus Plagodis; species Plagodis dolabraria. The sequence continues at coordinate 27,057,733 of OY978448.1, read as the reverse complement.
TGGCCTGAATGCTTCCGTGCTTCGCAAGGCACGTTAAATCGTTCCTAGTTATTATCTTAGGATAGCAGCATGGTGGTAAGACGTCTTGTGAATGTCCGCCAGGCTAACTATCACCTTCAAATTGAAAATCTGTCGCCAGGCATCTATCAGTGTATACCGGTAGCTGTCCTAGAGCGCCAATAATAAAAAAGTCGTCACACAAAAATGATGCTTATATTTACAGATACTATCTACACCTGTGCAGTTGACGAAACCAGAACTCCTCACTGAAGCAGATATCCAACTCGACAACAAATGCGTGCAATGCGTCGAGAAGTATATCACTTCTACTTCTTCCATGAAGAGTCAGCAAGAACTTGCGCTGCAGGGCTTCAGGGAATATTACCAACAGATGATAGAATTAAGTAGAGGGCTAGAGAAGGCGCATGGAAAAGCTTAAATCGTTTTAGTAATTTGTATTATATTGTTTAGTGAACAATAGTTGTTTTATTTGATAGTACCGTAAAATTTAATAATTCATAAATATTAACAATAACACAATATCGAATATGTTATATGATATCCAATTCTCGGACCGAGGCTCTCCACATTATCCAAGAAAACAAGGCCTATTCCGAAAAAGACACTTGCTTATCCGCTGCGAAGCCACTTGCAACTGTGGTTGCACGCGGCACTCACTACTTTTTACCGGATGAACTTTCTTTTGTATTGCACGCGGCTAAGACTCGTATATATGCGAACCTATGGCGACGCAATGGTTACGTCACTGCAAAATTAGCACGTCAATACAACATAATTTCAGAAAAAAACAGAAATGTAGTTCTTTTCCCTGTGAATGTTCTGTTGTAAAATATAAATAAATTATTTCAAATGTCAAACCAAACGAAACATACATCAAAGTAAATGGCTTGAAACAAGTTAGCTCATTGAAGTCCGCCATTTTTAGGGTTCCGTACCCAAAGGGTAAAAACGGGACCCTATTACTGAGACTTCGCTGTCCTTCCGTCTGTCACCAGGCTGTATCTTAAGGACGGTGATAGATAGACAGTTGAAATTTTCACAGATGATGTATTTCTGTTGCCGCTATAATAACAAATACAATAAATGGCCAAGTGCGAGTCGGACTCGCGCACGTTAAAACAAGAAAAGGTTAAAATATGAAGTCTAATGGTACGAAACCCTTCGTGCGCTAGTCCGGCTCGCACTTGGCTGTTTTTTTTATTTATAGCGATCTTTGTCGAACGTATACGATTTGCACGTATTCCGCTCTCGCACTTGCACATTTGCGCAGTGATTCTCAAACTGTTATGGTTGGTCCTGTAGTGTTTATTATTGTAGTTAATTGTTTTTATAATAAAATGATTCGTTGTTCTATTTATATGTTATAAAACACACAATAGTAAATAAATTAATAATTTATCAATCATAATAAATCAAAGTTTTGTTGTCAGCTATTTCTGTTCTATTCATTCACGTTATGTGTTTTTTAAAGATGAAATTTATAAGCTCTTATTTTTAGCCCCCTGATTTCCCTCAATCAGGTAAGTTTGAGAAACGTTGATGGGCGTGATGACGAAAGCAAGCCGGTCTCGGGAGTGTAATACCTGGCGCAGTATATTATTATACCATGTAGGGAGCTATCATAAAATATACTTGGAAAAATAAATACTTCATTAAACTTTATTAAGTAGGTATGTATAACCTACATAGAGGTCTTCATGTATAACCTATAGGCGCTGTGGCACTGACATTCTTAAAGCTATCAAGTTTATTTTTAGGCATAGATCCATGAGTGTTTGGTGACTTAATGTCAATGTTGTGTGCGTTCGCCCAGCAAAATGTATCGCCTTTTCAAGAATTGAATGATGCAGATAATTAGTGCCCTATATCGTGTAAATGTGCCCGAAATTTTATATTTGTGCGTCCAACGGCTTCTGATTTATTTAAGAAAAACGGATTCTGCTGCACGAACGTTCGGTCAGCAAAATTTTTTTTAATTAGTGGATCTAGCTGTCTATTAAATATGCAAAAAGATAGCTTAAATATGAGCATAAATGTGCCGTGAAAGCCAAATTTGTGCCTCTTAAGATTTCAGAGATATTTCGTTTTTTGCTGGGCGAACGTTTTGGCAATTCCTATATATCGGAAACGGTTGAACGCACAGTCATGATTTTTTGTACACAGATACAGTAAATTTGTGCATATTTGTGCCGGAATTTTCATTAACATGACTAGCATGGTTCAGGAGCTATTATTTTATTTCCTAGAAAATGGAAAAATGTGCTGGCTCTCGAACTAACAAGACCAAGGACTTCGCGTTAGTGCCGACTGGTACCCGTTATATATTCACATGTTCCTGTAAAGTTTCGCCGGCCTACTACATATCATTGGCGAGTTATTAACGATTTTGTCTTTTTTTGGAGGTTATCTTGAGTGAAACTTTTAGCATACGAAAACACTAGTTTTCTGAAAGCTGGCTTATTACACGCTTCTACAAATAATATGAGCCTTATTTTAAGAATACGTATGCAAAAAATCATGTTTGTATATCCATTACTTAAGACAATAATGATAAAAAACCATTCGAAATATTTTTGGTAGATTACCCGACCAAATTCGAGTTAACATTAAAAAGCGGCCGCACGATACTTCAATTTATCCTTCCTCACTCGATGGCGTTGTAATGAAATTAAAATAGTACAGATACGTACTAAATTGTTAAGTTGGAATTTTTTTTTATATTAGACATAAAATTATATGTCAATTGGTTTATTTTTCATAATACCCTATAATGTTGTTATGTATTATTTAAAGTAAATTGTCCGTAGACAAGGGTACATAGACTTTTTGAGTTTATAAATAATAATGAATGATTGTGCACCAAAAATCTATACCTACATATGTAGCTTGATAACTGATCAAGCTTGATAGCTTGATGTACCGTTGACAGTAAATTTGTTTTTTTATTAAGTAAGTAAAGGAATTTGGATAAAAGACGATAATAAAACAATATTGTTAATTTTTGTATGGATTTATTTTTGTAGATAATCAATGAATATGCTTAGATACTATCTGCACCTTTAATTATGACAGGATGATGATTAAAACATGTACCATTGAATTAAAATTACAAATAAATAAAAAAATGCAAGTGTAACGTTATTTCTAAACATAACAAAAAGTGTGTTCTATTACATAACAAAAAATGGATAATAATGATGGACAAGAAATTTTGTACTTCGTAATCGCTTCAAACCTAAGCCATTCGTTTCTATTCATTTTCTTAATATTGTTATTGTGTTATATATACCGGCTTGTGTCTTTCTGTGACATTCTTATACGCCACGACTTTGTGGTAAAGTGGAGGACTATTGAAAAGGAATTGAAAAGGGCCCCCGCCCATACAGGTATTAAATCAAAATCACAGTAAAATACTAAGATAAACTAATGTACCTACTGTTACTAAATAATAGAACTAGGCATATTTTATGATAATCACAGATCGTTCAGTTTTATAACTATTGATACATGTAAATAGTATTTATTTTGCGATTTACCACATGATAAAAATTGTTTCTTGTACTAATTTTTATAAAATTACTTTTACTCAATCACAGATAAATTTTACATACATGTAAATTAAGCATTTCAACGATATAAAAATTATAGACTGGCTTAGTGTTCTAATTAAATACCTTTTAAAATATTTACTGGCTAAATAATCACAGAATATCAGTCGCGTTAAATAATTTAAAATGTATCTTAATATATATACTATGTAAATCTATCTTAATATACGTACCTTGTATACTTTTATTTCTTACAGCAAGAGACGTAAAATTATTCGCAAGTATAAAATATGGCATGTGGCATAATATTCTTCAGACCATTTTGAATCTTAGTATGCAAATCATCATAACATTCAAATGATTTATTTATAGTTCTAAAACAATGAGCTCTGTAATGGCCAATACCTGCCGTATGTGCAGGAGGCTCAAATTCAATAATAGCTAAAATTAAATATACTTTTTTATTGATTTCAATGTTATGGGGAACATTCTCGATATTAATATAAATGTCATGCAATTCAATTATAATCAGATCTTTTAAATCGTAATTAAATATTACTCTACCTACTCCACAGCAAATACAAATTGGTAAATTGGTATCCAAAGAATCAGTATTCAGACAAGATTCGATTGATTCTTGTAAATTTTTGATACCTTTCCTAGTAATTATTTCCCATTGAAGTGGTATGTACTTGCAGTTATAAATTTTATTTTTTTCAAGGCTAGTGCAAGTCATGTTAGTACATTTTCTTGTTCGTATAGCAGAAAAATATGATGTACAAATATCTTCAAAAATTTTGGTGACATTGCAAGCACAACTTATAATAGTAGATTTATTATTATTAATATCGTAAGGGTGAAATATGTTTGTTAGCAATTTTTCTCTGATGTACATTCTTTGTCCGTGTTTTTGTGCAGTAGACAACTCTCTGATTAATGAAGTAAAGATGTCGTTATCCATTGCCTTGGTAGAGTCTACGTATTGTTTGAATGTTAGCCGGTCCTTGTATGCTACAGCAAATGCTTGCGCTGTTGCGTCAAAGGCACAAGTGTCCGTTAATATAATGTTAGATTTTTTAGATATGGCCACATTTCCATTTTGTAATATATATATAGGTTTAACCCCAACTTTTGAGGCCTTTCTTCCAGGAAGAGAGAGGCCTCGCCAATTTTCGACTTCTATAGGATGATCTTGAAATATTGATTCTAATTCGAAATCATCTTCTAATGGCATTTCTTTAATTATTTTTTTTAAATCCACATTTAATTTTCTTTTTGGTTGTTTTTTAGTATGTTCTTTTTGGTTCATTAATTCTAAATATTCAGAAGAATTCAGTTTTACGGCACCGTTTATATAACTGTAATGTTGTATTAGAAACTCGTCTAATCGTATTCGTTCACTTTTTGTATTAAAATAGATAGTTTTAATATCTTTGAAATGATTTTCGACATTAGAGCTACTGGCCACTTCTTTAGCTTCACTGAAATATTTATTCATTACATTGCCCCACATAGGCAGTTTTTTTAAAAGTCTCTTTAAAGTATCATTTACTGCAGGTAAGAAGTATTCATTTGCTTTTGTAGTTACAGGGTCAATTAATTGTAAATACAACTGCTCCGTTTCCATGTTGTTATTATAAAATGTGATAAGAGGAATAACAGTGGCATCTATTTCTAATTTCGTGTCCTGCATCGTTATATCTGTATCAGTTTCCGTGTCACTATCAATCTGCTCATTGTAAACTAAATTCGAATTAATTTTGCATTGCAAACGATTTAAAGCTTCTTCGCATTTAGGTTGTTCGTCATTTAAGCCTGGATTGACATGATTATGTAAAGATAGCGTTATAATATCTTTAATGACAGACTTTATTTCTTTATAACACTGAAGTCGTTGTATTAATTTTATACAATTAATATAAAAGTATTTGCACTTTTCTGACGCTTTATCGAAACAATGTTGCTTATATAACTTTTTTATAAAATGCGATTTATCTAGTCGAACATAGCATATAGGCACGCTACTGAAAAACCCTTCTAGAAGTAAAAAACATTGTGTTATGTAATTATTGCAATCTGTTTTATGGAAGGCGCAAGTTATAGCCCCAAGTAAAGCAGAAGAGTCGTCACATATAATCTTATTTGGTATGCATCGGTTATTCACCCAGGCGTTTAACCAAGCGGCTATTGTTTCGATTGTGTGTGATTCAGAAGCCATGTAACATAATGGAATACTAGAACTTATGGTATAAGCCATAAGTGAATATAGTATAGGACGCTACTTGTGTCAACACTGTTGCCGCCAGCCACCTGAGTCGCACCGTTCACTCTCCGCCGGCCGCCGCAGAAGACGCAAGTGTACAAAAGACGCTTAAGTACGCCGCTATGGAACCGCTTTACTACTTTGTGGCGATTGCTGTGGAGACCCTGGGTTGTTGGGGCATTGAAGCTAAAGAATTTATAAAAAAAGTAGGGCATAGACTAATACATTAATATTTAATTTTATTAATTATTTATTTATTGAGTTGAATTTCGTATTTAGTTATCGATTGGTAGATCATGTGTGTAAATACTTTAAATAAAGTGGTTGCTCATTAGGATTTACCAAACAAACAGACAAAGCTACTAATTATTTATTTGAAAGAGAGCAAAAATATATTTCCTTAAATAACAGGGGATACTCTTTAGGATTATCAGATAAAAAAGCATATACTTACTACCTACTTATTTATTGCAAAGAGCAATGTAATAATATTATACTAAAACAATACCTATTTTTTTAATTAATATACCGTTCGAAATATTATAATTGAAAAAATAAATGCAATTTTTTTTTAATTTACTTTTTTAAATGTCAATTCCACTTTTGTACGCAACGTTCTCCAAACACTAAATGATATCATGGTGATTTAAGGAGGATAGCTTGAAGTATCGTGCGGCCGCTTTTTAATGTTAACTCGAATTTGGTCGGGTAATCTACCAAAAATATTTCGAATAGTTTTTTATCATTATTGTCTTAAGTAATGGATATACAAACATGATTTTTTGCATACGTATTCTTAAAATAAGGCTCATATTATTTGTAGAAGCGTGTAATAAGCCAGCTTTCAGAAAACTAGTGTTTTCGTATGCTAAAAGTTTCACTCAAGATAACCTCCAAAAAAAGACAAAATCGTTAATAACTCGCCAATGATATGTAGTAGGCCGGCGAAACTTTACAGGAACATGTGAATATATAACGGGTACCAGTCGGCACTAACGCGAAGTCCTTGGTCTTGTTAGTTCGAGAGCCAGCACATTTTTCCATTTTCTAGGAAATAAAATAATAGCTCCTGAACCATGCTAGTCATGTTAATGAAAATTCCGGCACAAATATGCACAAATTTACTGTATCTGTGTACAAAAAATCATGACTGTGCGTTCAACCGTTTCCGATATATAGGAATTGCCAAAACGTTCGCCCAGCAAAAAACGAAATATCTCTGAAATCTTAAGAGGCACAAATTTGGCTTTCACGGCACATTTATGCTCATATTTAAGCTATCTTTTTGCATATTTAAAAGACAGCTAGATCCACTAATTAAAAAAAATTTTGCTGACCGAACGTTCGTGCAGCAGAATCCGTTTTTCTTAAATAACTCAGAAGCCGTTGGACGCACAAATATAAAATTTCGGGCACATTTACACGATATAGGGCACTAATTATCTGCATCATTCAATTCTTGAAAAGGCGATACATTTTGCTGGGCGAACGCACACGTCAATGTTGTCAATATTATTTAGATACTTTTAATTTTTTATAACAGTTTGTAGTTAGTGATACCATGCCTCTATATCACAAACCAAAAACGTTCACACCTCTACCGATATTGGCCGAGAAAAAAGCAATAAAAAATGGGCTACACCACGCTATATTTACGTCCAGATTCGACAGATATGTAGGAGATTGGAAGACTGATAAGAAAGAAGGTAAAGTTTTCATGCTTAGCTACTATATTGGGTACCCAGCACTTAAAGTATAATCTTAAATACATATAAATATTTGAAACTGAAGCAGAATTGCTTTCGGTGGTGGCATTTGCATAACCTCCTTTGAAGTCCTGTTTGCCTAGTACTTTTACTTGTTATATATACTTATATATACTTTTACTTGTTATAGGTACTTACACTTACATACAGGAGGTAATTTTACACTAGTACGACGAACAGAAAGTCTCTCTCGAGGTCCTACTGTTAGGATCACAAGAAAACGTAAAGATAGTGCTCCTAATGTCCAGCAGCACCCTACTAACTTCAACGGTAGTTGCGTGCTGCTAATTCGTTGCATTATTTCCCTTTGTTGCCTCGCCCTCTTTTGCAATGAACTCAACATGACAATATAGAACAGGCTGAGCGTAGCTAATAAATATGATGGACAAAAGTTTAATTAAACTAGCAACTTACAAAATTCCGGTTTCGTATGCGGCCTATGTGATAGCCAATAAGTAGGTACCTACTTACAGAAGAAAAATGCTTATTTTTCGTTTCAGGAAAAGGTTTATTTTTGACGATCAATGGAAAATTGTACGAAGGAGATTGGCTTAAGGGCTTCAGGTACTTTTTTATTCATTTATTTCCATCCCCCGTGGGGTAGGTACCTGGATAGGATTACACTCCTTATCTTCCGGTAGGAGTCGTAAAATGTGACGAAGAAAATGCCAAGAGGTGAGCAGCAGCGCCTTCTGAAGAATTTACACTGCGATCCCCAAGACGCCTGTCAGGCGTGGCAACCCCTCCCTCATGTGGGGGAGGCGTTTGTTTAACGGTGGACATCATGGCTGTCATAATTCTCGGTGTAGGCTGAAAAATGTGCCATAGAATGCCGTTAATTAAAGATTTATAGAAGTTGTCCCATAAAAACGTATTTATTTTTGAAGCAGAGGTAAATAGGTATTAATTTTCCACTGATCACTATCGTACCTTGGTATTACAATAGGGTCTAGCTATCAATGACAGCTGCTGGAAAGCACATTTTTGCATTCGACTATGTTACTTTAACCACCCCCCTTCAAGTAACCTTGTTTAAGTTGTTGCTTACTGAAGAAATTCCTTCCTTAACTTCGATCGTCGTATGTGTCGTAACTTCGATCTCATCTTCTTATCTAGAGTAGCATATACCTAATCAAACCTTTACCCTATCCTATTTGTAAGTTAATTAGTTTCCTTTTACATATCAGACATGGCTTCGGCACCCTTAGTAACCGATTACCAAACGGGACGTTTTCCCTCGAGTACAGAGGTGAATGGGTCCGAGGGAAACCTCAAGGCATCGGGTGGCGGTACTACGAAAACGGAGATGTATACTTCGGATTCTGGAAACGGGACCAGCGACATGGTTACGGAAAAATGTGGTACGCTGACGGCACCTTCTATGTGGGGTATTGGAAAATGGGCAAGAAAGAAGGTTTAGGAATGATTGTACAAGGTGATACTTGCTTACAAGTTGTCTATATGCAGCCTACGTAGTTGGTTTTGATTGCTATAATTTATAAAAAATAGTTGAAATAACTATAATCATCAACTTGTAGCATGTATTCCTCGAAGGACAGGCAGAAGTTTTTTAATTAATGCCACATTTTCCTCTTATCTTCTCGTTAATGCCTTGGCAGGATTCGAATGCAATGTCCCTCATCTGTTGAGAACTGTCTCGGGGGTTATATTTATACGATAAATTGTTATTTAATACGTTAAGGTTATCTTTAATGATGCAGTTCTTTAAAATAGCTAAGTTCATCAACGCAAGACCTAGTAAACGAAAAAAATATGTTTAGGTATTTGTTTAGCTCGCAGCTACGTAACTAAGTACATACTTACATTTGAAACATTTTTTGAATCTTATTTTCATTATAGAGCTCCTTTTTGCCCTAATAACGTCATTTGATTTGGTTCGATGGTAGATAATCATAATACACTTTGCTCTGCTTTGGCGTGACATGTAATCAGTCTAGTCGTGTATTGTATATACCCACGTGGAATAAACTCGTTCTTAGATATTTCGATAACCCTCTGCTTTCAAAAGGTAATGGTAACCGCTACGAAGGTAACTGGGAAGGCGATCTTAGGGACGGCCTCGGTCGGTTCTACCACATGCACACTGGACAATTGCAGGAGGGCTGCTGGACGCGAGGCATTTGCGTCAAGTCGAAAGTTAAAGACATAATCATACGACAATTTTGTGACATGCCCACATGGTATCCAATTCCACCGGTAAGATTTTTAACCATTTTGATTTATTTGAGCTGTGGACGGTATTTCAGATGTTAAAGTACCTACATACTTTTGTGTCTCCTATATACCTACGGTCTTTTAAGGCCTCAATTGTTTATTACTAACGGATCATTTAAACGCGGGGGTGGTCGATTCGGCATTTTGTTTTTAACAGATCACCTAGAATCTAGAGTTCAACGTCATTGGTCAAGTCTGATTTTCGTCAAATCATCAATTTCCGTATTGATCAAATTGGTAGTTCGATTCAAAAAGACGATTTGACTAGCAAAATGCAAAATCCCCCCTTAATGGGAGAGGCTTCGGGATCGAATATCAGACTTGACCAATGTCATTCAACCCAATCTAGTTGATTATGTTAATCGATTAGTATATAGTTATTAGTTTATACCCGGCGCGGTAATACTAAATAAGCCTCGGTCTAGAATCCAGCAAATCCCATATCCTTTATCTACAGATTTAGTGTCTATTCGTTCTGATATCAGAATGGCTACTCACTTTGATATTGTGATTTCTAAGTGATCCTCTTTTAAAGTTCAAGTAAATTAATGATAAATAGTGCATTTTAGGTAAATTTATTTAAAACAGTTGTCATCCGATTTGAAACGATTCACCCGCAATCACGTAAATATAAATAAACATACATGTTTATATTGAGCAGGTCAGGAAGCGTGTCAGGCAGAGATCATTAAGTGTTCCGCAAGTTATATTACTTACCGTCCACCTATAGATAAACTATATATGAGTTGTTTCTTTTCCACATCCAAGGTTCCATCATTTGGTCAAGGATGGATTTGAAACAATTCATCCGCCATCCTGACATAGGTACACGTATACATATATACCTACATTGCGCAGGTCACGATCTGTGTCAGCCAGAGGCATTACTACAGAGCGCTTCCGTGCTTCGAAGGGCACGTTAATTCATCGGTCCCACTTGTTGTCTTAGCAATTATAGCATGGTATTAAGGCATTTTGCGAATGCCCGCCTGTATAGCCCTCAAGTAGAAAATCTGTGGCCAAGCACTTAATCTTGATTCCGACAGCTCTCCTTGAGAGCTAGTAATCCTAGGTTTGTCTGAACAACATCTTCGATCACATCATCACTTGCCATCAGGTGGTGTAATGGTCAAAGATTTATCTGCAATAAATAACAACAACTGTTTTTACATGTTTACACTTAATGGTAAAACATTTTCACAGGAAACGCTACAAGATTCAAGGAGATTATTAGAAGAACATAAATTATGGCTGAAACAGAGAATAGGAGACATAGATAAACAACTGCAACTATGTATCGACCAAATGTAATTAGTTTTCGTGAGCAATATACAATACAATATAAATTATTGGGTATTCAACAATCAGCATAAATTGGTTCTAAAAAACTCTACACCTGTTTCACATCTTCTGGATAAAGAATCAAATTTAACTTATCTCGGTATTAACTATTGGATATATTTTGACACAAATGTACAGCGAATGGTCCTAATATACCTGTACATTTTATCAACAGACTAAGATTTCATCGTGTTGAATCCATAGTACTCATCTATAACAGATAAGTCCTGGTATCTCCCTAGCCTAAGGGAGACGCCAGGACTGATATAATCTTTCCCGAGGGCTATTAGGGGAGACACGAGTCCTTATCGATATATCGATCTCCACTTAGCACTTACGTTATGATTGTCTCTGAATTTACCAAACCTGACTTTTTTACTAGGGACAAGTAACTTAAAAGATTTAAGACTTATCCCTTGTCCTCTGATAGGCATTCCGATTGTTAGGGAGTAGCAAAAGGATCAAATTTATCCAGAGTATGATCAGCAGGTCCCACTAATGATTACAAGCTGAATATCAATAGGATCGTTATAATGTCATTCAATATTTTATCACAGTACTTATTGAATTAAGTATTTACAGTCAAATATCATTATTGCATCTCTTTATCCAAATCTGAACCAAAAAATATTTATCTTGTCAAAATAAAGTAATAAATATATAAATTCAATTGACTTGTATTTACGCATATTGTCTTTTGTTATTTCATTTCACAAATCTACATTGTATACTCAATGGAGATTTGTGGCTTTCCAAAAACCCTTTGTTTTTGTATGGGAATTTTGGAAATTATCCGAAATAAGTAGGTAAGTAAGTGTACATAATCTGCTTTTTAGAGTAATTTCAGACATAAAATTATTTTTATACACCGTAGTCACTAATAAAGTTCAAAAACAATTCGGATTGGATATTTCCCTATTTATTTTTTATATATTACTATATTATTTATTGGTATTTATAAAAATTATCACTAAGTCCCTCCTTACTATAGAAGAAAATAAATAACTAGCACAAATATTGTTATGAATAGTATATAATTATATTTATCTTTGGATCTACATGCAATATTATGTCAACCAAATTAACAAAAAGAATTTAAATCATATTTACCTGGAACATCAATGAATATAAGTGTAAAGAACCAGCAGAGAACTAAAATATTTTGAATTTATATAGATGTATAAGAAATAGTACGCCGTCATAAGAGCGTCGTAAACTTCAAAATTAAAACTATTGTCTTTAAAATTGCCATTGGTTACTCAACAAAAATATTTTTTTTTCAAAATCTCCTATAGGGCTTTGAATGCTGAGCAAAAGGGATTTTGACACTAAGTAGTCACACTTACCCTTGATACGAAAATACTATGTTTTGTATGCGCGGTTACGGGCAATACATATTAATAGTAATTTAATAGTAAAGTATCTGTTGACAAAAAACATAACTCAAAGAACCAGGCAACAAAAATTACTGTAGGTACTTAATTTACATTTCTTATTGGATCAAGCCAAACAAATTGTTATGGTATTACAGAACTGCCCGTAGAACACCCGAAAATCGTAGGTGAACGGAGACATTTTTGTCACCCGTGGAACACCCAGGTGTTATAAGAGGTGATCCACGGGCAAGTACCGGAACTACCACACTTAATCATGTCAAAGACTGAAATATGCAAGAGGCACTCCAATCTTATTATCCTTAGTAAGATTGGAGTACCTATTTCGCATATGAGGTATAATTTCCAAGAAAAATTAATCTAAAGCACGACAATTTGCCTTCCTTTTATCGGTTCTCTAGTTTCATAATAATCCGTGCGTCTGCGTGTTTTTACTGCCACTCGTTCTTACTAGTTTTTATACATTTTAAAATTAATATTGCCGTTCTTATCCAGAGATTCAAATGTCATGACAGCATAATGAACGCTTTTAAATGAAATGAGATTTTTTGAGCTTAAAAACTTTATGAGCGAGTAGTTATAAAACCACACAATAAAGTCACCAACAGAACAGTTTCGGATTATTTTGTATTTTTCCTGTTGATAACCTTACCACTTATTTAAGAATAGGTACATGCGAGATTACACAGCTTGTTTCAATATTACTAAACTCTCAATCACAGCTCTCTCACAATAAAAACTTTAACAATTTGATTGTGCAACAAAATTGGCACATAGTAAGTACAATATAAACTATAAGTACACTTAAACAATGCATTCTAATAGGAGATAAAAATCACACATAGATCAGACAATACGGCTCTGATCTAAAAGGGTAAGGTTATTCATTCTGCCGTCGTGATCTCCTAACTCGATCTGTTCTTTTAATAGCTCTAGCTCCTTAATACCTGTGACGGTAACTTCGTATTTATGCGTAGCTAAGGACATATAGAAATGTATTGCAAAGGCGAGAAACACGATCATTACAGGTATAAGAACTACGCACGCGGACCATGCAGCTGTCGTACTTAGATCGTAGAATTTAACCCAGCATAGTATGGCTATTTCTATTAGGAACAGTATAAGCCCGAGTAAGGTTGAAAAAGCCCATGCGACTTCTATGTACCAGTGCAGTCTTTCGTGCGGGGATTCGTGGACTAGGGCTATGCTGTGGAGGTTTCCGACTGCTTCTATGTTGGGCAGTATGCACGTGCTGATCATGAGGGCCAGCATGTGGACCGCGACCAGGAGGGTGGTGCAGACTGTGAATGCGACGAGCATGCCGTTCGGGACCTTTGTAGATTCTGGAGGGTTGAGTTGTACTTCCACCATTGCAACCTGCGGACAAATAGGTATACTTTGAGCCAGCAATTGTAGGTTATATTAAACAACATCTTCGACGGCATCGTCACTTACCATTAGATGATATCAAAGCCTATCAGCAATAAAGCAAAATGGAACTTACATAGTGCAACCCACACTAATCAACGCCGTATCGACATCGCCTCAACTCGAGACAATCTTGCGAGTAGTCGTGATCGAATAAGGCATTAAAAATTAAAAATACGACTGTGCCAATAAAATCATAGTAACACTCAGGCCCGTGGGGTGCCGGGTTAGAATTGCACCTCCCCTTATAATCCCGTGGGTGTCGTAAGAGGCGACTAAGGGGAAAATACTGGAAGGAGGGCAGCAGCGCCTTCTAAAGAACTGCCAACATACACTGCGATCCTCAAGACGCCTGCCAAGCGTGGGCATTATGGCAAATACCCCCTTCATAGGCGAGGCTGTGTTCAGCAGTGGACGATCCGGCTGTTAATAATAACGATGCTGAGGCGATGAGTGTGCGTTAATTTTTGGCCTGTTTGTCTTCCTAGATCACATGACAACAGGTGAGATGGTGATCAAAAGTCTTAAACAAGTATAAATTGGTTAAAGAAGTAAAAAACCCGACTGCAAATTATTTATTTTCGTTAAACGTTGTGTTTTTCGATTGAAATTAAAGCTCATATACATTTACGGAGTCGTTCTTCGCCCTTCTTTTTGACAGCAAACTCGCCGGGTTTGGAAGAAAAAATAATCCACCAGTTTTAATATTGTTAAGTTTGCAATAACGACTGCTAGGCGAATTAAATTACAAATTTACGAGAGAAATGTGCGGGATCCACCAGTTTTATTTTTAATGTACCTGGTCTCACTTGCGCTATCAAGACGAATTTAACAATATCTCATTCATTAAAATCGGTTCCGTTTTAAAGTTATGGTGGAACAAAAAAAACTCATGCTTCAATGAGATGACAACGCGAGGTTTTTTATATTGTATATTAGTCTTATATTTATTTGGGACTAGCTTTCCAGACGCGGCTCCGCCCGCGCGTATGTCGGTTATCGCGCAAAAACATTAAGCTCTTTTTGCGCAGTTGGATAAAAACTATCCTATATTTTTTCCGGGTCTCAAACTATTTCCATACCAAATTTCATTCAAATCGGTCCAGTTGTTTTGGCGTGAAAGCTTAACAGACAGACAGAGTTACTTGCATTTATAATATTAGTACTGATTGGTGTTATATTTATTTTGGGATATAAATGTCTCCTCTACACAGATGACTAACACAAGACATAACTATAGTACCTCATCCACTTGGTAATGCTTTGGATGGTGGTATATACCCACTTTCATTCAGTAATTAGAGCATTAAATATATTATTATTTTAAATGATCATTAAAAATATTGTTACAATGTAGAATATTTCAATATAAAAAATTGTAATTGACCTTCAAGTGTCTTAGACGCCTAAATAGAATAAATGATTGTCACGGACTGATGATATTGATAACGATGAAATTTTCACTAAACAAGCATGAGGCCCACTATGCTTATAACAGATAAACGTCACAAGTGATAATCTGCACTGCGTTCATCACTCTTAAACAAAGTTGAATATCTCGTATGCGTGTAATTTCACCGGTACCTATACCCTTCAAAACAACACAGTAAATTGAACATTACTGTCGACGTTTTAAATTAGGTAGCAAGCAGTACTTCCCAGGACGAACACGTAAACAAAGAGTTCTATTACTACGACCATAATTACGACATTCTAAAAATGCCCTTCCACCATGCGGTGAAGCTCAAACCCGCGGCGGGATTCGACCCATGGACCTGCTGCGCGGCAGTCCATAGCCACGGAGCCATCACTGCTTTAATTTTATTAACTATCTATATGATGAGACAACCTACCTATACTACCCATCAATACGGAGATCTTGAACATGACTGTATTGTCATAAGTAATCTATTATACTACCAAAGAATTACAATTCACAACGCAATCAGTACTAATATTATAAATGCGAAAGTAACTCTGTCTGTCTGTTACGCTTTCACGCCAAAACTACTGGACTGATTTCAATGAAATTTGGTATGGAAATAGTTTGAGACCCGGGAAAAAACATAGGATAGTTTTTATCCAACTGCGCAAGAAGAGGTTAATGTTTTTGCGCGATAACCGACATAAGCGCGGGCGGAGCCGCGCCCGGAAAGTTAGTAAATTATAAATTAATCCGAGCGAATGGATCCGTATGGAAAAATACCCGTTGTAGGTACCATACCCACCATATACGATACGACACCACAAATTAAATGATGTTCAACATCCGGTATACGAATTGCACCCGCATTACTTTACGTGGCCTTAATTAATCCGCATTGACGATACCGCTTTATTTGTTTTCTATAAGTACCTACTGGAATATTTCGATCACAAGAAATACTAAACTTCTAGACTTGGTATTGAGGTGGTGGCATTGTAAGATACGCACAAGGTTTTCACTAATCCTAGTGACAGGCAGGACTTGGGAGATTTACATCTACTTAAATTCATCTACTGGTAGGTCTAGTCTACTACTAGAAGAAGGTAATATACCCAGCAGAGAATTAATGACAAGTTATTTTGATATAGTGGTAATGAAGTGCTTGTAATGTTGTTTGCTTACCCGTTCTTAACCGATCAGCTACGTTAAGCAATATCCGCAGCGGTCATGACTTAGATCGGTCACCGTTGGTGGCATTCATACTGAGTGCTTTCATGTAGAAGGCAAGTTAAGCCGTCGATCCCGGTTGTTGTCTTAGGATGGCAGTCGTTTTAGCATGGCTGTAGGGCATTTTGCGAATGCCCACCTGGCAACCACCCTCATGTAGAAGTATTATATATTAATATTTATAATCGGCAAAAAAAAAGGGCGCTCGCGTTGTTGTGGTCACCAATGATGCCCCTCTTCGCTTCGCTCTTTGTCCCGTTATCTTTGTTTTAAACAGCTACTTATGGACTAGAGTTGGGCTGCTCAATATAAGTATGTTTACTATGGCGGAGATAAGGAAAGAGGATTTATAAATAAGTATACACATACAACTTAAAATAAGAAATGGCCACTTTAGAGAACACTTACCATGGCAAACCCAGAGAGCAGCGCCGACGTCTTGCTTGACGCCTTCAGCTTGGCTCTGCTGAGCTGCAGTTTCCTCCAGGATAGATAAGCCGGCGTGTGGAGCCCGTCGGCTGACTGGATTGGAGTTTCACCAGACATGTTGCAGTGCTGTGGACGTTATAGGGAAATATTAGCAGTTTATTTTGTTGGTCAAGCTGCTTGAAATATCGGTTTGTAATCTCGAGGTTCTGGGTTCGATGGTTCATTGGTCAAAGAATTATTGGGTTTTTCTGTGTAATACATTTTTAGTTGCCATCAGAAGTCAGAACTGTGCCCGAACTTATCGTCAATTACCTGCAGAAAATAGACAACTCTACCTACCCTCTATAGGAAATTTATATCCGATAGGCATTATGTTTATTTTTTTATTATATGAAGTCAGTGCAAGCGCTAATATATGGGCGCGAACGCTGAACAAATGGATCTCACTGATCTTGTTTTACCTATAAGGAACAGATTTTTAGAAGTGATCATAAAGGAAATTGGAATCGAATACCGAAACGTTTAAAAGCTAGACTTGTAGGCAGTGTAAGGCCAAATGTGGCGTGGTTCTTTAATCTATTGAAGTTCTAGACTTGAAGGCTTGCCAGTCAAAACTATATACCTAAATTTACGCACGTTTTAAATATTAAGTACTCACATAAAACAAGTGCATTTCAATGCAGATATATATATACTCAGACTTTAAAAAAAAATTACGTAACCTTCGTCATCGCTTTGATATGTTTGAACTTTTTTTTTTATAGGCACCTCTACATTATGTATATCATTGATTCATCGATCTTATTGAATCAATGTTAGGACGCCTTCATGCACATCTGTCAAAACATTGTATACATTTTAATAGCTGATTCAATCCTAAGTAGGTATGTGACATCCGACTGCCGAGCTATTGTTTATTTTTTGCAATAAAGCGTCATATCATAGAAATCTATTATTCAGGTACTATGGCCACGAAACAAGCGACGTGCGTTAGACGCTCATAAACGAGTACCAAAAAGAGTATCATCAAATATTTCGCTTGCACTTATGAGGGTTAAACTAAAACTGGACAATACGAGGGTGAATCAAAAAATTCTTGGAATCAATATTAAAAAATGCAAAGATTTAAATAATAATATTTTATTTTTCTACATAATCTCCCTCCAATGCAATGCATTTAGAATAACGCGTTTCTATCTTCCTTATTCCTTGTGAAAAAAAAATATTTTCTTGACTCTCGAAAAAGTCCTCTACGGCAGCTATAACCGCGTCATTATCGTGAAATTTTGTTCCACGAATTTCCTCTTTTAATTTTGGAAACAAGTGAAAATCACTTGGGGCTAAGTCCGGAGAATATGGTGGGTGGTCAAGGAGATTGAAGCCAGCACAGCGGATTGCGTTGACCGCAACTTCCGATCGATGAGCAGGAGCGTTATCTTGAAGGAACAACACGCCCAACGACAGTTTTCCACGACGTTTTTCTTTAATCGCTTCACGCACTTTCGGGATTAAATTTGCGTAATAGGGTCCAGTAATCGTCTGGCCTTTTGGCATGTAATCAATAAAAAGGATTCCTTCACTATCCCAGAACACAGAGGCCATAACTTTGCCAGCGGTAGGAGCAACTCGAAATTTTTTAATGGATGGAGAGGATGGTCGTTTCCAAGACATGCTTTGTCTTTTAGTTTCAGGATCAAAATGGTGGACCCACGTTTCATCCATGGTGACAAGACGACGGCAAAAATTATCCGGATCACGCTGGAACATTTCGAGATTACGCTTGGAAATTTCCAAACGTCGCTTTTTGTTTTCGTCGGTTAACATTCGTGGCACCCATCTTGCAGACACTTTTTTGAACCCCAGTGAATCAATTAAAATGGATTGAACGCTACCAAAAGATATCTTTAGGATCTCAGCTATATGTTTTATAGTCATTCTTCTGTCTTCCAAAACCAGATTCTCAACCTTTTTGACATTTTCTTCTGTAACGGAGGTTGAAGGCCGCCCAGAACGCGGGTCATCTTTACAGCTTGATCTACCTCTTTTAAATTCAGCCACCCAGTACGCAACCGTAGAATAGGGTACAGCATCACCCCCTAATGTCTGCTGAATGTCCAAAAAAATTTCCTTCGTAGACATTTTTTTCAAACTGAGATATTTTATCACCGCACGTAACTCACTTTTATCCATAATTTTGACTTTTTAGCAACTCGTTGCACAAAAAAAATTATTACATGCGAACGAACTGACAAAAATAAGTGACAGTCTGCATAAATATAGTGTGATAGACACTCTTTAATTTGAATATCGAACTTGATCCAAAAAGGTTTCATATATATGCACTTCTAAGAACTTTTTGATTCACCCTCGTATACGACTTTTCGATAAAAATAAAAGATTTTTTGTTATTATGGACCAAACAGCAACGGAATGCAGCTAAACTATCTAAGATTTTATGATGATCTAATTCTAATCTCTGACGAAACAAGAGTTCAATTCAAGCAAGAGATGCTTGATCAGTTTGTGTAAGAATTTCGTACACAAGCTTAACCTTCTGCGAAAAGTTGATAGAGTCGGACTCACAATGAATAAAATAAAAATTACAAAAACCAAAGCAATAACAAACTAGGATGGACAAAATCCGTAGCAGAACGGCACATAAATAAAGTAAGGTCGAACAAGAATAACCTCGCATAGATAATATTAAAGAAATTGGCAAAAAACAACTCAAAGCTAAGAATAATAAATGATTGATGAGCCATTTAATGTATCACGATTCATGCATTCCATATGTATGTCATATAAAAGCTAGCTGAAGTTAACTTATTATGCGAAATTTTGAGACTTTTGAGATCAATACAGTATGGAGCAATTGCATGCTCAAAGTAAAGATAAATGACAAAATAAAATTAGTAAGATTACAAGCATAAGAAAATTAATATGGAGGTAGGTAGGTTATTATGGTGAGAATATATAACGATATAAAGATTGTTAATACGTAAATATAACCTTAGGCTCGTTTACATTGCTATACTTACGCGGAAAGGAACGGAAGCGGAATTGTATATAGTATAATTTTATATCAATTGTGTACAATACAAACTTCCGACACCGACCATAACTGCGGGAATTTTCGAAAGTGTGCGAGAATTCCCTGCATCTGTATAAATTTTACATTATTTTGTTGGTACTTTACATATTTGATATAAGAGTAAAGTTCATTATGTTTTGTGCATTTCCATTCGCTTCCATTCCGTTCCGCAGCCAATAATATTGAGCTTTATGGTGTCCAAGATAAAAGAAAGAAAGGGAGGCAGTTTTCGATGAGATGACTATATTTAGAAAAAGGCTAGTGTTACTTTACGATTATGGTTCTTTATCCATAATCGTAAAGTGTAGCAAGCTTTGCGGTAGCCCTTTGCAAAAACGCAAAACAATCTTAATACCGTTTTAAAATTATGTACCTATATAAGTATATAAGAAACTGAAATAAGTATTTGTAAATAAGTATTTCAGTTTATTACATTTCTTTATATTCACTTAGCAGTTTACTTTCATATTCTAAGATTTGTAAGATTGTTGATAAACAGGCATTATTATGTTATGGAACAAAATTAGCTTCAACTTTAAATAAATATTAATGATACATGAATTCTCGAAGACGAAATAATTCACAAAGACCCGTAACAAGATGTTATTGCCCATTAATCCCTTATCGCATATATAAAGATATTACGATATGAAACCTAATATGGCGTGTATGCGTAATGGGGTAATAGGTAAATGCGTAAATCTATGAATGCGTTCATTTAATGTACAAATCATCGTATGCGATAAAGCGTAACGACAATCTGTTAGAAGCTTTTTTAGTTTTTTTTTAGTTGAGTCAATAGCGCAGCGATTAGTTTCAAGAAGCGTCTAACGCTTGCCTCTCTTCGCTTGATTTCATTACTTTTCATAGCCTGTGTTAGTATCATTAGTCATTTACTACCTTACGCATCCGAAGATAATGATTGATTAAGCCATAACACATTAAAAAACAGTGAACACAAACAACGCCTAAGGCTAAAAATCAAATCAAAACAAAACACCAAAGCACATTAGATTCAATACATACTAGCGGCCCGCCCCGGTTTCGCCCGGGTATTTAACGAAAATGTCTTACACAACTTATAAATTTAAACACATAAAAAAGTAGTTATTTTGACATAACTATAAGAGTTGAGCATACGGTATCGCGGACTTGTAGACATTGATGTCGTCTATAAAATTTTAATACATCACTTTGCTCTATATGTCAATAATTTCCGCAGCGTACGCGACATCACGATTATTAATCCATTAATAAAATCCTCAAATTTATTAATATGTCCACACCATAACGTAACAAACATTTTCTTAACAAAAAGCATTGGACTGAAGGACGGACATAGTTCCCACAATACATAAGGTTTCATGTAGGCGGCCAGCGGCGACCCTTTAGGGAACATTGGTAAAAACTGTGAGAACCTCAATAGTACAATAGACATGTACCTAAAACAACAATACATAAGCATATTTCTAACTGTGGGTAAGGTACACGCTAAACTAAAATAGGTTTGATTAATTATTAAGGATGTAACATAGGCAAGAATAGCAAGTTGTTACCAATCAGTGCGCAATTCAGAAAAACTACCATTGAAATAATGTTCATTCCAGCATGTTCTATGCGTTATCTGTCCGAAAAAGCGTCAAAATTTAAGCAAGTTACTGGTTTTTTCACATATAAAACTTCACCTTAGGTGTGCCACTCCCCATACATTAGGAAAATAACAAGGTTAAATGCACTTCCTACCATAACGTGTAATGTACCAGAGTTTAGCCCGAAATGCGCAAAAATTAGATGAAATAATACTCCTCATATGGACGCATCGGGAAATGGGTAAGTATCGCGAAGTATGGACACGATGAAAAAAATGTTTTTACTTTACAGCCTTTGCCAATACCTCACCGTAAGTAAGGTAAGTGATGATGAGGTTGAAGATGATGTTCAGGCTAAGCTAGAATTACTTGCTCTCAAGGACAGCTACCGGAACACAGCGGTGGTAGCTAGCCAGGCAGCCATTCTCAATATGCCCTACCACCATGCTATAACGACTGCCATCCTAAGATAACTTGTAAGGTTTCAAGTGTTACTACTACATACTACTTAGGTAACTTTGAGATTGAAGGGAATTTAAAAATATAATTTCGCCATTGTTTCCATCTTAAAAGGTTCACTTTATTAGCCAATTGTCATCAGCTTCTTACCCTTATGGCCTAATCTAACAACACAAGATCATATTGAAAATGTGTGCAACACATGGGACAATACAAATATGTGCAACACATAGGACAACTATGAGTCACAGGAGTGGCCAATGGCAATGGCCTTGAGTACATTAACACCTCACACACATCAAAGGCACAGACTTATTCTTAGATTAATCTCTATTTAGAATCACTTTAATCTAATAATAACACCTGCTCTGTGTTAGGTTTTAATAAAAGTCATAACAGCTTTATAGGAGTTATTTCTGAACCAATTAACACTGTTTTTTTTGCGGTCCACAGTGGAGCATGCTTGCCTAGAAGATACTTATTCACTCTAGACTTAAAGACTCCCAGAATGTAGCTCTCAGAAACAAAGATGCTGGCAAGGTGTTATATGATTACCACCATAATCATTCCGCAAACTAATTGTTAACACATTTATACTGTTATTCACCATCCCAGAGAATGAGCCATGTGTGCTATCTACACCACATGTTTAATCGGCAAGTGAACTAAATATTTGTTAGTTTCTGATAAAACATACACAACATCAAGAGATCCAAATTTAATATACATAGTTAAAATCAGTGATTAAGTGTAAAATGATAAGGGCATTATGAAACTTAATATATTGGTTTACCACAATGTCAATGATGAAACCACATAAGTTAATTGCTTATGATTGTGTGGTGTAACCACATAATTCAAAGAGTAGGCAGCTAGGACTTTATCAATATGGACATGATAAAACTTTAACTTTTATTGCATTACAATTATGAGTGAGTCATGATAATGGCTTGTAAAGGTTTTCTGGACATTTACACAACAGTATAATTTCAAAATATTGGAAATGTTTTTAAGAGTGATATCAAACCGACACATTAGAATCAGGTATCACATACAGATATAGGCTCTGTTCGGCTAATATAGCACCAGCTGATGGTGGAGAATGGTGTTATTGAGTCCTCAATAAGATCTCGACTATGTATAATCAGCCTATATCAAAGCTTTATATTCCTAAAGGGGTAGGCAGATCTTATTACTGTCATCTCCTAGGCACAGGACAAACTGGATACCTACTGCAATAATTTTTTTTTGGCAGAGAATCCCAATAACACGTCCAACCTGGGATTCTAAACCAGGTCCTAGTTATTGCAAAGTAATGCATAAACACACACAAAGATTTAGATTGCAAAAGTTAGCAGTTCCCCAAAGGTCTGTGACAGTGTAATGCTTGGTGCCACAAGATGAACAGAAAATGAGCAGGAATATGTATCAGTAAAACCAGGAATAGTATTGAACAACTATGAATGAATTAACAAAACTCATTGTAAATAGGTAGGTAGCAACTTAATTTTTATACGCACACATCATGGAAGTAGCCTATAAAATTCTATGTACCAAGTAGCTTGATAGTTGTTACGATTATTTGAATTTGAACAACAAATAAAAGTATGAAATATGTATGGGGAGAGTAGTGCATTATGAAATGCGATGATAATGTGATGAAAGAGGATGACTTTGACACTCTTGTGTCTATTATTGTAGTGCAAAACATGAAATCACCTATCAATAAAGAAAAGAGAAAGTTTTAATGTTTTTTTATATTTTTGCTTCAACTTATTTCTCAGATGACAAACAAATGAAAGTGTGCTATTTTAATTGGTTGATAAGCTTAGGTATGCGATACTGCAAGCAGGTATAGTCCGTATGGTGGTCAGATATAAATTTTACCAATTGTATGTATTTATAAATTTTTGCTAACACACTCATTCAACCATGAGCAATTTCCTTTGCTTGAAATTGCTATAACAGAGTTTTCTATAAAAAAGCACCTACTCAAAAAGGTTTTTTTTTTAAAAACCATTGACAATGATCTCACTTAATATGTAATTTTTATGTAAAGGAAGAAATAATTGTGAAGAATTGTACATAATCATAATCAAATAGCAAAGTATCAATAATTGGTGATTATGGTTAGCATTTCATTTCAATGACATTAACTTTCGAAATATATTTCTAATTTTCATAAAAAAGTACCCTGAAGAAAATAGCTAGAGGGGTAACACATAAAAGATTTTTTGAAAATTTCATTCTAATTTACTGTTTTATTTATTCTGCATCATTTATGACAGTAAAAATGAGTGGGTGAATTCTTCAGTTTACAGCAAGCTACTATTTAAATACTCTAATTCACTACTTTAAGTGAAAAATAAACAAATATCTACTTTAAATATATAATATATAAAGCTCCTTACATTTATAAAATCATCTATATATTAGTAAATTTTTGTCATTTTATGTTGTATGCAAAGCAGACTGAATGTTATGTGTAAAAGTATAATAATGATATTGCAATGGTAACTAAAATGATTGTATAAAGAGGTGTTAATAACTTTCTTGAACACAGTATCTACAACAATCACCTAAGCATCTGGTAAGCAAAGATGAACCTCACCTTACACCCTTAATATTAATATAAAGAAGATATACATAAATGGCTTGGTACATAAATTGTGAGAGACAGCATGAATTGAAGCCCTTGTGACCCTCAAACCAAATACTGTAAACTCACTCGTTATACTAGGATAGTCGTACTTTCCAGTTGATGAACAAAACCAAAGATATGGGTCTACTACAGCACTGCCGTCAAATCCTTTATAAGAGAAAAATATAAATGAATGCAAAATAATATACATTTAAAATATTTCTAGACACCAATAATAAAAATAAAATAATGTATATATGTATTGCTCCAATCCATAAATATGTTTTACTAATCTGACTAGTATTTAGTGAAATAATATATATTTTATTGCAGTGTTATAAGTTTAAGTTAGTGGCATAACAAAATGCACACACAAAGAGATTGTTTCATGTAAATGAAATTAATGTGAACACTGTGTATAAAACTTGGGTTAAAAAAATAAATAAATAATAATAATAATACAATTTAACAGGCGGTTCGAATTTTTTCGATGTGTGTTTATAAAATAGCTGAACGAGAGCAAAAATGATAATGTTAGAAAACAAAACAATCGAATTGTACAAATAATGTTGTCTCATACCTTGTTTAGTTTCGGACCCCAGTTATTAGAACTGTCGTAACGACTGCCAGGCAATGTGCAGTGGTAATTATTTCCAACTGTACTGGCGGACCAAACCGACATACCTAAATAATATGCACGATAGTCCTTCGATTCAAGCGACGAGGTCACAACTCAACCACAGCTCGATAATGCTCCATAAAAATAGTTTATTTCATAGGATCTGCAACTCTATTTTCACGCAAATATCATTGTTTGCAGATGTGGCGATAACGAACCCTAATTATAGGTCAATTTAACATTTTTTTCCTTGAATTTTTATTTCATTGCATTTTTCAAATCTTCAAAAAATACAACTTGACGAGAACTATTTACACGCAGTCCTATCCTAGTAATCTGTGGGAATATTATAAAAGCCCACAGATAAAACAGAGAGTGAAGGATGCATGAATGGGAAAAAAGCAAATCTTTGGTGGAGTCTGTGTTCAGAAAGAGAATGGAATAATGCTTATTGTGCTAACGTGAATTCGGGAGTTAGAGTCGGGATAATTTGGTTTTTGTATGAACATTTACACTTAAATCGAGTTTCCTATGCAATTTATGGTCGCAGGTGTAGAAATAGCAATCGAACATTCCTTATACTGTTGACGCTATGGTACAGTTAACTAGCTCTATAATTAGGTTAGTTATGATTATATTTTTTTATTATATTATAGCACAAATCTATAGGCGTGATAGTTTTTCAGTAAAGTGTGCCACAAAATGCTCAGGTTATGGGTTTAATTTAAATTTATAGTGTTAGGGTTGATTCAAATCATTTGGATGCCAACAGTGCTCACCTATCTAATCTATGGTGGAAATTCCTACCGTATTTGTAATGTATTGAACAAAAGCAGTGCTTGCATGATTTGAACGACAGTGTAGGTAGAGATGGTTAGTTGTCAAGTATAATTTTCCTTTACAACGTTGCCAACATTGAGAATTTGGCGTAGAAAACATGGACATTTATGTAGGTCACTCTTTGAAGAATTGCCAACAGTTGTTACCACATGAGTTGCCGACAATATCAGTGCATAAATACCTCACTGCAGTTCAAACTCTATAAATATGCGCTATTTGCACTGTCACAGATGATCGGTTTACAAAATGGTAAACAAGCACCACGGTAGGAATATGACGTCACATATTATGTCACCTGCAGCCACATATAACGCGCAAAAAAACAGGTCGTGTAGAAAGTGCGCAAAAAGAAACTTCTTATTGTTGAGGTGATATACCAACCTACTTAGCATCAGTGTAAAGAAAGAGGATGGACTACTACCATAGTCTACTGGTTGCTAAGGAACCAATGTTTGTTGGTTGTGTTATGTCATCGATATTATTATGTTCTCTTGACGAAATATTGTTAATGTGTGTTTAAATTTTCTATATAAAATGTATGTTATCTATTAATATATTTGTGAGAACTCTACTCGTTTTCTATTCCACTGAAATTCTGCTAGGAATCAACATATTCCTTTAAGAGGTTCTGGTCCCCAGAGAAAATAAGAAGAGAGGGTCCACAAATCAAAATGGATTTCAGTACAAAGATTGACATAGGAAAATTGCAAGGCAAAGAAAATTGGTCAACCTGGAAATATAAGGTTACCATCATGCTGGCAGGCACAGAAGGTGCCACAGAAGCAGTAGAAGGTAAACTCCAGAAGCCAATTCTTGTCGAAGGAGCAGGTGACGCCGAAATCAGCAAATACGACAAAGCGATGGCTAGTTATAGGAAGGCTGAAACAGGTGCTTTGCTCATGCTGACGACAAATATGTCTGAAGACACAATAAAGAAGGTGATGAGGTACAAAACTGCACGAGAAGTCTGGTTGGAGTTACATAGGCTATTTGATGGACAAGCGGATGACAGAGCTTACAATTTATGTCTACAATTTTTCGGACTGAAACACGATAAGGTAGAAGACATTCCTACACATATTTCAAAACTTAAAAATCTATGGAATGACCTAAAGGTTGAAGTTTCTAAAATTGACGTAACAGCTAAGCTTCCGGAGATGTTCCTGATATGTAAGGTCTTAGACACACTGGATGACAGGTTCTTCAACTTCAAGTCAAGCTGGCTGATGCTAAAGCAGACTGAAAGAACCATAGACAGTTTAGCAAGCCACCTTTGTACGTTTGAGAGAGATTTAGGAAGTCAAGAGAGCACTAAACAGGAGGCACTAGTGACTTCACCTGTCAAGCAAAATAAGGATGAGCAACTGATCTGCAACTATTGTTCTGTAAAAGGGCACAGAGTTCGCAAGTGTAAGAAATGGATTAAGGATGGGAGGCCACCTAAGCCAACTTCCAGTAAATCAGCAATTAGCTCAAAGTCCGAGCAAGTACAACAGATTTCGCTGATGGTAAACGCATGCTCAAACAGACAAACTCAAGATAGAGAGAGTTGGTTTGTTGACAATGGAGCAACAACACATATTGCTGTGAGGTATGATTTCTTCAAGGAATTTAATGCATTCGATTCTGATCATACAGTGACGACTGCAGATGGGACCACTATACCAGCACTAGGAAAGGGTGTAGTTGTGGTAGAATCAAATGTAAACGGTAAGAGGGAGCAAATAACACTCATGGATGTGTGGTTAGTACCATCATTAACGAAAAATTTATTTTCAACTTTAGCTGCACAAGATAAAATGCAGAAAAGCATCTTCATATCAACAACTAGAGAGTGTAAATTAGATATCGACGGCACGACTAGAGTTGTTGGCAATAGAGTTCCATATGGTGGACTTTATAAATTGGAGATGAAAACAATCATGCCAACAAGGCATCTCAATTCGATTGAGGTCAATGCTGTGACTGGATCAAACCTTCTTCAACTGTACCATGAACGATTTGCGCACCAAGATAAAAGACATGTACGCGATGTAGTCAAAAGAGAGTTGGGAATCGTTTTGAAATCAGACAGTAACAAATGCGAGGGTTGCATTTATGGGAAGTCCCATCGGCAGAAGTTTGGAATAAGGGAAAGAGCTACTATGCCAGGGCAACTTATACATACTGATGTATGCGGGCCGTTTGCAGACAGCATCTCGAAGTACAAGTATTTTGTATTATTTAAGGATGATTATACAAGCTACCGTTTCGTCTATTTCATAAGACACAAGTCAGAAGTAAAGGACAAACTACTTCAAATGCTTCAGGAAGTTAAAGCAACTGGGCATACCGTGAAGACATTACTTAGTGACAATGGCGGCGAGTTTGATAACGAAGATGTCCGAAAGATTTTACAAAAGCATGGTATTCAGCAAAGGCTGACGAAGCCCTACACGCCTGAGCAAAATGACTGTAGTGAGCGAGAGAACCGGACACTTGTAGAGGCTGCACGGTCAATGATGCACAGCAGAGGACAAATGCCACAAGTATTATGGGCAGAGCTTATAAATACTGCTGCCTATGTACTTAATAGAACAGGTCCTACTAGAGAGGATGCGAAAGTACCTTTTGAGTTGTGGCACAGAAAGAAACCCAAGATAAGTCACTTAAAGATTATTGGGAGTGAATGCTATGCACATATTCCAAAGCAGAAGCGTACGAAAATGGCCAAGAAGGCTATCAAAGGACTGCTGATAGGTTATGAAAATGATGATGGTTATCGCATCTGGGATGGAAGAAAAACATTAAGGTCTAGAGATATAACATTTGAGACTGATGTTGAATTTAAGATTACCACCAGTATCCCTGAATCGTCAGAGGGAGCTGAGGATGGCGGCGATAACGGACATGTTCTCATGCAAGAGCAGGAGCCTGAAAATATTGAAGTAAATCATGAACTTGATCTAGAGGGAGATGTCTCGGAAGACCAAGTTCAAAATCAAGTCAGTCAGGAGAATGTTCCTACCATAGAAAGAGACCAAGTCGATGACCAAGCTCAGGATAATGGTCCTAGCATTTCTACTGAGGATGAAGATGAATTTTCCGATGCTAATGAACAAATGGAAGTAGTTGAGCCTGCAACAGAGACTCGATACAACCTAAGAAATAGAGCAACGATCGGACATCCAAAGAGACTGGAAGACTTCGTCTGCTATATTGGAGTTGAGAACTTTCCCGAGACTTACAAAGAAGCTACTGAGAGGGAGGACAGTGCCGAATGGCAAAAAGCTATGGTGAGCGAGATCAAATCCTTAGCCGACAACAAAGTATGGACGCTTTGTGAACTACCGTCCAATAGAAAGGCACTACCGTACAAGTGGGTCTTTAGGATAAAAAGAAACCCAGACGGTACCATTGACAAATAAAAAGCACGATTGGTAGTAAAAGGATTCAAGCAACGTAAAGGCATTGATTTTGGGCAAACATATAGTCCGGTTGCACGGATGGCTACCATCAGAGCCTTGATAAGTGTCAGCGCCAAAGAAAAACTGCATTTGACACAGTTTGATGTTTCGACAGCTTTTCTTTATGGCAAGCTAAAGGAAGAGATCTTCATGAAGCAGCCTGATGGATTTAGTGATGGAACATCAAAAGTCTGTCGACTCGAAAGGAGCCTGTACGGCCTGAAGCAGGCACCTCGATGCTGGAACTCTTGTTTCGAGGAGATTCTGATAGAAAAAGGTTTCGAACAAAATGCAGCAGATTGTTGTCTTTTCATAAAGAAAGTGGGAGACAAGAAGATCATTATAGGTCTGTATGTGGATGACGGGCTTGTGGCCACTACAGATAAGGAATTAGCGGATGAATTCCTAAGTGAATTGGGGAACGCATTAAAAATAACGACCAAGCCAGCATCCTACTACCTGGGATTAGAGATTGCTCAGTTATCAGATGGTTCAATAACAATAACACAGCAATCTTACATCAGGAAGATTCTCGAGCGATTTGGAATGGCCGAATGCAATCCTGTGTCAACACCTATAGAGAAGACTTCAGAAACAGGGAAAGTCGAGAATCAAGATCCTGGACAAAAGTTCCCATATAGAGAGGCTGTAGGTGCACTAGCATATCTTATGACGGGTACGCGCCCTGATATAGCATACGCTGTTGGGGTTGTATCACGAAAGTTAGAGAATCCAACGAAAGCTGATTGGCTAAAAGTAAAGCGCATATGTCGTTACTTAAAAGGAACAGAATCTTATGGAATCAAGTACGCCTCAGAATGTGTTAAAGGTATCATAGAAGGATATAGTGATGCAGACCACGGAGGAGATGAGCAAACGGGGCGCTCAAGCATCAGTTGCTATTTCAACAACAGAAGCAGAGATTGTTGCAGCAAGTGAAGGTGCACGTGAATTGGTATTGCTTCAACGAATTTACAGCCAACTCACGAGTCTAGAAGGCATACCTACACTGAAGGTGGATAATGAAGCTGCCATACGACTCTCACAGAATCCTGAGTTTCATAAACGGACAAAGCACATCAGAATACGTCATTTCTTTGTACGCGAAACAGTGCAGAAAGGTCTTGTGGATGTTCAAAAGACTAGTTCCTGTGATCAATTGGCAGATCTAATGACAAAGGCAGTTCCAAGGCCAACGCTCAACAAGCTAAGGATTGAACTGGGGCTGCTGAGTCTTTCCAACTGATGAGGGAAAGTGTTGAGGTGATATACCAACCTACTTAGCATCAGTGTAAAGAAAGAGGATGGACTACTACCATAGTCTACTGGTTGCTAAGGAACCAATGTTTGTTGGTTGTGTTATGTCATCGATATTATTATGTTCTCTTGACGAAATATTGTTATTGTGTGTTTAAATTTTCTATATAAAATGTATGTTATCTATTAATATATTTGTGAGAACTCTACTCGTTTTCTATTCCACTGAAATTCTGCTAGGAATCAACATATTCCTTTAAGACTTATTTTTATTTTTTGGCAGATCCGAGTATTTGTCGAGATTTTTATTGTTTTGGAAAGAATTTTATACAATCTTACCGAGAAAAAATAATCCTTAAAATGTAATAATTCTAAAGTCAAAATATAGAGTACCTACAGATTTTTTGCAAGGGAGGAAATCGTTCATAAAAATCATAAGCAGTAGTCTGCTACTAACTGCTAGTCGGTACAAATTGTTTGCATGTAAGCAGTGCATATTTCTCTGATCTATGGTGCATATTCCCGTATTCTAATATGAACCAAGCATTTGCGATGTAGGTATTCAACGAAAGCTTAATTTGAACCTATATGAAGCATGAAATCAATGTGCCTATGCTGCAAGTAGGTTAACACAAGAGAATAAAATCGAGCGTTTTCTTTTGTACCCTTGGCTGTTCCGTTGATAGTACAGTCGAAGAAAAAATTTAACCATCACATCTTTTGCCGTATAATCCGACCTTATATAACATCATTGATCTATACCTAGATATTATGTCCATGACTAACATGGATGATATTGATAAGCCAAAACCACATGAGAGTAGAAACCAGCCCTAAAAGTGACGTAACTGACAGATACTCATTTTACTCGTCTATGTAATCTGTGTTAAAGGCAGAAGTGGAATGAGGAGAATAGAATGAGTGATTACGAAAAAAATCGAGTTCATTTTTGTAACGGTACTGCGTCTAAACGGGAGTGTCTGTGAGAAATTTGACAAAATAGACGAGAATGATAAGCCAGTGACGAGTGGACGATTGTCCTAAGGATGATGTAGATCGGGTGGTCGTTTGTTTTGGTTATTGAAGTGATTTCTTATCGAGAGAAGTTCGAAGTGCCGCTTGTGTCCTTTGTATGAACAGCGCGCGGAACTCGCTAACATTCGTGTGATAAGTGGTAGAGTGGATTGTCGCGATGGCGATGGCCGAGGCAGCAAGTGCCGTGAGCACGAACCCCAACGCGGAGATTATCCGCGCGCAGGTGTTCGAGGTGGGCCCGCGGTATACTAACCTTCAGTATATTGGGGAAGGCGCATATGGGATGGTTGTGTAAGTTCCATACTAAACTTTATGAAAGTCTCAATGTTTACTATTTGTGTAAAGTTTACGTAGAATAAATATTCTACATTAAATTGGTATTTCTTCTCAGTTTTCATATGACTACCAATTTCATGCTTCAAATTGGTTGACTGTCATACATAAGGTAAAGTTTCGTTTCCATTAGTACATGAAACCAAATTGCTTAAGCATTTATTCTGTTCCAAGCTCAAATTTAGAGAGGTGCGCTTACTTAATACATTACCAGTACATTAATTGATAGGACCAATGCCTACGGTTACACAAGTTTATCTTATCAATTATTATTGAATCACCTCATTGAATTTATCAGTGCTAGTTTGGTTAGGTTATGAGTAATAATTGCTGCATTTCTAAAATTGGTTAATGTTGTCATTCAACAATATCCACGTAGATTTGCTTTGAAACATTATATCTAATGAATAAGCATAATTATATTTCTTCCCCAATTATTGATTTGATTCGAGGTTGTGTGTATCGAAGCATATGTACAAGCGTTACTTTTGTAGCCAATACTAACCATACCTATCTTACAATGATATGTATATGATTCTATATAATCACAGGATATGTAACATAACTTAGTGAAACAGCTGATTTAAGGCAAATGAGAATATGCAGATCAACTATAGAGTCAATTTGCACTAGCTTTTTTACCATTTAAACTAATTAGTTACAAAACACTACAAACTATATACAACAGTACAGCTGTATTTTTCAATGAAATCATTTAGGCAACCTAAAGGCCATTGCAGGACCACAGACAATTCAAATGCTTTTGGTGTATTGTATTGTACTAATATTATAAATGCGAAAGTAACTCTGTCTGTCTGTCTGTCAGTCTGTAACGCTTACACGCCAAAACGACTGGACCAATTTGAATGAAATTTGGTATGGAAATAGTTTGAGACCCGGGAAAAAACATAGGAAAGAAGAAAGAAAGAAAGAAAGAAAGAAAATACATTTATTTGGCACACAAAAACTTCAACTTATACATTTTAATATTTAAAAACAAATAGGTATATAAACTGTTCAGGTGCTGCCAAAAAGGTAATATCTCAGCAAAATGCCGAACGTCTGAGACATCCGGCGCTGGTTTTCAGATACACCCTTGCAGGTGGCTACCAAATAATATATTATATAGCAAAATAAAAATAAAAATATCTAAATAATGAAAAGATTTATACATAAAAAGAGAAATAGATTTAAATAAAAAGGTTTATATATAAATAAATATCTATAAATATAAATCTCTTCAACTTTTAAAACCTAAAAGTACATATTATTCAAACAACAACTCAACACACGACCTCTCAATAATTATCACAGCTTACGTTATTACGAAGAAATTAAATACTTAACTCTGTATACCTACCTACATATAGTATTACCTAAATATAAAAAGCGTTGGTGAAACTAAAATGCACACATAAAATTTACTTATTTAATTAAAGGGGGCTAGAGCATCTTAAACAAAAACAATAAAGTAGTTATTGGCGTAAATTGGAATAAAATTTTCGAAACTATGACTGATGATGATGGCGGTTTTTTTTCTGTTAGATTTAAATACTTAAACAAAAACAAAAAAGTAGTTATTGGCGTATATTGGAATAAAATTTTCGAAACTATGACTGATGATGATGGCGGTTTTTTTTCTGTTAGATTTAAATACTTAAACAAAAACAAAAAAGTAGTTATTGGCGTAAATTGGAATAAAATTTTCGAAACTATGACTGATGATGATGGCGGTTTTTTTTCTGTTAGATTTAAATACATAGTTACTGGCAGCAGCCGCATCGCAGGTGGGGCGACCAAGTATTGGCAGAGTTGTAGATAAGTGAAGGTTTCTTAATGATTGTGTCATAGGATAGTTTTTATCCAACTGCGCAAGAAGAGGTTAATGTTTTTGCGCGATAACCGACATACGCGCGGGCGGAGCCGCGCCCGGTAAGCTAGTAATATATATATAAGTGATTAAAATTAATGTGAGTTTTTAATAATGGTACTTGAGCGATTGACCTTTGCCCAGATTTTATAGCACCATCTCACAATGTTTTGTGGTTGCAGTAGCTTAACATCTAAAAGCATCAAAGCAAGAGGTGATAGGAAATTTAGGAGATTTTTTTTTACAGGACAGACACTTAAATAGGTCCAAATTGTTATAGCCATTAACAAGATCTGAGGGATATATGTATGTATAAATATGTATCCCTCAGATCTTGTTTTATAAATAGTTATTTTTTAAACTTCATTTAGTTTAAATTAAAATTTTTCATTAATAATTTCTTTCTTTGCTGCAACTGAATGTCAAATTACGGAAAAGTCAAAACCATTTGAAATTTAAAATACTGCAACTTCATTAGATGTGGAAAGTCTATCAAATTTTTTTGGTTAAATATAGATTAAAGTTATCCTTGCATTAGTTATACCACAATTTGGTGAATTTGGCGCTAAGTATAACAAATTATATTTTTAAGGATTTTATCCACTTTCACTTTTAAGATTAGTCAGGAATATGTAAGCTCTTATTTTTGAAAATTCAGGTGCAACACAGTAAACACCAATAATATTTTTTTGGGATAAAAAAAATCGAGTATCTTTGTTAATTATTAAATGTCAAATTAACCTTTTATTATTGACAAACACTTAGCAATATTTGGGTGAAATTAATTTTACAGTAGGCTTCCACATTGCGACAAAGAGTACTTCATATAATCAAAAATCCAGATAAATAATCTATGTTATGAGTGAAATAAAAGGGCACGCATAATACGAAACTATATTTATTGTAATATCATTTTTATAAGAATATTTATATATATATATATATATATATATATATATATATATATATAATAAAAGGTTAATTTGAATATAGATAATCAATTATTTTTTTTGATTCCAAAAAAAATATTATTAGTGTTTACTGTGTTGCACCTGAATTTTAAAAAATAAGAGCTTACATATTCCTGAGTAATCTTAAAAGTGAAAGTGGATAAAATCCTTAAAAATATAATTTGTTATACTTAGAGCCAAATTCACCAAATTATGGTATAACTAATGCAAGCAAGGATAACTTTAATCTCTGTAACCAAAAAATATATGATAGACTTTCCACATCTAATGAAGTTGCAGTATTTTAAATTTTACATGGTTTTGACTCTTCCGTAATTTGACATTCCGTTGCAGCAAAGAAAGAAATTATTAATGAAAAATTTTAATTTAAACTAAACGAAGTTTAAAAAATAACAAATTTGGCTATATACCTCCATAAACTAAAAACAAATACAGCCACATTCATACGTCTGATAATACATACTATTTCTATGTCCATAGCTCCTGTTTGTTGTAAGCTAGACATCTGCCAGATAACAAACACACAACGCCACCTATGAAATAGCTTTCAGTAATCAACCCCATTTAGTACTGTTGTTTTACTAGAGCAATATAAACAAACCTACAAGTTAAAGCAAGATAGAACCATCACCCATACAACAAAGAAGACAATGTTTAAAGTTTTAGTTAAGATACATCTGGGTTGTTCCATTAATTTTTTAAATTGGTCAAATCAGCTAAATAAAGACAAGTAATCTGAACATAATTATTATATCTGACAATGTTGGAAATCCTTTGATGCAAAGCAATCAAATACTATTGTTTAACTAGCAGGTGATTTGTACCCGATACAATTAAAACTGTATCCAGTAATCAATATAAATGGCTCGTTCAGAATCAAGTGTATCATTAGTTGGAAATACAGTTGTACTTGTGTAGTTAGTAGAAATAGATAACCATTGATTCAATTGCCTATGGAAAACTATGTGGACTTGATAAATAAGTTGAAGTATCTAATATTAGGTAGGTAGCAAACTAGTTAAATACTCTTTCATTTTATTTATTTAATTCACAATATGGTAAAAAACAAAAAAATATAGATGGTTTTTACATGGTATGTATAGAACTAGAACAATATTTTAGGTTGATTTTAACATCTGAACCACTAGTATATATAGTTGTATTGTACTTAAATACTAATATTATACCTTTCTTTTAATATTCAAATTATTTCAGGAAATAACTATATTTGTTAGGTATAATAATAAGAACCAATTATAATTTGTTTTTATTTATTAATTTATAAACAAAGCAATAAATTGATGTGTATACACATAAATTATTTTTAAAGTAGGTTTACTTCATCAAATAAATTACATTGATTCTCAGTAGCATAGTCTGTATCTATGCTCGGTAAATGTCAATAGGCTCACCCAGTATCAAAGATACAAAGCTGGTTGAACCAGGTTGGCATCTTAGTTCTCACGTCTTTCGGTACACCTTAAAGGCCTTCCTCTATCTATATAGACCACATTTATAATATCTCTTCTTGTTAGTAGTTCTTCCTTATTAGATGCTCGTACTAGGCTAATCTATTAGCCATAAAATGTTTACTTTTAAGTTCAAAATATCAATTTACAGAATCGACATGGGCATGGGGCACTCCCAAAATTACCTAATAGGTTAGGTCCAAAACAAGTCACCGAAGTACGTCCGCAGGTTAGGTTCAAAACCCTGATTTATTTGGTGTTTTGTGTGACACCGCTAAAGTGTATATGAAAAGTGAGCCTTCCGGGACGTCCTCAAGGATGACATTAAATGGGAATGATTAACACACATCCTATAGTAATACGAAAAAAAAAAAAAGACGTTTCCCTGTTTTCTCCTCCAAACCTGAGAGATTTGAGAAAGAGTACATATCTATATCAGTATATTTTGCTTTCAAATATCGAGACAATTTCATATTATTCTGCTGGTCCTCAGAACATGGCCGTAAAACAGGTGGGTCATTTTTGTGAGTTATAGGGTAATATTTTTTTTAGTAATAATTAGTTACTGAAAAAAAGGAAGTCACAAGAGGGTGTCCTATAGCTGGCCTTATTTTTTTGCAAAATAAATATTATTTTGTCGGCTCTGTTTTGGAGAAACCGGAGAACGCCAAACGTCTATTTGGACGATTTTATTCCCATTTGTGCATTCCCATCACGCATTCTGCTCTCTTACGAGTTCCGGAGCCACACAATTCAATAAAGTATATACCGAAGAAGTCTGACACCCCTTTGAGTAGGTTGGGGTCAAAATGGGTGACAGATTTGACATGGAATAAAACCTAAACTTTTTATTTTTTCTATGCTTAACATCAAAAGTTTATTTTCTACAAAATGACAAGTTTTGAAAGATCCCACAGGGGAGAGATGGGTTTACTCTAGAATAGATAAAAGGTGCCAGCATGCTGGGCACGCTGCAGACTGGTAGTGGGCTGGAGCATTTGGACTGCCTGTGAGTCTGCTATGACTGTCTAAATGGTTCTATTATAGTAGCTGTAGTGTTGTATATAGTTCGTAGTATTTTGTTAGATAAAGACAAAAGG
This sequence comes from Plagodis dolabraria, assembly GCA_963854805.1. Classification (NCBI taxonomy): domain Eukaryota; kingdom Metazoa; phylum Arthropoda; class Insecta; order Lepidoptera; family Geometridae; genus Plagodis; species Plagodis dolabraria. Next base: position 27,019,935 of record OY978448.1, on the reverse strand, counting down.
TTAAATAATGTATGATTTGTGCCTGACGTTTAACTAGCTTCCTTGTTCTTCAAACCAAGTAATGTAAAATTTGTACAGCTGTTATGATATCCGTTCAAATGTTTTCATCTCGGGGAATCCTTCCACACTGTACGACATGCGATAGTTTCGTTATATCCTCATAATAGTATATTGGGACACTCGGTTGATTTACGCCCTCGCGTACGGTTCGGGCTGCATCCTACAGCCTCGTGTATAATGAGCTAGTTGTTCACCAGTTTCATACGCACTTTTTTTTTTTTTTTTTTTTTTTTTTTTTTTTTTTTTTTATGCCTGATAGGTTAGCCTTTGACCACTATCTCACCTGATCGTAAGTGATGGGGTCGAGGATGCTGTTCAGACTAACCTAGAGTTACTGGCTCTCAAGGACAGCTGCCGGAACACACCGTTAGGTGCTTGGCGACAGATTTTCAACTTGAGGGTGGTAGCTAGCCAGGCAGGCATTTGCAAAGTGCCCTACCACCATGCTGTAACGACTTTTTCCAACACCCTTGCGAGAAAATAAAAATATATTGCACAAATGCGATACAAACAACACGGGCTCTCAAGCACTGCTGCCGGAATGCACCGTTAGGTGCGAGGCGACAGATTGTCTACTTGAAGGTGGTCGCTAGCCAGGCAGGCATTCGCAAAATGCCTTTCCACCATGCGGTGAAGATCAAGCCCGCGGTGGGATTCGAACCATGGACCTGCTGCGTGGCAGTCCATAGCCAATGCTACTGAGCCATCACATCATCTGATCGGTTAAGAAGGCTACGCAAACTTCGCTACGAGCGCTTCAAAATGTATGAAGCTGAAGTAAATATTAATTCAGATGACCAAATTTTAGCTCCATTTTTTTTGCTTTATTTACCGGGTCCTCTGACGAGTTTTGCTGTCTTCGTAGTCCGATATGAACTTACTTATACTAGATGTTTCGTAGATAGCAGTAATTCACTTCTATTGTCCGTTTTCCTTATTTTTTGCACTGAATAGCGGTAGATTTTTCCTTAAGTAAATTTTTTTTTTGTATATCCACTTAATTTCCTTAATTCATCAAGGGTCGCAAGGATGAATGAACACAAACTAGCGTAATGTATAAACAGTACCAAAAAAGTAGAGAGTAGTAGAGAGAGTAGTAGATATTATGTATATATGCGTCCACTGCGGTCATGACTTGGATGGGTGACCGCTAGTGGCATTACTACAGAGTGCTTCCGTGCTTCGGAGGGCACGTAAGATGGCACTGGCTTTAGTACGATGGTAGGGTATTTTGTGAATGAACTTCTGGATACCTACCACCCTCAAGTAGAAAATATGATGCCTAGTACCCAAACGGTGTGTTCCGCCAGCAATCCTCGAAAGCCAGTAAGCCAGGTTAGCCTGAACAACATCTTCCATCCTGTGATATCTTAGCATCAGGTGAGATAACAGAAAAAAGACCACACTTTCAAAAAAAGATGGGTCTTAAATCCGAAGGCAAAAAAGATCCCGAATTGCCTCCACTTACGTTTTGCAAGGCTGGAACGATGCTTAATTTATAATTTATTCTATAAATTTGAAAATTACGCTACACTTTACCGACTTCCCAAATAAACTGTTAAAAATATTTATTCCTAAACACCTCCTTTTTCCACGAAATTCAGGCTCTATCCGTAGTTAGCTCGAAAGCTATTAAGAGAGATCATATAATTATGTTTGTAAGAAGCTATTAATCTTAATATTTATGTTTTCTTTTATCAAAGGCTCGGATATTTCTTTCGAGGATATCTTTACTATAATTCTCTGAAATGTTTGCGATCATTACTTACTTGCCTATCTATAAATATGCCTACGTTTTCAATGCTAAATTAGAATTATCTGGCTCTGAAAATATCCCTCTTGCGTAAAAAGCTCTCTATTGAAATAGTGAAATATTATCAACGAATAAATATGAATATTTAGTCGTAGAATATGATATTGAAACCTACGAGAATCGAGCAGATAATTGACCAACCCCGGAAGTGAATCACTACATAGTATAAAACAGAGTGGCTTCCCGCGGTCTGTCTGTCCCTATGTATGCTTAGGTCTTTAAAACTTACGCAACGGATTTTGATGTGTTTTTTTCAATAGATAGAGAAATTCAAGAATAAGGTTTGCATGTTTAATACATGCATAATATAGTAGAGAAACACTGATACTTTTAGTGGTTTCTAAGGTGATGTCGTAAATAATCACATTTATTGCGCTTAAATTGCAAACGCTGGCTGAACCCTACCATATAGTTCAAAATAATGTACTACAGTATTATACACCTTAAAAAGGTCTACAAAAAAGTCTGCGATGGTATATGTCTATCTCTTAGGGATAACCCACAATAACGATGTTTTATTCTTTACTTTTTGTGAGAAATAATGGCTTATTTACGAAGCGAAGTTAAGCAATACAGCATTACTGTAACAGCCGGATCGTCCACTGCTGAACACAGCCTCCCCTATTAAGGGGGTATTTGCCATAATCCCCACGCTTGGCAGGCGTCTTGGGGATCGCAGTGTAAGTTAGCAGTTCTACAGATAGCTGTTAGCAGTTCTCCCCCAGTGGGGTGCCGGGTTAGAATTGCACCTCCCCATATCATCCCGTGGGTGTCGTAAGAGGCGACTAAGGGAAAAATACTAGAAGGTGGGCAGCAGCGCCTTCTAATACAGCCTAATCCTTATCAAATGAAGTACCTACCTTAAATATATTGTGCATGTAATATTTATCAATATGGCCATTTACTTACAGCATGTAATATAAAAGAATATTTTCGAATACATTACATATTATTTAGTATGAGCATTCCACCCGTGCGAAGCCGGGGCAGGGCCGCTATTACCATTCATCCAAGTTTCGTGTTTCGTGTTACGAGCGGCACTTTAGACAGCGAAATTCAAATTTGCGGTAGGAAGTTCATTGTTTCATATAATCTATATTAGAGTAGAGGCCCAGGTCGCTAGTAAGGATATAAATGGAAATCGAAGCTTCTTCAGTGGATTGATACCTGATCTACAAGTCGAGCTAAGGGAAACTTTCATGAGTCATAGTCCGATCATACATTCAAGCATAACATTCTTGACGTTAAAAAAACAAACAATGTGCTTTAGCTAAGTCATTATCACGATAATCAGCCCATAGTCGTAGATTGACGCAAACATGTCATAGTGAACTGATAAACTGAATAAAAATAATATAAAAATAAACCCCTATTACCCATCAATGACTTGAGGTACGAGTCATCTGCTTTCTACCATTATCACGCTTATGTGCGATCGGGACATATGTCCTTTCTAACAACTCAAAGGACAATAAGATTTCCAAAGTATGCTTTCGCTAACAAAACACACGACAACACTAGGACATCAAATTATAAAAAGCTCGGGCTACATGGGGAGTGGCGACGCTTTCGTTGGTAGTACGCCTGCCAACTTTCGGACAATGATCGATAATTTGTTTTTACCGAAAAATGGAACCGACTTCTACACTCAAAAGTGTGAAATAACTCGTTAAAATCGGTACCAGGATAGTTCAAAAGTACCTATAATCACAATATTGTGCGCATGGTACTGACTTCGACAAGTTATTTCACACTTTTGAGTGTTAAAGTCGGTTAAATTTTTGGGTAAAAATTTTTTTTAATACGTTTTAGTGTCTCTTGCTGCTTATGCAATGAATAAATCATCAAGATAGGAAAAATCTTTTCAGTTATTGGAGTGTAACTCAAATACGGCTTGACCGATTTTGATGAAATTTAAATGAGGGGACCAACCGACAAGAATCAGCATTCAAGTAAAAAAAGAAACAATCGGTTTACCCAGTAAAAATTTAGGTAACAAACTTAAAAAAACTTAAGAATCTTCTCCTTTTTTTGAAGTCGGATGGAATGGTTAGTAATCATGTGCGCCCAATGTGCTGCAACACCCCACTCACATCGACGAGAGTGGTCATGCTGCTCTTTTGGCGCATATTTTGCTTTTAGTCCAGTTATACGACACGAATTAGAAGAATATGGATCAATCCTTATGTTCTTTACCACGAACTGTACGGCTGGTACGAGTATTAAAAAAATAACCTTTCCTCAGAATCTAGAAGGAATAAAACCTTTCGAAATGCCTGACATCGAGAATGTCTTTGAAAAAAAGTAAAAAGATTCAAATAAAAGCGTCGACGGAAAGGAGACATGCTTCGACATCAAGTATCTTGCATATCTCAGCCCGAATTTGTAAAACATTTTCCGCGTCGAGTATCTATGCGTACCTTGCGAGTATTCCCAGCGAGCCTTGTATGAGGTTCGCGCCCTCATAGTGTCTGGTGATTTATTCCGGTCACGTCTTCGTCCCGGCTAAGTCACCCCTGCAATAATCTTCTTCGTATAACGAATTCTATTGTTTGAGCTACGACATAACAAGTACGCAATATGGATAACAATATACGAGTAGGTGTGATTCATAGATGCCTTTTGGCAATCGTGGCATGCCGGGTTTGCTGACTCTTCTTTTATTTCCAGGTCAAAGCGATTAATGCTTACATTAGAAAATATGGCATATTTCCATCACTCGCTAGTTTTGACGACGCTACAGGACGGCCTAATTAATCTTATTCGTAACCTATTCAATTGTTTGAGCTTTATAACAAACTAGCTTTCCGGGCGCGGCTCCACCCGCGCGTTTGTCGGTTATCGCGCAAAACCATTAACCTCTTTTTGCGCAGTTTGATAAAAACTCCTATGTTTTTTCCTGGGTCTCAAACTATTTCCATACCAAATTTCATTCAAATCGATCCTGTAGTTTTGGCGTGAAAGCGAACCAGATAGACAGTTACTTTCGCATTTATAATATTAGTACTGATACGCAATATGTTTTATAATATAGGCGTGATTCATAAACGCCTTGCGGTATGCCGAATTTGCTGACAGTACTTGAATTTCCAGGTCAGAAAGCTGAATACAATATATCAAATATTTCCTTAATACGCTAGTCTAGACGCGGTATTGGATGTTCTAATCTAATGTCTGAAAGAACTTTTTTTTTTTTTCCGGCGGTATGCCCTTATTAAACAAAATACTATGAACTATATACAACACTACAGCTACTACAATAAAAGCATTTAGACACCTATAAGTCATAGCAGACTCATAGGCAGTCCAAATGCTCCAGCCCACTCCCAGTTGGCAGCGTGCCCAGCATGCTGGCAGCATTGCCCCGTTGAATTGCAATGCTTATTCGTTGAGCCAAATATGTGCCAGCATTTTGATCACGCGTCGCATCGACCAAGCGCTCAGATAGGTTTTGGAAAATACGATGAGCTCCCGGTCCCCACGGACCCAACGTCTCTACACCAAACGGCTCAAATATGTAACCCATACCGAGGTTAGCATATTTGCGCCGCTTGAGTTGCTCCGCCGAAGTAGCCGCAGCGCCAGCCCTCACGTTGGTTTCAGAAAGATGTGACGACGCTAAAGTGTCCACGCACGTAGCGTCCCACACTAAGGGCCGTCCTAACTTCCACGGAACCAGAGTCATGCCGTCAGGTCTTTTACCATCGTCACGCATCAGACCATTCGGTTCGAGAATAGCTGGAACATTGGCGCTGGTAAAAGCCCGGCGAATGATATCGTTAAGGCTGGCGTGGCGGGAAATTCGACCAGCACTTCGAGAGCAGGAGAGGCCATGGTGACCGAGTTGATCAACTGCAGTACCACACTGGCAGTGATGTGCAACACAACACCTTGCACCCAAGCGTAAGCTAATAGCTAGACGAAAAGCGGATGGATCTATAAGGCTACCAGTTTTGTAAGAAGGAATGGCCTGTAACCAAAGACCGGATTCCCACACAGAAACAGCGAGAATACGAGCACGATCTGCGATGCTAGAACACGTATTTAAAAGATCTTTCCGTGTTAGCTCGCATAGGGGCCGATCCCACTGTTTCTGAGATGACAACATTTTTGGGAATTCAGTATTTGGACAAGCCAGTCTCCATGTGTTTTTGGCCTCAGCCAGATATGCTACATCGAAAGAGCCTAAAGATCGTGCAAGAATTTTTTCTACTAATTTGTGTGTACTGTGTACAGAAGACAAAAAAGCTGGTAATGCCACACTAGAAATTTTGCGTATCCCTATGCCCCCCAACCTCACAGGGAGGGAAGCTTGCACCCAAGCCCTATCATCCATCTCAACATTCAAAACCGACACTAACGTATCTTTTACTAAGTTGTCTAAGCTTAACAAAAGCTCACTGTGTTGCCACAGCTGACAACATCTTAAATAGTATGTAAATTTAGGAACAAAAAGGCAAAATCTTATAATTGTAAAAGCCATATGGGCGTTAATTTTGGATAATCTGCTAGAAGCATTTCTAAACTTTTGAATTTGTTCTTCGACAAATGGTGATAAAGATTCGTTAAGAATCGGTGAACCCAAAAGACGAAGCGAACTTTTTTCTACTAATTTTATATTAGGCGCAAGTAAGTTGAATTTTTCAATAATCGAAACTTTATCCGGACAAGTATCACAAACAAAAAGTTCACATTTAGAAAAATTTAGTTCAAGGCCAATAACACGAAAATCGTCTATAAGTACTCGCAAGTCATCCAAAACCGTGTTCGCATCGCCTCCTAAGGTTCCGTCATCCAAATACCAAACGTTAAGTTTTGATTGAAGACGTTGAATTATTGAGTGGATCGCAAGGCTAAAAATGGCTGGTCCCAGAGGATCACCCTGTTGACATCCTACGGAAGATAAAATAACGTTATTTTGGTATGTTAATTTTGACGGTTTGCCGTAGCATTGCCAAAGAAAAGGGTATAATTCCGGAATTTTATCTTTCACTTCAGTCAAAAGAGTGCCTCTATCTAAAGAGTTGAATGCATTTTTAACATCCACCTTCAAAAGCACATCTCCACAATTTTGATCAAGAAATGTGCGAAGTGAATGTACAGCAGCCTCACAGCCACCCTGTGAACCAAAACCGAGTTGCAGTGGTTGAAAAAGATTACTTAAAAAAGCAACCTTTTTCCTACAACCGCATTTGGCTGTGAGGCGACGATAAGTGGTGCCTACTGCTATAGGCCTAATACCACCATCTTTTTTATTTAGGGCACATAAATTCGCACCGTACAGAATTTCGGTAATTTCATTGTTGACCTGACCCGACAACATCAAATTAACCAAAGCCGTCACATCCCTTAAAAGTGTCTCGCCTACCTCACCAGAACTAAAAGATAAAATATCTTTTAAGTGCTGAGGCGTGAGGCCATCAAGGCCACCGGCTGAGCCACTTAAAAAAGATGCCACGGCTGCAGAAACATCCTGTGGGGTCACCTCAACAATGTCTTGTATAGGAGATTCGGGAAGGTGGAGACCTGCAGTTGCAGGCGGATGCTTTTCAATTAGGGAATTCAACGTATCAGATGTAAAAGGAGCGATTGTATCACTCGAAAACAAGATGCGTGCCGCGTTTTTAATATCACCATCAGTAATTTTGTTTTCTACTATTTTAATAGTAGCTGAATCGAAATTATTTGTTTTTGTATTCCGCCGCAAAGGCGGAATGATTATAGTTGTGCCAAAAGATTGCTCTTCCCGTGCCCTGTATTTCACGCAGTTTTCCTTTACTCTAGTAGTAAGTGATTTTTTGTTAGACGGATCAAAATTCACGTGAAACACGTGGTACGGGAATGCTAGAAGATGCTCCCAGGCTTGCGTAGTATTAGTAGCCAAGACGTTTTTAATGGAACAAGATAAAGATTGGGCAACAGAAATTCTTGCACCCCGAGGTATGCGTTTTAATAAAGGAATGTTATTTTTGTACGAGCTTAAAACCTCCCAAAACGGTTTGGAAGGCGTAGCAGGGCTCGCAACACTGCTACTACTTACGTTTTGATTATTAATTGGTGCCGAAAGAGGAATTTCTATTTGTTTATGACACCTTGTTTGGTGAATTTTGAGGCCTTTATGACCTTTGAAATAACGAGCCTGGGGGCACTGCGGACACAACATCTGGCTATCTTGCGATACAAAGATCCCCGTTACAGCATTCATAGTTGGGGCACAAAGCATTGTTTACAAAATAAAGCAAAGATTATCTTAGAATCTCTAGTGTGACGTCTCAACCCGGATGAAGGCTCGCGTCAACACCGTCGTCGTAGTGCGCGCGCCGGTGTCGCAGGCAGCGTTGCCATGGAAACAAAAATAACTGATTAGAAATTAGCTCGACAAGAAATGTCAAAAAGCTATTGAATAAATAAGCTAATGAAACTAACTACATAGGCCCAAACGAGCCCCACAAACAATACCTCGCAAAATTCCACTAGGAAGAATGCGGGTGATGGGCAGAAAATGCCTATCTACTATCTGAAAATAAAATTAATTATTTTTTGAAAATAAATCTGAAATTTACTGACCTGTCACGTTGAATGTCAAGTTGTTTTTTTGAAAGAACTTGTTTCTGCGATACATATCGACGAATCACGAATAAATATATATTCTTGTAACCGCAGTACAAGTATGAAATAGATCATCGCTTGGATAGAGCTTCTGCTCTTGCTAAGTTACTACCTTTAAAGACAATATTCAAATGCAAATCTAACTTCGAAACACGTTTAACAATTCGAGCTACTCGTAAATGACTCGAATTCGCAATTTTGTAGAGCGACCTATTTGCTGCGGCTTGTCCTGTGACCGCAGGCTTTGAATGTGAAATAATAGTCTTTGTAGAGTAACTGACAACCAATTATCCATATCTATCTACGATAGTATAGAATAATAGCCCATTTTATAGATGGATCGGTGTCGTCTATCACGGAGCGTTGAGTTATAGCCTGATTTGTAAGTGGAACGGCAGTTTTGTACAGCTTTGATGAATTTGGAAACAAAGGAAATATTTCTAATGTCCAGTCGAAACATGTTTTTTTGTGGATTCGTACACAGTTGCAGTATTAATCCAGATTCCGTGGGTTAAGGCTTAATGCAATATTCACGTACAAAAAAGTATGACTGGTGGGCTAGGTATTATTATATATACGCATTTAGGAATAAATATTGACCCATCCGATATAAAAATATTATATAAAAACAGATCGTGATATTTTTGAAAAAGCGAATTGAAAACCCTATAGCCATTTAGATTTCGTTTCAGCGGTCCCCATTTGACCCCCATCAAATGGACTAGATAAACATTTTTTTCCATCTCTACTTTTTGAGATAGGGGTGCTGTACTCAGAAAATAATTATTTTCGCCACTAGAAAGCAAAGCTTATTTTTGCTGAGAGTTCTGAATTTGAATCCCGAGTAAGCAAAGGATAGCGAGTGATTCTAAGGATCCTGAATGTATCGAGGGAGTTTAAAGCACCAGATTAAAAAAACTTTGGACATACAACTTTTCATCTCAGCTGTGAGAATATATACTTGGGAGGTAAATGTGGCTTTTAGATACCTATTTCTCACGTGAATTTCATTAAGGAATTTTTAAATATGCGTTCTGAAACTGCTTCTCTCTGAGTTTATTTTAATATTAAAGATTGGAAAAACTATACGTAAATAATGATAAACTTTGTAAGCGTTCATTTTTATAAATTAATTGTTATTGCGATCTTAAAAAAACATTACGAAAATGATTTTCAAATTATAGGCCTACAGGGTTATATGCGTTTTCGAACGTTTCGTGTGAGGTTTTCAATGTACTAGTATTTTTATTAGTATTTCACTCTACTTTAACCCTCGCAGCAAAATCGCATTTTTATTTTCCATGTTCCAGCAGATGAAATAGTTATTTGTTCAACTTTTGAGCTAAGTTGGTGTTTGGTCCGTGTACCGACTTTAAATTTACTTGGACTCACTTACGACCTAGCGAAGTAGTGTAGAATTGATACCCGAGCTTATCGAGTGGTTGTAATAGAGACTAGTGAGCAAAGTGCGGATAGAATCAGAACCAGCGAGAAAGTTAGCAAAGAATATGTAATACAGATAACTAGTTTGCCGCCAATTCTAGGTTAGCCTGAACAACATCTTCGACCACACTTACCATCAGGTGAGATAGTAGTCAAAGGCTAACCTATCCAGCATAAAAAATTGTGTTGTCTACGGTCTTATGTATAATTGGAAAGCCAGTGATTTTTTTTAATTACATTAACACGGATAACTTTTTATAACTATTAAAGTCAAGTCAAGGACATAATAATTTATCCAGTTTAGGCGCCTACGACGCTCGTATGAAGGTCAATTACATAATATTACTATTAAATCATTCTGCTGCCGCGTTCAGCAAACAGGGTATATACTGGTATAGAACAAATTGCTAGAAAAACGGGGCCTTTCTTTTTTAAATATCTTTACCATTATGAAGGTATTACAATATTATATATATTACACATAAGTGACTAGCAGAGATGGAATGTTTAAAGCATTTTTGTCACCGATTATCGATATAAATAATCACCAATCTAATAATATACATTTATATTTATAGATACGTTTTGCATGCAGTTTAAATTTTCCTTCTGGGAGAACACAAGTATAATATCTACAGGGGTTTTATCATAAAATTCCTATATATTTTTCTAAGAAAGACTTTATTTGTCTTTGCTAATCTAAAGCCTGATACCACTATTTTATCCTTATCTTATTACTATTATTGTAATTGTGGTTATCACCGTTTTATTTAAATTCTATATTTTTTTAGAATATATTATATTTTCAAGAATGTAAAGAATGGGTAAAGTTAAAATATCGATTTCTCTATAAGTATTTCCCAGCGATTCGCAAGAATCTATTTCGTATGACGCGCGAATTGTCCACTTTTGCACTCCATATCGGCTGCTGATCCCCACAGCACTCCCCGAAACTGTTTGTGGTACATATGCCAATATTCTGCCTGGGTCAATTGCGCCCACATAGAATTTGGTTACCTTTATGGTATTTCCCTTAGTACAAAATTACCTCATCTTAAGAACTAAATCTTTGTTCCATGAAATCCAGACATGGAGGTGGATGTCAAAGTCAAACACATACATTTTCCCGTGTATACCTACGAGTATCTAGTACGTCATTCTCATCTTAAACCGCATTTAAAAAGTGTTTTAAAGAAAGGGGTGTATTTGTTTTTTATTTAATGCTGCGTATCCCGAGCAGTCATATGCGAGGAAAATGAGCGGTGGATTGATAGCTCTGGTAGATACGTAGTCGGCAGCCTTCATCAGTAGCTATATCAAATCTTTGGAACTTTCGCAGTAGGTCCATTATATAACGGCATCGGACCTACTTGATCCGTGATTCTTGACCCATATACTCACTGGACCCCTACTAAAGGTACTCTATGCTGCCCAGTCTGCCCGCAATCAGGACGAGACGTATAGGATAATCATTTGTAACTCGAACGTATTTATACCATACTGTGCATATTTATATTATATATCTAGGTTCCTGGACCTATATGTATTTAAAACAATATGCCTAAATTGCTATGAAAGCGAATGATCGGTCGTGTACATGAAACATAATCCGCTCTGATTTCATTGTAGATAAGTATTTTAGGGCCAATTTCACCAAACTACGAGAATAACTTTATCTCTGTATCCGACCAAATATGATAGACCTTTGACTCTATAGACGTCCAATTATGTTGTAGTATCTTAAATTTGCCATGGTAATTACTTTTATGAAACTTTACACTAAAAGGCGACTGTGACGTGTTTTCCAAGATTAAAAAAATTTACTGTTAAACTTGGCGGTAAATATATATATATATTATATATATAAACAAATATGGCCTCTTTGCTACAGCTGTTAATACAATTACTATTTCTATTTTCATTTTGTTGTCACAAGTCATAAAAGCCTTAAATATTTTTATAAACATCCCCCATGCTATAAATCCTCTATAAAAGTTTCTGAAACAGCTTATTATAATTGCTTGTTATTGCAATAGCTTGTTGCCAATATTAAAACATCCTGTGTCATAGTACCCGTAATATCATCCAAACGAGTGTTATAATTTTGTACTTAATTACATACCTAATGCAACTCCTTTATTAAAAAAGAACATTTTCAGGCACGCGCCTTTCACTACCACAGCGCTGTATATAAAAATAGAACTGTTATTCGAATTCACGTCGTCGTATCCCTCCATTTTTGTTCGATATAAGTTGTTTTTTTTTCTATACTGCTACTTGTCAATCTGTCTTTGAAGACAATAGTCCAATAGGCTGACTGAGGATCTCTGAATTTATGTCATTAGTGGAGAGATTTGTCCAGTGAGTCATCTCTTAGTCTGTTTCTGCAAATCTGTCTGAAAGGCCTTGAATACTATGTCGTTTGAAACGACACAATTTTAGGCTCCCCGGTCCTTGCAGTTGAGCTGCCAGTACATTTCTATGTCTGTTCAGTCTAGCCTGATAGCTTCTGCTTTAAGATTCCACTTCCTGCTTTACTCTTTTCAGTTTTATGTCCATTTGCATGAATTTATTACTAATTTATGGATGTATATTGAGCATGTTTCGATATAAGTATTACAAAAATGTAATATTCAAATGCATTTCAATAATTGTACGATCCAAAATGTAAATAATTATTACAATAAATAAGTCTATTATTACCTATTTACATAGTTTGTTAGCATTAGATATTCAGCAATAATTTATCTTTCCATGTATTTACATGGAGATTTCTTACAACACTGTACACCCACTCTATGGTTTCAGAACTTTTTATAGAGGATATCATGCAGAGAGTTGAAATACTTAGAGTTGTTATATCCGAACACCACTGCTCTAAAAGCTTACTAGAATTTACCTATGTACATACCTACGCACATCTATAAGCAGTTTGTAATGACAAGGAAAGAACGTTCAAATCTTATGCGTCATATTATCTGTTGTTAGAAAGAGATAAATAAGCAATTCGTGTTACCACCGAACCGCCACGAGACGTTCCGATCACCATTATGCTGAAATTCTTTTACCATTAGAATCCTACACTATCCCTGATCACCATAGGTTATAAAATATTTTCAAAAACTTAGGGATCCGTATAAAAACTTCGATAATGTAACACAACGTGTGAAAAATACCAAAAACATTATTATATCGCGTACGCTGCGGAAATTGTTGACTATAGAGGAAAGTGATGTACTACAATTTTATAGATGACATCAATATCTACAAAAAAAGTCCGCTATACCATATGCCTAACTATTACAGTTATGTCACAAGAACTACTTTTTATGTGTTTCAATTTATGTTTTTTGTTATATACCCGTACGAAGCCGGAGCGGGCCAATAGTATAATTAATAATATTTACATGGATGGCTCCTTCTACGCAAAATTTTATTCATTGCAAAATATATGAATTATCCCTGTAGCCTTTTAATACTCGTATCGCAGCCCCTGTGGCGCCAAGGTTATCTCAATATTTTCTTACGCTGAATATTTTATAATTCTTACATCAAGACTGGCTTCGCTATGAAAATATAATTCGCGCGCTGGTAACCTTGTGTATTTTATTAAATTGAAAATGTGTTTAGTGTCTGGGATAAACGATTTTGCGTTTGGATTTTATTAAAGTAATTTTTTGTTTGTCCCCCGCGGGTAGCTTGCGGATGGGGCGTTTATACGTCGTGTGTGGTTTCCTGCGGTTACGAAGCCATATCAAGTGCTGCACGAGACAGCTTTTTAACAAATTTAACACACAAAGCTTTTTGGATTGAATTATTGTATTTTTATAGCTACCTTAAAGGCATGAAAGGGTCAAATGGCTCTCTAGGACAGCTGTTGGAACACATCTTTACGTGCTCGACGGGTTTTCAATTTGTTTATTGTGTGTATTATTGAACTGTTTTACAGTTGCAGAATTAAGCCTGTAATTCAATTTGTTATCATCATTAACATATGACTGACTCGTAATTTATATAAATGAATAACTAAAAAGTTCTCCCCACAACCAAAATGTAGCACTATGTCTTGATTTATACGGAATTAATTCAATAACTAGGGATATCAGTCTGACCAATTCTAAAGTTTTATTATATCCTGCAACATACTGTCAATTTACAAGAGAGAATTGACTTGTCTGTTTACATCAGCATACCACTTGGCAGTTACGAATTTCGCAGTAAATTTTCCTTATTTGTTGGTATCAAAGTCAAAAGACACTATCATTTTCATCGGGAATAAGATACTTTTTATGAAACGAAGAGCAAAGCCGATTAATTTCAGTCTGCAAATAAAATTGAGAAAGTAATTTGCGATTGCTAAACAACTATCTGTTTCCAAGCAGCTTAGAAATAACTCGTGTATGTAATGAAAACTTATTTTCTATCTCAATTCAGCAAAAATCTACTATCGCTTGAGTATGGGTTAGAATGATAGTTTTACCTATCCATCTCTACTCTCTTATGATCTTTTAAAATTTGAGGAAGTAAAATACAAAATATTATGATTTTATAATACAAACTAACGTGGTTTTTACTCGTTTTAGTTAATAATACGGCATAATTCACGTGAATCAGTCAGATAGTTCCGACTATACTCGTAGTTTCAACCACATTCGGTGGTCTTTTTCAAAGAGCGGTCGGGACGCCCGCGTTGATACTAAGCACTAAGCAGTGCTAAACAAGACGTCAACGTGGTTGAAACTGTAGTCGGAGCTATCTGACTGATTCATGTGAGCTATCCCGTATTATGTACTAAAATATTATGAGAAAATTGACCAAAATCAAGTGGCCGTGTCCGCGTTGGGCGCCATTTAATAATTCTATATAGTTATTCCAGTACCATGCCCTGTCTGTGAAGTTTCTCAGTTGGAAACTTGGATGCATTTCAAAACTATGTTCGTGAGAAACCAGAGCAGAGGACAGCAGGAGACACAGAATAAGCATAGTTAAGTGTGGTTCATTTCTCGCGTTATTTCCACTACGATGTACACCCCCGCTGTGTACCATAGATAAGAAATAGTTGCTACGTCGATTGACCTTGAAGACCAAACACTTCGCTTGCTGTCAAGTGGACCATGAACTGCCGATTATACAGTTGACTGGTCGCTGATTATCTCGTTAGATTCATTATATATTAGCTGTTAATCAACATCTATTACAGTGCCGGATCTTTGCTCTTTACGTTCATATAAAAAGACGTATTGCGTCTATTATGTAGTTATTCATGGCCAAATCAACACTCACAGCCCTAGCATAGCTATTTCCGTAGCTAACAACCTAATAAAGTAGGTTTTACAATTTTACTGTTTTGTGCTTCATACGTTATAATATAAAACATTAAAGAAAAATTTGTTTCAATATTGTATCATAATAATTTTGTTTATATATATATTTGTAGGTTCGTAGGTAGTCTATAACTATCTGACTTCCAAAACAGTAGGAGGTTCTAAATCCGACACGTATTTTTTTTATGTATGACAACGCATAACTTTTGACAGATTAGTCCAATTTTGTTTATTCTTTTTTTATTGAAAAGGGTACACAACGAACTGAAAAATGCTTGACATACGTAGATGACTTGGTAGTTGCAAGTTTTGTCGATGGTGACCAGTATAGTAGGTTTTTTTTAAAAATAGATAAGCAAGCATTTGACCGCTGCCTCACCTGATGGAAAGTGACGACGCAGTCGACGGTGGAACATGCTTACGTAGCAGATACCTATTTACTCTGTTCTTGAAGACTTCCAGATTATATCTATCGGGAAATAGAGAAGCTGGTAGGGTGTTCCATACTTCGGCCGTACGCATTATAAAGCTGGATTTAAAACGCTTTGTGCGTATTTTCGGAATATCGACCATAATATATGGATGCTTATATGATATAAAGGTGAAATAAAGGTGATTTTTTAAATCAAATATTTCATACTTTTCAGTGTTAGAAGTCGGTCCCATTTTTTGTATTATTATAAACATCATATTATATCATATTACCGATAATGTAAGCGTTCCACAATACGCCCACAGAAGCAAGTTTGCGAAGCTCATTTGCATGTAAATGTTAGTCATCATTTATTTAGTTTCTTTAGAAAGTCATGATTGACACACATTCTCGTAGCGGTGATAATTTTCAATCTTAACTTCATCATGAGTGATTCATTGACAAGAATTTACTAATAGCTAAACATAATGCTTGCTTGTTCTAAAGAGTTATAGCGAGATCGTGAAATTCGTGAATATAGCTAAATTTTCTACGATTCTAGGTATAAGCGTTATTTTTTATACGCTTTATTAATTGCGTTACATTTTAATTTAGAAAGACATGATTGGCTACATAAGCAGCTCCTAGCCGGCGGTGTGGTGAGGACAACTCAAACTTACTGCCGTTGACATTAAGTAGGAATTAATTATTATTAATTAATTAATGAATTTTTATTATTATTAATTAATTATAATTTATTATTATTTTACATATCAAAGTTACAATTGTTGTGGGTACAATTTGTTTTCTTGTCATGTTTCAAGTGTTTTTATTCAGTAGTTTTGGACTTCTCTTTGAGGTCTTTACATCCAAATTTAAATACATACATTGTATAAATTTTAATCCACCCCGGGGGTGCTGGGTTAGAATTGCACCTCCCCATATCATCCCGTCGGTGTCGTAAGAGGCAACTAAGGGAAAAATACTGGAAGGTGGGCAGCAGCGCCTTCTCAATAACTGCCAACTTACACTGCGATCCCCAAGCCGCCTGCCAAGCGTGGGGATTATGGCAAATACCCCCTCAATAGGGGAGGATGTGTTCAGCAGTGGACGATCCGGCTGATACAGTACAGTTACAGTATAGCATTTTTATAATAAAATTTGCTTGCGACAAAATATAAATATAGTAAATAATTACAGTTCCAAGAAAACCCACAGTTCGTAACAAAATCACGGAAAAGAAAATCCATTTCACCATTGTTTAATGTTTATGTTCAAGTTATGGCCGGGGATTTAAAAACAATCAAAGTTCTAATCTACAATAATACACCAATGTGCGGCATAATAATAAAATTAACAACCGCGCAAAGTGTACTTAGTATTTAAAGTGTCGTTCACAAAATGTGTTAGGTACTAGTGTGACCGTCACGCTTAGTGCAAATATTATTGCTATAAATTTAAAATGTAAAACTGTCTGCGCAACCTTGGCCTCAACACAACGTACCTACAACGCTATAGTTTTCACGCATTACACCTATTTTAACTCGAAACATTTGACCACATCATCACTTGCCCTCAGCTGTGATTCTTGTAAAAAGATAACCTATCAGCAATTAAAATAATAATATAAGTGTTTAGTTATTTTATTTATTTATTTAACCTTTTTTATTTATTTTTTATTTATTGCTGATAGGTAAGCCTTTGACCACAATCTCACCTGATGGTAAGTGATGATATGGTTGAAGGTGTTAACAGGCTTAACCTAGAAATACTGGCTCTCAAGGACAGCTGCCGGAACACACCGTTAGGTGCTTGGCGACAGATTTTCTACTTGAGGGTGGTCGCTAGCCAGGGGGGTATTCGCAAAAATGCCCTTCCACCATCCGGTGAAACTCAAGCCCACGGCGGGATTCGAACCATGGACCTGCTGCTCGGCAGTCCATAGCCAAAGCCACTGAGCTATCACTGCTTCAAAAAGTAATACGGTAATGTCACCAATTACATTATAGTTATCAAACAAACCTAATTATACAATAAATTATTATTAATATTCTTTCAAATTATATAATATTGCATTATATCAGATCAAAATAAGGTACCTAATAAAACTATATAAATATATATTTTTAAAGTAATTATACAATGAACTAGTTTTCACCATCATCATGTCATGATTTCACGAAATTACAAAGTAATCAACAAATTAATCAGTCAATAAGTGTCAAAATTACTCATTATTAATAATAAATATTAAGTACATCATTGTTGCAATTAAGAATAAAACCCCTAAGTCTCTTCCCGTCGGTGTCGTAAGAGGTGAACACGGGTAAAGTACCGGAAGGTGAGCATCAAAGCCTTCTGAGGAAATCTTATGACAAACGGGGAAAATACAGCAAACCCCACATAATGGAAGAGGCTATGTTCAGCAATAGATAATCTGGCTGATACGATACAGTATATTTTAACTTAACGCGCTTTATGATTGAATGTTAATCATCCAATCTACAATCTGTGTGTATAGTTCGCTAAACCAAATCATTGTTCTGTATTTTGATCAGCTGCCTGGTAGGTACGAGTATATCAGGGTCACTGGTGTCAACCAGTGTCAGGTTGCGTCGCCGCAGGGCTGTCTCAGCCATGTCACTGCAGTCCCAGCCCCAGGACATGCTGACAATCAAGGCCAAGTGAAAGGCTAAACATTTAGTAAGACCATGCAGTTTCTGCTATCAATTCTAATGTCTAAATATAAAGTACTAATAATGTGTCAAAATCTGATTAAATTTAATATCTAAGAATTATTTATATCCAAAAGATTAACACAGTACAAAATAAATAACATTCGAATTCACATTAGAATTAAGAATATCAAAAACTACGCAGAACCTGTTTTAGCACTATCTATACTTTATTTCCTTATTCACAGCAATATTTTATAAAAACTGATACGAAGTACTTAGTGATGCTTTTCCCGCTTCCTAGGTATAAATTGACGGAAAAAAATACCACGTTAATCAAAATCGATTTTGCGACCGAGCGCTTGGTGGTCTAACGAACAGCTCCGAATTCTGATGGTACTTCGGCAAGAAGTGAAACCCTTCATTTTGAATTTGATTTGAATTTGGGTCTCCCTGTATCTAGGTGGTAGTGTTTCCATGCATTGTCGTGGGGGATATTATCACTATTTCGTTTCATTTATGAATATGGGATTTCAGGATCGTCAGAATCAATCTGTATATCTGGTCCGGTTCGCCAAAGTTTATGACTATATTAACTTAAGTAAGTTTAATTTTGTTAGTATTAAGTAAGTCTATCTCGCAAAATTATACTTTACGGTTAGGCTTAATTTTCATCTTTTATTCATTGTCTGTGTGTATCTTTCAAATTTTAGCATAATAATAAAGTCTAATTTTGGATAAATATCTGTGATATCATTCGTGTCTAAGGTCTTATAAATTTGTATTTTCCCAACATTAATATAACATTTAAATGCGCCGACTAAACAGAAGATTATTAGAGGTAAAGCTAACTTGAGAAAATACTTTGTTATGATATGTTTGTCAGATAAGATTTTTCTTTGTTGGTATTCCGAAATGGCAGGAGTGTTGGGAGATCTGGAATATCTATTACAAACATATCACGGAAAACACCTTTGATTTCTTTTATCAAAATGATAATCAGAATTCTGAGAAGATTCGTACTGTACCATAAAGGTGCCGCTTTACCTATCATATCACACAGGCAAACTCGGCAGAAGGCGTATTGTGACTATTTGTGACAGTTGCAATTAGCGTAAATGGAATTAATTCCATCGTGTCCAAGGTTCGTTTACCGTGATGGCGTCAGATGGCAGCCATTGGGGAAGCTTACTGTTCGTTATTAAGCCGTGAAAGGCATTGCTGACGAGCCCTGCCTTTTGTTCTTTGTGAAAATGTCGCATCGCTTTTTGACGCTGGCAAATGACATTTAATTAATGGTGCTCTAGGCGACGAGACTACGATACTGTATGATAACCGTGATTGTGTTGAATAATGAGGTCACAGTTACTATCTGTGTCGGCGTAATTGCTACGTGGCTCGAATATTTGGACGACGATGGCACGCGCCGTTTAGCCGACCGTGCCTCGTGAGTCACGGTGTTGTTACACCATTTACGTCATCGGTTCGTCCGTCGCGGATAGTTCTTCGCCTAGTTCGCAAATCGCCATAGTCATTTTTCCTGTTTGAAATATAAGGATGTTAGATACGTGATTTGCACGGTGACTGCTTTATGCATTGTTAACGCGTGATTAAAAATTGGATATCTGATTCCTTAGTTTTTTAGCGACACCACATAGTCGTCTCTATCTTCGTGTATCGTCGGCAAAATAGAAAAATAATCTCAAAGATATCCTGCTACAAAATTGCATGGATATTTTATTAATATAAACAAAAATTAAAGTCACAAAGTGCTCTCTTGCTGATTCCTTTACTAAACCTTGCAGGGTTTTATGAGTAGGTATATACTTAAAACAGAATATTTTCCGGTTTTTCTGTCTTCATATAGTAAAAATACTACTATTCATAAGAATACATGTATACTAAGCCGATGTTAAAAAAAACAGACGAATTGAGAACTTCCTCCTTTTTGTGAAGTCGGTTAAAAAGAACAAATGTTGCTAATTCTAATGAACATTTGTTTTAAATTTGGTTGCTTAACATTTAAGTCTGATTTTTGTAAAATTTCCAATCCATTCCTTAGTGAAGTAATTGAGTTAATATATTTGAAATAGCAATTCGTCTTGAGTCGAGACGTAGGTATATTGCTATTCGAGAATCTCGACCCTGTAACGTTAGAAAGGAACCAGCTGCTCCTCGACAAGGGTCTGATGCGGGTTCAACAGACCCTCTAGGTGAAATCTGAAACGCCTTTACAGCAGATATGTATAATATTTAATGCTTTAATCATCGTTAGTGTAATGGCATCGAGTAGCATAATACTTAGACGACATTAATCATCTGCTGCGTGACACGGACTTTCTCAGCATTTTAAAGGTTTTGCAAAGTCTCAGAGAGCTGGCTATTTAGGTTAAAGGATGTTAGGTTATGTTTTCATCTACCCGGTTTCCTATCTATTGCCACCCACGGCCCTACTATAGCGATTTATTACTGTCATTTGGGAGCGAGCGCTGCTATTTAGTCTTGATCTTTTGTTGAGCTTGTTCAATAAAGTAACAATGTGAACTATTCTTCTTTTGAACATATTATAGTACATATAATAGTAATAAAGATCCATAATAAGGATCTTTATTACTATTTGACGGTTAGGTACCTTTATTGGTGCCTGTTTTTTCAGCGGATGAGCAAGTTTGTGGCCACTTTCTCACCTGATTGTAAGTGTTGATGTGTTCGAAGATGTTATTCAGGCTTATTTAGAATTAATGGCTCTCAAGGACTGCTGCCGGAACACACGGTTGTGTGTTGGCGTCAGATTTTGTACTTGAGTTTGGTAGCTTGCTAAGCGGACATTCATAAATTGCCCTACAATTATGCTATAACGATTGCCATGCTAAGACAACAAATGGGACCGATAGCTTTGCCCTCCTAAGCACGGAAACGCTCAGTAGTAATGTCACTAGCGATCAGCCATCCAAGTCATAACTGCAGCGGACGTTGCCCAGTTGATCGGTTAAGAACGACAAAGCAAGCTACGCTACGAGCGCTTCAGAAAAATAGTCGTAAACTACACTACTTTCGACAGTTTTTTTTGGTCCCATGTAATATGTAAACCTATTGTCATCTTCTTGCACATTTTCAGCAGACTTCTCCTGAAAATGTTGTGATCAGAAAACCTATTAACTGTTCGGTAATCAAACCCAGAAGCTCAAGATATCAAGATATCAAGGCGACACTTTTGCCTTCAATAATTTTATGAACAAACATGTTTAATCAAGAACAGAAATAAAAGCCGTGTAGAGCCATATTATTATCTCGGACACCTCCAATTTTCCTTCTCCCGGCGTTAAATGAACAAATACGTACATTATGTCCCACACAAACAGACCTAGCAAATATTAATTGGCTCGGAATATGTTTTCCTCGAGTTAAATAGATTAGAAAAAAAATTATTGTACCTAATAATATTTTACCATGTAACAACAATGAACGTTTTCGGCAATAGTAATATATTCTCTCATTGAGAACGCCGTATCATCGTCTTATGTTGAGTGTTTTTGCCTTATCTGTTATTAGATTAACCGAGTTTATTTGATAAAGCTGACGTCGGCAGGCATTACTTTTATGAACGTACTGGTATAATTTCGGTATGGCGTGGTTGGCCAGCGAGCGGTAGAGGTGTGGCCCTTGAAAATCGCCTCCCCGTTATAGGCTCACCGCTCACCTGACCTAATACGGTATTTTTATGACGTCGTTAAGTGCTATTAAATTAATATTTAACGGAACGACCAAGGAAATGATACGTTACGATTTTAACTCATACTTATTTCGTGGAACACTGTTAAGGAAAGTTCAGACCCTCCTCACTGAAAACTTTCTGGCGGTTTTCAAACGAGAGTTATTTAAAACGCAAGCTACAGGACCAAGGAACCGACATCTTCCTTTGATCAAATTACGAAGTAAACATGATTTTATCTTTTTATTTAAGAAACTTTGAGGTATGTTTGTTTTGGATTTTTTTTGAGATAAAAGGCAAAAGTTTTATGAATCAAGACCTGGAGCTGCGCGATGAAAGAACGATGATAATCTGTTGACTTTCGGTTTTTATTCCGGTCAGTTAAGGTAAAATTGACTATCGATATATTAATTTAAACAGAATGAGGGCGATATATATATATATATATACTTATATATTAGCTTCTTTACTAAGTATATATACATCAGCTTACCAAAGACCAAAGTATCATGATCAAAGATATAAACATACTTGATTTTTTATTAAATTCCATCCATCCAGTTTAGAGATGAGAGGCCAAAAAACGCAGATACATAAACACAAACATACTTTGGCATTTAAAATATTAGTGTGCTATACTCTTATATGCTGCCTGATAACTATTTAAGTTACAAACTGAAAGAGAATGTTTTTTAAAAAGATACCCATCAAAGGGGTCCAAAGTTGTTAACGATCGTACTAAGACGAAACAACGAAATTACATTAAATTGTCAAGCTATGTACTTGGGGATACATTCCTTTATTAAATTATATTGTTTAATTTGATTAAGAGAGACCTCGCTCTACGCTGTGTTTAAAATATGTTTACTTTTTATATTTTTATACTCGTATATATAAAAAAATCCAGAGAACTAAAATTTATGAAAAAAAACTTACTTTTTTAATATATATATATCCTATTATAATATGTTGCATCATATTATTTTGTATGCCTTTGAAAATATCCTAACCGATTTAGCCCTTCCTACCACCTTTGCTGCGTTTCACAAGTAGTTGCCTAAAAATAAAAAAACTGATCTACCAAATTTTGATAGTTAATAATTGCTATAACACAGAAACAGATATACCCAGGTCCACAACTTGTAATAGAGATTATAAAAGGTTCATAATATCTGCTACATAAACCGACTTCTTAATACAAAAAAACAATAAATACTATTACGTAGAAGCCATCAGGGATATTATCTATATGAACTTCTCAGTTTCAATAATCAGCATCGGCCGACCTATACAACTTATTATTTATTTTTTGCTTTTTTGGACCGTAAGTATGTCTGTGAACTCTGTTCAGTACTATATTGTTATTTCAGTTCTTACTTTTATAAACTAGTCGTGCTTATTCAACCGAGAATTCAAATGGAGAAACTAGAATTTGGATTTTCTAACTTTAGCAATCGTAAGTTAGCATTGCCAGTTCAGTTTGGATTACTTTTGTTTTACTCAAGTTCTTTTAAAAAGAAATTGAACCTACCAAAATAGACGAAAAGAAAAACTTTATTTACTTTAAAACAAGTCATTTCATTTCTCAAATTGAGATCTTTATAGATGGTTTTTTGTTTTAGAAAAAATCTACTCAATATCCATCCTTCTTAACATTATTGTGATAGAATAAGCGCAAGACCTACCTGCCTGATATTAAGCGGACTAACCTCTGCCTATAATAGATGCATTTTGTCACGAGTGACGAATTGCTCTGCGCCCTATGGCTGATAGGCTAGCCTTTGACCACATTCTCACCTGATGGTAAGTATGTGGTCGAAAATGTTATTCAGGCTAACCTAGAAGTACTGGCTCTCTAGGACAGCTGCCATAACACACCGTTAGGTGCTTGGCGACAGATTTTCTACTTGAGGGTGGTAGACAGCTAGGCGGGCTTTCGTAAAATGCCCTACCACCATGCAATATATATATATATACAGTTGTTAAGTCCAATTGGTATTACATTTTAATGGCTCTCAAGGACTGCTGCCTGAAAACACAATGTTTTAAGTGCTAGGGGACAGATTTTCTACCTGAGGGTGGTAGCTAGAAATGCCCTTCCGCCATGTGGTGAAGCTCAAGCCGGCGCGGCGGCGGTGGGAATCGAACCATGGACTTGCGGTACTGCAGTCCATAGCTATTACTGCTCGGCCATCATTGCTTCAAAATATAATAGCACATTAGTAATCATCTACTTCGCCGTCTTATCGGCAAGGCACAGCAGTTTAAACTTGTTTTATATTACTTTGGAAACTTTCAAATCGTTTTATAAAGTTGTTTCTTTGTTGCTAATCGTGAAAGAGATTCAAGTACCTTCAGTTGATTTCAGACTGCTGCTCTCTAAGAAATAAAACTCATTTAATTTAATTGTGGATTAATTTGTAACGTTTCTGTAATATTAGCGCGTCCCAGTCCGTTAGAAAATTTGATTCTTCAAATAAGATGTCATTATTCGTAGACTTAACATTTTATTGTTATGTTTGTATAATTACGTATTTTGATAAGTTTTCTTGTTCCTGTCCTGTTTTGTTTTGAGAAGATTAAGATTTATTTGTTGTTTATTCTGTAAAAAAATATGCAATATTACAGCTTTAAAAAAAAACAAAGCGTATAGCCATAATAGATTATTATGTATGTATTGTTCATTATCATTATATTTATTATTATGTATAGGAATAAGTATTCATTATTAATATCTGTATAAATATTATGTTATGTATGTATTTTTATGTAGTATATAAGTACTCGTTTACCTAGGCAATGTTTATGTAAAATTCTACTAAGTTTATATTCGAATGATGTCTGTTTAATAGTTAATCGTGTATGTATAATGTAATATCTGTTAATGTAAGTAAGCTTAGTAACTAGTCAGAACTTTATTATTAATTTCTTAGAGTCTTGGTTGAAAATCAGCACTTTTTGTTTTAGACAATAAGCATTATGCTGAGACAAGGCTCATTCAATACTACTGGACACCTCAAAACCATAATAATTATAAAGAAAATTGTTTATTAAAACTTTATAGGATTACGTTTTTTGTAGTATTGAACAAACTTCTTTTCTTTCTTTCTATATAAATGAAAAAATGAAAAAAAAACATAGTTAAATAAACTAAGTTACAAGTAGAATATAAATATAGTGTCAAAATATCAAAATTAAATAGTTGTGTATATGTATATGTCATTATCATTAATAATTGATAAGATTTGTCAGAAATATACAATTTAATATTATACACATATATTATTAAATTTTATACAATATTCAATAATATACACATAGATGTAGGTACATAGGTGTCATATCCAATTCGTCATCATCACACATTTCATCATTATTGTTTTTTTTTGCCGAGGATAATAAGTTGATAATGGAGTTTCAGTGATTCATACTATTCTCTCTCTGGCATTCGCCACGCATGTCCTCTTGCACACGATCATCAGGCATGCTTTTTCACTCGCAAACAAGTCACAATTGTCACAATGTGGTGCCGCGGCAATTATGTTACTCAGAAAGTGCTGCTGCCCACTTTCTGGTGCTTTACCCTTGGTCGCCTCATACGACACCCACGGGTAGAGATGGAGGGGGTGACATTCAAGCCTGGCACCCCACGGGCCTAAATTTATAATTATGAACATCACATGTAAATTAATTGCTGGGCAAATAAATAATGAGGGAACAACAAATTAAAGAGTTTCCAAAACAAAATATTGAATCAGAATATCAATTATAAATTATTTTTCAGGGGCTTACGTTTTTAGGGTTCCGTACCCAAAGGGTAAAAACGGGACCCAATACTGAGACTTCGCTGTCCGTCCGTCCGTTCGTCTGTCACCAGGCTATATCTCAAGAACGGTGATAGCTAGACAGTTGCAATTTTCACAAATGATGTATTTCTGTTGCCACTATAACAACAAATACAGAAAAGTGGCTAAGTGCGAGTCGGACTTGCGCACGTTAAAACAAAAAAAAATTTAAAATATGAAGTTTAATGTTGTATAGTTAATGGTACGGGAACCCTTCGTGCGCGAGTCCGACTGGCCGATTTTTTTATTATTTTAATATATTTTATTATTTTGATAGGTTAGCCTTTGACCACTATCTCACTAAAAAGTAGGCACTTTTTTAGAATGCCCGTTAAAATTAAAAGTAGAATTAACTTATTAATAGGATATTCATTGAAAATAGACACGTTTTCAATCTCGATGCGTTTCGTTCGTTGACAAGACGTCTAAATAAAACTTGGGAATGAATCTAATCTAATTTTCTGTACGAAACAAAGACTGTGCCAGATCTGCGAACTGAAAAACTCCGACCCTTTGTATAACACAATCAGCCCTCCAGTACGACTTTAATTAAATTGTATCCGCCTCGACATAATCTCTTCATACTTTATCAAAAAGGATTCCTTTCAATCAAAATTAAGTAAGCTGTACCGAATGCGAGAATGTGTAATGCTATTTACGGTGTGATACGTTACGATAAACCTTTCATTAATTATCTAGCCAAATATAGAAACGTTTTTTATAAAAATAAAATAAAAAACTCTTTTTCCAAAGTGTTTCGAATATGGTATGTGTGTATATATTTTGAAGCGCTCGTAGCGAAGTTTGCTTAGCCGTTCTGAACCGATCAGCAAAGTTAACCAACGTCCGTCTCGGTCATGACTTGGATGGTAGACCGCTGGTGATATTAAAAATGAGCGCTTCCGTGCTTTGGAGGGCACGTTAAGCCGTCAGTCTCGGTTGTTGTCTTAGAATGGCAGTCGTTATAGCAAATGCCCGCCTGGCTAGCTACCACCCTCAAGTAGAAAATCTGTCGTTAAGCACCTAACGATGTGTTCCGGCAGATGTCCTTGAAAGCCAGTAATTGTAGGTTAGCCTGAACAACGTCTTCGATCACATCATCATTTACCATCAGGTGAGATAGTAGCTAAACTATCAAGCATAAAAAAATGACAATGTACTAAAAAGGTATGCTTATATAAGAGAGCGTCATCATCCTACCCTTTTCCTTTATATTATGTCGATGGTACCTACAATATTATTCTCTAATAAAATAAAGCACAACATAACAATGTAAAGATATGGTTTTGGTTTTATGGCTGGCCGTATCTCTTTGGGTATGATCTCTTTGGGACGTGTGTACTCTTGTGGACGCCAGTGGTGACATGCTGTTCATTGACGCATTCTTTCCCTTAGTCGCCTTTTACGACATCAAGTATATATAGGACAGTCCTTGCCGGGAACTATTCGGCATTGTGGTAAGAGCGTGTGACAGTAAAATGTTTTGGTAATAAGCTGAGTAAAAATCCTTTTTCTCCGAACAAGAATTCAATGCGTTGTAAATCTTGTAACTGGTACTTACGTCGGTAGGTACTCGTATTTTTTTTTTATTAAGGCTGCCTGCTTTTTCATACATCCGTTGTTTCGCCATTTTTTAAATACCAAGTATTAAAACTCGGTGAAATTGTAGATGCATTTATTTGTATTTGAGCTCAATATCTATGTTTCTGGTTTGCCTATTTTTTGTTTCATTATTTATATTATATCCCGTGGGGTGTCGGGTTAGAATTGCACCTCCTCTTATCATATCGTGGGTATCGTAAGAGTCGACTAAGGGAAGAGTACTGGAAGGTGAGCAGCAACGCCTATAATAAATTGCCCAAACATATTACGCTCACAGAAAGAAAATTCAAGTTTCATGTGAAGAATATTTTGATAAAGAAATCTTACTACACAGTTTGTGATTACTTAAACGACAAAAATGCTTGGACTGGTTCGCCTCTGCCAAGCTAGCGCCTAACACCTACGTAATGTAAATTAAGTATTGTAATAATTTTACTATATAGTATGTACTTAACACATTTTTAAAAAACGTTTAAAAGAATGGCCCCGAGTTTCTTGCCCGTTCTTCTCGCAGTGGCTCTATAATTTTTGTTTGCTGAACGTGGCAGTACAATGTAGTATATTTCAATATTAAAATTTGTAATTGACCTTCATAAGAGCGTCGTAGACGCCTAAATTGAATAAATGATTTTGACTTTGACTTTGACTTTGAAAGGACTGCCATCTTACACTGCGATCCTCAAGACGCCTGCCAAGCGTGGGGGTTATGGCAAACACCTCCCATAATAGGGGAGGCTGTGTTCAGCAGTGGACGATCCGGCTGTTACAGTACAGTATTTATATTATGTCTTAAAAGTTAAAATAAGAATTATATACTAACAATTTTTCCGAATAGATTAGATTAAACATAATTTTACAGAAAAATGGCAAACCAGAAGCATATAAAAGGCTCAAGGATGTCCTTTGAGCGTGCAAAATTTCACCAAATTCGAAAACTTTTTATTTAAAATATGTTGCAAACTACATTTCTATGAAAAGCGTTACGTTCACATTAAACTTCTGGAGCAGCTCTCTCGGTTTTCTAAAATAATATAAATGCCTTTTAATTGTAATCCTGAAATGGGCTGAAATATGGCGGCCGTTTTACAATGTTAAATCTTTCCTTTTGAAATATTACTTTAATTAGCGATTCAGACTGGTTGTGACCTCGTTTCTGAAGCTCACGGTATCCGAATGGCCCTTCAGCTCAGTATGCATGGGGAAATTGAAAATTGCGAGTCGAGGCGGAGCTGTTTTCACTATAGGAGTCGGGAACGGGCCTCTTATTACCTTTGTAATGATTTTCATGATTATATGAATTGCCCTAAAACCCCAAATGTAACATTATAATATTACTTATAAATTTAATATATTTTTTTACCGGCGGTATGCCTTTATTAAACAATATACTACGAACTATACACAACACCACAGCTACTACAATAGAAGCATTTAGACAACCTATAAGTCATAGCAGACTCATAGGCAGTCTAAATGCTCCACCCTAGTACCAGTTGGCAGCGTGCCCAGCATGCTGGCAGCATTGCCCCGTTGAATTGCAATGCTTATTCGTTGAGCCAAATATGTATAATATAATATTACTTGATAACACAAATCAATACCGTTTCACGGCCATATATGTATATATTTTTTTATATAATAATAATGTTACCTGTTCTGCTTTATTTTATATTTTTATTTCTAGCTCATAGGCTAGCCTTTGACCAATATCTCAACTAATGGTAAGTGATAATGTGGTCGAAGATGTTCTTCAGGCTAACTTAGAGTTTACATTTTTTCCATCGTTTTCTTTGCTTATTCCGTGGGAACTAAATTGAGTCATAATATCTGGGACTGAGCAAAATACTATCAGTAAGGGTAGGTTTTTATGTGTGTATAGTGAGAAACAAAGATCTTAGAAATGAAGAGGTGG
The DNA here is from genome assembly GCA_963854805.1 of Plagodis dolabraria. Lineage (NCBI taxonomy): Eukaryota > Metazoa > Arthropoda > Insecta > Lepidoptera > Geometridae > Plagodis > Plagodis dolabraria. The sequence goes on along the minus strand of OY978448.1, from coordinate 26,990,528 downwards.
CGAGCAACTGTAACAAATGAGAAGATATAAGATTTAAAAAGACAAAATTAGGTACGTAAGAAAAGATTACTTTTTTTATTTATAAAAAGCTGTCTTTGACACTAGTCACTTTTGTTGATTTTATACCCGTAATCAATTTAAAAATTTAGTTTATAAATTAATCTGGAACTAATTTGTTAAACACTCGAAACAACAATCTGTTTGATTTTAGTGTAGTTTTAGTCGTAAACTAAAGTAACTTTAGGACTTGTCAACTACGTAGTTGATTCCAATGTTTGTTAGGGACAAGGGCATTAGCCCATATCTGTTTTGTTAGGCTATAAACTTTTAAAAACTATATACGGATATAATTAGTGCGGCATAAGAAAATAAAGTGCAGTATTCTGTAGAATTCTGTATTGTGGAAATCTGCGTAATATATACTTATGCATATGTATATTACTTTAGGTAGTCTTTGTCTTTGGCGACAAAATTCAAAAATTGATTTGTTTCTTGCTCTATAGCTATGTCTAGTGCTTTGTTATACGGTAATATTCGTTATGTTTCCGATTTTTGATCAGATTATAACATATTAAAAAAAAAACTTATAGTTCAGGCAAAATTATACCCACGAGCGTTCAAATAATAATAAGTAAATCAATTTGGTACAAATGTTATGTAAAAAATAAAATCATATACAATCAATATAATATACAATTTAATTATATACTTACTATACTGTTCCTATTAATTCGTAATAATATAGTCATAGACAGATTTGTGGGCAACATGCTAAGATTATATAGTAGGTATAGTTAGTAGTGTCGTGTGAAATATTTTTGGTTCGTATTATAGGGAAAATAATTTTGTAATTAGAGGAATATACGTAGTACTATTAGAAGAAGAGTCGGGAGGTCGACCTTCACCCATGTAATAACTAGGTGAGACATAATTTTTATCAAATATAATTTAATAACAAACATGCCTATGATAACTTGCCTATCGAAAAGTTATATAGAATATTTTTGTACGATTTTTTGACGACTAAATTGACCAGTAATTATCAACATGTAGTTGATAGTTACAGAAATTTTGGCAAATACTTTTAAGTGTAATTGAGAAACTAATTGATTGTAGTTGATGAAACTTAACTGTTATAGAACAAAAAATAACCCAACAAAAATAATGATCAAGATAGGATACACAAAAAATAAATAAATATGAAAGTTATGAAGAATACGGAAGATAAATAAGGAATAAAATTAAGGATTAAAGTGAAAAAAATTAGGATACTAATTTTTGTACGTGTCAACAGTATTTACTATAACCTATCCCAGAAAAGAAAGAAAGTATCACCTTAATCTGTTATGTATGTTGTTTTGTTCTTATATCTATTATGAAAGCCCTATAATTTATTTAATAGTAATTAAAATTGGAAATAAAATGAAACACTCGTTTCATTGTATAAGTATCAACAGTGTTAATGAAAATTTAGATTTTTGATGACTTGCTTCGTTTTTCATCTCTCTGAGTTTAAACTCAATTTTACCACTTCAGGGATGAATGTTACAAAAACATTTTTAATTGCATTACACTGGCTATATATCGGACCTAACAAAGAAAGAATCATACATGAGTATACAGTTTTGTGGAGATGTCAGATTTAACACATAAAAATACGCGCCACATTGAAAACTTCTCCTTATCAGAAGTCTATTAAAACTGTGAAAAATATCTACTTTACCCCTACTTTATTTAATGGGAAACCAACAGTTTTTTACGCTAAACATGTACAATAAACTGGCACTATAGAAAGCCAATTACAGGTTCTCACGAATAGATAATATAAACACTTTCATAAGCTTAACATAAACACTGATAGAGAAATAGGTTATAATAGGATATGTGCTGATTTACGACGGTTTGAAGAATTTGTTGCTCAGCTGTCAAACTAAACTATACGACCTTAGCTAAATATGAAGCTCAGTATCTATGTCACTAGTCGGTAGCGACTCTAGTTAGTAACAGAACAGCGACCTAACGAGAGGAAGTAACAAATTGCATTAATTTATAAATTCGCCCACAGACGTTGCAGCTGTTTATTTAGATACCTCATCATCATCGTCATGCTTGGGTTTTCCCGTAGAACTAGACAGAGGTGTCAATACCCACATTGCGTCAGGTATATCCCATTTAATATGAGGCGAGTTTATTGCCATTTACAGGACACAGCGCTAGCCAAACATTGCATTTTCCTGGCCTTTACCAACCTAAGTAAGGTCGGTACCACACGTTTTCCCTGTATTACTTCTGTTGCTCATTATCTCACTACTTATAGGTACCTTTCGGATACATATCCTTTTGAAATGGAGCCCTTCCATGCCCACTTTGGCCTTCTACCTCTATACCTGTCCATATTTATACACATTATATTATTTACATTTTAAAAGAAACACAAAATACAAATCTATTAGTAATTACTAATAAATTCTTCGTTCCATAAACTACTAAAAAGGTATACTTAAATGCCTTTTTTAAACGACTTCCATAACTCACTATCATGATGTATATATTATATAAGTATCATGGTCCGACTTCCAGAAGTTATTTCTTACTTTAAAGTTTTGGAATTCGGTCCCAGTATTTGTTTAGTAGCTGATTTCACCCATTTTAAGTCATACATATTGCTTACAATTGCTTACATTGGCCTAAAATACTGTCCCTCATCGACAAGAATTGCAATTACCAATCAATCTTCCAACATATAAATACATTTTGCAATTAATTGACTATGACTTATAATCTACTCAACCAATTTTTATGAAATTCGTGAATATTATTTCATACTTTTGAGTGTTATAAATCTTTCGTTACAAAATGTTTTCCCTTTTTATAAGGCTCTACAAAAAGTATTTTTTTTATTAGAAAAACATAATACTAATGTTTACTTCTAATAAGTACGGCGAATCTAAAGAATCCTTGAAATTCATTTTGGAGGAAATTTTCGATTAGTAAATAAAACGTAAAAAAAATATATTTTCTAAACGTTATTATAAATTCATATAGAATGATTAATTAATAAATGCCTCAATGTGAATTCCGATGTTCCGAATAGAAGTATCTTATATATAACTTTCCTCATTTCAGTTTTTGTGCCTCGCGATGAGAATGTGGTCCTTATTTTTTCTCGGAGTTCTTAAGAATGATTGAGGTCGCGTGAATCAAGTCCTTCATGCGTTTTTATGGAAAGTATCCTTGAGAGGTTCCTTGTTGGCTATAGAGTAGTAGGTACATTGCAACGTATCGCTGCCTGGCGGTGTGTTAATAAACAAGGTGGAGCTAACCATCCATCCATCGGTCTACCTCACAAGGAATACCACCTCGTAGTGCGACAGTTTAACGACGTACGTGGCGGAAAATACACCGACAGAGATCCATTCCAATTCCATTTCCACGAGTAGTATATTATCTTGATGGATTCCGTTTATATGTATAAGTAATATATACAACCAATATACCGTAGTACACATCTCAATATCTCTCCCGGATAAAATAAACACGTCTTGACACTGCCGTAATACCGAAACCATGTTATCCTATACAAATATATTCGATCATGCTCCAATCTTTCGGGTTTTGCATCCAATAGCCTTCTGAACTGAAAGCTTCTGCCGAGGTTACACTTTGTTACATTTATGTCATATATTCGGTCTTTTCTTTTTTGTTTTATGGGAACCACAGCGGTAATAACTTAATTCCATATTGTGTGTAATTGTTTAATTGAGTAATTGTTTTATTAACATTAGAACAGCTTGGCATTTTGAAGCATCAATGTAGGGCGAATAAATAAATAGTGACTTGGTCAAGCAAGAAATGTAAATAATATAATGGAGATTGACAAAGAAAGATCCAATCACCGACGTTACCCCTAAAAAGGTCAGGTCGTGAGTGAACCTTTAACAGGAGGTCGTATATGAGAAATAACAAGATGAGAGTGAAGGTAGCATGACATATCGTAGCAGTATTTTATAGCGAAATTCAGTCTCAATATGAATTGTATCCATTTGCATTATTTTTATTAGACTCTCGGAATGATGTCGCTACCCTTCTATATTTCTATATATTATGATTACAAGCACTACCGCGTACTAAGCGAAAATCATAAATTTTACAAATTATTGGAATACAAAATGTTTTGCCCCGGGCGGGAATTGAACCCGCGTCCTTCCGATTTCGCGCTAATATAGAAGGGTAGCGACATCATTCCGAGAGTTAAATGTTTGAAAAAACACTTCTTTCGGTCAGATGAAGTCTAGTAGTCTGGTTGATAGCCGCGCACCGTCCCCTATGACGGTTTAAGAAATACGATTGGAGTACGAAATTTCGGCGACACAGCCGTACCCCCGGTAGCTTAATAGATAAAGCATCCGGCGCGAAATCGGAAGGACGCGGGTTCAATTCCCGCCCGGGGCAAAACATTTTGTATTCCAATAATTTGTAAAATTTATGATTTTCGCTTAGTACGCGGTAGTGCTTGTAATCATAATATAAAGAAAAATAAAACACTATTTTTGCGTTTCACAGTGATGGATTTAGCCTATATCCATCGGTTAAAGCTTGAAACGCGCTGCATGTTAACTGTCATTTTTATCATTCAGTTATTTTATGTGTAGCATAGCAACCCGAAACTTAGGACCTTAGGCATCTAATATTCACACCTAAATGATAAGTAAGCACAGTCACTGTCGTTTTCTTCAACTTCAAGACAATTCCCACGAGTCACATACTCCGTAAAATCACTTAGCCAAATCCTTTGAGACCTGTAATGAATATTGTATGTCAATATGACGAGTAGGTATGTAAGTGTACCTCCTTCTATGTATTCGCATCTTCAGCAGCCACGTATCGTCGGTTTTTTGACTGAATAACCTAATTTGATTTTTCCTGTACCGATACCGTATATCTGATCCAGAATTATTTATCATTTTTCTTTTTCAGATCTGCAGCCTTACTCTTGAACTTAGTTATAATCTCAATCCAATTCTAATCCGAATCAGTTCCAATCTCATTCAACGTCATTTTGGCACTCTTGAACAAAATCGAGATTGAAATTGAAATCGTTTATACGATCGACTTCACATTTCAAACAACACTACTATGGGTGGCCATATAAAACATAATCTAAGTTACACATAATTAAATAAATAAATTTAATGATATATCATCCTATTTCAACATTATATTAATTGTTTTTCTTTATTTTATTAATATTTAAGATGGTTTTTCAAAGTTAGTCACTTAAATAGAGAAAAAATTGTACAAAAATGGACAATGTATTACAAGCCAATATATAAAAAAAAAAAGATCCCGTTGTTTTAAAAAGTTTTCAAGATTTTTGATTTCTAATTTGTTTAGTTTTGTGGAGATACTGAAGATTTCATTTAGCTAATATAAAACTATCATCTATCCCTATCATCATATCTACTTCATCGTTTATTATCAGACGTTATCAATGAATAGCAGTAGGCCAACCTATCTGCAATTGGAAGTTTTAGTGGATTTCCTGGAGAGAAATCCCGGAATCGCAAAAGGTGTCATGCGTTCCGCTCATGGAAAACATGACACCAAAAAGAAATGGGAAGAAGTGGCAATTTCCATTAACGCCCTCGGCGGTGCGCATAAAGATGGAAAGGGGTGGGCAAAGGTACATATTACATTAATTTCAATTTGTAAGTAGATACATAGAATATTGTATAGAATACATACTTTACATACCTAATAACTTTTCTACTTTTTAGTATTGGTCTGACAAAAAATGTGCCTTGAAGAAGACATGTTCGCAACAAGGACAATCAATGAGGCGCACAGGTGGCGGGCCTGCAGATGAATTACCTAGCCTCACACCCATTGACCAAAGATTGGTTGCAATATTGGGAGGACCTCAGTTTGCTTCGGGAGACAGCCATGTAGCTGTTAATCCTTTTCCAACAGTGAGTTAAAAATATTGTGCAAATTAAAATTGCATGAGGAATTTTTATAAAGGTCTTTGAGTATTCTTATTCCGATTTCAATCTTACAGAGTCAAGTCATCGAGCTGGAAGAAGTGGCCTCTACTTCTCCAAGACCGGTTACAGAGACTGCTAGAGGTATATGCTTAAATACCTATTCAATTACTGTTAAAATTTTAATTATTCTTATATTTTCTTTCATAGTCAAAGTCAAAATATATTTTGTTTCAGTTAATACACCATCTCCACCAACACGAGAGCGAAGTCCACTTTTGAATCATAGTGCACGAAGACAGCATAGTCGAACTGGGAGGACTTTATTGGACCGAGACAGGGCAGTGTTTGCAGCAATTGAGGCACAAAGAGTGGAGGCTGAGACTTTAACAGCAAGGGCTTTAACTCATGCTGTAGAGAGTCTTGATGGATTGTCTGCAGCAATTAGAGATGGGTCTCGGATGATTGCAGATGCCCTTGATAGAATTGCTGCTTCTCTGAGGCATAATTAAAATAAGTTTCTAAGCATAATGAGTAAATTTTTTTATTTAAACCTTTTATTTATTTACAAACTTAAACATAAAATATATACAACTAGCGGACGTGCCGTAGTTTCACCCACGTGGTGCCCGTTCCGGTGAGAATACAGGTATAAGAAGTAGCCTATGTCACCCGAGAATAGTATAACTTCCCCACGGTAAAAGAATTTTTGAAATCGGCACAGTAGTTTTTGAGATTACTCATTACAAACATGTGCACAAAAATACAAATTTTTCCTCGTTATAATATTAGTGTACATTACAATTTATAAATTCTTATTCTATTTGGGGGCGATAAGTCCTGCACTGACGTCATGCTTGGGGTGTATTGTGTATTTCCCCCACCAGACTCAATCCAAGCTATCCCAGCTCCAGGCCTCACAGTGCAGTAGCACATGCTCCACGGTCTCATCCTCACGCACGCAGCCTCTGCATAGAGAGCTATCTGTTGCTCCGGTGTTTTGCAGATGATAATTCAAGTTGGGAGTGTCCCATAGTGACACAAGTAGGAGTAGTTCCTCAGGTTTTAACTTTAGCAGATTATTTGTTGGATTTTTGTTAAAAGTTGGAAGCATGGCCTTTGCTTCTTTGCATTCCTCTATCTTATTCCACAAGTTTTGCTGTTCTCTCTTGGTGTGTAGACGATATGATATGAAACATCTGTCAATGCGTTATTTTCATTATTCATTATTTTCATCGTCGTGCTGCCCACAGCTCTTGTACAAGATTTGCACGACAAACCATTCCACGTCTCAGCTCAGCAGAGGTATTCCCTTGTTGGTCTGCTACAACTTGGACGTCTATTGCTCTCAAGGGCGGTTCAGGCATAATATCATTATCATCCTGACTGAGGCGTGCTCTGTTACAAATATTGTGCAACACACAACAAGCGTTTATTATTTTAGCAGCTGAGTCAGGATGATAATGTAAAACCCTGTGACCCAAAAGGCATCTCCATCTATTTTTGAGCAAACCAATTGTTCTCTCCACTGTATTACGTGCTGTTGTGTGCAGTTTCGTGTAATACTCTTCGCTCGACCCTGGTGCAGCATCGACTATGGGGGTCATTAGGTACTCTCTTTGAGGATATCCCGAATCACCTATAAAAATACATATTATATACATACCTACCATAGTTTCAAAAATAGACTGGACAATTATTTCAAAACAAGGCAGTGAAAAACTAAACATTACATGCTTCAGCTTAAAGCTGCTGGTGTACCAAAAATAATAATAGCTAGTGCAATTCATAAAATTAAATAGTTTTGAAAAGAAATGTAATTACCAAGTAAGAAAACTCTTTCTTCTGTATTTTGTAAATTAGCTAAATGGTTTTTAACTGGGTGTTGGTTCCACACAAAGCTGTCGTGTGTGGCTCCTCCAAATGATGCATCCACACACAATATGTTGAGGTCTGCGTCACAAATCTGCAAAAACAAAATTAAGCTTACTATAGCCTGCCCGTGGCTTTATCTTTAACCAAATCTGTCGGTCAATTTAAGCATTGAGTGGTTAAAAACATAAACACAATACTATTGTTGTATAACACTCAAAGATTATGTTAAATCTTGTGTAAATATTGACTGTGTTATCAGTACCAATGAACCCCAATCATAAAAAAAATACTCACAAGGAGAACATTTCTTGAATGAAATCCTTTACGATTATAAAAACGTTCTTCATTTTGTGCTGGGCGTATAATGGCAACGTGCGTGCCATCAATGCAACCCACAACACATGGGATTTGATACTTTTCATAAAATCTGAAAAGAAAGTTTTATTTGAAATTATTACATCATTCCTAAAAACCACAATTGAGTTAGACTATGCACATTTAATCTAACTCATATATTTGTTATTGGAGATGAAGAACATTGTAAAACAGTTTGTGCATTTATATATAGTTGAATAGTTACTACATAAGTTATATACCTACTTCACTACAAGAGTTTATATTCATCCTAGAAATCTAACAGTATGTGTCAATATTAGGCTATTTAGCTATGTTACCTCCGTTTGATTGAATCCCTTTCTTGTCGTGTATGCGGGAATTTTAGCCATTTGTTTGATATTTCTGCAGTGTTCAGCGCTGCAGTGACTTCTTTTATTGCCCTTGACACGGATTGCTGGGACATGAAGGTTCCATGAGTCCCACCAACCAACCGTTGGTAGCTACCCGTGGCGTAAAATGAAAGAGCCACCAAAACCTAAAATGATATTTTATATCAGCAAAGGTCAATTATAATAATACATGCAAGAGCAACTATAATAATGAAGTGTCGATTGAACAAAGGATTGCAAACCTTGTATTTTGACGATATATCACTACGCCGAGTAGGTTTTGGCATTAGCGGTTCCAATTCTTCGTATATAATTTCAAAAATATCCTTTGTGACCCTGTAGTTTTGCTTGAACTCCTCGTCAGTCATGGCAAAAGCATTGTCGGTGTATCGCGCAATCCTTCGTAAGTTTCGCCTTTTTCTCACGTCTACTCTATGACCATCTTCCAGAATATTATTTATTAAAGTTAGCCGTGCCATATTTTTGCAAAATACTACGAATAATAAGCAACTTGAACACAAAAAAGTAAGTTCTCCAAAACAGAAAAAAATCGATCCTATACAAGACTCCAAAGTCGATAAGTCAATGTCAAAATCTTGTCAAGAGTACAAAAAAAACAAGTAGATCGAGTGACGTCGATTTCATTTAGTTCCAAAAAATTCTATCGAACTCGATTCCAATCGTGCGCTAGTGTTTCGTTCAAGAGTACCAATTTGTGCGAATTTGATCCAAATCCCAATTTACGATTGGAATCGAGTGTCAAGAGTAAGCCTACTGATCTGAGCTAGGGACCAGAAACAAAATTTAATATTTTATTCCGACGCGTTGCCCTATTTCTTACAAACATATTTTAGGCCTCTATTACGCTATCATATGGATCACAGTTAAAGCTCAGCGTACACTAACAAAGGTTATGACAGTTTCTGTTAAGGGCCTGTTGTAGTTATTTTAAACATTTTTTAAAATCTGTAACTCAAATAGCACTGAAAATTTAGATTAAATAAAATCATTTACATAAAGTTGAACATACTCTCCAGGAACGTATGAAGCCGAAAACGTGATTATGAACAATTTCTTCGATAAAAAAAATTATCAAACATGACACCATTTCGGTTTTTAAATGACTGGAACTAAAAGATACTATCATCAAACCATGTGGAAATTATACCAATAGATAGAGCTTGTTATTTATTAGTAACGTATGAAGCCACATTTTCTAATTTTTTATCAAGAAAAAAAAAACTACAAATCTAACGATTCAAGCTCTCACGCACTCCGTTTAGTGCCCGCCTAGGCGTCATCGAGGTAGGACGCGTGTCGTTTTCTCCAACAAAATTCTGCCGGTCAATTACGTGCTAGAAATAAGTTAAAAAATTAATTAAAAATGCAAAGTACGATGGAGTTGATCAGCCAACAGCGGCAGTCAACATGTATGTTCTCCCTAAATAAAAAAAAAACTTTCTCGATGGCATTGTTTTCACGCGCCATAGTAAAAAAGTATAGTATGGTTTTGGAAACAGATTATAGCTGTCTGAATCGGGAGATCACGAGAGCATTAGAAGGCCGCTTGATAAAGGTTACCGCTTGGCTACCCACATAATAAAATTAACCGATGCAACTACCGATAAGTTTGGGTATTTTCGTAATATGAAATATTATTTCAATCAAAATATCCTACTGTAATATATATTATAAAACTTGGCCTGGTTAGATATCACCCTCGAGAAGAAAATCTGTCCCCAAGCACTTATCGGTGTGTACCGCTATGTGTCCTTGAGGACCATTCATTTTGCATGGTGGTAGGGCATTTTGCGAATACGCGCCTGGCTAGCTACCACCCTCGAGAAGAAAATCTGTCGCCAAGCACTTTTCAGTGTGTACCGCTATGTGTCCTTAAGAACCATTAATTTTATATTTTCAACTTTGGCAAGTTATTTTATACCAACTATACATATACTCTACAGGCGACCACATACCAGTATGCATTTTTTCAGCTACCTTACTCATATTGGTAACAAAAATAATAAAATAAATAAAGTCTAGTGTATTATTCATCTTTTGTTTCGGTAAACGTTCTACACAATATATCAAAATTTCAGGTTTGTTACTCATTCCATTTACGAGCTAAAGACCAATGACTTACGGACGGACATACAGACAGAACTCGGGCACTCATAAATACGGCTCCGTTTTGCGTTTTGGGCTCGGAACCCTAAAAACAATGTATCCGAACAAAATCTAATAAAAATAGGTACTTAGTGTGAAACGAATATTTTTATTCTATAAGCGAATAACAATTTTCACCAGAACAAAATAATTATTTAGATGCAGTTCTGGATTTAGTAGCTACGATACCTACAGTTGATCAACTTTTTAAGTTACACTGTGACGCTAATAGCGTGCGGCTGGGGACATCGAGCGAGCGACGTGAGTCCTGACGCGCGCTGTGCGACTAGAGCGCAGCGCTGCGTAGTGTCAATAGCCCGCAACTCTCGGACGCTAAATTTACCTACTGATTGACTAAAAAAGGGCTTTAAGGCGAGGCTTTCCACGGACTTTAGGTATTTTATGCGAGCGCGACGTATTCATTTACGCGACACAGAGTTGTGTGCGATGCGCCGCGTGCACGCTTTTAGCTCTCCAGGTAAGGTACAGTACAGTCCTACCTACGTAGCGGAGATCACGTCAGTATGACATTTTAGAATGGAATTAACATTTGTCGTGTATTGGTACATACGCCGGAAAAATAATCGGGTCTTGTAGGGGTTCGATCAGTACAGTAGTGTTTATATATCTATACAGTTTATTGTGTACCTACGGTTATTTTAGATGGGTAAATTATCATTCTTAAGAAAAACATTTTTATTTGTGAGAACTACATTAAATTAATATATTAAGGTTCTATTATATTTTTACTAGCTTTCCAGGCGCGGCTCCGCCCGCGCGTTTGTCGGTTATCGCGCAAAAACATTAACCTCTTTTTGCGCAGTTGGATACAAACTATCCCATGTTTTTCCCGGGTCTCAAACTATTTCCATACCAAATTTCATTCAAATCAGTCCAGTAGTTTTGGCGTGAAAGCCTAACAGACAGACAGAGTTACTTTCGCATTTATAATATTAGTACTGATTATAGAGAAAGCCGTTTAATGCACCTATTCAAAAATGGTAATTTGGTAATATTATTATATTTTAAATAAATATATATATACATAAACTTCATTAAAAGAACACATTAAATGTCACAACCATGTCATGTGAGATTCCCAGAATTCAGTAACAAGTCTGTCTGTCACAGTTGCCCTATTAATTAATGGCGTCGAGTGATATAGCTGCGTAAAAATAAGTTTGATATTAGTTATTTTGTAAAACGAGTACCCTTATGCTGTCAAAACCGTGGCTCTTAAAATATGTATTTATGAATATGTCTTCGCAGATTTTTATTAATTTGGTGTGTTTAATAACAATTAATCTAGTGATTGTTTTAAGATGGCTACTTTTGTTTAATCTTTGTAGTTATAGCACGGTGCGAACATTTCGAATTATATCTCGCGTTTAAAATAAAACCAAATTTCACAATATTTTTGATATAATTTAAGCTCATTCCAATGAACTGTTTTGCAAGTTTAATAAAAAAGATATTATCCAAAACGATACTTGTTAAGTTGAGCGCTTATAGAGAGCATTTTTGAAACTAAAAATATGTATCAATTGTCTTGGTTGTGACAGGAGCCCCATTGTAATAAATTTCATAAAGCTGTCCTGTACAGAGTGCTCAATTCAAAGTCAATGAGTACAAATCTTACTTCATAATCATCGCTCATTAAGGCAACCATCTTCAGGCAGATATTTGCCTTCTAGCAAAATTGGCCAGAAATAAAAATAAAATTTGCCAGATAGTGTCCATTATTGAAGATACAGTAGAACCATATCCCGTAAAACTAAAAAAAATTAAGTCATAAAACAGGGCAACAGATACTATATTTAGATATAATGTGTCTATACGCGCACTGTTATAAATCAAAATGTTATTTGGAATTAAAAATTAATAAATGAATTTTAAGTTACTATATAAAAGTAGTTTATGAAAATTGTAAGATAAGGTTTTTAACATATTTCTAATAAACCCAGTTAGTTAGTATGTGTGTTAGCTTCTGAACCGACTTCAAAAAGTAGGAGGTTCGCAATTAGTCTATATTTTTTATTATGTGTGTTACCTCAGAACTTTTGACTGGGTGAACCGATTTTGATAATTCTTTTTTTATTAAAGCTGATACTTGTCGTTTGATTTTTAAATGAAATTGAACGACAAGTATCATGAATGACACTCCAATAACTGAAAAATATTTTCCTATCTTGATGATATTATAGTCTTTGACAGTGAATGACAATCGATCCAGTAAGTAGCAAGAATCACTAAAAAGAGTTTAATTTTTTTTTAACAAAAAATGGAATCAACTTCAACACTCAAGTGTGAAATAACTTGTCGAAGTCGGTTTCATGCGCAAAATATTGTTATACTAGGTACTTTTGAACTATTATGGCACCGACTTCAACAAGTTATTTCACACTTTGGAGTGTTGATGTTGGTTTCATTTTTCGGTAAACATTTTTTTATATTGAGAAATTGCATTAGTATTGGATTTGTTAGTAAATTTAAGTAGTATTTTTTTATAACTATAGAAGTAATATGTAACATTAAGTGATTTTTAATACTAGATGGATATAAATTGAATTATAAGTAAAAACGTAAATCTGGCTGTATGGAAACTCATGTTACGTCACGACTATGGTACTCAATGTCACACCCGAGACTTTGAACTAGTATTTTAATATTTTTCTAGGTTCAATGAGCTTGCGAAAATGTAAAGAGTTTTTATGTGTGATATACATAAAAAAAATCTAAATATATATTTTATTACAGTTGAGTTGAGGATTCCCCAGATAACAAGTATAAAGAGATACAACAGAATAAATTGAACTCATATTTTTTGGCATTGGACCTAACAATAGTGATAACAATTTACTAACCTTAATTTAACCATTGTGTACATATTAACAGTATATGGTTCGCAAATTGCGTTAAAAACTACACGAGTTAGATATACTTTCAAACAATCAATTACAACATATCTAGATTCCATTCATCAAAATTGGTTTTCCTGATCCTTCAGGAACCGTTCGGAAAATCGAGATAAAAATTAGAATACGTTTTATGATATATCATCTAAATCCATTCAGCGGTGTTAAGCAAATTTTTGGCGAAAAATGGGCTTGAATTCAGCACTCAAAGGTGCAAAATAACTTGTTGAAGTCGGTACCATGATAGGTCAAAAGTACATATTATTACAATATTGTGCGCATGGTCCCGACTTCAACAAGTTATTTCACACCCTTGAGTGTTAAAGTCAGTTCAATTTTTGGGGTAAAAAAAATCCCCTATTTTAGTGTCCCTTGCTACTTGCGGATTCGATTGTCATTAATTAGCAATAACTATATCATCAAGATAGGAAAAAACCTTTCAGTTATTGGAGTGTAACTAAAAAACAGATAAGAGTACAACTACACCGCGGTTTCCACAGACGAGTGAAACTAATTCTACACGGTCGTGAACTACAAATATTTGTTAAAGAAGTTGGAGTTGGTTACCCCTCACTATGCTTAAGTTGGTGGGGTGGGCACCTAAAACGTGTTCGCTAAAATAGAGCAAAATTTTTGAGTTCGTCCGATATGTACCTTACTAATAGGCGTGCGCCTAGAGCGCTTGTTATGACTAGTAGTATCCTAATAGATGCAGTGTTCATTATGGCAGACTAAGGGCATCTCGTTTGTGACTGAGGTTAATTAATTATCAGTAATACATAATTAATGATCGATTAAGTGGCTACTGCGGGCTTGCCACAAAGGTGCTAAAATGAATGTTGATGATTTCATTTAATCATAGTCACTGACAACTTTGTGTATCATTCTACTACGAGTATTAATAAATGCATGTTTTTTTTATAATTATTGATAGGCTAGCCTTGGACTACTATCTCACTTGATGGTTACTAAAGATGTGGTCTAGGATGTTGTTCAGGTTACCCTAGAATTACTCCTAGAACACTCAAGGACAGCTGCCGGAACACACCGTTAGGTGCTTGGCGACAGATTTTCTTCTTAAGGGTGGCAGCTAGCCAGGCGGGCATTCAAAATGCAAAACGCCCTACTACCATGCTGATACTACTGCCATCGTGAGACAACAACCGGGGCCGACGGCTTAAAAAACGGCTTGACCAATTTCGATGAAATTTAAATAGGACCATACGACAAACATTCAAATATAAAAAGAATCATATAAATCAGTTTATCAGTAAAAAGTTCTGAGGTAACAATTAACAAACATTTAAAATAAATAGACGAATTGAAAACCTCCTCCTTTTTTGAAGTCGGTTAAGAAGCTAAAACACATACTAACTTTTGAATTTATAATATATATATTATTATTATCATATAATAATTAAAAAAGGGTGGAGTAAATCTATACTAAAAATTATAAAGTACAGATTTGATTATATATGGTAATGAAGTTAATACTCAAAGCCCAGTGTATACCCATACACTGGGCTTTGATTATTAACTTCATTATCTTAGACCCTGGGTACGAAATACTAGGCATTTGGCTAAAACTAGATATAAAAACAATAATTTCATTGCATTTTAGCAAGCTTATTGAACCTAGAAAGTTATCAAAAAACTAGTTCAAGTCACGGGTGTGACATCGCATATCATGGTCGTGACGTGACATGAGTTTCCATACAGCCAGATTTATGTTTTTACTTATAATTTAATTTATATCCATCCAGTTTTAAAAATCGCTTAATGTCACTTATTATTTCTATAATCATAAAAAGACGACTCAAATTTACTAACAAATTCAATACTAAATTCAATATTTTTTTTTTTTACCGAAAAATGGGCATGACTTCAACACTCAAAAGTGCGAAATAACTTGTTGAAGTCGGTACTGTGATAGTTCAAAAGTACCTATTATCACAATATTGTGCACATGGTCCCGACTTCGAAGAGTTATTTCACACTTTTGGGTGTTGAAGTAGGTTTGATAAATAAAAATACCCACCCGTTTTAGTGTCCGTTGCTACTTGCGGGACCGATTGTCATTCATTGGCAATGACTATATCATCAAGATAGGAAAAAACCTTTCAGTTATTGGAGTGTAACTCAAAAAACGGCTAGATCGATTTTGATGAAATTTAAATAAAATCACACGACAATCATCAACATTCAAATCAAATAAATCATCAAAATCGGTTCGGTAAAAAAAAACGGACAAATTGAGGACCTCCCCCTTTTTTAACTGACTTCCAAAAAAGGAGGAGGTTCTCAATTCATCTGTTTTTTTTACGTTTGTTACCTCCGCAACTCTTGACTGTGTGAACCGATTTCAAAAATTCTTTTTTGTTTGAAAGCTGATGCTTGTCGTCTAGTCTCATTTAAATTTTATCAAAATCGTTCAAGTCGTTTTTGAGTTACACTCCAATAACTGAAACATATTGACCTATCTTGATGATATAGTCGTTGACAATGAATGACAATCGATCCCGTAAGTAGCAAGGGTAACTAAAAAGATTCAAAAATAATTTTTTTTACCAAAAAATGGAACTGACTTCAACACCCAAAAGTACAAAATAACCTTTCGAAGAATATTTTGCGCTACTGTGATAATAGGTACTTTGGAACTATCACAGTACCGAGTTCGACAAGTTATTTCAAAGTTCCATTTATTTGTAAAAAAAAACAGCCCTTTTCTTAATATTAACACACATATTAACCTTCACGATACTAACCTTCACTACTTACGAAATCAATTGTCATTCACCGTCAATCAGGAAGTCATCAAGATAAGCGTAACGAGTCGAAAGTTAGCCCAGAGCATGTTTTATTTTGTTGTTTGATATTCATTTTGATCCTGTTCTGTGTGGCGCTGCGTAGATCGAAAAAATTGACACAGGTCCTACGTCGACGAGCTCTGCGAGCGCACTGGCGGTCAAGTGAGCGAGCTCTGATGCCATGAATTCATGTTAAAAAATCATATAAAATTAACATGATAACTTATTTACATTTTTATTTATGATTTAATTACTTTTATTGATAAGTAATGTATAAAAAAAATAATTTAAAATTAAAGATTGGTAAAAAGGGAGTCAAAAATCGTTTTTAAATTCGAAATAGAGGTAACTTTAGGATTTTTTTCTATCGAGTGAAGTTATTTATTATGTGGATCACATTTATGAATTAACTCAAGAATATGCTTAAAAATAACATATATTTTTTTCAGTTTAATAACCGAGTTTTTTCTTTGAGAAAAGTTAATTCTTGTATGGCGTTTTTTGGCCAGGATCGCCTTAAGCCAACAACTGTAAACGCGTGTTGGAAATACAAAATTGGCAAATATTGTGTTTTTAAACTTGCGCGAATGAAATTCAACGGTGATCAGTTGTTTAGGTAAATATATTTTATTATTTTGTTAAAAAATTTACCAAAAGTTGCCCTAATTTAAGGCAATCACGTTTTAATATACACGTGTACTTTATATTTATTTAATTTGTATTTAAGTATTTAATTTTGGTTCTCCAAGATGTGTCTAGTTTGGGACCCGAACGTAATAAAACAGCCATTTCTGTTGTAATTATTTCTCACCGATGCGTTACCTAAATTCTTTGTTAACTGTATTTATTTGTAATGATAACAATATTCTATGTGTTATACTTATTTGTGAATTTTTGTCTCAGAGATTATAAAAAATACGAGCCAATTCACGTCTCCTTAATTTTATTCAATACAAGTGCTCGAAAAGTGGCTTTTATCACATCACACCGCTTCTGGGTTATTAATGCATCTTATAAACGTGTACTTTTTAATTTATCACCGCTCTAGTGCTCGTTTCCTTACTTTTTTTCCAAATACGCGTGCCTGTATATATACTCTTGCAGCAGAGTAATGAAACTTTATTTGTCGCTTATCTTTCTCGCAATTGTATCATTTCAAAATTTATTCCAATATTAGTCGAAGCTATAAAACTTTCAAGATGTCCCGCTGATATTAATAATTATATAAAATTCAGTTTCGAATCGAAATAACGACATTTACATTAATTCTAAAAGTTATTGAGACCTCATCAATAGTTTGTAGAATTGAAAAGCTGTTACCCAATCGTAACACTGGTATTAGTAAAATTCTGAATGGTGTCCTAATGTGAGCTTGGAACATTGAAACTATATAACATATTGTTCAAACTAAAATATATAAGATGAACTCCGTTCTTCCCACCTTATATTTACTAAGCCAATATTAGTAAGGGTTATTATTTATTCGCGTTATCCCATGCGTAATAAATTTGGGACAGTAAACCTTTGAAAGTGTAAGCATAATGCTTGTCAATGTTGAATGATTTATGAGCTTATTTCTTCCCCAGGTCCGCTATCGACAACGAAAAGAAAACGAAAGTCGCCATAAAGAAAATATCACCCTTCGAACATCAGACATACTGCCAGAGAACACTACGGGAAATCAAAATCTTAACTCGGTTTAAGCACGAAAACGTAAGGCACTTTGTATTCATAACGTTGAGGTAAACTTTTTAGAGACGTTGGAATTTTGATGCCCCTTTTTTGTTCGCAGATAATCGATATCCGAGACATTTTAAGGGCGGAGACTATTGAACAAATGAAGGACGTTTACATAGTACAGTGTTTAATGGAAACTGACCTATACAAATTGTTAAAGACACAGGTAAATATTGTAAAACATCGCACCATAGACGGTTTAACATCTAAAATAGAGTTAAAAATTATGCGGCTTTCATTTTATTTCGATGGAAAGAAATAACAAGCATAGGCGACAGTTACAATTTCATTTAGCATGGTGGTAGGGCATTTCGCGAATGCCGCCTGGTTAGCTACAAACGTCAAGTAGAAAATCTGTCGCCAAACACCTAACGGGGTGTTCCGGCAGCTGTCTTGAGGGCCAGGAATTCTAAGTTAGCCTGAATAACGTCTTCGATCACATCATCACTTATCACACAGGTGACATAGTGGTCAAAGGATAACCTATCTAGTGGTGGATAATATAGCATCTAGCGCCATAGAAAAGCGTGTTATTGCCTTGTAGCGCATACAGCGCGCTTTGTATATTATTCTCTTCGCGCTATTAATATAACGTTTAGCATCAAGCGTCCACTAACGTGGCTGGGTAGGCCTATAACGCGGATATGCGCAAAGCGTGTTAACGCGACCGAAACCGCGCGATGACTGAAGCTTGGCGCTATGCCGCTATCCGCTATACTGTCACTATAACAGTATAGCGGATAGCGGCATAGCGCCAAGCTTCAGTCATCGCGCGCTTTCGGTCGCGTTAACACGCTTTGCGCATATCCGCGTTATACTGTTGCGCCTGACGCTATTGTGACGACACCTAGCATATGCATCTAGCGCGAGCGCCTTGTTTCGTTATAACGATAGCGTATAATAAAGCGCGCTATTCGAATATAGTTTATAGTCTCTAGCGCGTTGGTGCTGTATAGCGGATTTGAACAATACTAAACCTATCAAACATAAAAAAAACAATTAGTGACAGATGGACCAGGTTCTCGAACACTAGATATAAATACAGATTAAGGCTGTGAAAGCGGCCAAGGGCAGTAAAAGAAAATAAGTATTAACAGGGAAAAATCTGTTTGTATTTTGAATTCTCCTCACATGTATATAATGAAAGACTTCTCCTGACAATAGCAACTTATAAATCTTACAATATTCTCTCCACAATAAATCAACAGAGATATATACAGCATAATCTTAACTTCTACCACGTCTTTGCCGTGCCAGAGCTGTGCATAGAATGCCATTTCAAAACCTCCGAATGTCATATATCCATGTGGTAGCCAATGAGTTACTTTTACAATGTTATTTAAAATGCGAATCCATATAGTTTACTATCATACCAACTACTTTTAAATGAATAATATGAATAAAAAGACGGAAATCCATCGTACATTCACTTAGAAAACGATACTTAAAGATGAAATGACACTAAACGTAGTCTAAAACTCTCTAAAAGCCTCTGGACTAATGGCTTCTCACACAGCCGCTTCATCAAATTCCCATTAGTGAAAACGAACTGAAACTGCAGAGCGGTGGCTTCGGAACTTTTTCAATCCATCGCTTTCTCTCCACGCGGACATTTTGTTGTTAAATTCTGAACTTTTAATGAATCAAGCCAATAATAGATTACTTTAGTTTTAATCGAGCAGAATATTATAAGGTTAGCAGATTAACATTATAATTAACATTTTAAGATTACCTATTTCAATTTCATAAATATTTTATATGCGCATTGTAGTTTCGTTCTCTATAGTTGAAAGTCTGTAAGCAGTCGAGCTGCTAGTAATGGAAAACGAGGTGAGTTGAGCCGCCTCTACTTAGCACGGGATGAGGGCATGAAGAAGTTTTATATTACGAAGTTACGTTTTTAAGTTTCCGGAATGGCGGGATTCCGCGATTAAGTTAACTCATTAGGGCTTAACGTGTTCAGTGACTCATAAATTAGTATAAATGTAAAGTTTTGTCTCTATGACGGGTCATTCGTTTTTAAACTATCGTGGACCAAGCCATTTAATCAGGAAGTAAATCACGGTAATAATTCAGTATCGGGCTGTCATTAAGTTTCTTACGATGAATCCAGCAAGAAAAACGAGGACTCTTGTCCTGAGAAAACCATGGTTTACAAGTGGCACAGTCATGGTGCTGACGCCACCGGGAAAAACAACAGCGCGTCGATTGTTCCCGAAGGAATCCCGTTGATTAATTACAAGAACAAAGGTGTTTCCGATACCGGAGATACTACGCATAAATCTTGGGGCAATTAAAAGAAGCTACCAAAGAAAATAGAACAGGAATGTTGACAATGTGTCGTGCTTTTGATTGACAAAGCGCCTAGGATTGCGCTGGCTGCCCGGCGCAAAAGTCGGCTTCGACATTTTGAATTACTACTCAAGACTAGCCTCTGAATGATTATAACCGGTTTCTAAACATAAGAAAACTTCGTAGGAATAAATTTTTTTTATTTATTAAGGCCTACACAAGGTAGCCGAAAGATCTGAAAGATGTGTTCGTATTGCAGGAAAATATATTGAAAAGAAAACTGATGTTATCCCTTTTCCGTGAACCTAAAAACACTCCCTATTATATTATACTTTTAACAGTTAAGTCAAATTAAAACTATTGACAGGTGCAGTTGCTACTATAAAAATGTACTCTTAACAGTTAAGTCAAATCAAATCTAATGCCAGGTGCGGTTGCTATTAAAAAAAAAATGGGTGAATGTGTCTGACAAACTGAAGCGCAATGTGCTCCTCAAGTTTACAGGAATAGGGATATATACTATTTCGTTATAAATATAACTAATAATGCTTGTATACACTTTGTTACAGAAATTAAGCAATGACCACATCTGCTACTTCCTGTACCAAATCCTTCGAGGGCTGAAGTATATCCATTCCGCGAATGTACTCCACAGGGACTTGAAGCCCTCCAATTTGCTACTCAACACCACGTGCGATCTTAAGGTACAGTTTATGCTAGCAATGTAAGCAGTACACTACAAAATATATCGACAGGTATATGCTCCGAACCATCAGCTTTCGGTTGTCTTATAAGTTACGGCGTTCATATAATACAAAACTTGATAAAATTAAAACAGCCAACCTTCGTATAATCAGTACTAATATTATAAATGCGAAAGTAACTCTGTCTGTCTGTCTGTCTGTTACGCTTTCACGTCAAAACTACTGGACCGATTTGAATGAAATTTGGTATGGAGATAGTTTGAGACCCGGGAAAAACATAGGATAGTTTTTATCCGACTGCGCAAAAATAGGTTAATGTTTTCGCGCGATAACCGACATACGCGCGGGCGGAGCCGCGCCCGGAAAGCTAGTTATATATAATTTTCATATCTGTTGGTACTTTACGTACCTACTATCACAGTAAAACCATACAAGTAGTTTGACTTCAAACAGTGGTACCAAACGCGATTTGTACGTGTGTGTGCGCCCGTACTCACAGGACATAGCAAGCACACTATGACAATCAAGCGTTTCCAAAGAGCGCAGATTTATAAGAATCATCCAAATCATATCAGTATCTTGGTAACTTCAACTGTTAGCTATTGATTTGCTATGGTATATATAGGTATACCATCAATAGCTATGTAATGATTATATTAACCATAGCAAATGAATATCTATTATATAATATGTATAGACATATTACATAGATACCTATATTGCGCGGAACTTTAAGTATTTGCTTAAAGTTCTGCGACCTGGTAGTGCCTATTACATAGAAAATATTATCTTTAACCTCTATCAAGGTCCACTTCTTGAAGGAAGCATGTATTCCAATGTTTATTCTATAGTATTTTCAATTATGTTGGCTATGATGTATTTCCAGATTTGTGGTGTTCCAACAAAAAAAAAATGCTATGGTATAATACCTATACATATTAAATAGAGACCTATAAAACTTTGAGATATGGATGACCTTGCGTATCAAGACAAGAGTAGGCATTTAAATCTCCTACGGGTTACCATTCAAGCTACTTTTCTGGTTTATGTTTACTATGGTTCAACTCTACGCATACTCGCCAAATGGATTTGCCGCGTGGAGAATACTTAAGTACCTACGGAGAAAGGCTTGTGTCGGTTGGGTTGGGTTTCTCGTGTTTTACTTTCAATGCATAAAATAACGAAACCTTTCTTGAAGCTTTTTTCCTGATAGGCTAGCCTATGAACAGACCCTCTATCACCTGGTGGTAGGTGTAAGCGTGGTCAAATATGAACAGCAGGCTGAACCTAGATTGGGAAAGCTGGCCTCAAGAACAGCTGCTTTAATGAAGGTTGCTGAAGGTCTATTGAACTTAGTCTAAGACAACGACTAGGATCGCTGGGTTAACGTCCGAAGCACGGAAGCTCCGATGTGGTTAGTTCGTAGATCACATCAAACACAGCACAGTGTTAATGTTAATATACCAAGGTACGAACAGAAGTAAAGCTTAAAAGTAACTGCAGCTAGACCATAATAATTTATTAGCTTCTTGTGTCTTAACGCAAGAAAATCTTACGAAGAAATTGTAGCTCAGATGGTCTGAGTTTATTTGCTTCATGTGTCTATATATCTCCCCTAACTTACTCGTTATTAGTTAGCGAGATTAACCTCACAGACAGGCACGTCTGCCCAGTGTTTACCCGCCGTTCGTTTGCTCTGAGTTTATGAACTAGCTAGAATCTCGACAGACCTCAAAGGACCTTATGCTGTGATTTTGCATAATTTATTCTAAGTTTCATAACTCTGTTGGCTAACGAACAATTTTAACTCGCTTTCATAGTATGTTATACTCTATACATTTTGTTAATCGCTATTTGGTAGTGATTGCTGCATCGGCACAATACTATTTTCGATTCGGTTGTATATACTTTAATCGGTGTAAGATCGATTATCGATTTAATGCTACTGAGATGGTGCGGTATTCATGCCTGTGTTAATTATTATAAAATACAATGTGGTTTTCACTGACGAACTGAGACATAATGTGGACCATATCTCATTGAAGTCCTGGACAGATGATACGGCTGCACCAACCGCCAAACGCCTATGGGAAAATAGAAAGAGTAATCGTCAGTAGAAAATCTGTCGCCAAGCACCTGACGGTGTCTTATGACAGAGTTCTCGAGAGCCAGTAATTCTAGGTTAGGCTGAACAACATCTTCGACCACATCATCACTTACCATCAGGTGAGACAGAGTTCAAAAGCCTATCGGTATAAAAAAATAAATGGAAGAACTAAATGAATATGATTTAGACCCGTAAATGAGCGCTTAATTCTTGAATTTAGTTTTCAATGTACAAAACCCTTAATACCTGAAATATATAAGTATCTAGGATTGTAACACCAAAGGGGCCGTCCATTAATCACGTGATGTTTTTTAACATTTTTTAACCCACCTCCTCCCCCCCCCCAACTAAAATCCCGTGTGTTTTTTGTACCTACAAAGAATCGTAAGTTTTTGAATATCTTGAAATACAGGTATAAAGTATTATCTAATTTTATTCTGAATTCTTCGCGAGGACTTCGTTGGTTGCCTGGCAACGGTAAGTTAAAGTACTACACGCCGCGCGCCGCTTTTCGGTTTATAAATCGCGCGTTTGTCGAAAAATATATACATGAGATATCTTACTATACCCCCCTTCCCCGTTGTTATATTAAGTGATTTTTTGCTAAACCCCTTCCCCTCCTTTCAAGCCTCACGTGTTTAATGGACGGTCCCTAAGGTTCTTCATAATAACAAGGAATAATCACTGGACACATACATAATAACTAACAATGATCGTTTTTACATATCTTAATTTAGAAACCACATCAATAAAATTGCTTTCAAGTTGATGTAACTTTGTAATAAGTGAATACCTTAGATCAAACGTATTTTTATGGGCTTTACAAAGTTAAGTCGCTAACTTTGTAGGAACTGTCAAAGAGCGATAAACTTAATGTAATAATGTTATTCAGTGACCCCACTGATCAGTCACAGTTAATATTGATACTTACGTGACTGGCAAGTTATGTACCTGCAAGATTACCAAGATCCAGGCTAGTCAATACAGCCATGTTTATCTAAGCTATTGACCTACAGCGTAGGTTATACTGCGGTCAGAACTCGGTATGTATTGTCATATCTATAATATATGTATCGTTAAGACGAGGCTGCGGAAAAAATACTCTCATTCGACTAGTTTTTTTAAGCAACTGAAATATGCAATCAACACGAAAACTTAAATATTTGATATTTCAAACCTTTTTCTATCAGTTGTACAGTCAGAAACACATTTGAAAGAAATTTACTCGATAGTTTTAATTTTTCAAAATGAAGCCTTTTCTTTAAATTATTGGAGTTTTCTTGGAAACTACATCAGTTACATATTAATAATAAACACACATAGAAAGGAAATGTAGTTTATTATCCGCTGTATAAGTAAAATTTACCTAGAGTAATTAGTATTGTCATAATAAATTAAATAGTGTTTTAGACTTACGACCTTTAGTTCTGTGCAGGATTACGGTCAATCGGAAGATTCGATATTCAACCTTATTAGCTTAGGATTACGAAATAAAATCAATGCGTAAGAGCTGTCCTTCAGTGCCGCGCTGTGCGCCGTTGGACGTGGACCTATCGCTCGCGCGCTATCACCTGTGCTGTGCAGTATAAATACGTATCTTGGTAGGTATATCAATCAATATGGGAAATTAAGATAACTAAAAAATAAAAAACGAAGCAGAAGAGTCGATACAAAGACTTTGCAAGAATTATGAGAGAGCGTATAATATTTCAGTTTATTTTTACCTATGCAAATTTAATATTCGTTTGTGTTTCGGTGTTTATTCTATTCATGAAACATATTATCTCTATCGAACTAAGAGATTCTATACCTACTAGGTTCCTATAGTACTGTAATGGAGCTATAAAATAACTAAATGTCGTACTAATCTAAGTACGATTAGTTGGATACTATAATAATATCTGGTAATGTATAGTTATGGTCTCACCTGATGGTAAGTGATGTGGTAGAAGGTACCAAACAGGTGATAACTAAAATTATCTGGCTCTAAAGTACAGCTGCCGTTCAACCGTAAATGGAGTTGAGTGTTGCTAAATAATAATAACACAAGCGTAGCAAATCAAAGCATTTGGTTTGGTGGGTATATCGCAATAAAACATCGAACATTGTTCATGTCCCTCAAGACTAAATGTAGATTTATATCAATGAAAGAATATTCAGAATCAGGCAAGTAGGTATATATTCAAGAGATTATCTACAAAGTCACCTGCATAGGTACTTTTAAATATACATTTTATCACTTAGACATGTACATATAAGTAACGATTTATACAAATATAATAGAGTGGAATAAATAGATTCTGTACATATATATAATAAAATAGACTGTGCTCATAAAATGCACCTTCTTTCTCAGGAAAAAAATAATAAATCAGTCAAAGTCCGAGATCACTCGGAACAGGGAGAACTGTCGGAGTCGCCATCTCATATAATAAATTTAGACTGTGTTCTTCCACTATATGAAAATAAGTGAGTAATCTTTGAATAAAGTATTACTAAATTTGCACATTTTATTCACAGGAAATTTCGTAAACGAAAAAATATTATTTCGTAAACGAAATAATATTTAATATATTATTTAAATATTATAATACTTATATTAGGCAAAAAAATATTTTGACCTATCCATAGCAGAGCAGCAGGTAAACTTAAATAACAAAAACGTATAAATGTATATATACATTTTTTTTTTATTGCTGATAGGTAAGCCTTTAACCACAATCTCACCTGATGGTAAGTGATGATGTGGTCGAAGGTGTTAACAGGCTTAACCTAGAATTACTGGCTCTCAAGGACAGCTGCCGGAACACACCGTTAGGTGCTTGGCGACAGATTTTCCACTTGAGGGTGGTCGCTAGCCAGGCGGGCATTCGCTAAAATGCCCTTCCACCATGCGGTGAAGCTCAAGCCAGCGGCGGGATTCGAACCATGGACCTGCTGCGCGGCAGTCCATAGCCAAAGCCACCGAGCTATCATGCTTTTTACACTGAAAAAAAAAACTTTACATTATTATCGCCCTGCACTTGTCACACCTCTGTAGGGTCGGTATAAACAATATATTTTTTCTGAGTACCTTCACAAAAGACAACGCATTGACATAATTGTGCGGAGTAAGACTTAAATTTTATGGCCGGCCTCCTATCTGAAGCAATATGCCTTTGCGTATGCCATCGTTGATATGTATTATACTCGCCTTTGCCCCCTTTTCGGTTATTAGTTAGGGTATTAGATAGATGGTAAAGAGCAATGTTTTACTCTTGACGTGCAAAAAATCTGACGTGAAAATTATCTGAATTTATGTATTTAAATTCATTTATTCATATTCACTACACCCCCTTTCTGAAGGCCGAGCTTCAGCAGGGGCGGAGCAGTTTGTATGGTGGTCGTCTTGAAATCGCCATTTTGGATTTTTGACAGGTGTCATTCGACTGCTCTCCCGACATTTATCCTTACTTCTACCTTTTAACAAATTCTATCTACACATTCTAACAAATTGTGCGAAATTGATTGTCGGACAAACAGAAATGTACAGTTGCTTTTCTGAAGGCTTCAGGTAACGGATTGTCAGTAAAATGTATTTTGCAGGTATATATATCAATCAAAAATTTGATTGATATTATCAATCTGAAGGCTAAATGCACATTTGTAATATAACTAAATGCTTAGGCCTTGTACGTGGCGATGGTAAAAGGCCGGACGGCATGACTTTGGTTCCGTGGAGGATGGGAAGGCCTCTGGTATGGGACGCTACCTGTGTCGATACCTTAGCACCTTCTAATATTCCTGCTACCCAAAAAGTGGCCGGTGCGAAGGCCTCAAAAGGCGCAAATATAGTAATCTCAGTAGTTGTTACATGTTTGTGCCTTTTGGGGTCGAAACGCTGGGACCGTGGGGACCGAGCGCAAAACTATTATTCAAAGACGTCTCAAAACGTCTGGTCGACGCTACTTGTGACCAAAATGCTGGCATATACTTTGGACAAAGGATAAGCATTGCCATACAACGTGGCAATGCGGCCAGCATTTTGGGAACACTGCCTAATGGTAGCGGAATATTGGATTAGTTTGTAGTAATTTTTTTTTTTTTTTATTTAAATATGTTAATTTTAGTCATAAATATCTGTTACCACATATTATAAATAAAATCGAGCAAAACTAAATGCTTATTTACCGTGTAGTATGGAGACAAAAAATTAAAAATAGAAATTCTACAAAAAGATGAAGAATTTTGGAGGGAAAAAAATGGAGACAAAACTAGTCACATTCTATATGGACTGCCTTCTTCCTGAGCTGGTCGATCCCCGCCACCCAAAGAAAAGAATAATCGGGATCAAGAATTTGCGGATACTACTAGAAAAAAAAATCAAGAGGAGGCTGTCGAGGGTGACTTGCAACATCAAAGTGCAAATCCTTCAGTACTTCCTCCCGCCATAAAAAGAAAACTTAAGAGCCTTTACGCTTTGCGCGATCGGTCAAGTTTAGGCATTTATTGAAGCACGGCGCAAACGGGCACACCGTTAGCAAGGATCGAGCGGTCGACGACGATGTCGCATGGAATAAAACATTTTGATCCTTTTTTCAGTGTTATTTATTTTTGATAAATAATGTGGAATGTTATGTAACTTTGTAAATTCATTTCTCATCTTTACTGTTTACAAACAAAGTAGACTTAAATGAACCTAATAATAAACCTTGAGGTATCTACTCATTGACTAACTATAACTATAGTCCATTAAAAAGTTACATGAGCTTTGCATTTTTAGAGCACGCAATTTATTTTTGGGACATCTTTTTATATGTGGGGGTCTGAAGAAGCTTAACCTCAAGTTTGTGGGGTCGCCACCCTTGTCCCCCGGCCGCCATCTTGGAAAAAGGGGTGAAAACACGTATTTTGCCATATCTCAGAAACTATGCGTTTTATAAAAAAATTTTAAGAACATAATTTGTAGCAAATTGTGTTGCCCACAAACATATATATATAACTTTTTGCCCTAAATTAAATATTAAAGAAGTTATAAGCAATAATAATTTTTTTTGCTCTATAACTTTTTTATACATTTTACAAAAAAAATACCCTAGAACCATCTCATAGATGATCTGCTCAGGATTTTTTTACGAAACTCGCAGGTTAATTGATAAAACTGAAAATAATATCCACAATTTTTCAATACGTTTACACGTTGCAAAAAATGTAGCACAACTAAGAGAATAAAATGAGATAGAAGAAACAGCTAAGCCTACGTATAATAATAATAGTCGTAGCAGGCAGATGTTCCTTTGAACCCAAACGGTTACTCAGACCTTTTCTACCTGCTTATCCTTCCGTAAGTTAAATTTAGTAAGTTCTATGGTAAGGAAAACAGGAATGAAGAAGTAAAGTTGTACGAATTCAACAATTTTTTTTAAGAATATATTTACAATAAAAAATATAATAAGTTAAACATTTCTTTTTGACCGGATTCTCATGAGCATTGACGAACCTGGTCAACTTTGGAGCGCTGTAACAGTGTGTTAAATGAATTAAAATAAAATAAAAAAAACCTCAAAAGATAATCAAAAATGTTGGTCTGAGGTATTATTTTGTAAAATAAGAAAAAAAAGTTATAGAGCAAGAAAAAAATATGAAAATTTTCTCACTTTTTAGCTTATAACTTCTTAAATTTTTAATTTAGGGCAAAAAGTTATAATGACATATTTGTAGGAAAAATAATTTGCTACAAATTATGTGCAGTGGAATTTTTTGTAGGACACATCGTTTCCGAGATATCGCGAAATAAGTGTTTTCACCCCTTTTATCAAGATGGTGGCCGGGGCACAAGGGTGGCGACCCCACAAGCTTAGATTTGTCTCAAAAGTAAAATTGCGCCCTCTAGGAATTGCAATATTCGGTCCTTAAATTGTAACATTTAAATGGACTACTATGTAGGTATCTATATTTGATTATGTCCTTCTAACCATAATTGTATACATATAGGCAAATAACTTAGTTTTGTAGTTTGTATACCTGCTTTGTGCATGCATACCTTGGTTCATTATATTTGTATAACTGCCCTGTTGGCGGAACGGCTTTAGATAGATAGATACATATCAAACAAATTATTGGAGTACACAATTTTATGCCCAAGGCGGGAATCGATCCCGCGTCCTCCGATATCGCGTCGGATGCTTAACACCATCTCAGCCACCTGGACATTGGCATTTCTGCCGAAACTGTGCTCCAATTGTATTACTTTAACCATCATAGGGGACGGTGCGCGGCCATCAACCAGACTACAAGACTTCATCTGATCGAAAGAAGTGTTTTTTCAAACACTTAACTCTCGGTATGATGTTGCTACCCTTCTATATTTCTAAATATGATTACAAGCACTATCGCGTGCTAAGCGAAATCATATCAAACAAATTATTGGAGTACAAAATTTTATGTCCAAGGCGGGAATCGAACGCGATATCGGAGGACGCGGGTTCGATTCCCGCCTTGGGCATAAAATTTTGTACTCCAATAATGGCTAATGCACTCAATTACAAAAACAATAAACTTTCTTCCTGCATCATTTAAAAAACAAAAACTTTTATACTTTAGCCACACCAGCCTTGAGAAAAGGGCTGTAAAATGGCTTTGCTGGAATAAGGGCTCTTAACTTAATGTTGTCTTAGGTTTTCGCGATTGTTACACATAGTAATTAAACAACATTAAACGGTTTAAATCTCGTATATTTATCATTATTTTTGTCCTGACGTTTCAAACACTTTGCAGTGATCGTGGTCACGGGGACTGCAAACTTGAAAAAAAACTTGACTTTCCGTTTCCGATACTCGTTATTTCTCACGCACACTTTTGCATATCATTAAAACTGTATAAATTGAAAACAATATATTTTTTATTTTATAAATGATTTTTTGTTAATTTATATACATCTTAGACCTCTGTAGACTATACCACTTACTAACAATCTAAGAATCCACTATTTTTATTTTAAAGTCTAATTTAGTCACCTGTTCCAGTACCTCTCTCTTGTCTGCCATGTTTCATTAAAAAAGCCTGTATAACATGTTCCCTACAATGTTTCTGCAGCTGTGTGTTTTTTTCATAAAATATCCCAAAGTTTAAGGCCCTTACAATTGCGTATGTAGACTCTTCTGCAAGTTTGGTAAAAAAAAATCTTATCCTGGTGTTTAGAAGTGGCTAGATATATATCTGGTTGGTCTAATTTTTACCATAATTGGTATATGAAAGCAGAGTGGTAGTAAAATAACACCTTTCTGTTAACCACTGTAACTGAAAAATTAAACGAAATAGGATGTATACGAATTACGAACATATTTTCAACATAAGTAATTAATAGTCAAAAATTTTATGATAGCAATAAAAAAAACAACCTTCATTATATTATTATGGGAACGTGTACAGTAGCACAGTTATGAAAAACTATAATTCATATTTGTATGACGAGTCGTGGTAAAATATATTGCCCACAACTAACATTTAATGAAATCAAATCAAATCCATTTATTTCAGGTCAATTGTACCCATATTCACCGAATATAATATAATATTTTGCTCATTCAATTTGATGGTATTTTACTTTATTCTAATGATGTGTAACATGTAATCTGATTAATCACATTCCAAGATACTGAGAACAATGTTGATTCATTCATAAATTATCGTCCACGCGGATGCCAAGTAACATTACTTTCGTTACTACGGAGAATTTAAAAACACCACATTTATCAATATATATCGTGCCGTTTGGGCTGTTATGTACCACCATCATATTCCGACCCTTGTCTCACTTATGTTGGTTTGGTGCAGTATGTTTTTTTCTATAAACACGGAGACTGCGACGCAACAACATAGCAAAGAAACTTAAAAAAAAAAAGACTTGAAAACAATTTTTTAAATTAAACAGTCTGAAATAACTGGTTGATATCGGTTCAATATGATCTCAAATTTGTGTTTTTATCACTATTGAACAATAACTTTCATCTATATTCATAGTTGCCACTTACATTAGTTGCTAGAAGCACTGCGATCGTCAAGGCATTTTGGCAAATTACTTTTTAGTAAGTTGACTGTAACTGGCAAACCGTTCGCCGGTGTTGATGAAATTAAAATGAAACCAATAAAGAGTTAAACTGTACTAGCAAAAAAATAATCTTCTATATTGTAAGGTTCAGTAAAAAAGTTATGTGTGGTCAAACATAAAATAAATAATAGACAAGTCAATTTAAGAACCCTCTTTCTATTGGGAAGTCAGTTAAATATGTATAATATGATATACCAATAATATATACCAATAAAGTCGAGCAGACATGAACATATGGTAATAAGTAATAAGTCTGTCGACCGTAAGAATAATTTTGAAAAGTAAATCAAATAATCAATTTCTTACTAAGAAATATTAGTAATGTTGATAAAAATAAAAACGTGACATCAATTGCAGTATATACAAAGTTACTTTATATATCGAAATTCGTCACGTGAATAAGATTATAAAAAAAGTTGAAATCGTCTCAATGGTATCTGTGTTCGCGAATCTAATATCAAGTATACAAATATGTTTATAAGCGAGACGCGTGCGCCGCTGCTGCACATCGCCTCGTTCGGTGCAGCGGGGATCGTTGCGCCGCATGGGCGGAGCTAGCGTGGGAATTATTTTTGACTGCCTGGACTTAACGAGCTAGGGGAATCCTTTGATGGTAAAGATTTATGATTGACTTCTTTACAAAGTCGTAAACACCAAGAAGTGAAAATAATTTTGACTTCGAGTTGGCCAAGCCAGTGTGTAAACCTTTATAGTAAATACAGTAAAAGCTCCTTATTCGCGGGGTATACGTTCCGTGAATATGTCGCGAATACAGAAACCGTGGATACGGAACGGTAATTTGTATAGAACTGTAGTGGATACGTTCCAACAACACGAAATAAATAAAATAATCATTCTAGCAATTAATTTAATCACATTACGAAACTCGTTTTTTAACAATACAAACTACTTATTATCTGACTTAGACGTAAAGTATGTAAAAGTTAGTGACTTTATCCTTATTTTGCCGCTTTTAAAGGGTTCTTCAGATTTTCATATTTATATTTTTATTCGCAAAAGGACAGCGTAACACAGCAGCGGCGGCTGCATGCTTTACATGATCTAGCCGGAAGACTTAGTTCTGCTGCATATGCAGTTTGTAAGATAAGACAGTTAACAGACGTAGCTACTGAACGGCTAGTTTATTTCGCGTACTTTTTTTTTTTATTATTCTGAACTGGGTAGCACTTGACCACTATCTCACCTGATGTTAAGTGATGATGCGGTCGATGATGGAGCGCGCTTACCCAGAAGATATCTGTTCACTCGGGTTTTGAAGACTCCCATATTGTACTTAACCGGAAACACAGACTCAGGCAGGGTATTCCATTCCCTGGCGGTTCGTATAATAAACGAAGAAGTAAATCGCTTTGTTCGGGTAAATGGAATATCTACCATATAGCGGTGGCGCTTCTGAGTATCCCTGGATGTCCGGTTAAAGAATGGGGATGGCGGAATCAAGTCATGTAGTTCTGTCGAACACTCCCCGAAATGTATCCGATAAAAAACCGATAAGCAAGCGACTTTGCGGCGTTGCTCGAGACTTTGGAGTCTCTTGCTTACAAGTTCGTCGTCGTTAATGAGTCTCTTGGCTCTCCTCTCAATAGCTTCCAGTGTCTCCAGCTGGTATTTGGCAGAACCATCCCAAAGGTGAGAACAGTACTCCATACACGACCGGACTTGCGCTTGATAAAGATTAAGCAGCTGTCCCGGTGTGAAGTATTGTCTCACCTTAGCCAAAACCCCAAGCTTTTTTGAGGCCAGCTGGGCTTTAGACTCTATATAGGAGCCTTCCACAGTATTATGCAGTATGGTGTATTGCTGTGGGGAGCTGCTGCTGAGATGGAAACAATCTTTATCTAACAAAAGCGTGCAATTCGAGCCATATATGAAATGGATCCTATGGAATCTCTAAGGGATCTTTTTAAAGAAATTGATATATTAACTTTACCGAGTCTGTATATATTTGAAAATATTATGTATGTTCGGAAAAAATTGAGTAAATTTAAATTAAATAGTGACAACCACGATTACAACACTAGGAATAAATATAAAATAGCAGTACCAGGTTTTAGACTAGCAAAGACAAATAAAAGGTCCTTTTTAGGCAATTGTGTGCGGTTTTATAATAAAATTCCCAAACATATTACAATGCTCATAGTATGTAGAATATTTCAATATTAAAATTTGTAATTGACCTTCATAAGAGCGTCGAAGACGCCTAAATTGAATAAATGATTTTGAATTTGAATTGAATTTGAATTTACTAATATTTCAAATGTGAAGGGTGTAGACTGTTGATGTGTGTTTGTTACCACTCATTTCCGAACCGCTGTACATATTTTGGATCAGGATTTCAGATCTTATAATATGTTATCTCGATTTACTGAGTTCCCGAGGGAGTGTAATGCAGGCGCGAGCTAGTATTGTAAAGATAGTTCGGACCTACCTAAGTAGTATGCTCCTTGATTACAACAATTATACCTCATACAAAAAATATAGTTTATTTGATACTAGTCCGTAATATCTGATTCTCGCATATGGTTTAATAATTAACATAACTGTATACAGGCCTCACAATACATTCAAAGAGATCCAGCTAAAACAATACAGTTGTGTTAACACCGCAACACTGCCGCTTGTTTGTTCCAGCCTTTGTTCAAGTACAGTTAAGTTGTGCTTAAATCAGGAAAGCAACGTTTCGTCTTCTTCTTATCCTTATACCACGTTAAGTGGGGTCGAACATGTGTCCTTCTTTAATTTTGCTCAGGAATGGAAATGGTTATTTGTGTTGGAAATATCTTTAATGGGTCCCGGAAGCAAAAATACAGACAAAAAGGCAGATGCAAATAAGACAGTAGCTGCTCTGTAATGCAGCGGCGAATGTAAAAGTTATCTATTACTAACATGCAACACAAACATTTGAAAACTGTCTGCAATGTTATCGGCTTCGAAACTTCAGCTTTCGGACTCACCATAATGACAATGTTTATACGGATTTAATTACTTATATAAAGAATGAGTTTCTTTTTCAAATTAAAAACGGAACCGAATTCCAATACTGAAATGTATGAAATATAATGTCGACGTCCG
This sequence comes from Plagodis dolabraria, assembly GCA_963854805.1. Classification (NCBI taxonomy): domain Eukaryota; kingdom Metazoa; phylum Arthropoda; class Insecta; order Lepidoptera; family Geometridae; genus Plagodis; species Plagodis dolabraria. The sequence continues at coordinate 26,956,037 of OY978448.1, read as the reverse complement.
TAGCATGCTAATTTAAACCACACTGAGCAATAATTTTCTTATCACATACAAACCATGGTCCGACTTCCACAAGTTTATACTTTTCAATGTGAGAGTTTGTTTTAAATACATTTTTTCACCCTTTTCATTGAGTGATACATACTGCTTACAAAATCGATTCCCTTTTTTTTTATTCACTCACCCACAATTTTCGAAAAGACTTGCATTTATCGAGGTATATTGGCAAATACTTTTTCAGTTAATCGAGTGTTTCTTCAAATCTACTCCTTGAGCTTCATAGATCGTGAATTTCATTCATAAATGCCCGAATTCGGGTGCATGTGATACTAACGAGTTAACCGATGTTAATGATATTTAAATGGGACCACCTCTGAAGTATGACAATATGAATTGGCGGAGTAATCGCGTCACAAACATATAAAAAACATACTTTCACAGCTAACAGCTGTTCACTAAAACTGTAACAGTTATATTTATTAAAGCATAATCTATATTAATAGGTGAGGCTAATATGACCTATGTACACCGCATAATAAAGCCTGGACCTACCTTTATAAAAGTCATTTATGTTACAAAATATAATTCCTACAGAAATGACATACCTACCTATTTATTAATATGTAAGTATAAATTGTTGAGTGCTTACAGTATATGCATTAGGAATATTCCGAAAAGCTGAAACAGTCTTTAGACTTGATAAATAACCCAGCTCAGAATCTACGAATAAATACATATTTTATTCCTAGTATTAAATATATTAAAGGTTTATCTGTAAAAGATCAGGATTTTCATGCGCCATCATAATAGAAGCGCTTTACGGAATTCAGCATTCATTCCGTCGCGGCTCTAAATTTCTCCAAGTTCAAACAATGGGCGAGGAGTCAAAAGTGCCAAGTCTAGATGTTATCGTCAATTGACATCATTATAACGCCTAAAATCGTTTCTTAATGACCCTCGATGGCCGAGCCGCTGGCCTCTGATGTGAAGAGGGTTCCGGGATTCGACACTAAAGGACCGGAGGCTCTCTTATCGGTGTTATATTACGTTGTTTCATCTGCACTGAATCTCGGAAATATGAACAGTATAGGCTTAATAAGTACCGTTAGTAATTGCACAAGTTGTGAAATGATCGGAACTTTGATCTTGAATTATGCTACGAGGGTCACACGATGTGTTTGCTAAGAACTCCTTAGATATACAATATAATATAACGAAAGAAATTGGGGCCCACTTATTGCTATATACCTGATACAATTTCAGGGCCTGGACAGCTTTTGAAAATTTCGTGAAGAGATAAACTAATACTAGGTTGACCCAAAATAGAACCTGGGACCGCAGATGTGACGCTGTTGCCAGTCAAAGTCAAAATCATTTATGCAATGTAGTCTACGACGCTCTTATGAAGGTCAATTACAAGTTTTAATAGGTTTTGAATGATTCTACATTGTACTGCCACGTTCAAGAAAAAGAAATAAAATAGAGCCACTGCGAGAAGAACGTGCTAGAATCTCGGGGCCAATCTTTTAAACGTCTTTTAACAATGTGTTACATACTATATAGTTAAATTGTTACAATATTTGTTTACATTACGTATGTGGCAGGCGATAGCTTGGCAGAGGCGAAACAGTCCACGAATTTTTGTCGTTTAAGTAATCACAAGCTGTGTAATAAGATTTCTTAATCAAAATGTTTTTAACGAGCAACTTGAATTTTCCTTCTGTGAGCGTCGTAATGTTTGGGAACTTTATTATAAAACGGCACAGAATTACCTTAGATGGACATTTTATTTGTCTTTGCTAATCTAAAACCTGGCACCGCCAGTTTATCTTTATTCCTAGAGCTGTAATCGTGATTTTTACTGTTTAATTTAAATGTACTCAAATTTTTACGAGCACATAATATTTTCAAATATATACGGACTCGGTAAAGTTAAAACTAAACAGTGCTAAAAGTGACAGTCATATATAGTCATAATATGATTTGAATGGTGTCAAGAGCCATAGTGACGTGTGTTTGTTGTTATACAGATCTGCGACTTCGGGCTGGCGCGAGTGGCGGACCCCGAACACGACCATACTGGCTTCCTGACGGAGTACGTCGCCACGCGCTGGTACCGCGCGCCTGAGATTATGCTCAACTCTAAGGTAACTGATTTTCTTGGGGATTAATTTTTGAAGCAGTGATGGATCAGTGGCATTGGCTATGGACTGCCGCGCAGCAGATCCATGGCTCCAATCCCCCCGCGGACTTGAGCTTCACGGCATGGTGGAAGGACATTTTGAATGCCTGGCTAGCGGCTCAAGAAGAAAATCTGTCGCCAAGCACCTAACAGTGTGTTCCGGCAGCCGTCCTGGAGAGCCAGTAATTCTAGGTTAAGCCTGTTTAACGCTTTCGACCAAATAGTCACTTATCATCATGTGAGATTGTGGTCAAAACTAACGCATCAGCAATAAAATATAAATTGCCATGTTCACTTTTTACCAATTGTTTTAGGAGCCACATAACAGATGGCGCTCCGATTGTCACTTGATGGGCACTGCTCCAGTCTTCGGGCTGCTACTAAGAATGGTCAGAAAATCTAAATACAATGTCTGAAGGATCGAACCTAGGACATTGATATTTCAATTCGGCGATTTAAGATCTTTGCTATTATTATCCTCGTTGCATTGATTCCATTGTAAGGAGTCTGACCGACCGCCTGCAGCAGACTGCAACGTACCGACGTTGGTTGGCCATTGCTACCTGATATATTTGTATACAGGGTTATTGGTAAAATCCTAACAACCTCGTAGGGTTGACTTAACAACCTCTTAGGACTAGCAGAAGTCAACCCTAATAAGAAGTTGTAAGCATTTTCGTATCCAAATTGCGCCGTTATCCTCAAAGCTGAGGGTCGTGAATCGTGATACCGTGGAAATCATCTATTTTTTGACAATTTTGGATTCGCACTTGGCCAGTTTTGATTATAATGTTAGTATACAAAAAAGCACTAACCTTACATTTTTAACTTATGGTTCGATTCCGAGCGACGCGGACGCTCTCGACTGTAAGTAGGTACCGCGTCAGGCCAGTCAGTCGCAACTCGCAGCGGCACAGTGTCGCTAGCAATAGAACCTTGCAACTAATACTAAGAAAATCACTAAACGAAATGTTTATAAATTGAAGGTATTTATTTGACCACGTAGTTCGGGATTATATTAATTTCACTTACACATTTTAGCGAACACACTCGTAACTAATTTTCATTCATTTAACACGGTTGTAATTGAATTATTTATCGGCAATAATATATTCGGGATCTAGCAGAAAAGAAAAAAGATTTGGCTATGGTTTTAAGGTCGCCCGCGTGACGCCAACACTCGTTGGAATGCTCTCGACGGTTCGCTTATCTGGGTGTGGAGATGGTGAAGAGCCCTGATGTGCGCCCAATGTGCAACAAAATTCCATTTCACCGACATTAACATGCCGTGGTGGCATGTTGTTCATATCGTGCATTCTTTCCAACTTATATAAGCGACATACGAAAAGAGGATAAGGAATAATCGTTTGCATAATCATGATGCATTTAAATCTGGCTTTAAGCACTGGCGGTAAGGCATTTTACATTTTGCCAGCAGTTTTTAAAGAAAATGTCGCGAAACAACTAAACTGTTGCTTTTATTTAACTTAGCAATTTTCTCACACTAAGCCGGATTACATAATAACATCACTAAACAAAAAACCAAAAAATCAGTTAGAGATCAAAGGCCAGCCCTATGAGAAAACATTATTGCTTCTTTTATATATTTAAGGCTACAGGAGCTACCTGTAATTATTTCCACCAATATCGCCCAAGTATATCGATGTTTGATAATACAAAATCAGGCAATGCTAGTAATGAAAAAGAAAATTTTAATAAAGGCACAGTATGGCCGCTTTTCCACGACCCACCGCTCGCAACGATAAAATGCGGTAACGACTCCCAGCCCCATGTATTTCTATGAACCGTTTGCTCTATAAATGACGCCGACAGCACGCCGCACGATACTTTTACAAACGACTTCTTATCTTTAGCTTTGGTGCCGCTATACTTATTATAACGAGTTTTTTTTTGTTAAGTTTTGTCTTCTCTAGTCATTATATATATATATACGTATATGTCCATTCATATGAATGGAAATGTATTTGTACGATATCTGTTTAAAGCGCTCAAAGTCCGACTTGTGGCCCACCTATAAACAATTCGAGAACAAACGGCTGATTCAACAAAACCACGACAATGACGCGCCCAAATTGAAATACGATCCTTTGGTTATCTATTACAAGACATTATTATATTTGAGTAAGCGTTCGGTTTATTGTCGGGAGTATTTGGAATTACCCGAATTTCTGGAATTTGGGAGCTATCAGAATATCTGTTTGTGTCGTTTGATGATATTAGATTCGCGACAAAAGCGGGGCTTACCGCGCTATCTGCTGTCTGTTTGATAATACCGAGCTCCGTTTCCTTGACAGCTGGAGGATATTAATATTATTAATTATTTCCGTAAATTGGGCTACGTCCTATTGTATAGACTCATACTTCAAATGTTTGTTTGACATTTATCCCCGTTACCACATGTTATAGATGCTAAAGTGTGTTCAGTTTGTCATTGTATGTCGTAGCAACAGGGCTATTGGTCTCTATAGGACAAAATTTTTTTTTTTTACTTGACGTTCTTTGGCACCTTAATCATCACGGTTAAGGCGCCTAAGAGTGACATGAGTAGACTCTATATTTAAATTCCCATCGGTCCATCCGTTTGTCAGTCCCATAAAAGCTGTATCTTCAGAATCCTAATAGGTAGCCCATTGAAATTTTCACAAAATATGTGTTGGTATGGCGGAATGCCTAAAAATAATAATAATAGCAGAAACATATATTACGGTCACATGAGACTTAACAATTGTACGTTGTTTGTGTTGTTCAGAGTGACGGGCGCAATGCAAATCGTCACTTATGATAGAATGCATCTGTTATACGCAGAAGTTAGTCCGCTTAACCTGAGGTGTGCCTCGGGCTTGGTCCATCAAATCACACAAAAAAAAAAACATAAAACTTATAGTGGGTCTCTTCCCAATACAAGAAATGCGTTGCAAGTGTAATTACAAGGAAAAACCTTTAAAATCTCTATTCATACAAGTGAAACGTTCCCTTAGGGATTCTGTGCCCTCTTTTTAATGTTCAGTTTTTGTTCTCTGAAAACGTATGCGATGCGAATCGAGATAAAGGAGCATACTCCAAGGAATAGAATTTCCTGAACATTTTAATGGGTTCGTACCCTGTAGATCTTTTGCACACCTTCAGATGTCCTTAGTGTAGTTGTTTTGAAATGGGTACAGGATAAAAGTTCGAAACAAAGTCTATAATTTAATTTAGTACAAAAATATACTTTATTGGGAGTGGTAGCTGTCAGAAATGAATTGAAACATTAGGTACCTGTATGTATACAGGATTTTTTAAACGACTCCAAAAAGGAGGAGGTTCATGAATTTAAATTAAGTAAGTGAATTTGAGGTTGTTTTTTTGTGTGTAACTCTTTACAGGGTGCACCGATTTTGATGATTTTTATATTCGAAAGCTAGTGATTGCCATGTGGTCCCACTTCAATTTGAGTGAGATTTGACGAGTAGTATTTGAGTTATCCCTAATAATGCGTATTTTATGTTTGAAGCCCGTAGTTTTTTTTGTTCGAAATTTTGTTTGAAATGTATTATTTTTCACATTGCATCTATTTTATGTTAAATAAAAAGATAAAAATGCGTTTTCATCTGTATAGTGATTGAAACGAAAATAAATATTTAAAAAAATATACTATTATACTCATAGCAGATATTTATTTATTTATTTATTTCCATACATACATCTATCTTTACAGGTACACACCCAATACAATAGAGTAGCTACTTATACACATTTAATATATATATATATATATATATTTTTTTTTATATAAAACAAATAGTGGAATGTCTGATTGTCTTAATAAAATAAAAATATTTACACAGAATGATACGGTAGAGGACTTTCAAATTTACGTTAGGAGTGTGTTAACACACAAAGAATTCACGCGCGTTGTTTCTTCTGGATAATATTTTTTCAGTCTTATACATTCTTCATCAAAAACTTGTTTATTGCCAATATGATCCGTTAATGCTCATAAATGAAGACTTTGTAATGGAAAACCATATTTCTATATTGTTTTAAGCATTTAGCCACTGTAACGACGACCACATAAAACGTACGCTTGAAAGCTAGCTATAGAATACTTCGCATCAATTTCAATCACCTTCATCAACTTTTGAACCTTAATATTTATTTTTAAATCTAAAAACGTAACACTTCCTGGTAAATGAGACAGAATTGTAGGTACTGTTTTTTTCCAGCTCGAGGCCCACTTGATGTCAAGCGGTAACCTCTGCATATAACAGATGCATTTCGTAACACGTGACGAACTTAGGGTGACCCTAAAAATACAGTTGTTGAGTATCATGTGCCAATTTTACTTTTTTAAAGATTATTTTAGCCGATTTAACTTACGGTTTGTTAACGTCGAGAAGGCTTCTCGACCGGTTTCGCGACCTTCAGAGTCGCTTCATCACGGAGTGCGTGCGCTCACGGCTGCGCCGACGCATGCACTGATTGACTGTAATTTTACTGGCTCACAATGACTGTTGCGGCAGGCTTATTAGCTAACTCTTGGTGAACTTCAAGACGAAGGCAATTGGGGTGCGATTCAGGGGAATTATCTATCATTTTTACTGACGATGGAAGTTGAATGAACTAACAAAAGTGAAATAGATTGGGTCTTTTGTGCGTTTCGTTTATGCTTTCGTGAAATTTCTGGCCCTATCTTAGGGCCATTTGGCACTACATGGAATTGTAAGGCGCAAAATGGTAATTATATTGTGATTATATAATTATTTAAATAGGGAGTAAAATCATTTAATTATATATCATTAAAGTACATAATATAACTCGCACATATGTTAGATACGCTGTTAATGATGTATCTCCTAAAATAATATCGAAACGCAAGATATACTTTTTTATTTTGACATTTGTTTATGTTTCACGCGATAAACAAAAACGTTCGTGAAGTGGATCAAATTAAAACTAGATGATGTGATTAAAAGTTACAATTACATGGCTCATAACAACAGTGTGATAACAGTTTCTCATTTTAGGATGCCTGCACACAAAGTCATATCTGACATACAACTCCAACTTATAATAGAGTTCAAGGAAATGAGTACCGATTTGGCAGTGGGCCGAATTATAAATAAGTGCCCATTAGAAAAACAAATAAAAGCGAAGAAGTGGGAAGAGCTGGCGGCAACCCTCAACTCAAGAAAAACAAAACGCAAGAAGATAAATCAAGAACGAGTTTCTTACATTTACCAATGACAGTGCGGAAATCACCTATGCACTCAGGAAACCAACAGCTAGGTCAAGAGTCATGCCCGATTGTCACTTGGCGCTACAAAATCTAGCAGACATAATTGTATTATGTAACGGTGACTTGTAATAAGAGCCACAGTTCATATCAGGGTAATAATAGAGCAGTTATTCTTGTCAAGGGAAGGAGTGAAAAAGAATATCTCTACAGACGTTGCATAGCTCTGTAAGCCCACAGCAAAGGAATCACAGAATCTGTTGCATGTCGACACTGAGAAACAACTACAAAATCTATGGAACAAGAAGTCTTGACTAAATATGCGGTGTCCTTCCTGATATAAAACAAAAAATAATCTAATAATCTACTTAAGCTCACGAGGGCAGATCTCCATGTGATGATTGGGATCAATACTGGCCATTGCGATCTATACCTACTATCACCTACACAAAACTGGAAAAACAGAGTCCACCGTGCCAGGGCTGCTTGCATGAGAATGAAACTGTAGAATGTGTTGCTCCACTGCAACTCCATACATGATACTGAAGATAAGAAGCGGCTGGGGCTGGGCTGGCAGGAGGGTAATGCACAATACACCCCAAGCAGGGCATTGGTGCAAGATTCATCGCCCTTTTAGGATAGGATTGCTGTATTTTGTATTGTTTATAAATAAATGATTAAGAATTTATTGAGTATTGTAATTTTTATTCAGCTAGTATGATTACATCCACAGAGAAGAACCAGCAAGAAACTCTTGTGCAGAATCTTAAAATGTAGCAAAAATTCCATATATTATCTTACACTAGAATATGTACATTCTTTAATTTTATTATTCTGATAGAATACTAAGTTACAATTTAGAGATAAAATTGAATACAATAAAAAATATTATAATATAAAGGCTAAAGTTTGTTGTATGTCTGTTGCGCCTTCATGCTGAAACGGCTGAACGGATTTGCATGAAATTTATAATTAAGATGGTTCATACCCTGGAATAGCACAAAGGCTACTTATCATTACCATCACCTCGCGGGTGACACCGCGGAGCGCAGTTAGTATCATATAATCATACAAAAGAATTATTTAAAAAAAACCTGACATGTCTCACATCAAAATCGGTGTTCCAGTGTAGGCTGTAGAGGGTTACAAAGAATTAAGCCATACATACTTAAATACAAACATACTCTTAAAAAACATTACTCTAGTTAAAATCTAGTGAAAAAGTCAGTGAAACATTGTTTAAACATCTTAAAATGATTTTACTAATAAGCTATATGAAATGACTTCTGTGACTTCATTTTTTCTTCTGCTAATTTCGTTTTATTATGTTCCTATTAATATTATCATCCTATTATATGTCCTTCTTAAGGATTTCCTTCTTCTGTAATACAAAGTTACACAAGACCACACAGTATGACTGTTTTGCCTGCCTTGATACGGGATGCATAGTGCATCAAACTGTAAAAAAAAAAAAACAAAATCAGATATTTTTAATGAGTCATGAAACAGCAATGTTTGTTACACTCTTGTTGTATTGCACTATTTTACCTATGTGAGGTGTCTACTGGACCACAATCCTTGCACAACACCTTGCCTTTCCCCATCTAAGTTTTGGTGGTTCCGCCGCTCATGGCTCTGGCTGTTGTGACCGGTCATTTAGAATTTCTTCATCGTCATTGGCGAAGCGTTGGTCATACACAAAGTTATGCAAGACCGCACACACATTGACTATTTTCCCTGCCTTGACGGTTGCATAGTGCATCACCCTATTTAAAAAAAAAAACAAATTTTAAAAGGGATATACAATACAAAATTCTTTATTCATTAACAATCTTAAGGAAAACAATAAAATTATTACAAACAAATTAATATATTAGATTGGACAAAGGGCGGCCTTATCGCTTAAGCAATTTCTTACAGGCAACCTTGCATGGAGACGATTTATAATATTGCGGTTTAGGGATTACGAAAAGAGAAAATAATAATAATAAATAATGATAAAACATATGTATTTATACATTATAATATGCACAGCACACATATAATTGTCTTGAATTGTGCATAAACTATATTTATATAATTAAAACATAAATACAATAACTAAATATAATATTATATTTACATACAATACATTATAATATTACATAATATAGGTACTACAATTTATATAATACAATACATACATATCTTATACAAAACATAATGAACATATGTAAAATATTCAGCATATGTTTACTGAGTAGTGCTTCTTCACCATATCTTTGAATAAAGAAATAAACTTAGCTTGTCTGATATCAACAGGTAGTGCATTCCACAAGAAGACTGCATGTTTTGTAAATGATTTATTAAAATATGTTGATGATGAGACAGGCATATCAGAGTCATACAGGAATATAAGTTCAAGTAAAAGTAAAACTCTGCTGGAAGTTTTGGATATGATGTTGTGATGGTAGGAAGACAACAAACTACTTACATGTGTGCCAAGACACATCGGAAATGAGTTTTCAGCACACCAATACAACGCTCTACCACATTCCATGTGCGAACATGCTTGTAGGTGTATAATTCTTCAGGCGAGTTTGGCACAGCGTTGAGGATTGGTGTCATCATCCATGGTCGCTGTGCATAGCCCGAATCACCTGTGGTGTTTTGATACATTATTCATTTAATCACTTATGAATGGTTGGTATGATTATATATATACGTGTATCTGTGCAACCAATTGTCCTTAAATTTGTTTACTTACCTAAAAGCCAACACCTTTCCCCTTCAGCATTAATGTCTTGCATCAGAGCCTTTACTTGGCTATTATTCCAGACATGAGAGTCATGGCTCTGACCTCCAAAAGATGCATCTATGTGCAGGATGCGCAAATCAGCATCACAAATCTAAACAAACAAATGTTTTTTTAGTAAGTAGGTTTATAAAAACATGTCTTGTGTTATACCTTACCTACATCAAAACTCAAACAACATACAATTAGGACATTCAATGAATGGTATTGCTTCCTATTGTAGTAGGCCTCTTCATTTTCACTGGGACGAATGATTGCAACATGATTTTATATATGACAGCATTTTATAGTATCTAGATCTTTAAATGTACATGAAATGATGTGAACACATGCCTTTTGCTCTGATGCATATGCATCAGAGTAAAAGCTTATTAAGTATAAGAAAACTAAAAGTAGATAGGTACATATTTATAAATTGCAAAATTCACCTCCTTGTGATGTCCTCACGCTCTACCATAGTCATAGGAAACTTTATATATTTGGCCTGAATCTCTGGGTTATTCAGGGCTTTGGTGACATCTCTTAGACAGAGTGACACAGAGGCTTGTGACAGGCCTAGCTGGTTAGGCACCAATGTTCTTTTGATATCATTAAATGCCAGTGCTGCCAATATCTGCAAGACAGTATCAACGTCATATTTAGCAACATCAAACACTGTACATTATTTGAAAAGGAATTTAACTAAGGTACCTTAAAATTCTGGCCGTACAGCGCTAGTGCGCTGTTTTACCGGTAAAAGCGGAATTAAATCTTCGCAGAGTTGTTGGAAATCGGCTTTTCGTAGACGGTAATGCCCGACAAATTCCTTCTGAGGTAACAATAGACGCTTGCTAGCCTGCCTGAGTACCCTGCGCTCAATGATCAACAGCCTTTTAAGGCGTTCTTCCTCTGCAGCTGCCAACAACATAGCTCCAGCCATATTGCTACCTGAAATCAAAGATTAATATCGAAATTGAATAGTTGACTCAAGCTAGCATGAATAATAAGCAAATATATCAAAATAAACAAAGAAAAATCCTGTTCGACTTTCACAAGTGTTAATTAACACGCAAGTCCAAATTTCCGCAGAATGAGTGGCTGAAATCAGAAAAAAGCTAGTGATTATTTTCTATAAATCAATATGGATCTTTGAATTTGCAATTAAAATAAGAAAATCTCTATTATGTATCTCAACGCAAACTTGCAATAAAAACCCGCCAACCAGTGAGCAATAAAGCTCCCTTCTTCAGTTGACGTTTCGTAGTGGTCTTGAAGCTGTCATTAGAGTTACATAATACCAATTTTACGTCAAAAGTGAGTAGTTTCGTTCATTCTCTCGTCTTCAGAGAGTCTGGTAATCGTCATCAGAAAGTCTGGTAATCGTCATGACGGTTAATTCAAAAATTGATGTCCACTCTGACGTTCACGAAGACCACCGAGAGTTACATAATAGCACTGCGGAACAGATGTGGATACAAATATGTTAAGGATATAATAAAATGCATAAAATAATTATATCCCCTTGCGATGCCGGGCTAGAATTTCACACTGCTATATTTTCCTTTGAGAGAGAGTTGGGCAGCAAAGCCGACTAAAAAACTGCAATCAATGCCATCCCCGCTAATGGAGGAGGCATTTTCAACGGTTGACGTTATGGCTGTTGATGAAGTGATGATAAAATAATAATATTTTTATTTATGCAGGTAGCTGATTTATTATATGCATCTAGTCTCACATTCACACCATAATGCTTCTACTGTACGAGAAATCTTAAATGTTTAAAGTGATAGAAAAATGGAAATCCTTGGTGTCTGCCTATCCCTCTGCGAAATACGCAATAATTTATGGGTTTACAGTACACATTTTTAGAAAAAAAAAAACAAACTTGCTTGTCCGAATATGGTAAAGAAAACACGTAATTTCTCAAAGACATTAAATTTATATTTATAAATCTTTGGTATTATGTATGATAGCTAAAAAGGTTTATAAATTCTACATACTAATATATCGGGATTAGTTATATAGATTTCGTTATTCAAAAAGTGTGCTTCTCCCCAGGGCTACACCAAATCGATAGACATCTGGTCCGTGGGCTGCATCCTTGCAGAGATGTTGTCCAACCGGCCTATCTTCCCTGGGAAGCACTACCTCGACCAGCTGAACCACATCCTCGGCGTCCTCGGCTCGCCTAGCCAGGAGGACCTCGACTGCATCATCAACGAAAAGGTATAATGTAATTACAATATACTGTGAATCAATACTAATATTATAAATGCGAAAGTAACTCTGTCTGTCTGTTACGCTTTCACGCCAAAACTACTGGACCGATTTGAATGAAATTTGGTATGGAAATAGTTTGAGACCCGGGAAAAAACATAGGATACTTTTTATCCAACTGCGCAAAAAGAGGTTAATGTTTTTGCGCGATAACCGACATGCGCGCGGGCGGAGCCGCGCCCGGAAAGCTAGTACAATATATAGTGTAATTTACTTCTTTTTTTCATATACAAAGAAGACCGTCGTGTACACGTGCACTTATATCGCAGTTAACTAATAACTTACAGAAATTTGAGACTGTTAGTGTTTGGGTTTAATTCAATCGATGGTTAGCATTCGTATCTTTGTTATGCGTTATATTTTTCCTTTTCTTTAAAAAAATAAGGAGAAAGTATAATAGCTCATATACCTATTTAATATAATATACTTATATCTGACCACGGATAACTTTTTACTAGCTTGTTCGATCTTGATGATTCATTTTTTGTTGAGTAAACTTTAGTTAGTTCCCAATTAAATTTAATAAACTTTGGTCAAGAAGTTTTTCAGTTACGAGTACACTCAATCTTTATATATAAAAACTACGTGTCACGTTGTTTGTCCGCGATGGACTCCTAAACTGCTGGATCAATGTTAATTTTGATTTGCACACCGTGTAAAATTTGATCCAAGTTGAAAGATAGGATAGCTTACATCTCAATTTATAGTCTTAATTGCCCGTGCTAAGCCGGGGCGGGTAAAGTATAAAAATATTTGCCATCTACAGAGCTTGATTTGTAAGAATCAGTACGGTATCTACCCCAACATGTTATTTTACTGTCAGTGTTGGAAGTTGCATTTTTATACATATTTTTACGGGCATAAATTACGCAACCAGCCTTTAAGCACTGTATGATTCTTACAATCTGGTCAAAGTAAGCTATCGTCCACTCTATATTTAACGGGGTAAAAAGACAATTTAAAAATCTTTAGTCTTCGGTTTTGAATGCAATCTTATGTCATATTCGATAAAAAAATATATGCAATAATCTTTCATCATCGTGGTTTATTGTTCGCGATTATTCTTTCATAAAACGTACGACTCCACCTGATAAGTGGCAAAAAGATAACATCATTTCGTCATATTTTATGCATACAATTAATCATATAATAGCATTGTACATTATTTTATTTTGAACATGCACGAGGGCCACCTGATATGAGGTAACCTCTATAAACAGATGCATTTCGTCAGAAATACCGACTGCACCACGCTAATCACTCTGACAAAAGATGTTAAGTCTCATGTGCCTGTAATATCATGTTTACTTTCTGTCTCTGAAAACTGCTGCCGGAAAACACTGTTACGTGCTTGGTAACAGATCTAGTCAAGTAGATCTGACCCTCTATATCCAGGCGGGTAGTCAAAACGCCCTTCCATAATGCGGTAAATCTCAAGCTGCTGGTAGTCATTGATTATGGTCCAGGCTTGGCGGCATAATAATATCTGAAAGACGTGGCGAAGCCGAGTGTTATCCGTGAAATTACATGTAATGAGTTCCATCTGTGTTCTGTTTAACTAAATCAGGGCGTTTACTACTGTTTTAATCGAGACTTGTAACAATAGTACATTTTTCTTTGTTGTGTAGAAACGAACATCCTAGTATAAAATTTCTCTTATGTAACTATTCTTCCTTTTATCTTATGAAATGAAACAAATGAGGAAACAAACATCCAAAATATAAAATTATCTTAGGTAATTTTCATATGTTTATTCAAATTACATAAGCTTGCGCAATACCTAACAATATGTATAAATTAACGAGTCTTTCTAAATTAATCAGACATCATTAAATATAATTCAATTTCTTTTGTATAGAGCGACGTCGCCCGCTGCAAATATAAAATCAAATTATAAAGTTATATGAAAATCGAAAGCAATATTGCACCACTCGCGAATAGAGAAATATTCATTACAACTTTATTTCAATTCACAACTTTGAAGCCAGACGATGAATATACTGAACTTGAAATACGTAGGTGTCATAATATTTTTTCATATCTCTTGAGTAACCACTAAAAGTTCATATCTTTTCCATTGGACGCAATATCGCTGTTAATAAAATGGCTTTTATGTCAAATGAAACTTCTCCGATCCATTCAGTTGCTAACTTACAACTTCCTTTATAAATTTATATAGCTTTAGAAGTTCTGTTGGAAGTTTTTTTTAGTATACCTAACGTTATTCAAATAGATTGAATTATGTTACATTTCTCATTATAATATATTAATAATTCACAGTGGTATTTATTCAGTTGTCAGTCGTCTGTTTATGTGGGAGGCGATTGGCAAGTCTAAAGTCTAAATGATGTGGTAACCCAGGGGGTCTAAATTATGTGGTTACTAGTTACTAGGCGCTACACAAACTTAAAACATAATAGTCTGTTCTTCATAGGGATTCTATTTCAAACGGAATAGTACATTGTACATCGAGGGGAGAAAACGATCTATTTCTGTTCGAGAGTAGCAGAGGGCTTAAAGGAAACTCGAGAACAGAAATAGAACTTTCTCCCGATACATAGTGCTTTATCGTATTTGTCCCGAGGCTTCTGAGGAAGTAAGTTCTTTATGACTTCTTGTGCTGTATTTTTTATTAGTGGTGGCGCCGTCACTATAAAATCGTCACTTTCACTAGACTTGAAACAAAGGTATTCACTTTTGTTTCATAATGCACCCTTTTGTCACATTATGTAACTCATGTGGTATCAGCCAATCAGGGACAGCGGCGTTCAGCGCCACAAAGTATCAGCCAATTGAAACTAGATATAGGATGGTTCGTCATTGACTAGTCTAGAATTAATACAGATAAAACAGGATTTCGGTGTGGCGGTAATATTTTAAGAAACCATTAAATTAATATTTTTATAAAACACTTAAAAATATATCTAGTGACGATTCCGCCTAATTTTCCTACTAAGTCGACATGATGTCACAAACACTTTGCAGCCAAACCGGGAGAATTTTTGACGCGTTTCGATTCTAGAATGATTTTCTGAGGAAAAATATCATTATGAGGCGTAAGTCAGAACACAAATAACTATTAGGCCCTTAGTGACACAACTATTGCTGCCTAATGGCAATAGTCATTAGGAAGTGTTCTAAATATATAGACATAAGGTAAGATATAGATTAGGCATAAGGTAGGATTCATCAGAATTTTAGAACGGTGTCAAAAAGTTTTTTTATTATGTCAATCTTCGGTTTACAATGTACAAATATATGCGTAGGTATCTTGAAATATTGGCTGGTATACTGGCGTATACTGAGTTAAGGGAAATTGAATTTCGATTGAGCTCGCATGCCGCCACTCGAGAGAAATTGACGAAACGTGCTCCACACTACTAAACTCTATTACGAAAGTACTCGTAATATTCTAACTAAATATTCCATTATAGTCAACATTCGGCTGTCACTCGGGACACGGTTGGATTTTATTCTACAGCTGGCTCATCTGTCCCGTTCTTTGGAACGTTTGATAAAATCAGGTTTAAGATATTGTAGAACAGTTACCGTTGTATAATTAATATTGTGGGAATTGATGCGTCCATCCGTCTCGGGCCGGGGAGAGACATACACGTTCTGCCATTTTTTTATTTTTTTTATTATGTGAATTTGACAGAACTAGCTCGACACCACCTGATGTTAAGCGGTCTAACCTCTGCCTATATTACAGATGCATTTCGTCACAAGTCACGAATTGCACTGCGTCCGTCATCTTGATACATCGTTGTTAAGTCTCATGTACCTGTAATTTCACTGGCTCCCAAGGACTGCTGCCGGATCACATCGTTATGTGCTTGGCGACAGATTTTCTACCTGAGGGTGGTCGCTAGCCAGACGGGCATTCGCAAAATTCCCTTCCAGTTCCAAGAAGCGCTCGTAGCCAAGTTTGCTTAGCCATTCTGAATCGATCAGCAAAGTTAAGCAACGTCCGACGCGGTCATGACTTGGATGGGTGACCGCTGGTGACATTACTAACTGAGCGCTTCCGTGCTTCGGAGGGCACGTTAAGCCGTCGGTCCCGGTTGTTGTCTTAGGATAGCAGTCGTTACAGCATGGTGGTAGGGCACTTTGCAAATGCTCGCCTGGCTAGCTACCACCCTCAAGTTGAGAAATCTGTCGCCAAGCACCTAACGGTGTGTTCCGGCAGCTGTCCTTGAGAGCCAGTAACTCTAGGTTAGTCTGAACAACATCCTCGACCACATCATCACTTACCATCAGGTGAGATAGTGGTCAAAGGCTAACCTATCAGGAATAAAAAAAAAAAAAAAAAAAAAACCATGCGGTAAAACTCAAGCCCGCGGCGGGATTCGAACCTTGGACCTGCTGCGCGGCAGTACATAGCCAATGCCACTGAGCCATCACTGCTTCACTGTCCCGCTCTTTGGAACGTTTGATTAAATCAGATGTTATGGAACAGTTACCGTTGATATAATTAATATATAGATACCTATTTGGAAATTCAAGAATATACTGCTAAGCGAATTAGCTTACAAAATGAACCACGAGTGGGAATTAATGCGTCCATCCGTCTTTCGGGCCGGGACGTGTTCTGCCAATACCACGGTAGCTCAAATTGGCAGTGCATGTCTAACAAAAGCCACGCTTTCAGTCATGCGACTTTTGTCATTTCAGCTATAGTGAATATGACATCGAATTGCGTTTGTATTAACTGTGTGTGTTGTTGCGTTGTCGCCAGGCCCGCGGCTACCTCGAGTCGCTGCCGTACAAGCCGCGCGTGCCGTGGACGGAGCTGTTCCCGGGCGCCGACGCGCGCGCCCTCGACCTGCTGCACCGCATGCTCACCTTCAACCCGCACCGCCGCATCTCCGTCGAGGAGGCGCTCGCGCATCCCTACCTCGAGCAGTACTACGATCCCAACGACGAGGTACACTACATAATACATAATATTAACTTGCACCTTCTAGTATTCATTTTGTGTTTTGGAATTCAGACGGCAAGAGAACAAATACTCCTTTGACTGCACAGCAGTGCCGTGACACCGCATATGCAGTCATTTGGTGCTCAAATAATAAGTTACCTGAAAAGTTTATTAGGGAGTCTCTTTTTTATAGCATGTTTTCGATATGTTTTTCCCCAATTTCTACTTTGCCACCTCGTATCTTTGCCGCTCGCACCGCCATATTGGAAAATAGATATATTGTCAAAAACTCATTTTTGTAAATAATACGGAATATATTACGAGAATCAGTCAGATAGTTCCTACTGTAGTATCAACCACATTCGGTGGTATTTTTCAAGGAGAGCTCGGGACGCCCGCGTTGACGTGTCGCTTATCACTGTGAAAACCACGCTAGATTTTATAATAAAATTGTCAAAAACTGTTTTACGTGCCATTTGCCATTATGGTGACGTGAGCGGCAAGATAATACTAGGCAAAGTAGAATCTTTGAAAAAGCAAGTTGATATCTATAAAAACTCCGATTGTCAAAGCTCCCGGTAAACTTTAAAGATAAAACTACCAATTGACTATTTAAAGTACATACCAGAAACTCAACTTCGCCTAGAATTACAGCGTCCCATTTAGATGTTGAGTCGATGCAGTGATTTCAATGTGGGTCACGTTATGTCACTATTCGGGAACTCTTCAGTGGGGGAAATTAATTCAGACTTATACACTTAAGGTATTTAGTATAAATCATACTTACATGAAAATTTATAACTATACTAGCCTCATAAACAAAACGTTTTATTAATATTAAACTTATGGACGATCACGTAGCTGAAATGCCATCACTTGTGTGAACGGAGAGGCAGCGATATTGAATGTGAAAAATAAGGATGGTTTTCTCGCATAAAACCTATTTTATTTTTATGTTATATTATGTATAACAATATGTAATTAGTATGGAATTTGACAAGGTTTTAATAGTTTTCTCTCTAATATAATCTTAATTAGAGAGAACTATAATGTCTTGAGAAAATGTTCTTCTTGTATTTATGTACTTGTCAGCTCCTTAAACTTCCAGTTCGCTGTCAAATGATGTATTATTTGTGCTATGCTCTTTACATGGCTAAATACGTAAGGTGTTTTTCGTAGCATTTTGACTCCTTCCTTTGACAGATTTGATAAATAAGAGATAAATCATACTGAAAGTATATTGTAGTGTATGTAATGTACATTAACCTTATCTTTTTCTCTCCCCCAAAATCTGCTAGTCTAATATTTTTATCAGTATACGAATTAACCCATATTACACATGCCTGTAATGACATAGTTTAAGTAAACTCTGCATTGCGTTATATCCATGCGGTAAGGTCTAAATTGTTAATAGTTTTTTGTATATATGTAGCAATGTTACCAACGAGCGTGTGTACAGAATAGCGAGAATGGATTTAGCAAAATGAGTATGCCAGACGTAGCCAGAGTATATCCGTGGACTCTATTTTATTTTTCTGTGTTTTTGAGTGTAGAATATTAATACGTACATATATGTTCGTAACTTAGCTAAAGAATACTTACAAAATCATAACTCAAGAGCCTACCCACAATCCTCGGATGATCTTTCCTTTGGACAGGGTCGATTATGGGGTCGAATCCTTCACGTAGTATATTTTTTCCTTGCGTTGTTGTTATACATATTCGTTTATAAAAATCACACGTGCAGATATGTTTACCTCGGGTTACACTCTTTAACACAAATTGATTGTATTTAATGCGTCTCCTGCCAATGTTTTCGAAACATTGAACAAAAACTCGTACATAACACTTTATTTCGCTTCGTCCGCCAGAGACGGGCCTAAAGGCACCTAGGTTATACCCTATGCACAAAACTTTGTTTCAGAAACACGCACTGTACATTTCATTAGTTGACGTGACCTGCTCAGTGATTGGTTCAAATGTGAGTGCCCTGACCCCTTTATCCACGCGGGGGATAAATGTTTAGATGCTCTCCGCAAGCTACGGAAAATATCAAACCAAGTTTTTGTTTGGAATACAGAAAAGACTTTTGTGTTTTTGTGTAATGTAGAAGTTTAGCAGAAGACTTGCCTTAATTGTGACATACACTTAAGGCGTATGTCACACTTAAGGCGAGTCTTAAGTGTGACATAATTCAATACAATTATATCTTAAATTTTATTTCACACATAAGTATATTATCTTAAATTTTATACAAATTGTGTGACAACGTGAGGAGCATTGCGGATATCTTAATTTAGATGGATTATCATCCATGATCGTGGTGGGTACTAAATGGCCAACACCATCCAGGTGATTCCTTTCATTTAGGCAGGGGTACCACAGACCCGTACTTCTAGGTTCTTGGGCGGAGATTTTGATAGACGACCAGATTCTTCTATGTTCCTACTTACTTACTGGGTGAAAAATCAGGTCCAACCCTACACCCTTCGAAGCACCCTAATGTAGAAGCTAAATTTAGCCTGTATTATAAAATCCCAACTCGTTCTTAGGTTTAATGCCTCCTTCGTTATATCAGCAGATGTATTGTCATACGAGATTAATCTGTCGCACATATTGAAGATTCTGATACATATATTGTAATACATTACCAGAGCTGGTTGAGGTACATCTATTTTATCTCTTCTCCCCAGCACTATCTTTTAGAGGTGGCCTGAATTACCCAGAAAATGGTTCAGTAGCTTGAAAACCCTATTTCTCGTCATGGTATCTTTGCTTGATCAGGGATTCACAAAGCTCTCTGCTCTGGTAAAGCCTTGCTTGGAGATATTTCCTTGTACTATTCGGGTTCCAGTGAAATAAAATAAAAACAAAAAAAATCATCTTAAAATTTTTGTTAGGACTAGCAGAAGTCAACCCTAAGAGTTTGTTATTATTTTACCAATAAACCTGTATATTAGCATAATATAGAAGTACTATTTATCCATAAAATAACAGCTGTGTCCAATGCAACAAAATATTAAATTTACCAAGTCGCCCCGAAGACGGCGACGGCTTGGTGACAAAATAATGGTACACTTTGTTCAAATCAAATTTACGGTTACCTAGCGCCATTCAAGTGGCAGACTAGGGGATTTATTTTGTAATATAGCAGTTTAGATGTCTTTTAAATAACGCGCAAAACCTGCTAACAGAGTGAAACTTAACTCGAAGTCTAAAAGGTAAATTTCTCAAGGTGCACTTGTATGAGTCCTAGGGGTTTGAAGAGGTTAAATAAAAAAATACAATATATATAGATGGATTCTTTATTTGTTATATAGATAGATAATTCTTTATTGTTACACCAGTTAGTATACAAAAATAACATCAAAAAGAAAGCTTACAGTAAAGTGTCACAATGGGCGGCATTATCACTAATAGTGATCTCTTCCAGGCAACCTTTGGATGGAGAGGAAATACAGGAATAACAAGACGGGTGTAATAAAAAGATAAAGGTACAATTAAATCAAGACAAAAATACATGACTAAAGAAAATTAGTAATTAATCACAAACAAGAAAAGAAAAATAACTACTAATACATATTGAAATATATATAAATATAATTAATGCATTGATACACTTACACGATGTATATATATTAATTCTTTAGTATATTATGATCAATACCCAAGTTCACACGGGGTAACTAATCGGCGAGATAAAAACACTTTACTTGGCTTTTTAAGGTTGTCAAGAATTGTGCACGCCTGATAGTAACTGGTAATAAGTTACATAAGCGAACAGCTTTCACTGAAAATGAGTGATCATAAAATACTGTGCCATGTTGAGGCATACTGAGGGCAAGATTTTCTGATGACCTAAGATTAAGAACATTGGCATTGTGAAGGAAATTGAAACGTTCCTGGATATAGCGCGGGGTCAAAGGATTGAACAAAATATTGTAAATGAGAGAGAGTATGTGAGCATTCCGGCGAAGACCATGAGAACACTTATATAATAGTAATAAATTGATGACGATTATATAAATGCCTACTATAGATTTGGTCTGACACCTAAAGCTTGATAATCTCGTCCAAGTTAAATTACTCCTTTAATACTGTTGCGCTATCTAATATATGAAAAACACGGGTGTTTGAGCGTGAACTTACTATGAGTCGATATCGCTATCGACAATGTTTCGGCTTCTACCGGAAGCCTTCCTCAGGATTTTGAGTGTGGTACGTCCGCCGCGGTCGCGTCACGCTTCACACTGCTAAAATCCTGAGGAAGGCTTCCGGTAGAAGCCGAAACATTGTCGATAGCGATATCGACTCATAGTAAGTTCACGCTCAAACACCCGTGTTTTTCATATATTAGATATAAATGTGAGCGTAAGTTTTTATAATATGACTGTTGCGCTAATTAAACACTACGCCACACTAACGAGGTTTCGTCCGAGTCCTTTGAGAAAAGTGGCTAGAGCGAGTTACGTAGTGAATGTTTATTAATCTGTGATTATAATATCATTGAATTCATCGTCACTTTGTTATTTTAATACACCAAATGTTGGTTATATTTTTAATATTAGGGCCTAATACAATACTACTTCCTTAAAATGAACTTATTTTAATGAATTAATTCAAATATGAACCATTATTATTTCCGCACTTCATTGATTCCTGTGCTCAAAAAGTTGTGGGAGCGAGAATCAATAAAATCTTTGAAAGCGGTTTTGACAGCCTCATCAGAAATGATTTTTTTTCTTTACATATAATGGTACTCTGTGTCGAAGATATTTCAATCGCAGCTCATCTAATTTAGCGACTGTCTGTTGTATTGTGTAGTCTAGCTTTGTCCTGAAGCAGCAGTAGGTTAGAGCAAATAACCAGTCTCGGTTGTTTACCGGCTCGGTTTTCCATCATGGTTTGCAATTATTGACAATACACATTTGCCGTAATCGTCAGGTCAGATCTTAGGAAGCTGTAGTGGGTGACACCGCCACTGTTCTCCAGACCCTTACCAGTAACTTTTTCTGAGTCAACTTTCGCTTGGCAGGATTTGGCCGGTTCTCCTGGGTACAACCATTGTGATGAGCGTTTCTGATTATGGTACAGGCTCCATTTTTGATCACTTTTTTATCACCCTTGGTTGTTGTGACGGTTGAGTTGTGCAACGCAGCTCTAGACTCGTGTTTGTTGGCTTGTTTCTTTGATCACTTTAGAATTAAAATTGTTTTATCACTCACACTGAAATCGGCCGCTAAATCTGACGTGGTTTGCGATGGATCCGCTTCCACGATCACTTTCAATTCCTCATTGTCTCGGTGTCCACAGGGTTTGTTTTGTTGGTCATCATTACCAGAACGAAAACGTTGGAACTAAAAACGTACCGTGTATTCTTTTAGGGTAGCTTCACTTTTTTTTTTTTTTTTCTCTCACCTGATTGTAAGTGATGATGTGGTCGAAGATGTTGTTCAGGCTAACCTAGAATTACTGGCTCTCAAGGACAGCTGCCGGAACTCACCGTTAGGTGTTTGGCGACAGGTTTTCTACTTGCCTCCCATACACATTATTTATCCTACGAGCCGTTTCGGCGGCATTGGTGTCACGGAACTGAACTGCTGGTGTGTCAACTCGTATTCGTAAATAACTTGATATTTTAAGATTATTATTGTGAACTTATTTGTGAATTGATTTAATACATAATGACTAACCATCAGGTTAGATTGTGGTCAAAAGTTAGCCTATGGGCAGTAAATAACAGTTCATTGATACCATAGAGATATAAAATTTGCTTTCTCTTTTCTGTAAACAGAACAATGTCAAAGAAAAAACAAACGGTGCGAAAACAAATGAATAAAACGGAAACACAAATACATAACCCTAAATTTGAATGAAATTCCTAACCAAATACCAGATATTTGAGATCAGCGTAGCCAGTTTGACAAAACGCCAATTTCATATGTAAGGACCTAATTATCCAAGTTAAGCAGCAATAAGCAAAATTTTTTATATACATGTTTTTATTGTAAGGTTCTTAAGGGCTTATATATAAAATTGTTCTATATTTCCTGTTAGATGTCATAAAATTTGATTAAAGGAAAAAAATACCAGCATGCCACTACTCACGTTCACGCGTGTAGGGCGTTATTGCACATTAGGCGTACAGCGAGTTGTAATCGAGGAAGGGCTCTTTTCTCAGTCGGAAGAACTCATTGATATCATAAATCAATTTGACTATTATTGAGACGCGATTTTCCGAATTCCTCAATCGTAAATCAAGCACGATAAACAGGGACAAAGTTTTTAACTAATCACTTCTTCTCTTGGAGAGTCTCAAGGCTCTATCTATGCGCTCATTATCTAAGGGTTAAGGGTACACTACCAAAAAAGGCAATACCAAGGAGGTTTGGCATCAGTTACGCGACCGGCCATAAAACCGAGGACAAAACATTGTAGAATGGTGTTCTTTTTTTAAAAAAAATATTTAAAGGGCTTTGTCGCTGAGGCACCACACCACCCTGGGAAATGTCCTTCGTTTTAATAGAATATTGTACGGACCCCAAATACTTCAACAGGGCAAGGGTAGGAAGATGATAACTATGATTATATTTCTTACAGAGCATCTGAATAATTATTTGAATGTACATACTGATAAACTTGTCAGTAAATTAGTAAGCAATACTTCTTAAATAATTGTAAATGACAACTCACAAAAACGACCAAGCGAATGAAATCATTGAAATTTATTATTACATATTAAATAATGCTATCTTATTCGCTTTAAAAACTTTTGCGTCATCAATTTGCGGAGTAGTCCATACTGCTGTGCACAGAATTAGTGCTGGAGTTATTTAATTACACTGTAATCCTTAGGGACTGAATGGCCCTTTCGCTGTGCGAATAGGTACTAAACGAGGCTTTTAGTTAAATTATTAAAGTTGGGGCTGGCCGCGCTGCTGTTGTATGCAAAACCATTAGGTAAAGGAAAAAAAATTACATCATTAAACAAGCCGTTTCTGAGATCTCATGCGGGCTATCACGTGCGCCGTGAGAAAATGTCTACCTTTTCTCAAAATAGAGTGAAAATGTCTTTCAGTTTCAGTCATCAAAAAAGTTGTCCTTCAGTGCGAAACTTTAACAAGCACATAAAGGAGTTTCTTGTAGATTTCAGGCATGTCGTGCAGAAAAATATCCTTGATTATAGAAACTCTGTAAAAACAGTGTGCTTAGACAGCTGCCCGTTAGATCCAGTTCTCACTCAAGGTCTTATTTAACACATAATCACTAACCATGAGGTTAGATTGTGGTCAAAAGCTAGTCTATGGGCAGTAAATAACGGTTTATTGATACCATAAACAAAGTAATAGATTACTAGACGCGATTTCCCGAATCCCACCAACGTAAATAAAAAAGCTATACAAAGTTTGTAACTCTCGCTCATACTCTTGGAGTTTCAATTCCGTCGTATTAAAGTTAAGTCGAACTATGCAGACTAGCTGTAAACCAGGTGTGCGTTGCTTTTGTTTACGGGTGTTGCCCCTACAGAGTTACTCGTAGTTGCAAAATTGCTTTTTGTTTGTAAACACAACTCTGTTAACGTGTTAATTATGGATTAAGTTTACAGTAAAGTTTCAAGTTCAATCGATAGGGTATTGAAATTTGAACTGATTTATGCGCCATTTTCAAAATAATTACTCGAAAGTGGCTAGTTTACTCCCTTGTTCAGTAGTTTAAATTTATGTTATTATTAAGAATTTATATTATTATTAAGAAGTTTATATTTATTAGCCTAGAAGCTTTAACCCGTGGTTACTTTTGGTCTTCTGTAAATTTTATTTTAATTGGATATAAACATTCTCATTCCTTCACAATTAATTTTGTATTCATATTACTATTTCAATTTGTATTATCTCGACATTGGCCTTAATCTATATTTGCGTCTACCTTGACCTTGATTTCGACTTTCAGTTATCATGATCATTATTCACACCCTTGCTTTCACTCTTATTACGCCTAGATACTATCACCGACATTTATACCCCCCTTAATACTGCCCTTGCATAAGTATTTTCGTGATCTCTGTCTACACACTAAGAAATGTAGACACCCAGTTTCCGCTTAAACTAAGAACTTTCATGTAAAGTTGTAATCCCTATTTGTGTCCCTTAATTTATCCATATGTTAAGAAGCAGTTCAGAAGCATAGGATTTTCATACAACATTTCAATTCGACCTCCTTAATGCAGCCCTTTCATATAAACCGTTCTTAACTATAGTCTCCTATCTAAAAATTGTCTATTTGGCAAATTTTAGATTTATAGATGAAGTAGTTATTAGCTAAAGTATTAATTTTAAATCCCCATTTATATCCCTTAATTCATCTTCATCCAAACTTCTGAAAATCTGAGTGCTTTCTGAGTATCTATAGCTCGCCATTCACTCTCTCGAAAACTTTTATACAGTTGAAATCCATATTTTTTTAGCAAGTAAGGTAATATATTTTTATATTGATGTATAGTGTTATAAGTACGCGCAAACTTCATCTCATTTCATTTCAAATGGCCATGAATGTGTATATTCAAATCGTTCCAATTGGATATTACTCTTATTTATTTATTTATTCATTCTCACATGTAATTCACAGACAATATAATTACGCATGGTGGTAGGGCACTTTGCAAATGCCCGCCTGGCTAGCTACCACCCTCAAGTTGAAAATCTCGCCAAGCACCTAACGGTGTGTTCCGGCAGCTGTCCTTGAGAGCCAGTAACTCTAGGTTAGTCTGAACAACATCATCGACCACATCATCACTTACCATCAGGTGAGATAGTGGTCAAAGGCTAACCTATCAGGCATAAAAAAAAAATACTTAGACAAACTACTGAGGTAATTAATTACATTTTGACGAAATATATTACAATTATCATAAAATATGTCAATCTCTGTATGTTGAGCTAACATATCGTTGAGCATCGTGACTACTCTAGCTGTGGGTGCATTCTTACCACGAACAGTGTGCAGATCAGTAGGCGTGGCAAACAATTGGCTTACCACTGTTAGTGCAGATGGCGTAATTCGAACTGCAGCCTACTGGTCCATGATAGAGATGGCTATAATAAAACCTAGTTTGTGGTCCCGTCAGATATAGGACGGAACATAACCTCTGATTATTTTTTTTCAGCTTTAGAGGTCATGATGTCGTTTTTAGTTGAAAAATAACACATTCAACAATAACAATTTACCCCTATTTGTGTCCATTAGATTGGCACCTTTCGTAGAATTCTTAGAAAATTGCTTTTGCATTTTTATCTCATTAAACGTAATACTAATATTCAAGTTCGTGTATTCAAAATTGTACGACTTTCATACAAATTTTGTGCCCCAATTCGACCCCTTGATTTGGCCCTGTCTACATGCCTTCGTAGCTGACGACTCGTATCTATAAACTTGCTACCAACCTGGCAAATTTCAGCTTCATAGGTAGTAATTTTTGATATTTCGTGTTTAGATTAGTTAAGTAGTAAAAAGAGATATATCATTTTCTACAATGAGAATATTTGGATCGCAATCAAAGAAATAAATTCTCCATGTATTATCGTGAGTTTTTTACAAGGTTTCATTTGTTCAGAAAATTACAGATTAGCGCATATTGAGTCAGCTGGCGCCGTTTTTTAGGCCTTAACTGAAGTCATTCCGTATATTTTTTTTTTGAACTACGAGTATATACATAACAAACATTAATCAACGCCGTATCACTCTAACTGTGCAAGCTCGCAAGTTATCGTGAGAATGAGACTTTGATACAGTGTTGATGCGATACGTGTGCGATGTCCTTTTCATTTCTATCTATTTTTTTCGAAAACCACCTTATGGAATCAACCTGAAATAAAAGGATGATTCATAAATAGCCTTTTATGTAAGAAAAACAAAGTGATGGCTACATATCATACTTTAGGAGTAGATCGGCCCGAATTGTAATAATTTTTCCAGCATTTTAGTTTGTAACAAGACTTACAATAGACAATATTTTAAGTATTAATAAGACAATATTTTTTCTACTGTACAAAGAAAACCTATAGGTACCTCGAATTGTTTAGATATTTTATAGAAAGCGCCGTACCTTCCTATCATAGGTCACATACATTTTCATACACCCTAGAGCAATCATGCTGAGGTAAAGTTTAAGCGATGCTTTGTTGGTATCGAATTTCTTATATAATTATGATACCGTGCAAATTCAAGCGAGGTAGATAGATGACATGTTCACTGCGAATAGAGTATGTAATTTTAGTACCTAGTTCATTTTGTTATGTGCGACCCATCGACGACGGGGCGTCGGCGGCGGCGGTGACGGAGGCGCTATCACGCTACAGGGAAATCAACCTCAATACTCCCGGCGACTACATACCATTACCCTTATTGCAATATAAATATGCCAACATGTTGTTTTCCAGAACTAAACGAGGCAACAGTTGGCTTGTTTTAATCTTTTTTCTTGAAACTGACGAATGCTTAAAACACTTTCTGAATTATAGACCCATAGAAAATAACAAAGTATTAACTATCATGAAAATATTGTTGCAGAAACATTGTTAATTGAATACGCAGAGCTATCATGAGGTTTTTTTTTTAATTGCTGATAGGTAAGCCTTTAACTACAATCTCATCTGATGGTAAGTGATGATGTGGTCGAAGGTGTTAACAGGCTTAACCTAGAATTTTGTCTCCAAGGGCAGGATTGTGAGATATTCGTTTGGGGCTTACTTCAAAATTATTTTTTTATCATGTACCCATTCAAAATAAGCAGATCACGCGGCGTTCCCAACTTGCGGAATAACATTACATCTACATAATTTGTCCATCCAATATAAATTCATGAATAAAATTCTCTTAATATACATTACTTTTCCCATTGTTACTTGTACGGGCCCAAAGAAGCCGAGGGAAAGTGTGTTATTATAATGTATATTTTTTCCTTAATCAAGTTTCTTATCAAGACTAACTCAAATACGCTCATGAATAGTAAAGCAGGGAATAACTGGATGTTTCTTTGCAGCCGGTTGCCGAGGAACCGTTCCGGTTCGCGATGGAGCTGGATGACCTTCCGAAGGAGACACTCAAGGCCTACATATTTGAGGAGACCCTACTCTTTAGAAAGTTGAATGAAGACGCGTAGACCAATCGTGATCGGCGCAGCCGCAGTACCTACTTCCACGCGGGTACGGAAGAAGACAAATAGACGGCCGACATCGCACGTGACTCCACTTAAAATTTAATCATGATATTTATTCATGGCCGACAGCAACGGCGCATTTTCACAAATGCATTAATACCCAGTTATTTTCATATATATAAGTATATTATTACACTTACAATAGGCAAAATGTAGGAAAACTCGAGGAGTTCGCGTGCAGAGCTGAAGTAATATCGGGTCTAATTTGGGAGCAGCGGCTGGCGGAAGATACGCGCATTCGGTTAACCAAAGCCATTGTTAACCATCATGTTGTATTAATTAAGTATTGGACGTGTCGAATCGGCGTCGGAGAGTTCTTCTGTTTACTTGATTATATTACCCTAGATGGGGGAGCGGAGCGGCGCTATTCAGACCCAGTGAGCCGTGGCACACGCCCTCAAGCAAAATCGACTTTTAATATTTCAAATGTCGACGCCGAAATGTCCCCTAGGAGATCATTACGGCGCTCTATAAAATATTCTTTTGTGTCCTAAAACAATGCATAATAATGGACGTTGTTCAAAAAAACAGTCAAAACAACCCAGTACACGATTCGACACTTATTATTTTCATTGTATCTAAATAAGTTTATTAAAATTTATGTTTGAAATGTAACGGTATGAGTGGATCGGAATGTAGAAAACGAAAAAAAAACAGTACATTTTAACGAATAGAAAACTTATAGTTATCCTAGATAGGACTTTCTGAAATTTATAAACGTTAATAATACCTAGTATTACAATCTGGATTGGTATGGTAGAAGGATGACGTTCGTACGGGGATCGATGTCGTAGGTATTTTACAGTATTACAAGTCGAATTCGAACCTTGAGTGTTGAGATCTCGAGTTTGTGCTTGAATCGTGTTTGTTCACGACGAGATATCACGGTCAACACAAAGAGTTGCGAATAAATTTACATAGTCGACGTTTATTTGAATGTTTGGAATGTCATGGGTGAGTGGTTTACACCCTCGTTGCGAACAAAGTGTCACCGTTACGTTTGAGAGGTGTCAGACCGCAGGGACGAGGGACTGTAATAGTTGCGGTGTCTCGCTGTTTCTGTTTAGGCCGGTCGCGCTTTGGGTTCCTATTTGTAAAAAACGTACGATTAGTCACGAAATTTCCCGAGCCTAAAAGTTTTAAAGGATGTCGCAGAGTTGTTGCGAGTCATGCATACACCTATGAATCCCAACGCAAAGGACGTGCGACAAGAAATTGTTTGGTATATTTTGCGTATTTTTAACGATTAATTAAACAAACACAAAACGATTAATTAAAATAACAAGCTTAATACAAAACTGCCGGCATTTAATATTGTATATTGGAAGTTAATGAAATGACTGATTCAGGCGTTACTTTGAGGACATCCATATTTAATAATCTCAGTCTCGTTCGTGCGCTCGTAGAGTCAAGACCTCTTGAGGATCCTTCGAAAACCGAAAAGAGTTGAAATTCTCCCGGTTTGACTGCTTGGCGTTTATGACGTCACGTTGGCTTAACAGGAAGATTTATATTATTTAAGTGTTTGTATTAAAATATTCATAAGTGTTTACTTAGAATACTTTTAAAATATTGGTTATTATTATGTTGGAAGTTATTAATGAAATCATACTTCTTAATAACTACCTTTGTTTTGTTAGTTCAGAAATAGTATAGACCCCACATGTTTGGATAAGTGTAAGAAGATGATGATTAATTATACTTACACAAGTTTTGTAAGCTCATGATGATCCCAGTTATAAGAACATTAATGCTATTTGGTGGGAGATTTCTGAATAAATTGAAATATCACGTTAGTTCAAACAGAGTTATTTTGAAAAGCGTTTTTTTAAGAAGGTTTTGACTCATGTTATGAGCTCTTGTTGTATACAGCTGATTATGAGAAACTTTAAGACACAAAACACACCCAGTATACCGCACTCAAAACGTAGGTACAACATGAAGTATACGTACGATACAATTTTTTATCCAAAGTAAGACCGGCCTAAAGGACACCTGACGAGAACATACAATGAGACGAGATATAGATGTAAATGTGGAAGAGTGTAAATATTTTTACAATTCGAATTAAATGTACCCAATGACACCGTGTAATAATATCGAGCACTGCTACCTTTTATTCATTAATTCTGATGTGATCTACTTACGTATAAATATATGTATTAATGATCGTCGCGGGGCGTTCGTTGGAAAACTTGCGTGATTTGATTTATGTATTAATAATTCTCGTCTTCCTTGTATTGCATGCGGCGCACAAGAAAACTTTAGAGTAGATAGTTCTTCATATCAGATACTTTGAAAAGTTGATGTTGATAGAAATTTAAAACATTACTTCGATTATTGTGAAGTTGGTACTGTAGCTCTGCCGGGATATCTATTCGCTGAATGTTAGTTATATTCTTTGCGATGCATTTCTATAGAGTAGACGATTGAATTCGCGTGAATCTTGTGCATTTCTGTGCCAGTGGATAGATATTTTGGTAGATCTTTATCAAGTTTTTCAACGAATAAACGGTAAATACGCATTGTCGTGATACGGGAGACGGTTGGCGTAGCGGGTCTTAACTGTTGTTACACTTCATATGTCTATAAGATGTTGTTAGAAATGGTCTAAGCCCACATTTCCTAAGTCGTCTTTGAGGTTCACATATTTATATATTTGGGCGTTCGTTGCTCTATTTCTGTACTAAGACTTGATTAACGTTGTTTGTTGAAAGTATTTAGGTATTATAATTAAAATGTAAAATAATTATCATTCGATTTTTAATAGTACATTTGTCTTGCAACGTTTTCGTTGGCTTCGAGGTTTATCTCGATTTTATTTATAAGTATCAATATTATGTAATGTATACTCGTTCAGTAAAGGCTTTGTTGATTCATCTGTTATCTTTAACAATAGCTAAAATATGTGGAGTCTTATTGTTAAAAACCACAAATAAAAGCTCAGGTTTACGAAAATTCTATAATAGAGAATGTTAATGTCATTCAAATATAGTTCAAGTTTTTATATATGATTTCAGACACTCCCGCATGCTAAGTGAATTAGAATTTTCAGCCATATGTAATTAATGTAATCTTCTCTTAACGTGCGATGGTGTTTTAGATCATATATAGAAATATATAAGAATAGCACATCATTATGAGAGTTAAAAACAATTCTTTAGTCTGTAATCTGGTTGGTTGCACCAGCCCCTATGACGGTTTAATATGATATAATAGAGCACAAAATAGTCATCTTACTCCGGCGTCAATGGCCAAGTGGTTAAAGAAAGAAGCCCAGAGCGTAAAACCGGGAGAGGCGGGTTCGATTACCACACGAGATGACAATTTTGTGCTCCAATATAGCTCAAGTTTTTTTTTATATATAATGAAATCAAATGAAATTTTATTTTCATACAGCGCAAAAGTACTAGGTAAATATAAACTATGAAAACAGTACTGTTATTAGCTTATTTAATATTAGCAGCCAATAACAGCGAATCAAAAATGCGTTGGTGTCTTTTGTTAGAGATGTTTGTTACATGACGTCACAGAAATGTGACGGTGATCGCTCATATAACCGTTAACACAATTATTGTTGAACATAATATTTTTATCGTCGGTATATTTTAAACTGTATTATGTACATAAAAATTATAACGAATGTTGTAAATTCATATAATACGGAACACCATACCCTATTATACAGAAAACCACACCAACGTTCCTAACATTACCACAAAAAAGGTCATAATGGGCCTGATGTAAGGAAAACTGAACATTGTTGTATTTGATTGATACGCTTTGCATGTTGCAACAAGAATCTATGCTCTGTCTACGGCCGATAGAACATTTATCTGAACATTTATCTCTACACTGTTGCCGTTTTGCCGAGCTGTGCTCCTGATTCTGTGCCTCGAACCTGTGTTTGATTATAGCTGTCCCTTATATATATTGCCAAATATTACGGTAAACACATATTGTACGCTAAATTTGATTTAGAGGAAAAGCTCGACAAAGCAACACTTGAACTATTCTCACATTGAAGCAGCCACCCTTACTTTAGAATTCACTCGCAGACGGCAAATGTTGAGGTGATAAAACGATAATTATATGTAACAAATTATATGGTATAGTTTCTAGTTCAGTAGTTTACCTTGGTCTATTATCGCCGAGTTACGTTCGTAACATCTTAATCAGTGAATTTGCTACTTATCGAAAAGACATGCTAATTATAGAGTATTTGGTCATATTTATGAAAATCATTTATCAATTGCTAGCGTTTATTATGTAGTAATGTCTTCCTCGCATAACAGTCGCTGTATTCAATAACGTTTTTGATGTATTTCTATGTTATCTAACCACTGAGCGAACGAGGGCGATGGTTTGATTATATAATATTGAAAAAATAACAAGCCACAAAAAAATATGGTGTAACATAAGTAATGATCAATATTTCTATAAACATAACATTATATCGTTACATTACAATAATTTAACCATTCGGGAAACGAAACAACGCCATTATGTATAATATCACGACTGGACTTCATCCAAATGTTATCCAGGCGTTAGTGATATATCGACCTCCACTTCAAATACACCATCCCACTGAAATATAATCCTATTTTCTTGATAAAAAATATGCCAAATATAACCAATGATTAAGGCAATTTAACCATCGCTCGTCCTGTTTCATGTTAAACAACGGTTGTTTTCGAAAGCGAAGTATTATTAGGCCAAAGTTTAATTAACGCACTTCTACCGCGGGAATAACGGTAGATGAAATTGTTAATTAAGACTTGCCCTGAGATACCGTGGAAACTGAAGACTCCCATCTTAGCTAGATTATATATACGAGTCCGGTTACACCACAGCTTCACCGAGGATCGTTAATTTACGACTTGAGAAGTACTTTTTACTTTATCGAAATCTTTAACTGCTTATATAATTAATTAGTTCATCATTTATAGCAATACGAGTATAATGAGGTTCGTAAAAATTTGTGTTTTTTCACAGAGCGTAGGAATATTTGCTTGCGAGCTTAATGATTTTCCTGTTCACGTAATTGACAAATTTTATGGAGGAGCCGAATGGACGGCTAATTGATTTTAGCTCGTAACGGTTCGTTAAGACAATATTTCTTGAGAGAGGGGATGCTAACTTTGCGGAAGCACGTACAAAATTGAAACATCGATTAAGGTTAACAATGGTAACCAACTGTCGTCGATTGTCAAAGTTGTGGTGAAATCGGACCTCTTTTAAACTTTATAGTATTTCTACAACATCAACCGTAACATTCGTAACACCAATCCATCACGTATTTATTGTTAAATATGAGTGTTGCCATATTTTCTTAAGTCATTATGTACAAATTGGATATTGTAAGATCATTTGTTATCTGTCAACAGTTGAATATTACGAAAATAAATCAAGTCAAAAATAATAAACTGTTTTATTTACTTGACCTGCTTGTTTCAAGGGTTTAGACTATAATATTAAGTATGTCATCAACATCAGCCGGAAGCCAAGAAAAAGAAAGGGAGGCCTTTGTTCAACAGTAGACGTCTGCTGGCTACGTATAATAGACATCTACTGTGAACTGGCAATAAGTCCTATCATTTATCATGCAACTTAGACACAGTAGGTCTAAAAAAACATAATATAGGACTAATTGCCTGTTCACAGTCGATATAATATAATGCCACAATGAACGACTTGAAACTATTGGCTATCCACGACTCTGTCGTCAGTCCACCTAGTGGCGTTGCTACTACGTGTTCCGGTGTACTGTGGTAACTATTGAGAACCTTTCATTCGTTTTACCGGTCGGTTAATGGAGCAATGTGGCCTGCCCATTGCTACTTGCAAATTCTTTAAGCTATGTCACTCTGGTTCTTAGGCGAATTTGTTGAGGGATTTTTAGCTTCTCCATAAGGGCCACATAATCTAGGATAGGTATCTAGGTCTATCTAAGGTGCAATAAAATATTAGCGCCCGGAAAGCTAGTCTTTAATAATGCCGACTAATAACGGACTTCTATCGTAAAATACCTACGTTTTTCGATAGAAGTCTGTTTTTTCTAACAAATTTATAATAATAAATAAATAGTACCTATGCAAACTGATTCATGTTATGAAACGATCGGGTCTGATCGCGCACACATAAAATACTCGTAGCATTTTTGACTAATCTTGACTTTTCGTTCGAGTTGCATAGATCGTACGAGCAGACTGAAGACGCGGTTGCCATAACCTGCTTAAGGCATGGCCGATGTTATCTCCATCTAGGAGGATATTGTCCTCTTCCGTTGGACGAATCCTTACTGATACATCAGTGGTTGGGCCACATTTCAGTTTTCTGCGAGTGATTAGTTTGGTGCATTGACGTAATAGTGACGTAGTAGTGACTTTTCACCCTCTTTTCCGCTCACACTTTGCTCCGCCATTTTTTTGTCTCTGGGAAACAGTCGCCATTAATTAACACGTTTTGATTTAAAAAAAACCTCTCGTAAATTTGTAATCTGCGGATTACACTACAAAATTACAATTTTTGTGCTCCAATCATTTGTAAAAATAGGTAACATGTACTTAGCAATATTTTTAAAAACCGTTTAGCTGTTTCTGAGTTGAATGAAACCAACATATACACACACGACCTCTCGCATCCATCTAAATTTATTCGAATGAAGTACCTAAGAAATTTATGAAATTGATGACGAGCGATAACTGAACTATATACATATTTATATTTTTTTAATGCCTGATAGGTTTGCCTTTGGCCACTATTTCACCTGATGGTAAGTGATGATGTGGTCGAAGATGTTGTTCAGGCTAACCTAGAATTACTGGCTCTCAAGGACAGCTGCAGGAACACACTGTTAGGTGCTTGGCGCTAGATTTTCCACTTGAGGGTGGTAGCTAATGGCATTTTTAAAATGCCCTACCACCATGCTATAACGACTGCCATCCTAAGACAACAACCGGGACCGACGGCTTAACGTGCCCTCCAAAACACGGAAGCGCTCAGTAGTAATGGCCCAGCGGTCACCCATCCAACTCATGACCGCGGCGGACGTTGCTTAGCTTTACTGATCGGTTCAGAATGGTAATGCAAAATTAGCTACGAGCGCTTGAAAAAATTATGAGTTACAATTTGTTTAACTACACTAACACAGTAGTTTGACCATGAGGAAATGCAATTCCTCGTAACCAGTTTTCCAAAATAGTTTGGCCACGAAAACCAAACCTCAATCGTAGATATTTTATATTTTTTTTAAGGCAGCGGGTATAACATGTAAAACAGAGGCGTTAGATCGTATAGCATGGAAAGCTCTAGAGAAGGCCTATGCTTGACAGCAAGACAATCTTTAATAAATGTAATTGAAACATATGAAATTTAACTAATTCTTTAAGTTTATAATTATGTAAATTAATTAAATGAGATTGGAAATAAAGTCTATTATTATCAATTGTATTCGTATTCCCTTGCTATAACATTATGCAAGCTACTAGTTTCTTAATTCGCTAACTGGTTTACTTTATCCGTAGTAGCAACCATCGACAGTGGTCGGACGAGCGACGGTTCCAAACCCAATATTCTCTGCCATCAAACTTGTACCCTAGGGTCCTCCAGTTGTTACACGATTTTTTCGCCAATTATGAACTGATTTTGATGATTCTTCTTTTGTTGGATACCTTCAAATTAGTTCATTTAAATTTCATCAAAATTGGTAGTGTTGTTTTTAAGTTATGGTCAATTCATAAACAACTGTTTTGTGACCTAGAGCTCAAATGGTTATTAGCAAGCTTTTTTGGTGAACAGTACTTTCAGCGAGTGACCTTGTAAGCAATATTATGTATCACTAAAAAGAATGTTTTCTCATTCTTTTTAGTGACCGATATCCAACATTAAAAAGTATTTAATAACTTCTGCAAGTCGGATTACGATAATGTGAGGTCCTTGTTTTAAATCAGCATGGTACCGACTTCAACAAGTTATTTCATACATTTTAGTGTTGGAAGTTGGTTAGATACGTTTTATCTATACTTATAATAAAACTGTAACAGGTCCAATTCTGTACATGGCAGATATTTTGAAAAAAAAAAATGTACAGTACTCTGTAGCTGATACTGATGCCGAAACTATATTTTTTTTTATTTTTGTCTGTCTGTCTGTCTGTCTGTCTGTCTGTCTGTCTGTATCCCGGCCGCGTATCACTCCAAAACTACTGAATGGATTTCAATGAAACTTAGCATGATTGGAGTTCATACTGCAAGGTAGGATAATTTAGCTTTTTATCCTGAAATTCACCATGGTTCCCTTGGGAGAGGGGATGAAAGTCAAAATATACACTTAGTTGTAATTTATTAACGCGTAGTCCGATTTCAGACGTTCTTTTTAGGGTTCCGTACCCAAAGGGTAAAAACGGTCTGTCCCGCTGTCCGTCCGTCCGTCTGTCCGTCCATCCGTCCGTCCGTCTGTCACCAGGCTGTATTTCAAGAACGGTGATAGCTAGACAGTTGAAATTTTCACAGATGATGTATTTCTGTTGCCGCTATAACAACAAATACAAAAAGTTGGCCAAGTGCGAGTTGGACTCGCTCACGTTAAAACAAAAAAAGGCTAAAATATGAAGTCTAATGTTGTATAGCTAATGGTACGGAACCCTTCGTGCGCGAGTCCAACTCGCACTTGGCCGATTTTTTTGTTAGAATAGTGGTACTTTAAAATTTATCCCGTAAATATTTCAAAGTCATCGGGTTTGAAGTTCAGAAATAACAGACATCACAACCTAAATATTACGTTCCAAATAACTTGACACCCAAAATGTACAGAAACCTTTCAACGTACGGCTCATCTTAAGCTGGCGTTTGCACTTTATCGTATAGGTATAATAGATAGGTCTGTAATCGGACCTCTCCAAAAGACTGATTTTTCAAACGATAAAACACAGTTTTTTTATTACGATAAGCACAACTTCCCTACGTATATTTTTCATAACATGCAATGCTCTAATCAGTCTTATCTATACCTATAACAGGTTGCAGAAAGCGGGTAGGGAAGCGCGAGGGGTAAGACGCTTACATTTATCTATTTATACCTGTAACAGGTCCAATTCTGCACATGGCAGATATTTTGAAAAAAAAATTACAGTACTCTGTAGCTGATACTAATGCCGCAACTGTATTTTTTTTATTTTTGTCCGTCTGTCTGTCTGTCTGTATCCCGGCCGCGCATCACTCCAAAACTACTGAATGGATTTCAATGAAACTTAGCATGATTTGAGTTCATACTACGAGGTAGGATAATTTATGCTTTTTATTTCGAAATTCAGTATGGTTCTCTTGGGAGTGAGGATGAATGTCAAAATATACACTTAGTTGTAATTTATTAACGCGTAGTCCGATTTCATACGTTCTTTTCAGGGTTCCGTACCCAAAGCGTAAAAACGCGACCCTATTACTGAGATTTCGCTGTCCGTCCGTCCATCCGTCCGTCCGTCTATCACCAGGCTGTATCTTAAGAACGGTGATAGCTAGACAGTTGAAATTTTCACAGATGATGTATTTATGTTGCCGCTGTAACAAAAAATACAAAAATTTGGCCAAGTGCGAGTCGGACTCGCGCACGTTAAAACAAAAAAACCGACCAAATGCGAATGGGACTCGCGCACGAAGGGTTCCGTACCATTATCTGAAATTTTATTGCATGGTTGCCCCCTTAATTATTTATTCTAATTTAATTAATTATATTTAAAGAAAACATAAAACTAAGTATTCTGTGAATAGTTAAAGCGTCTACCAGTCACCGTTATTAGTATCGAGCAAGAAACGGTAAAAAAATCAAGGTTGTTGGTAGGGGGTACCTTAAATATTTATTTTATTGTTAGTATTTGTTGTTATAACGGCTATAAAAATACATCATCCGTGAAAATTTCAACTGTCTAGCTATCACCGTTCTTGAGATACAGCCTGGTGACAGGACAGGCAGATGGACGGACGGACGGACGGACAGCGAAGTCTTAGTAATAGGGTCCCGCTATTACCCTTTGGGTACGGAACCCTAAAAAGGTTAAAATATGAAGTCTAATGTTGTATAGCTAATGGTACGGAACCCTTCGTGCGCGAGTCCGACTCGCACTTGGCCGTTTTTTTTTATTAGAATAGTGGTGCTTTAAAATTATCACGTAAATATTTCAAAGTCATCGGATTTGCAGTTCAGAAATTACAGACATCACAACCTAAATATTACGTTCCAAATAACTTGACACCCCGAATGTACAGTAACCTTTGAACGTACGGCTCATCTTAAGCTGGCGTTTGCACTTTATCGTATAATAAATAGGTCTGTAGTCGGACCTCTCCAAAAGACTGATTTTTCAAACGATAAAACACAGTATTTTTTATTACGATAAGCACAACTTCCCTACGTATATTTTTCATAACATGCAATGCTCTAATCAGTCTAATCTATACCTATAACAGGTTGCAGAAGGCGGGTAGGGAAGAGCGAAGGGTAAGACGCTTAAATTTATCTATTTATACTTATAATAAAACTGTAACAGGTCCAATTCTGTACATTGCAGATATTTTGAAAATATGTTTTGAGAGCAATCTGAAGCTGATACTGATGCAAAAACTGTCTGTCTTTATCCCGGCCTCGCATCACTCCAAAACTACTGAATGGATTTGAATGAAACTTAGCACGATTCGAGTTCATACTACGAAGAAGGACATACGATACTTTTATCCCGAAATTCAGTACGCTTCTCTTGGGAAAGGGGATGAAAGTCAAAATGTACATTTAGTTGTAATTTATTAACGCGTATTCCGATTTCAATCATTCTTTTTTTGTTACAATAGTGGTTATTTAATTATTTTCCCGTAAATATTTCAAAGTCCTCAGTTTTGCAGTTCAGAAATTACAGATATCACAAACTAAATATTTCGTTTTTAATAACTTGGACCGCGGAATGTTGAGAAACCCTTGAACGTACGGCTCATCTTAAGCCCACAGGCAGCCCGGAACCCCTCGGGCAGCACGGCACCCTTATTTAGTTTTGCAAGCTTGCTACGATAAAACTCTAAAATGTGGTACATTCACCACAATCAGTTTTTTAAACTACATATCTTTCTTTTGACGGATACATTTCGGAGACTGCGCAATGAAAGTGCACAATGTTGTCTTAAGTTTTCGCGATTGCTACACTTAGTAATTAAACAACTTTAAACGGTTTAAATCGCGTATATTTATCATTATTTTTGTCCCGACGTTTCAAACACTTTGTAGTCGTTCGTGGTCACGGGGTGACTGTCGGAACAAAAATAATGATAAATATACGTGATTTAATCCGTTTAAAGTTGGAAGTGCACAAATTTAGTAGACTGTTATACAAGGGTCGAAAGGAATTGGTAACTTTCACCCGCGGTCAGCTCTCTACTTTTCATATCGAATTTAAAGAAAGTAAATAAAGTAGCTTTTCTAAAAATTATTCATTGATGAAATAACATACCTACTAAAAATTTATTGAGAGGTTTGAACTATTTGTGAAATTTTACGTAAAATTTTGTTTGAAATATTTTCGGGCGGCTGTAGCCCGAACAAGTATCTCTCTGCTTTTCACTACTAATATAAGGAATAACGATATAAATATAGTATGTTTTTTTATATTATTTATTTTGATTTTAATAACATGAGCAGTATATTTTTAAAATTAATGCGGCTATAGTCCAAGTAGGAATCGATGACTTACATCCGTGTTAAACACTCTACTTTTCATTTAAAATATGAGGAGGGTAAAAAAATAGTAGTTTTTCTAAATATTTACTAAAAATAATAAACATGAGTAGAAGATACAAAGATACACTAGGAGTTAGAACAATGAAATTTAGGGAAAGTTTTAATTTTTTTAACCTACACTTTTTACCTTATATTTAGTTACTACCCTGCCAAACATAGTTGTTATTAATTGTTTTACAACAACAGAATATTTTACAACGAAAAATCTTAGACATATAACTTTGTTTACACCAATGTTTTTCCCGGCCTTAGGTGGGAAGGAGCGTCTCCCACCCGCTACTCAGATCAAACAAACACTACTTTCCGAGAATGAGAAATAAAAAAAAAACAATCTATCGTCAAACAAACCGCCGTTTTAAAATCGAAATTCTAAAGAAACGCACAAGGTACTTTGCTTCAACATTTATTGTGCGAACCGGGAAAGAGCTCTCTGGGTTACTTAACTACTGTCTTCTGGAAAATATAACCCGGGAGTTTTGAAATCCAAAGTAGAAAGCTCCATTCTGAGCTATGGTTTACTATAAGAGTGCTTCACCGTAGAGTGTTGCTTAATATGAGATAAACAGTGCACAAATGTGAATAATTAGTCTGCAGGTACGGCAATCGCGAACGAAGTCGCGGGTACAGCTAGTTTTCAATATTTTTAGAAGACATCAGTATATAATTATATACGGGTATGCATTAGGATACCCTTGGAGTTCCAGTTTCTCTAAGAGAATACTAAACTGCATTTGTCAACTCTAATTTAGAGAATGTCAAGTTGTCTTAACACCCACGATTATTCAGATATGTTTGTGTTGATGTGTGAGTCAGAGTGGCTAGTGTGTATAAAATTTAGAAAGAATCCAGTACCCCGGGATTCCGAAGCACCTCTTAATGGCACTCGGCAAACGAGGCAGTCTAAAATAATGCTTTTCAGAATCGATACTCATTGTCCACAAACTATTGCTGAGTTTGTGCGTTGTCCTAGAATACCGGTATTAGTTTTCAAAATAAGTTTATATGAAATTTTTTAGAGAGGGCGTTAGAGTGACGGTTGAGGACGATCCTCTTAACGGGGCGATTACATTGCAATACGAAATGAGCTGGAAGTCATAGATTGTCAAAGATAAAAATAGGACAGGAATATTATGTTTTTTTTAATAGGAATATAAGAAAAAATTGCGGTTTTGAGCTTAGGTACGTTCAATATTATAACCATAAAAACTTTCCTCTTGATAATATTGAATTATTACCCGTCATTAGTATCGTCGTCAACGATCATACTTGCGCCATTATTTATTGAGTTCATTTGAACTCGATAAACTTATATATAAACTTGAGATGGTCATTTGGTCAAGTTGTCCTAGAGATAGCTGCGGTATTCCATGTACCTTCCTAAGAACACTCAGTATTTTTGCAGCCTTAAACAAAGGGTGTATTCATAATCGTTCCATAATTTTATGATAGGTTTATCAAACAGCATTGCTACTGCGTATTAACAAATATTTTCCACGGTACTAATGTCGATTGATATACTCATAATAAAGTCTCAGAATATATAAATTTATGAATCCAAAAATGTAGTTAGGACTTGTAAAGATTTTTGTAATACTATTCTATATTTGCGAATATACCTACACTTATTATACCTACATTATTTTACCTACAAGTAGAAGTGACTTGTTTAAAAATAATAAGAGTGCATACTTATTCTACTTTTTCAGTTTTTTAACACAAACTTATTTTAGTAGCTTTTCGTTTGATATTGAAAGTGGTGAAGTAGACTGTATTTTTATTAAATTCCCCGTAGCCCTGTCGCGCTCGGTTTGCACTTTCAATATAGCCGTAAGCTCGTAGCTGCTACGAGATACTACGAGAGAAGCGTAGCACCATGTAGTGTAGTGTATCTTTTCTGAGGTGTATGTATGTAAAAGCTTGTATGAAATACATATGATCTATTAATAGATATAACCTGTTATATAACGAAAAGGTTTTGTAATTATTAAAAACGAATACATATTAAAATCTCTTTATTTGCATTCATTAAAACCGACGTAATTTTTTACTTTTACAAACATTAGGAGCAGAAAAATGTATTATCGGGTGGATAATGAACGCAAAAAAGCACATCTTTCGGTCAGATAAAGTACAGTAGGCTGGTGGGTAGCTGCACTGTCTTAGTTTCATTTGATTACATTTTATATTAATAATGTGTTGTTGTAATTTTCTTATTGGTTTATCCGAGTTAATTAAGTAAACAAATAAATTGTAATGGTTGTAAACTGGATAAAATCAGAGCACGACTTCCGCATATCTATAGTGGATTTGTACCCCACCCCGAAAAATTAAACTTAACAGACAATAATATATAGTTTAGCAACCGAGTAGGACTCACGTAAATTTTACCGGATATTTCTCCAACCAGTTTCGAACTTATTTTGGGACCTTCGTCTGGGAGTCACAATTTTATCAGATATACATACAAAAGCTGTGCTTCAGAGGGACAGCTTTTCTGTTAACTTTGGAAACTATCTATTCATATGTGAATACACTAAAGTAAAAGTCAGATTACTATGAAATAGGAAGATAGCCTTACGGAAGCACAGTTGATAAAGCTTGTTTGTGGAGGTAGCCAGGAAGTAAATGTAAGAATTGCTTCTCTTAACAATCGTGTTAATACTATTGCAGAACTTATTTCCCTATTCACAACATATGGTGAAAATCCCAAAAACTACCGTTTAAATACGATTAAATTATTATTATTTAGCAGACTGTTAGATAACACTACGTGTTAGACACCACTGCTAAACCACCTAAAACTGACAATGCTCAAGACATACGTTGTTTTCTGTTACAAATTGGCTTATTTTAAATCACAAACGTACAATGAAATGATCTAAAAAAAAATATATATACAATGGTGTCCAATTGTATATTATGTCTAAAACTGTCAAACCTTCTATGGCTAATATTAAAATGCGAAAAGGGAAGCTCCTGGTGGCACAGAAATCGATAGCAATACTGTTCAACTGCAATTTTAAACCTTGCTCCGAGAGATAGAACATTTTATTGTTAATCAAATGTAAGATAAACGTAGACTTAGAAGCGTATACCTTTGCTCAAACATTATTAGGGTTCTTGGTCCTTATCAAACAACTATAGGAACTGAAAGGTCATTTAGATATCGATCTACAAAACAAAATTACACGATATTAGGGAAATTCTCATCAATACTAATGTCGTTCTATGATGACATAGGCAGTGTAAGAACTGGTAGAGTTTTATAACTTTATATAATACGATGACGACTGTCACGTAAGAATTGACAAACACTAAACAAAACTAGAAACTTCACTAGAAATTCCATACAATGAACCAGTCTAATTTACACCTTAACAGAAGATTACTTTATATCTAAGAAAATTCTTTTCAATCATATAGGGAAATTGATTTATTACACTTGGATTACTCTGGGATTTTCAGACAATCTGAGGAAGGCTATGACAATATTCTTCTTATTATAGATGAAAATGATTACATTAATTCGTACCCCAATAAAGGCTCAAACTTCTCCATTAATAAAGTTCAGTCGTTGAATTTGGTGAGAAATATATTTAACATCACGCTATTTCTAATAGATTTATTTCTCATTAGCAATGGTCAGGTTAAACGTTACGTGGCTACGTTTAACAAATACGATAAACAATTCGTCAGAATAGCCAAACGGTATGTGACAGAGTCAGTTAACACATGACAAAACTCAAAAGAAAATTAAGTTTTTCCCTGTAAGAAAACTAATAGGTACAGCGGGAAATGTTCAAATTCATGT
The DNA here is from genome assembly GCA_963854805.1 of Plagodis dolabraria. Taxonomy (NCBI): domain Eukaryota; kingdom Metazoa; phylum Arthropoda; class Insecta; order Lepidoptera; family Geometridae; genus Plagodis; species Plagodis dolabraria. Next base: position 26,911,844 of record OY978448.1, on the reverse strand, counting down.
TTCCAGGAATATGGATGGTTTATATATATATAGATCTTGGACTTGTTTTAGTAAATTGTGTCCGCTATATTCTGCCCTTAATGGGTGTAAAAGGGTGTGCAAAATTCGGTTCACATTATATTATTTGGAAACTAAATACAACGGTAAAAAAAAAAATATGGTACTTATATTAGTTATCATTGTTCTCAATGATATCAATATTTCAATATTGATCACACATTAATTAAATAAATACGTGTAAACACTACAAAAAAATAGACTACACATATTTTAATAACATTGAACATAAGTTATATAATAACAGTGAACATTGGCTGAAGTTCAAATGTGTTAACCATTACATTTACCTGGGACAGACTGTCCAGTTTGATAGGTCCAACTTCGGCAAAGAGGTCGCCCAAAGTATCCAACTCGGATAGGCAGCATTCGGGAAGTTACGCGACTTCTTTTCGTCAAAGATCCTGTAGAACCTAAAGACCAGTCTTCAACCAGTGTTGGTTGCCAGGAATGACATATGGCACCGAGACGTGTTTCTCAACTGTGGCCCTTATGAACAAGCTCAGTCTCCCAACGAGCGATGATGGAAAGAGCTATGCTCGGAGTTTCTTTGTGCGATAAAATTCGGAACGTGGATACTGACTATATCGTAAAAGCCGCGGGTAGCCGATGGTTACAAGCGGCTAGTATCCGTTCTTTGTGGCGTTCCATGGGGAAGGCCTTTGTTCAACAGTAAACGTCTTCTGGATAATGATGATGATGATGAGAAAACATTAACCGTGAATTAGATGTCGTATAGCTACACACTAAAGTCAATATTTTTAAAACAGCGGTCAGCTAAAAATTCATAAATTTTTGTAGTATGATTTATACCATTACCATAGGTGAATTTTGTATCCCTCTGGCGTTAAAGTGGCGTACCTTGATATACGATTGGTCGCCTGCCTTATTAAAATTTTATCTAAACGCCTTTCAGATGACCCTCCCAGACCAAAGTAACTTAGTAAGATGGGGGAAAGCCACCGAAAAGTCTTGCAGTATTTGTCGGGAGGCGATAGGTACAGCAAAGCACTTATTGGTAGGATGCAAGGTGCTCCTTGATAGGGTCATTATTCACGTCGCCATGATAGTCCTCGAAATCATGCGAGAGGCGGCGAGTCTCTCGGTGGCTGGAGCAAAAAAAAAAGGTTTGACCACGAACAAACGACACATCGATTTTGTAAAAGAAGGGTCATCTACAAGGTCTAAATCCAAGCCTTACTCCATCTTAGGCGCAGCTCCCGATTGGACTCTTTTGATGGACACGTATGAAGGGCACTACGAAATTCCTGAGGAGTATAGAAATATGTCTGGTCTAGAAGACGAAACACTAACAGGTGTTTCGTTCTAGACCAGACATATTTCTATACTCAAAAGATCTAAAACGCATAGTACTTATAGAACTTGCTGTGCCGTGGGAAACAAACATACCTAAGGACCACACATTAAAAACAAACAAATATTATGACCTAACAAATGAATTAAGCAAAAACGGTTATGTGGTTAATTAATACGCTGTAAAAGTTGGAGCAAGGAGTATACCAGCGACATCCCTATATAACCTACTTAAAGACCTTGGCCTGCCAAGAACAACTGTAACTTCCATCCTAAAACGTGTATCTAAGGCGGCATTAGTAGGATCTTACCAAATTTGTAGGGGTAGGGGAGGAGGCTTGAGCGGGAAGGGGAGCGTTAATGCATTGTAAAGAGGCTTCTTAACCCTACGCCTGGGTTGCAAGTCCCAGGCCCCTCTAGCCTCTTCCTCTGCAACGCTATGGACCCGGCACCCGCACGTTGAATCCATGGAATGCTAAGTAATTCGTCTCTCCTAATGAGTAAAACTTTAAATTATCTTTTAAAATGGAAAATGAATTGATATCCTTCGGCGATGATGGTAATTGGTTATACAATTTTATGCCTAAGGCAAATACACTTTTTTTTGTATAGGGTGTTGTTACACCTTATAGTATGTAGTGTGGTTTTGTGTGTACTGCTAAAGAAAGTGTTATAGTTTTGTATATTTGACCTGATTAAAAGCGATGCCTCATAAATATATAGGGAGGGAAATATCAGTATCTTAAGATTTGTGAAATCAGGTTCACATGTGTAAATATACCATCCGTACGGGCTCTGCTGTCTGATGTAGTAGACAAATCTTAAGAAACTATGATAAATGTACATTCCAATATGGACCTAGCAGAGCAATGTTGTAAAGTGTTGCTGAAAGGTTAAAGGAACGTTGCGACTCCAGCGTAAAGACTAAATAGAACTTAGATTGTGAGTGGTGTGGTCTATGTCAGCCAAAATCATAAGTGAGAAAAGATTTCTTACGAAATGATCTACTAAGACACCAAAGCAACACAGCAGTTAAATAAATACAGATGTTGCCAAAAAACGCCATTCATTTGTAGTCCGGTAAATGGGTAGATCAAAACGTTTATTTTGAACAAGTTTAATTAGAGCTGAAGCTTATAAATTTAGCAGATGATATAACATTAAATCGACAGTTACATATATTTATTTGAATTAACCGTGATAGATTATATTTAATGGTATTGTAAAACTTATAAAAATAATTGTTTTATAAATTGATTGTAGAAATATACAATATTCTTATCGATCAGAAGGGAATTTAAGTTTTTAAAACGTAAAATCACAATAATCACTTAAATATATTCACAAACAAATTATTACAAATGATATGAATTTAACGAAAGAACCGTCAAGCCTAAACGCCACGCAGAGAATGAGAGCGAGGCTTTTGTTGTTTAGGGAGGACAGAGATGCTGGCTACCGCCTGTGCGGTCGTCCAGCTCCACCGGGTTTTGGGCGAGGGCCTGGCCCTACAATAGCCCGGGCGTAGAAGGCGAAAAGCGCTTTCTACCTCCGTCTCCTGCGGACGCCGAAAACGTGCCGCTACTATAGGAGGGGTTGACAGCGAGCTCAAGGGCACCACTGTGGTTCGGACCTCGGCTTGTCTCGCTGTCGAGAGACATGGGGGGGATCGGAGCAAAATGCCTCTGTGCAACTGCAGTGTTGCACAATTGGGCCCTACTGAATAATACTCTTTGACTATTTGAAGAGCAATTTATCGTGACCTTGTTTTTGCCTCGAGCTCGCCGGCGAGCTCGGTGTTTGATTGTGTGACCTCTAATTACCTCACACCTGGGGATTTTACCTCGACGACTTGCGGATAACGCTAAAGAGAGCGAGGCTCGGTCGGCGCTCGGTTTTATAGATGTGGGTAGGTTGGTCGTTGACTCAGCGGACATTTTCCTAACACGGCCTCTCCTGACCATGTGTCGTCTTCGACACCAATTCTTCGAGCGGTGCCACTGCTTCCAGTGACGCCTGATGATGAAGGTCCCACATCAGAGGAGTTGGATCTGTTGAAACAGTCTCACCATCGTCTTCATATACATCTGAAAACAACATCGTATTAAGAACTGTTCGAACAGCTATAATTTATGCATACACGCTTTCACGATACTCTCTCAATCATCATTCAGTCAATTCATACGTCATGTTGTAGGTAAACAGTTCATACATCAGACTCCTCCATCGTTCTAAATTAAAGCAGAGAAGAATCTTAAATATCAAACCCAGCCTAGGTCTTTTTCTTCATGGCTCCAGTTGTCCCTTCGGCAGAAGGACTTCCAGTTGTCCCTCGTTGCACAGAACGTTTTCAGCTCGGGGATGTCAGTTGTCAGCTTGGGGCCGTCACTACCTGCAACATAGTCTGACAAACAGACCCGCTTGACGCAGACCATAATCATAGGTCAAGCCACTTTACACGCAGACCGTATTCATACAAGCAAGCCGACATAAGATGACCAAAAATGCATCCACTCCGATATACATTCATCACCACCTAGCGAGACGTCTCGAGGATAGACAGAGGCATCCCTGAATCGCTTGTCTATTGGCCACCGCTTAAGCATCACATATTTGTGAGCCCAAGCGTTGCGTACGCTTACATATGTGTCAAATGATGACACATATGTCTTCCAACAGTACAGACAGAGGCATCCCTGAATCGCTTGTCTATTGGCCATCGCTTAAGCAACACATATTTGTGAGCCCAAACTTCGAGTACCTTTACGTATATGTCAAACGATGACACATATGTCTTCCGATAGGACAGAGATTACCCTTGTCCTTTGTGTTACAGTTGGAAGTGAAGACAGAGGCGTCCCTGAATTGCTTGTCTCTAGTAACACACCAATAAGTCAAAAATTCTTTTCAGTGTTTCACCAGTACCAGTACTTAGCCTTGCCATGGGGATAAGTGATTTAATCAGAAATTCATGTCAGTCTATGTCGGCATTTATACATTTTTAGAGTGATAAATTAGTTTGGGGCCCCTTTTTATGTTAGTTTGGATGAAAGTGGGATATTATGGCAAAACAAAACACTGCTGTTGGTGTACACAAAACAAGAATTCAGACTCACCCTCAAAGAAAGCTGCACATGCTTCTGGGCACCATTCTCCACGCCACAGCACCATGTACTGGGCTGCATGACCAGCACTGCCTGGGCCCACCGAGGAAGCCGCGCTCACTGGCCTCACTGCTGGACCGGCGCCGGCTGGACCGGCCGCACGGCCTGGACTGGCCGATGCGACTGCGCGAACGCTGTTGATCAGCCCGGCTGCGCAACCCTGCGCTGGGAGCCTGCGAGAGCCTCGCTGACCGGCCCGACTGAGAGACCGGCTGCATGGCGCGAACCGTTACGGCTGCGCCAGTTTCTGTTGGCCAGCCTGGCCGCGCAAGCCTCACCAACTGCGGCGACTGCGATAGCCGCGCTGACCGTCCCAACTGAGGACCGGCGGTGCTGGCTGGACCAGCTGCACGGCCCGTACTAGTTGACACGGCTGCGCGGCAGCTGTTGACCAGCCTGGCCGCGCAACCCTCACCAACCAGGGTGACTGCGAGAGCCACGCCGATCGGCCCGACTGAGGGACCGGCGGCGCTGGCTAGACCAGCTGCATAGCCTGCACTGGTTGACACGGCTGCGCGGCAGCTGTTGACCAGCCTGGCCGCGCAACCTTCGCCGACTGAGGCGACTGCGAGAGCCACGCCGATCGGCCCGACGACTGAGGAACCGGCGCGCTGGCTAGACCAGCTGCATGGCCAGCACCGGTTAACACGGCTGCGTGGCAGCTGTAGACCAACCTGGCTGCGCAACCCTCACCAACCAGGGTGACTGCGAGAGCCACGCCGATCGGCCCGACTGAGGGACCGGCGGCGCTGGCTGGACAAGCTGCATGGCCAGCACTGGTTGACATGGCTGCGCGGCAGCTGTTGACCAGCCTGGCCGCGCAACCCTCACCAACCAGGGTGACTGCGAGAGCCACGCTGACCGGCCCAACCGCGGGCCCGGCTGCATGACCCGCATGCTGACTGCGGCAGCTGCGCTGACTGGCCCGACTGCTGCGGGACTGGCGCTGGCTGTACCAGATGCACGACCCGCACTGGTTCTGCCATAATTCCCGCTCAGCAAACGAAGTACGCGCCACCTCGTAAGGACGGCGTATTCCGGAATCAATCCTGTTGGCTAAGCAAACGTTATAACAAACACACAGTCATTATATGGTTGAACTGGCGAGGTCGATGTCGTCGTTAGTTAACTTGCTCGTCCTGTCTGCTTTACATCTTCTGGTGACGAAGTGTTCACCGTTTGTACTATCCGTTGACTCGGCCTAACCTGACCCAGTCTTATTAATTTCCCCAAATACTTTATCTCGGTAACGAGAAAATACGCGAATACGCGAATGATGTTTAATCCTATCACTCGCTTGACGCCTGGCCCTGTCACGCGATTGACGCACTTCAGTTCGGCTTCTTAACTCACAAAATCAAAGCAAATAACAGAGAAACGATTTAGTTATCGTTACACAGTTGAAAAGAAAAGCAAATTTCAAAATAATGGCTTTCTTCTATAACACCATATGTTTTTCGTTACGTTATAAGTGGGCAAACAAGTCCTTTATCTATCATTCGTTACCCATTCATTTAACCACGACTTGTAAACTACCGCCTATTCGGCCCAAGCAACCGGAACGTCCTAGCTATTTATTTCTTTAGCGCGATCAACTTCCGCCATCCATACGTCAAAATCGTGCACACTTGGACCAAATGATGAAATAGTAATTTTGAGACCTTACTTTAGATAACGCCATTAATGCCCCAACAATCCTGTACTTCGCGTCCTCTCGCCGACCAGTGACGCTATCCTCGCTCAATGAAACGCATGACGCAGCTCCAACAGTCGCGGGAGCACTTGCGTTACTTGCCTCGAAAGTAGCAGGTGTAGCTGGTGTGGCTGGCTGGCTGGCTGGCTGGCTGCGAACAAAGGTATCTGCGCGTGTCGTTCGGTTCTCGAGTGTGACGGTGTGCTATTCGATATTGGTCCGGTATAGTACTTTCTATAGCGGTTAATCTCGCGAGAATGACACCTAAGCACGGTCGCGCGATTCACGACGACATTCTCAACATCGCCTAGGTGAACTTCCATTCGGGAGAGGGCCGATCCAGCTCGAAGAAGGCGGCGGCGGGGTACTAGCAATAGGCACCCCAGACTGCCTGCCCCTTAAGGGGATAGGCGGCATCCTCATTACAGAGGTCCTTCGGGTCCATGGACAGTTGGAGTGAGGGCCCTGACTGTCTAAAATCGGACCCAGGGAGGGCGACAACACTATGTGGCGTGTGTTGTCGTGCGAGTAAAGTTTTTCTGGGGAGTGCTTAGGCGATATGCGAAAGGGCATCGGTGATACGTTCCTCAGGAGTTACCGGTGCCATTTGAAATTGCATCGAGGCCGGCCACCGGGGGGGTTTTAGTGAGTCAAACCTCACATAACTCCGTTGTACCCTCAATACAACGGAACATCTTTTTGAAGATTTCCCCCTCGTGAACAAAAAAAAAAAAAAAAAGTTGAACTTCCATTACTCACGGAACGATCACGAGTGTCGCGACGTCCAACTACCGACCGCGTATCTAAACGACACCTGGAATGTTCTCGCGAATTAAATTGGTAACGACGGCGTTGGTGAAAACAATCACGATTCCTGATCCACGATCGACGTCCCGTCATCGCACAATATTGACATACAAAAACAAAATCGATGAACAGAGAGCTAACGTTACTTCTATAATTTACCCTCAATATTTTTTAATAAAAAATCTACTAAAGGAAGGAATAAAGCCAAACACAAATATATATCAGATAGCCAAGCTTTACAGACACGTGGTTGAATCCCACTTCTGATCTTATCGATCAGAAGGGAATTTAAGTTTTTAAAACGTAAAATCACAATAATCACTTAAATATATTCACAAACAAATTATTACAAATGATATGAAATTAAAGAAAGAACCGTCAAGCCTAAACGCCACGCAGAGAATGAGAGCGAGGCTGTTTGTTGTTTAGGGAGGACATAGATGCTGGCTACCGCCTGTGCGGTCGTCCAGCTCCACCGGGTTTTGGGCGAGGGCCTGGCCCTACAATAGCCCGGGAGGGAGAAGTGCCGAAGGCACTTCTCCCGAGACGGGCGTAGAAGGCGAAAAGCGCTTTCTACCTCCGTCTCCTGCGGACGCCGAAAACGTACCGCTATTATAGGAACGTACCGCTATTATAGGAGAGAGCGAGGCTCGGTCGGCGCTCGGTTTTATAGATGTGGGTAGGTTGGTCGTTGACTCAGCGGACATTTTCCTAACAATATTGTAATGATAATTCGAAATAAATAAAGCCAATACATTGAAAACAATGTAAAAGGAATATATATATATATATATATATATATATATATATGTGGTAGCAAACATCTCAGACCGAATAAAAAGTCAAGACAGAATGTTGTGTAAAGAGCAGTGAGGCCGGTAAAACTACGCCTCGCCGTGTACAAACACGATTACACACACATATGTACAACGAAACTACGCCTTGACTCGTCAGTCAAACTATTGCGGCGTGGTGGCATTGGTGTTGCCGTTATTAAGCTTATAAGGTTTACCCTATTATTGGGTGATAATATACAACGTATTGCTATTAGTTTTTTTCAATAGTTGATCAATGTGTTTTAACCGACTTTAAAAAAGAGAAGGTTCTCAATTGGACTGTATTTTTAATATTTCAATATCATTATCATAATTTATTCACTGGTTTAATTGAAAATTTAAAAGATGGATTTCATTCATTCAGTCCATTTTCAACCGACTTCAAAAAGGACCAGGTTTTCAATTCAGTTGTATTTTTTTAATTTAATTTATTCGATTAAATCTTTGGTACTTCATAACTCCGGCATTTTATTTTTTGTTGGAAAGCTGATACCTTTAATTATAATTGCTGATACCTCATATTCATTTCATTGGTATTGGATTTTCGGTTTCGAAGATATTGAAGTAGATGATGTTTTTTTCGTTATAAAAAAAAAACATTTTTCCATTGTTTTTTTTGTTGTTTTTAACTTTGTTGTGTATAGAGTTGAATTATAACCATATTATTATTGATATTACAAAGGCAATTTTAGTTCCCTCTTGACTGTTCACGCTTACTGTTTAGTTATTTTTTGCTTTTTCCGAATTGAGTCCAAAAATTAAACAAAATTGGATCGAAATCATTCGGAAAAGTAAGAAGGAACTATCATGGGAATATTTTAAAATCGGCGACTTATATTTATTTATACCTATTTCTACCGCGAAGCAGTAATGTTCACATTCCTATGTTCCGGTAAAATTACAGGCACATGAGACTTAATATCTTTATGTCTCAAGGTGATGGGCGCAGTGCAGTTTGCCACTTGTGAAGAACTGTATCGGCAGAGGTTACAGCTTAACACCAGGTGGGCCTTGTGCTTTTTTCCCCGATTGCATAAAAAACCCGTCACTAATTAATTACAAGAAATAAATGCTTGTAAATTAAATACCCAGTAATGTTATATCTGAAACACTTTTTCCATTCCCTTCCCCTACTTAACGACACTACTTTTGCCGACACGTTACATCGGAACCCTATTGTTGTATTAATACTAATTACGTTATTAAATTGGTAACGTTATTTTGATAAGGTAATTTGATTATCATGGCAATACCGACACACACACACATGTTTGGAAAACCGGCCTCACTTCTCTGTTCACAACATTCTGTCTTGACTTTTTATTTGGTCTGAGGCAAACATTATATGATTTATATGTGATGGACAAGTATTTCAAGATTTTGTGAGTGAACGTTCGTGGAAATTTTAAATAATAATAATAAATATTTTGATTAAACATTATATTACTAAATGTAATGACTATATGACGATATGACTATATGACTGACACGCTGGTCGGTCTCTGACCTTCCATTAGTCCCGGTAATACCACTCGCAGCGTGTGGTAGGACTAATATACGTTGAAGGTCAGGGGCTAAAAGGAAGTTAAAAGTCCCGGTAATACCACTGGCAGAGGGTGGTAGGACAATTATAAATGACATGACTTGAAATGAAATAAATTGAAATGAAACATGAAATGAAATTAAACATGAAATGAAATGAATTGAAACATGAAATGAAATGAAACATGAAATGAAATGAAACATGAAATGAAACGTGAAATGAAACATGAAATGAAATGAAATAAAGTGAAATGTAAATTGAGTAGAGAAAAGTACTGGTCAGTATGGCTGTGATAGATTATTTGAAAATTTACTTACTATGTGATGAAATATTTGTTCATCTTCACTTGATTAGCTTTAAGCTTAAGATTAAACAACTAGTTTAATGTGACATTCTCATTTCGTTTTAAATATACTCTGTGGTTTTTAAGAGGAAAATAAGTATTGGTTTAATTATCCATGTGTATACTTTATCTGTGGTGTGAATTTAATACTGTACCTAATTGTGTTTGTTGTTAGACTGTGATTAAGCATCATATATGGATTATCATGATTACTTGAATCATTATTTGATGATAATATTACTGGAAGTATATTTTATAAGTAGTGAAATTGATCACGTGACAGTGTAAAGTACTTATTAAAAATAGTTTATATTATGTTCTTTATTTATGATGTGTAAAAACATTGAAGATTTTATTATGCTTATTGCCATATGTATAGGTCACTTGAATCGTTATTTGATGATATTAATACTGTAAGTATATTTTAAAAGTAGTTTAACTGGTCATGTGACAGTTGTAAAGATACTTATTTAAGATAGTTTATATTATGTTCTTTATTTATGATATGTAAAAACATTGAAGGTTTTATTATACTTATTGCCATATGTATAGATCACTTGAATTATTTGATGATATTAATACTGTAAGTATATTTTATAAGTTGTTTAACTGTTCATGTGACAGTTGTTAAGATACTTATTTAATAGTAGTTTATATTATGTGCTTTATTTATATGTGTAAAGATATTGAAGATTTGATTATACTTATTGCCATACGTATAGAGCTTGAGATCATACAATTGTCAATTATAAAGAGTACTGCGTTTGACGGTAGTTGCTTTGTCACCTTGTTTGTTCACTCACTGCGAGTAGCTTCAGTGTCTGTCGGACCGCCGTGCGGAGCGGGCGGACCTCTAGTGGTATCGAAATAGTCTTTAATGACGAAGTGCTGCCCGATTCACTTTCCGTCCGACCGCCGTGCCGAGCAGACCTCCAGTTGTGTGGAAATAGTCTTTAACGACGAAGTGCTGCCCAATCAAGGTGTTGTGAAGTTAAGTAATTTATTATACTCTTTTTTGGTATTATATAACGACAAATATGTTAATCAAAAGTTGACAAGTGTATATAGTAAGTAAGTAACACATTGTTAAAAGACGTTTAAAAGAATGGCCCCGAGTTTCTTGCCCTTTCTTCTCGAAGTGGCTCTATACAACTTTGTTTACTGAACGAGGCAGTAAAATTAGAATATTTCAATGTTAAAATTTCATTAGAGCGTCGTAGACGCCTAAATTCAATAAATGGTTTTGACTTTGACTCTCATTATTCCAACTAACACGTGAATTTGAGTATTTGAATAGTAAAAACAAATACCCATTTGAAAAATGTAATGTGTATACGTTATAGAAAACTTTTGTTTTTTTCATTTTTCAAATACGGATGACTCTCCGTTAAGTATTTACGCCGTACTAAGGGATTATTTCGTTTTTTAGATGTAACTTTGGTTTTTTTTTGTATGGAGAAAATTTTAAGTAATCGTATTTCCAAAATGTACGATTTATAGAATAAATCCTTAAACATAATATATATTAATTACATAACTCAAAATTAAGAAATAAAGATACAGCAAGGGATCAAACGAACCACAGTTACGTATCGCTGCCTCGGTGCAGGCTTAACATTAGGCGGCTTAATTTGAATTTATGAAGAGATGCTAACATACATTTATTTTATCTTTAGCCGGTTAAACTTAGAGCTTCCGTAACCCCTTGGTAAAGCATATTATGAAAAGATAGCAATGAAAATAGTAAGATATATATATATAAACGAATCTATTTACGTAGTGAAGTTGTAACATAACCACCTTAATTAAAGCAAATGTAGGTATACAACTTGGTGAAGTATATTGATATACTACCTAATAAAATAATAAATATAAATATTTATTTAATGAAATCCTCTGGTCACGGCACCATTCTGTAACGTACCTAGTTTTTCTCGTTGTTGTATAAGCCTAACGTATGCCTATGTGTCAAATAAACGTGTAAAATATGTCCTGAAGTCATGGTTTCCGTTGTGTGACGGATCAAGCCTTCGTATTTATCTAAATATCTAGTAAGGTAATATATTCAATGGTCAAGGGCCTCTATGTAACGAACTGTCATGTCTTCATTCTATATTGTACTATACTACCTCCCTACTATTCTATGATATCTAAATAACACAAGGTACCTATAATGTTAAGTCAAAATGTATACATATCTACCTAAAGTCTCTCTATAACCTTTATTGTCTTCTCGAAGAACCTTTTAAAGAACATATTTATCTAGACATGTCTATAGCAAAATAATCTATCTAAGTTATTAATATTATGATTAATATATATAAAATACTAGATGATCCGGTGAACTTCTTATCACCTATCCTAACGGATAAACGTCAAAAGATTGACGGGAAAGTATAGGTAGAACAGCTTATGTGGGAAAATTCTTCGCAATTTTTCCATATTTTCTCATCGTTTAAACCTTCCCTGTACTACCACAAACATTTCAATACCAAAATAAGTAACGCATAAGAAAGGCTCAGCCGTCAAACGAACAGCAATTGATTTTAATATATATAGATATAGATAAGATATAGAAGATAGAAAATTAAAGAAGATTATTCTTATGGCTGTGATCGTCAAATTACAGTGATTAAATTAATTAGGTACCTAAAAGAAAACATTCCTTTTGATGCGTAACGTAAAAATAAACTAATATGAAACTACTGAAATGGTTTTATAGACACGTATTTGAATAGGTATTAAATATTTGTAAATTTGTAAATTGTAAATCAATATTTGTAAATCCCTAAAAAAGATGTAAATAACAACCATGCGTATAAGACAATTTTAGGTAGAAACTGAACATAGGCTGTAAGCGAGCTCACGCAAGCCGGCAAAAACATGCGAAAATACCGAATTTTTAGAAATTACGGCAATATCCTTGAATGTCAGCCCACTATAAATGTTTCCGATGAACCCTGTAGATTATCATCATCATCATCATCAGCCGGAATATGTCTACTGTTGAATAAATGGCCATGTCCCGTGGCCACCCCTATAGAACGACAATTACGCCTCTTCATTACTTTTCCTGAGCATATTTATGGAGGCACTTTCAGAGAATAATAAAAGGGGATTATTGGACGTTTCACGCCGTTTCTGACGAGCGCTCTCCCAAGATGATATAATTTATCAGCCAGCTAACAGCATCAAAGTTATCGTATATAGTAAAAACAGGAATTTGGTGTAGAATAATTTACTTGCTCGTTAATAAAACTTTGCCTTAAACTCGACGCCATATTTTCAAACAATTTTTTTACCGTTCTTGAGCGAGCTTTTGCCAACACGGCTCAGTAATAGGGAGAGAAATGAGGGGGTAGACTGATTCGACAAAATAGCTTATTTATTTTTATATATATTGCTATTGTAATAGTTATGCCTACTGTACACTATATAAAGATGTAAATAATAAACTATTAACTCTGTGAGCTGAAACGACTAATATATTATAACTAATATATATATATATATATATATATATATATAATATAAATGCGCACATATTATGTTCGCTTTTATTGAATGTGAGTGCTGCGATATTGCTGAGTACAACTTAAGCCTATTTAAATTATCTTTCTTTTTTATTAACTGAATCACCCAAGTCGTTACCCAAACCGTTATCGCTATTCTTTCACCAATAATCGATCCCATTCTTACCTCCACCAATACTTACCCATACTCATCCTTACCTCAACCCTCACGTCTAGTTTACTCCTACATAAACCTTTAAAGCCGTTGAACCGACCCTTGATATTATAAACTTTTGAAACCTGAGAATTCCGCCCCTATAGCTGGGATATGCTCAGACCACCTAGGTGGATGGTTAGCGCGGGTTCTAATCCCGCACTTACTATATTTTTCCTATCGTTGTAATTTTGTAAAATAATTATAAAGATTTATACTGACTCGTGCACCATGCCACAAACAGAAGGGTGGAGGCATTATTGTAATGCCAGTTAAATTTAAAGACGGTCTTGCCTCAGAAGTTGAATTGTTGAACAAGAAAATGTTTATGTGTAATATTTTAAAATGAGGTAGGAACAGAGTTATACTCGTATATATAAGAGTACATTATCTATAGTATATTTTTGTAATACATTGTTATAAGACGTTTAATGTTTGGCCCCGAGTTTCTTGCCTCGCAGTGGCTCTATAAGTCTATAACACTTTATTTGCTGAACGTGGCAGTATAATGAAGAAATATATGCGTGAGAATTAATTTTGGTGTGTACTTTTATAATTTAGTATTTACCTATGTACTTTAAAAGTAAGTCTTCATTTAATTGACCTAAATATATATCCTGTCAACAGTTGTTTTGTGCTTTAGTCTATGTGAATAGACTCTAAACTGGCGTTTTGTTAAGCTAGCCACGGAGTACTGTCTCACTTTTTGGAAGTAATTTGTTCTAATTTCAGCCTATTCTGCTTGCTATGGCTTAGAAGAAATAATGTATAGGGTGAAGTGATTTCGGCATTTAGCCTGCCTATGAGTCTGCTATGACTTATAGGTTGTCTAAATGCTTTTATTGCAGTAGCTGTAGTGTTGTATATAGTTCGTAGTATTTTGTTTAAAAATAATATTGTTGAAGTGACATAGCAGTGGTTGTGGTCCGATCAAAAGCCGTCTCGCTATAGTTTGCTTGTGCAATCACCTAGCGCCACCAGATTTGCCGCAGTGGACAGTTTGCGCTGGCCTAGCGGTGCTTTGAATTTCACTCCAGTGTTTTTATTAATTCAAAATAGATTCGCGTTTGACCACACCCTGCCTGGTGTTATTGATTATCTAGAAGAAACCTATTTACTCTCGATTTGAAGGCATCCATGTTGTATTCATCGGGAAAAACAGACCACGGTAAGTAGTTAGTGATTATCTGAGACTGTGTTATGCGTAAAGTATGGCCTTTCCATATCCACTCGCGATATTAACTACTTAGTTCTAGGTCGACATTGGTGATTGTATATGCTTAGAAGAGCTACTTTTGTTGCAGTTAATAATGAAAGTAGGTATATAGACGTGAAGTTGGTGCTGCTCTGCGGTATACGACGTCAGCAAGAACACTCTTTACGTAAGTAATAATAAACTCCAAAGTTTAACCATGCAAGGGAAGTTCATTTGTTATTCATTTTCACTTCGCTTCTATCAATGAAATGAACGTGATATTGACAGTATTTTTTTTCAGGAGGCTGTGTTTTTTTCCAACTTCAAAAAAGAGGAGGTTCTCAATTCGACTGTTTTTTGTCTTACCTCATAACTCTTTACAGGGTGTACCGAATATTTTTTTTACATTCGAAACCTGTTGCTTGTCACTGTGGTCCCATTTAAATTTAACTGAGATCTGACGGCTTTTATGCCTTGTAGGTTAGCCCTTGACCACTATCTCACCTGATGGTAAGTGATGATGTGGTCGAAGATGTTGTTCAGACTAACTTAGAATTACTGGCTCTTAAGGACAGCTGCCTGAACACACCGTTAAGTGCTTGGTGACAGATTTTCCACTTGAGGGTGGAAGCTAGCCAGGCGGGCATTTTCAAAATGCCCTACCACCATGCCATAACGACTGCCATCCTAAAACAACAACCGACGGCTTAACGTGCCCTCCGAAGCACGGAAGCGCTCAGTAGTAATGTCGCCAGCGGTCACCCATCCAAATCATCACCGAGGCGGATGTTGCATAACTTTGCTGATCAGTTCAGAACGGCCAAACAAACTTGGCTACGAGCGTTTCAAAACGTCTTCCCTAACTTTGTGTATTTTATGTTAGAAGTCAGTTTTTTATTTGTTAAAAATTTAATTATTGTTTCGTTATTCTTCGTCATCGGATAAATAACAGACTGATGAAATGTTAACCGACCAAATGAAAACATATGAACTTTTTTTATAAATAATAATAACTATTTGATGTCTGAAAAACCGGATCTCAGTATAACAATATTTGTTGTTTAGTAAGAATTGACGACGCACAAACCCCTACTAGACCGAATCTGAGTCTAATAAGGTTATGTAGATTAAGATCAGAGTTCAAAATCTTATTTTCGTATATAATAAGTAGTTTATTAATAATAATCAAAATATACTCTAATTGTAACCATTATAACACGTCTGACGAAATTTACGTGTCTATAGAAATCTCTGCCAAAAACCTAAAAGGGTTTTATAGCGGCATAATATTGAGGCGTAACGATTTATATTATATAACTAGCTGTACCCGCGACTTCGTTCGCGATTGCCGTACCTGTAGACTAATTATTCACATTTGTGCACTGTTTATCCCACAGAAAAGAGAAAGCAATAGAAAGGTGAAGGGGGCGTGGCCGGCGAGCCTAGCATACTCCTAAACAGGAGTATTTACGTCAACGGACTATAATGCTACTGACAGTCGACCCGCGGCTAATGCGCCGCATGCATCTCCGTCATTTTATATTGAAATGCCGCGTTGTGCTGTTATAAATTGCAGATTTAACAGCGATGTCACGAATGTAAAGAAAGTAGGAATATCCTATCACCGGAAAACTTAATAAATTGTTCCTAAATGTTTTATATTTCACTGATGAACAAAGTCGGTGCAATCTGACATATAGTGATTCATGATTTTTTTTATCGTCAAATTTTATCGATAAATTGTTAGTCACTAAATGTCACCTCATTCCAATCTCTGATTTGGAGCTTTCCCGTTAGACCTACGAAAGCAAGCACCATCTGTCCCACTGCTTTTATCGCATATAGAACTTTTTACTGGACGTAAAAATGCACGTGTAGGTCAGATGGTTAACATCAATTAAATTAACAAATTATGCAAATATTTTCAAGAACACGCAATTTTTCAAGGTTAAGAATTCAACTCTTGTTTTGTGGCTTCTGTGGGCACCACCACAATTTCACCAATGTCACTTAGTTATATGGACCATCAAACGAAGTGGATTTTTTAGTTTTAATGAGTTATGTCAGGTGAGAACTGTCTAAGCCAAATTTGGTTCTGAAACATTAGATGTTAGTTCATCTAACTACTGGACGAACACAAATGTATACACACTCACACACACACACACAAATTCATTATACATAGGGGAAATATAGAACACCTGGGAACAACTTTTGGTTAAGTTATTTAGTATAAGAACAGTTAATTTACAGCTTTCTTTGAATATGGACTAAATACTAAGGACAGGATACATTTGAAGGAGAAAGGACGAGGGATATCTATAGGGATAATATTGTAGAGAGAAGAGTTTATTTTGGGACAACACAAAAATATGTGTTTCACATTTCCTTCGTCCAAACCACATTCACAGAGGGAGTTATAAGTTTGGCCAGGAAGACTGGGTTACAGGAATAGTTTTGACTCGGACGGCATATTGTAGAGGTTGTCACTTTATCAGCGTTTTGGAATATTGAGAACCAGAGTTTATTGGGCATCTCAGGTTGAATGTTACCATAGAATTTACCTTTTAATATTCTAGAAATTTGCCATTTCTGGTTCCAAGGTTTTTTAAAGATGGTTTTAGACCATCCTTTTTCCATTTAGACCATAGATAGTTTTAGTTAGAAAGTCGAACAGATATCTTGATCTTGAGATTCGTTGCCCACTATACCGGCGTGACCAGGAATCCAGGCTAGGATCACATTTATGCCGTGAGAGCTACATTCGAAAAGGGCATTTCTTATTTTAAAACAATTGGGAACCTAGATTTGGACTGAAAAGGGTTAGCAAGAATAGATTGGAAGCAGCTTTTGAAGTCTGAAAATATGATAGTTTTGTTTAGATCGTGTGATATTACAAAAAGGATGGCTTTCAGAATCAATTTATGAATGATGAATTTATTTATGAAAACCTTATTAGCTTCTATTGTGTTTTTATCAATACCAAAATCCAAAATAACGTTAGGTTTGAAAACGAATGCTTCGTAAGATGATGAGTACAAAGGCATAACAGGATTCTGAAGGAGAGAATAATTAAGAAGGGTGAATTGTAAATAGCTGCGGAGGAGACAAGGGAAGTCCTCAGATGAGGCTTTATTGCATGAGTTATATAATGTCAGTCAACAATCTAGTTTTTCACGAACAGGGTGATTTGAGTTTTGACTTAATTTAAAAAGGAATTTGTCGGAGAGAAACTTTCTGCGAAGGCTAAGAGGAGATTCTACACACTCAACTTGCATGGCATTGATAGGGATTTCAAGCAGTGTTCATTCACCATGACAGACCAAAGCTACTTTGACAACATCACATGATTTTTTTCCTTTTCTTCCGTTTGGATTAGGACATATGTACAGCAGGCGACATTGCAGCATCGCGGGGTGTGTTGCAGCAACGCAGGCTCGAACGGAACCGAACAAGCGAACTTTTAGTTATGAGTTAGTCTATTTTGGAGATTTTCGTTACCATCAATAAGGAGAATATCTCATTGGCTGCCATTCAATTCATTTGTTAAAATGTGTAATAGAGAAATACACGAACATACTGTTTTAATTTTTTGCTAAATAATAATATCTAGAAATAGCAATCGCCGATTATGCAATAAGTATAATTCGTTTCAATGGAAATAAAATGATTACCAATATAATTAGCTGGTAGTTACTATTGTGTCGGTCTCCCTGATTTTCATTCATGTATACAAATCGGAATCCCGGTTGGCGGACGATATCCAGATTTATAGAATCACCCTGAGACTTGCGTAATCTGATTCTCATAATCAGGTTTTTGAAAGCAACTATCATTGGCTAACTAGAATAAAAATGTATTTCTCTACTATAACGGAAATTATTTATAAGCAAAAAATTAATTTTAGATACTTTAAATATCTTATCGGTAAAATTTATATTAACACTTTTTTCCTATACACATGAAATTGTTATTTCACTTGGTTTCAGATTTCATAAAAAGATTTAAATCTCACATAAAAATGGCTTGATTGTATTATTATGTTGAGAAATGTAAAGTTTTCGCAAGGAAAAACCCTCAATGTGCTATGCAAATGATCTCACTTATGTCAAGGTTAGCAGGGTGAATTGGCACAAAGCCCTTTATTTGACACGAATATATCACCAGTAGGCTGTACTTCCGCATCCACCCATAAGGCACTTTTTTTATATCAAATTAATTTTGCGCTAACCTGCGGCTGCGACCGCTATAATAATATCAAAACAAAAATTAAAAGTATAAATAGATTCTACGTGGTAAAATTTGTCTTGACAATTTACATTGACTGACAACATTTACTTGAACTCATCTGCAATTTACCTCTTGTTATATGTACCATGATTTCGACCTTAACCTCGTCTTTTATTTTTATTAATCCCTATCTGTGCTTATCTCTTATTTCATTAAGAGATAAGCACAGATAGGGAATTTCATGTGATTGTAATAATTTTACTAGAAATAAGCAAGCCTATAACATATTATATCGAAATTAAGCTGTGCTTCGCAGTAATAGCTTTATTTTATTTTTATCGTCATTTTCTTATTCAGCATCTTCACTGCTGAAGGTTGTGTCTTTAAATCGTTTTTAGTCGATTGAAAAATTTATCGATAAAAATGTACTGCATCACTAGCTAGGATACCACTTTTTGTTCCGAATAAATAAATAAAAAAGGCTAAAATTTTACTAGCTATCACAATAAATCTTTTCCCGTAATCATTTTTCGTGCTGTTATTTGTAAACTATTTTTCAATTATCTATGCTCAGATTTTACCAAGGAACGATTTTAAAATTGAATTATACTTGACTGAGAGACTGCACAATTACTCTACAGATATTGTCGACTGGCAACTTTCACCAGATATTAGGGGAATCACCATATATCTGTCTCGCTGACTGAAAGAGATAGCTTGACAAAGTTCACAAGAAATACAATCTTACCACTCTTTAGATAAGGTGTATTTTCAACTGTTATAAATTGGCTTATTAAACGTTTCAATTGGGTAAAAATGGGACTAATCAGGGAATCTGATTGTTTGTAGTGAACAATAAAGATGTAATGTCAAGTATCATTTATGTGTTGAACTGGCTACGCTCGTTTTCTAAGAAAACTGACATGGCTGCCACTCTAATTAGTATTTTATATCTCTATGGTTTATCCCATATTAAGCAACACTGTGGTCTGCGGTGAAGTACTCTTATAGTAAACCATAGCTCAGAATGGAGCTTTTTACTTTGGATTTCAAAACTCCCGGGTTGTATTTTCCAGAAGACAGTAGTTAAGTAACTCAGAGAGTTCTTTCCCGGTTCGCACAATAAATGTTGAAGCAAAGTACATTGTGCGTTTCTTTAGAATTTCGATTTTAAAGCGGCGGTTTGTTTGACGGTAGATCAAACATATTTTTTTTATTTCTCATTCTCGGAAAGTAGTGTTTGTTTGATCTGAATAGCGGGTAGGAAAGGCTCCTTCCCACCTAAGGCCGGGAAAAACTCATAGTAAATGCTTCCTTCTCTTGGGCCGGAATGACTTGTAACAATTGTAACCATTGGTGTAAACAAAGTTATATGTCTAAGATTTTTCGTTTTAAAATACTCTGTTGTTATAAAAAAATTAATAATAACTATGTTTGGCAGGGTAGTAACTAAATATAAGGTAAAAAGTGTAGGTTAAAAAAAAACTAACTAAAAATTTCCCTAAATTTCTATGTTCTAACTCCTAGTGTAGTCTTTGTATCTTCTACTCATGTTTATTATTTTTAGTAAATATTTAGAAAAACTAAATTTTTTTACCATCCTCATATTTTAAATGAAAAGTAGAGTGCTTAACACGTATGTAAGTCATCGATTCCTACTTGGACTATAGCCGCATTAATTTTAAATAGGTTCTGCTCATGTTATTAAAATCAAAATGAATAATATAAAAAACATACTATTTTTATATCGTTATTCCTTATATTAGTAGTGAAAAGCAGAGAGATTCCTCTTCGGGCAATAGCCGCCCGTAAATATTCCAAACAAAATTTTACGTAAAATTTCACAAATAGTTCTATCCTCTCAATATTTTTTTAGTAAGTAAGTTATTTTTTCAATGAATAATTTTTAGAAAAGCTACTTTTTTTACTTTTTTAAAATTCGAAATGAAAAGTAGGGAGCTGAACGCGGGTGAAAGTTATCAATTCCTTTCGACCATTGTATTACAATCTACTAAACTTGTTCACTTCCAACTTAAAACGGATTAAATCACGTATATTCATCGTTATTTTTGTCCCGACAGTCACCCTGTGACAAAGATCACTACAAAGTGTTTGAAAAAGTGTTTAATTACAAAGTGTAACAATCGCGAAAACCTAAGACAACATTGTGCACTTCCATTGCACAGTCTCCGAAATGTATCCGGCAAAAGAAAGATATGTAGTTATAAAAACTGATTGTGGTGAATGTACCACATTTTAGAGTTTTATCGTAGCAAGCTTGCAAAACTAAATAATTGTGTGTGATACTGGGCTGTCCGTGGGGTGTCGGGCTTCCCGTGGGGTTCCGGGTTTCCTATGGGCTTATGATGAGCCGTAAGTTCAAGGGTTTCTCAACATTCCGCGGTTCAAGTTATTTAAAACGAAATATTTAGTTTGTGATATCTGTAATTTCTTAACTGCAAAACTGAGGACTTTGAAATATTTACGGGAAAATAATTAAATTACCACTATTGTAACAAAAAAAGAATGATTGAAATCGGACTACGCGTTAATAAATTACAACTAAGTGTACATTTTAACTTTCATCCCCTTTCCCAAGAGAACCGTACTGAGTTTCGAGATAAAGTATCCTATGTCCTTCTTCGTAGTATGAACTCGAATCGTGCTAAGTTTCATTCAAATCCATTCAGTAGTTTTGGAGTGATGCGCGGCCGGGATACAGACAGACAGCCAGAAAAAAGAAACAGTTTTTGCATCAGTATCAGCAAAGTCAAAGTCATACCTATACGATAAAGTGCGACAGCCAGCTTAAGATGAGCCGTACGTTCAAAGATTTCTGTACATTTTGGGTGTCAAGTTATTTGGAACGTAATATTTAGGTTGTGATGTCTGTAATTTCTGAACTACAAAACCGATGACTTTGAAATATTTACGTGATAATTTTTAAAGCACCACTATTCTAATTAAAAAAATCGGCCAAGTGCGAGTCGGACTCGCGCACGAAGGGTTCCGTACCATTAGCTATACAACATTGGACTTCATATTTTAACCTTTTTAGGGTTCCGTACCCAAGGGGTAATAACGGGACCCTATTACTAAGACTTCGCTGTCCGTCCGTCCGTCCGTCCATCCGCCTGTCACCAGGCCTTATCTCAAGAACGGTGATAGCTAGACAGTTGAAATTTTCAGAGGTGATGTATTTTTATAGCCGCTATAACAACAAATACTAAAAATAAAATAAATATTTAAGGTAAAAAAATAAATTGTTGTATGGGGGGCCCCCCATACAACAATTTATTTTTTTACCGTTTCTTGCTCGATACTAATGACGGTGACTGGTAGACGCTTTAACTATTCACAGAATATTTAGTTTTATATTTTATTAAATATAATGAATTAAATTAGAATAAATAATTAAGGGGGCACCCATACAATAAAATTTCAGATAATGGTACGGAACCCTTCGTGCGCGAGTCCCATTCGCATTTGGCCGGTTTTTTTGTTTTAACGTGCGCGAGTACAACTCGCATTTGGCCAATTTTTTGTATTTGTTGTTATGGCGGCAACAGAAATACATCATCTGTGAAAATTTCAACTGTCTAGCTATCACCGTTCTTGAGATACAGCCTGGTGACAGACGGACGGATGGACGGACAGACGGACGGACAGCCGGACAGACCGTTTTTACCCTTTGGGTACGGAACCCTAAAAAGAACGTAAGAAATCGGACTACGCGTTAATAAATTACAAATAAGTGTATATTTTGACTTTCATCCCCTCTCCCAAGGGAACCATGCTAAATTTCGGGATAAAAAGCTAAATTATCCTACCTTGTAGTATGAACTCAAACCATACCAAGTTTTATTGAAATCCATCCAGTAGTTTTGGAGTGATGCGCGGCCGGGATACAGACAGACAGACAGACAGACAAAAATAAAAAAAAAACAGTTTCGGCATCAGTATCAGCTATAGAGTACTGTACATTTTTTTTTCAAAATATCTGCCATGTACAGAATTGGTCCTGTTACAGTTTTATTATAAGTATAGATAAGTATAGATAACGAAAACGAACGTAAAGAGGTTTTATAGTAACCATTCGCATTTGAGGAAGTCCACGATCCATGTTATCAATTTATCATTAAATAGTCGCTTAGCGAATAGGTTTTCCCTAGAGAAGATAAGCAGGGTATTGCATCGAACCCAGAAGCAATTTCACGTTTCAGCGCGATTTGACATGTCAACAAAGGGCAATTCGTCGAAAGTCGAATATGATTCTTTAGCTCTGACCCTTTTCTCGCTATGCCAGCAAAACTATTAATGCGGATGGTAACATGCCTACTTACAAAGGTTTGAATTCATTTTCCATTTCTTCGTGCCTTGTTACTTTACTGCCTTGTTGTAGGTCAATACTGACAGTATGTACATACATATATATACTTCTTATACTTCTTTTTAATTTATAGTTCACTATGTAAAAGTTAAGGCACTGAAAAAGAAGTACGCTGAAAAATCAAAACCACAGATTCAAAGTTCAAGCTATGTTTAATAGTAAAAAAATAAGATAATCATCTTCAGAATAAGCTGTTTTACAAGTTTATTTGGTTATACTGTTAATACGCTTATTTTTATGTATTGCTTTTATGGTTATTTCTGTAAAACATTTTATTTTTCTTTATATCTATTACTTTCATGATAGCTTCGTTTTGAAATTCGAACTTTATGGTGTATATCTAAAACGATGTCCTTTTAGATATACACAATAATGCCCCCGTAGGGTGCCGGGCTAGAATATCACCCCCTATTGCAACCTGTGGGTGACGTAAGAGGCGACTAAAGGTAAAATACCGGAAGGTGGGCAGCAGCGCCTTCTGAGTAACTGATTTCTTAAACTGCGATCTCCAAGACACCTTCCAAGCGTGGGGATTATGGTAAATCCCCCTTTAATGGAGGAGGCTGTGTTTTTCAGTGGACAGTCCGGCTGGTACTGTACACAATTATGCCCCAGTGCTCTTTGTTTTCAATGGTTGTTTAAAATAGTTAATTATAATATAATAGTAAATATTCTGAATTCATTCTTCGATCTCAATCCTCAACTGAGTTCGTAATCATTATTTTGTCGCGATAATAGCTGAAGGTTTTATTTTTATCAATCCACTGTTTGACAAAATAGATATTAAACTCTTCGAATTCCTTACAATCAGTAGCTATTTCGGGCACTGATAAATAGCCCTCAGGATTAGAACGTGGGTGTAATAATACAAGCAGTATATAAAGACGTGTTTGCTTTGACTGGATTGGTGTAACACATTATTTTGCTATTTTTCCAAAAGGAGTTGCAAAGTACTTAAAGCAACCTGTTCTTTATTTCAGGGGATATTTGCTTTATTGCTTGAATTTGTCCTAATTCAAAGTCACACTGGTACCATCCGTACTGAAAATTGGTTTCTCAATATCCTTAAAGTCTTTAAGTAAGTAGCTTCTGACTTATTTGGCAGTAAAATATATACCGACGGTATAAAATTTACCGTGTCATCTTTAATGGACACATTCTCGTGCATAGTGAAAAGCTGGCAGAAAGGGGTGGAGGTAACTTTGATTGTGCGATCTCTGCTGAACTTTTGGAATTTCTTGAAGTACAATTTGCGTAAAGCAGCACCAAAAAATAAAATGAATTTTCCACACCCACTCAGGAAGCGTCTCATTGCTCATTCAAAAACGTGTCATAAAGTTTGTAATTTCTCCCGTATACATGTGCGACGGGATAAGTTATATGGAATTTCATTCCTTCCCTCCGTAACAGTGAAGGAATGTTGTTTGAAAATCCGTACCTGCCCTGCTAGCGCTCTTTTATTATTATAGCTGCTAACAAAAATAATACCATCGTCAAATCTCAAAAAGGTTTTACATCAAATAGTTCGAAAAAAGAGGTGGGATTTTTTTGTACTCAATTTTCAATGAAAGGAGGTTGGCAACCTTTCTCTGCACTACGAAAAAAAGCGCGGCTATTTTTTTTTCTTTCTTCTTGGCCACGACGCGGTTTGCGTATTGTGCCAGCTTCAAAGCAATTTATTTGTATTGTTAATAAATAAATAATTTAACAATACGCTTTTAATTATTCCGAATAGGTAATTTTCCAAAATGTCATCTGATAGTAGAAGTGACGAATTCTTATAGATGACGCCAACAGAAAAAAAACAGCTCCCTCTGGAGCTGTATTTTTTATTTCTATAATATTTTTTCTTTTTCTTACTTCAAAAAAGGTTTTATATCAAATAATTAGAAAAAAGAGGTGGGATTTATTTCGTACTGGATTTTCAATGAAAAGAGGTTGGCAACCTTTATCTGCACTACGATAAAAAAAGCGCGGCAATTTATTTCTTGTTTTACTAAATTGATAATCTAACAGTACGCTTTTAATTATACTTAATAATATTCCAAAATATCATCTGACAGTGAAAGTGACGATTTTATAGTGCCGGCGCCACCAGATATAAAAAAGACAGCTCAAGAAGTTATAATGAACTTACTTCCTGAGTCTCGAGACAAATACGAGAAAACCTATAGGTACCTAATGATTTTATTTTCCTCGTAATATAAAGCACTATATAGCACTCGGGAGAAAGTTCTATTTATGTTCTCGAGTTTCCTTTAAGCCCTCCGCTGCTCGAACCTCACGAGTGACGAATTGCACTGCGTCCGTCATCTTAGGACATATAGTTGTTAAGTCTCATAATTTTAATGTAATAAATAATTGTAATTTTATTGGCTCTGAAGGACTGCTGGGGGAACACAATGTTTAAGTATTTGGCGACAGATTTTCTACTTGAGAGCTAGCTAGGCGAGCATTTGTAAAGTACCCTTCCACCATACAATTATATTTATTATATTATTTTTACTCTATTTGAAGCACCTCCAATTTGTCGTGCCGTTTTTGTTTTTGAGGACAAAGTTAAATATAGTGATGTGTACTATGGAGCACCGGGGATTTCCATGTTGCAGAATATTTATATTTAATCGTCTAGAATGTTTACCCACACTGATAATGCAATTAAAATTAACAAGATGACTACCAAGAAATTGTTTTAATACTTCAGTTGATCCTAAGTGCCTGTTATGAACCAAAGATATTATAATTAATCACTAACGAAAAGATTTCCTAAGGATTTCCTGATACCAGCTTAAGATCAGCTGTGGAAATTTGCACACTTATACAGAACCTGCGTCTATATACCGCATCTACCTCGGAAGCTCGATGCTTAGAGGTTACTGCAGTGTATTTAATGCTCTAAGCTACTATTGCACTACCACAAAAGTCAGTAATCACATAATAATGTGACTAAGGATATCATGAATGGACTTCATTCAAATGTTATCCGAAGTAAATGATGTAACGAACCCCGCTTCAAATATACCATCCCATTGAAATAATATAATCTCATGATCTCGATAAAAACAGTTCCGAATAAAAACAAGGAATTAAAACAATTTAACTATCGCTCATCGTGTTGCTTGTTAAACAACAGTTGTTTCCTAATATTACTAGGCCAAAGTTTAATTAACGCACTTCTCCCGCGGGAATAACGGTAGATGAAATTG
Source organism: Plagodis dolabraria (assembly GCA_963854805.1). NCBI lineage: Eukaryota > Metazoa > Arthropoda > Insecta > Lepidoptera > Geometridae > Plagodis > Plagodis dolabraria. The sequence continues at coordinate 26,885,340 of OY978448.1, read as the reverse complement.
TTAATTAAGACATGCCCTGAGATACCGTGGAAACTGAAGACTCCCATCTTAAATAAATTCGAGTCCGATATAACAGTTTCGTGAATCATTGATTTACGATTTGGGAAAAACTACTTACCTTGTCGAGTTTATTAATTAGTTATATGTTTTAGTAATAACTTAATTGATACTAATACTGCATCGCCAAATTTTCAAGTGTTTTTTTTACACATTAGGAATTACTGCTTGCGAATGTAAAGATTTTCCTATTCGCATAATTGACAAATTGTAAGAAGAAATATTAAGATCGAATGGAAAGCTAATTGATTTCAGCTTACACTGGTTCATTAAGACAATATTTCTTGACAGAGGGAATGCTAACTTAACGGACGCACGTACAAAGTTGAAGCATTGATTAATGCTATTGGTAACCAATTCTCCTTGTAGTAAAGTCGGAGCTTTCTTGAATTTTATTATATTTCTAATACACAAATTTTAACGTTAGCAACATTATTGCTTAATATTCTTAAGTCATTATGCACAACTTTGATATTGTAAGACCATTTGATGTCTGTCTGTAGTTGAATATTACTATAATAAATCAAGTCAAAAATAATAAACTGTTAATATATGCCGTAACTTATGTGCCTATATTAATTATACTTATTATTATGTTGCCAAAGATTTTTTATTACAAGCTTTTTCTATACGTCAGTCTGTCAGCATTTAAGGCCGTAACAGATGAGTTTAATCACTAGTAGGTATTTATTTACTTATATCATGTTATAAAACTGCAGGGTTTAATCGCGAACACATAAAAAATTAAAATATGGTTTTTAACTCGAGCCTATTTACGATAGACTAGAAAAGCGCGTGTCATAGTTTTGTGGCGTGGCGGACGATTTCATCACCTAGGTCTAGGTAATGTTCAATTTTTCATCACTCTCTTTATAAGTGTGTTATTGATATTTAAGTTTCTTTTGCATATACGAAAACATGTTATTAAGTTACAAAAAGGTTTAAATAAGTTTCGCTCACATTTTAGAGATGTGCCAAAATTTTACAACGAAATCTTTGTAGGTATATTTTTATGCATAAGTAGTATATCTACAGGTATCGATATGACAAAACATGTGTGTGTATACACTTGCTCTAACGTTGGTGTCAATTTTATTAAAGCGCTCGCAGCAAAGCTTAGCTCTTTGCTTAGCCGTTCTTAACCGATCGGAAAAGTTAAGCAACGTCTGTCGCGGTCATGAGTTGGATGGGTGACCGCTAGAGACTGACATCTAACGTTTCCTATTAGCCATACAGATTTCAAACGACACAAAAATAGGGCCCTCTAACTCGTAGGCACAATAAGGACATTAATTCGTAATACCTATGAGAATTGATACTTAGGTACGAGTTATAAAAAATGGCCTGCTATGGAACAAATTGTGTTCATACTCGTGCCTTACTACACTTATATTTATTACCTAATGTTAGAATGTATATATTTAATACAAAACAAGTTTAAATATTTATATTTTTCATATATATTCAAATCAAATTTACACAACAAAACAGCATGATACCTACCTTCCATTACCAGAAAATAAACAAATCTGAAACTTAAATTTCGTTAGACCTCTAATTTTATTTCAAAATGACAAATTTATTTAGGTCTACTACAGCGCAAAAATGTGTGATGAAAATGTATGAAACAAATTTTGACCAAATATCTATTTCTTTCTTTGAAAGGTGGGACATGAAAGAAAACGAGGATTCACCGGATCTCATGCACAGGGGCAGCTTGTAAGGTTCAAGGTAAATCTGAATCATTATATTTAAAAATGCTTAGTGAAAAAGTGAAAATATGTAATATTTTTTTATATTTCAAATAATATATTCTTTTTCTATTTATTTTCAGTCCATGAGTAATATCGGTCATTATTCACAAAGGCACTCAGGGTCATTAAATAGACATTTTACTGCTACGCTTCGCTGTTTTTGTGTACAGGAAACTGGGCTTACTAAACTCGTTCCTTGATTATTTTCTGAATTTTGTTATCTCCCCATTAAAGGGGAGACCAAAGAATGGGAAGAAAGGGAGTTTTTCAAATAAATGTATATTAAACCTTCTATAACTATATATTATTTGCTTTCCAATTCGCCTTAAGCTAAAAACCTAAGCGAAATACCAATTATATAATTATTTTGAAGTATAATTATACTTTAGAACGCAATTTGAAATTTGAGCACCTAATTATATGGATAGCAGAAAATCCTTATCAATATTATTTCCAAGTCACCATAATGTTGTGTAGTATCTGTGTGGATTGTAAGTAATATCTGAACAGATTTTGATGAAATTAACTGTTCAGATAAAAGTATCTTTAAACCCAAGTGACCTATGAGTAATATCATAAGAGTATTTGGCGCCCCTAGATTTTATCACATTGATTCAATATAGTATATTGAGTCTATATATACTATTTTTATCTCAACTTACTTTATGTTTTTCCGATACGACTGTTGACAATATACCTGTATGTTGTATTAGTATAACCACACGAAAGAAACAGAAAATAAAATATACCCGCGTTATAATTAACCCAATATGATATATAATTATTGTGGTAACAAGTTCGTTTTTCAAATTGATAGCTGGTGTAAAAGCATTGGCAACTATTGGCATTGACCGGACGAGCGGCGGTTCCAAACTCAATATTCTTAGATGACTTAACTGGTCGCTGTCATCAAACTCGTACCCTAGGGTCCTCTAGTTAAGTTAATTTTCTCGAACTTAGGAAAAACTCCACAGACAACGTTAAGTTGATATTTTTCCTGGAGATCTCTGTATAGGAACGTACTTGGATCCTAGTACGGATACCCTTTAGTAGAAAATGGGATGTATATTTTATTAGCTGCTGACAGGCTCGCATTTGACCACATTTAAACCGTATGGTAAGTGATGATAAGATGTAGAGTAGTAAACCGGCATACAACTGAGAATAGGAACCGCTCTCAAGGATAGCTGCCGGATCACACCGATACCTTCTATTTGTTATCTAGCCAGATGGGTATTCACAAAATGCCCTACTACCAAGCTGTAAAGACTCTAATTCGACTCTTTTTAACGAGATTCTAAGATAATAACCGGGACCTACGGCTTCACTTGCCCTCTGAAGTATGGAAGCCCTCAATAGTTAATACTACCAGTGGTCACCCATTCAAGTTTAGTTGATCGGTTAACAACGACTAGGCAAGTTCCACTACGACCGCTTCAAAACTCTTGATAGCCCGTTCTATCTTGCCATAGCTTTCTGCCTTCTACAATATTGCTAATTGACGACAGCTGAGATTACGACGATCACCAACAAGCCAATAAAAAAATCGGAAATTTTGTCATGTTCATAAAGTTTTTAAAGTCATGAGTGAAATCCCGCGCATCAATGAAACTGTATGTATTTACAGGTATAAAACTAAACTAAAGATATTTGTTCATAAAAAATAATTATTATCCTACCTGAGGAAAGAACGCAGGACCTGGGCATCCCAAAGCGACGCTTTATGCCAACCAATCAACGACAACCAAAACTAAAGTAGTGCTTTCTAGAATCGATATCCATTGTCCACAAACTATCAATGAGGTTGCGTGTCGTCCTAGAGTACCAGTGTAAAATTTTAAAATATGTTTATGTGAAAATGTTTCGAGAGGGCGTTAGAGTGAACATCCTCTTGATGGGATTTTTGTCGCCAGAACAGTTACGTGACTATAAATTAATTACTATTGAAAATTTCCATGTTGTTTTTCTTAAATTAATTAATTAAAAATATTTCTTTATTAGGGCAAATCCCCCCCCCCCCCTCTAATGGAGGTGGCTGTGTTCAGCAGTGGACAATCCTTAATGCAATAGTCATATACTTATACTATAAATGGTTGATGCAGTTAGGGCCTACAAAACATTTCATATGAATAACAATGATTTGTCAAATCTGTTTCTGTATAATATGAAACAATCTGCAACTGAGATAAAATAATTGAGAAAAGATCAGGTTATAAATTATTTAAGACATATATTGAGGGATGGCACAGTGGCAATATTTATTGAATGCCACGCAGAAGGTTCGACTATTGCCACAAGGCATGAGCTTCACCGCATGGTTGTAAGGCATCTTGCAAGTGCCTCCTTCATAATCATTCCAAAATTATATGACAGGTATAATATATATAATAATAAAATATATATATTATATATATTATGTCGATAGTACTGCGCAATGAAAAACTCTTTTCCACAGTTCTAATGGTGATTAATATACCTATAAAAAAGTCTACGAACATAGGCTAAGAAACCAAAAATGAAGTTTGTGCTGGTAAAGTATTTTTTAATACTATTTCTACATATACATTGAACATATGTAGAATGAATTAATAATTTAAAATTATACTACAATAACAGTATCTATTTGTGTCTAAAATGATAATAAGGCCTCGGCGACCGCTCAAAATAGATATCTATTTCAAATTTGCATAAAAGTATAAATTGCCTACAAATGGCTTGCTTAAAAATACTAAGAGAGCGTACTTATCACATTTTCAAGTCTAATAACGCAAAAGCATTTTAGTAGCTTTTCGTTTGATATTGAAAGTGGACAAGTAGACTGTATTTTGATTGTATTCCCCGTGCGCTCCGTCGCGTTCGGTTTGCACTGGCAATATAATCGTAAGCTCGTAGCTGCTACGAGATACTACGAGAGATGCGTAGCACCGTGTGGTGTAGTGTATCTTTTTTGAGGTATATATACAAAAGATGATATGAAAAAACATATGATCTTCAAAGATACATTATGTTATACAAACTAATCTTTGAATTTAAAAAAGAATTTATATTATATTTCTTTTATGTTATACTTGTAAACCAAGATACTTTTTAACTTTTACAAACTTTCAAAGCAGATAATTTTATAATCAGACGGAAATTTAACGCAATAAAGCACATCTTTCGGTGAGATAGTAGAATTACAGTAGTATGGTGAATGACCGCTCATTCCTTTGTAAAGGTTAAATATAATCAAATTAAAGCACAACTTTCGTATATCAATCACAGTCTCGGTAACCAGACGCGGGTACAATTACCGAAGAAAAACTTTAATATTAGTCTTAATTGATTTCATTGTGGAGGTAAAATCATTACCGAATATTTAAATGAAATTATTGAATTTCATTTAAATAATCTTTGAATGTGTAGTAGGTTACACATACATTAGAAGAAAAAATAATATATTAATGATCAAGACAACAGAATATTTATTTTGGTAACACTTCTATCAAAATAAACAGGTTGTAAATAATAATAGATATATCCAGTACAACAGCAAACAATGTTATTTTACCTCATGGTAAATTCCCACGATATTTCTTTGTAAATATTGTCCAAATCGTGCTTTTGTCTTGGTGTTGGAACAATGACATCTAAATAGCTTGTATGATGCGAAATAAAAATAATATCAACGCAAGGCCATGCGTTGTTAACCATCGTACATTTTCTTTTCAGGAATATTAATTGCTGGTCTAATAGAAAACATTCCCTTTTAGTGTATTGAGCTTCTGTCATTTTTTAAATCACACCTTTTTCGTTGCTTACAGTATGGACTTAATTATATGTTACAGCTAAAGACGGAGTAAATAAACATTGTTTCACCTTAAAATGTAATAAATATTGTTGGCATTATTTCGTTTTATTCTCTGGGTTTTGTTTGAGCGATATTTAAAAAGGGTTTTATTTTTTAGTTAAATATAGATGTTTTTCTTTTATAATTGTTGTTTTAAGAGATGCATGCTTGTCAAATAATAATATATTAAGTAATGCAAATAGGCGAGCACTTCATTAATACGAGACAGGCCAATTGCCAATTCCGCCGAGGCATATATAGTGCTTTTCTCAAAAGAATGCAGGAAAATAAAAAATACTTTCTTTTGACTTCGCTGGAAGCAGGTTTGTTTGTACACAAGTAACGTCAGAGGTACTTTATTTTTTTAGATTAGGTGACTTTGCTAGGTAGCTCAGTGGAAGTGGATGTTGATTCCCTCTGCCGTACATGGGATCAGTGGTTCAAATCCTGCTATGAGCTTCAAGCATGTACTCGTAGGTAGATGCATAATGCGTTTCGTTAATGTTCATCTTCTTAACTGCCATCCTCCTAACGGTATCTTATTGCAGCAATCCTAAAGATCCGATTCTAGTTTATCTTACCTATATCTATCCCTAACAGTAAATTGATGGAGTTTGAACTTACTGATCAGTTAACAGCACCGACTATGTGAGCCCATAGCTCATAGTAATCGTCATCGGAAACTTCTCGTATTATCGTTGCATCTTTTGTGTTTGTAATTTAACTGGAACCCTCTGGGCGTAATCTTTGGCTGAGATATTGTGTCACTTATGAATTTGATTTTAATATGCCAAATTAAAACACCAAAGTTTTTTTATAATGGAATTACAAAACAATCCTGTGGCTCACTACATGCGGCCCTCAGTGTCCTTGAATTAAAATGTGAATTTACTTTAATCATTATCATTCATTTCTCCATATTATGTGTATCTTACATAATTTAGATAATGAATAGATTCAGGCGTTATATACTTTGCGGAAATCCATCCAGTTATTATTACATAATTAAATATGTACTAACAACATGAATCCCTGGTGGCCACTCTAGAGTTTATTGGACTGTAGGTAACACCAATCTACGCTCACATAGGGTAAGTATTCATATTATGCAATAAAGTGTGTACATGATATATGTATGCATATGGTCATTCATACATTTTTAGGATTCTAGAAATTAAGACTTCGTCTTTCCGTTTGTCTGTCTGTCCAACATTTAAAGGGCTGTACTCCGGAACTGTAATAGGAGCAGGTTTAAATTTTCACAGAATGTAATTAAGTATGTAGTAACGAATATAAGGCGTGGGCCAGACAGAAGAGACGTAAGACGGAGACGCGTTGAAGACGGGGCGGAGACGAGGCAGAGACGCGACTTTTTGAATTATACAGAAGAGAAGAGATGTCGCCCGGCGGGCATGCCACCCCGCGCCCCGACCTCGCCCCCGCCGCGTCTCCGTCGCGTCTCTCCTGTGTGTTTCGAATAAAAGGCGGAGACGTAAAAGCGTTGCGCCCGCGCCCTGCCTCTTCTGTATGTTTTGCGTCGCGACGCTTCTATACATTTTGTATGAAAGAGACGCGGAAGAGACAAAGGTTCGCGCCCCGTCTCCGTCTTACGTCTCTTCTGTCTGGCCCACGCCTAAAGTGTAACAACAAAGTAAAATACATCATGGGATAAACGATATAAAATTGGAAAACCTTCAACGAATTTTTCAGCTAACTTTTATTTTCTGAGTGATGGATATTTTAATTAAACCAGGACACGCGTTTGGTTAATTTTCATTGTAAAATGGGACGAGCCCAAATTGAATCATTTCCGTTCCGCGCTGTACGTTTAATCTGTCATATTTCATCCCTACCTTAATATTTCCTTAAATAAAGCAATTTGGTACAAAGTTGTTAGTTAGTGCAATTCAGTTTCATTAAATAAAATGTTTATCAACTATTGTATAAATATTGACAAATTAAGTTACTTTTAAAAGTGCTTAAAACTTCTGCCTTTTTCAGGAAGAGTAATCAGAGAATCTCCACTTGATACTATCTGACTATACCTTTCCTGTGACCTTTCTTGATTCATTTCCTAATCTTATCGTACTTATATACCTAAATCAGTCAAATTTGTATTCTTTTTAACACAAAGACATAGGTAAACTCTGTCGAAAACGGTAGCCAAAATGAAAAAAAAAACAAATCTTTTGATTTTCGTTTCTTATTGACACCAACTTTTCTCCGCCGTAGGTAAATCATAGTCTATCTATTCATATATACTCCTGCATATATCTGATCAATAAAGATTTTGAACATTGCTCACACATAAAAACTAGCCTCAATTTCATATAGGTACCCTGTTCAACGTGCATACAAACAGGAGGAAGGTATATATTATGTGACCACGCTCAACCTTTCACTATTTTTTTTTTGTTCATTTGTCATGACTGTAATTTTATGTATGATAGAATATCTTCATTTGGATTTCATCAACGTGTTTCGAGTAGTTTAGTTACACTGAATTATCATTAAAAGAATATGCATATGTTTATTATTAAAAAATTATGATTACAAGCACTATCGCGTGAATTAAGTAACCGACTACTGGTTTTGTTTAAAAAAAATATTCAATCTTTCAAACACTTACGTTATAAAAATCAGTCCATGAAAATATGAGCTCGGAGTCATATGAGTTAACATGGTGTTGATTTAAACAAGTTAATTCATACTTTTCATAGACGAAAACCGGTTTCTTTGCTTTTTAAATTACATGTGGTAATTTAATACATTCAATCTAATTCAGACCCATTTCCATTACATGCTTACTTGGATTGACTAAATAAGCCCTAATTGCACTGACTGAAACTATTCTAATCTCTTCAATATAATTTTCCTGCAGAAACTAATTAAGTGTTTGCAGTATGCAGTAATTAATTACATTTTAATTTAACACTGGCAAGCTCGTCAGCATATCTCGTCACACTTTAAACTCACATCAACAGGTCTTATTAACGGCTGAGCTCTAATTAATAAGGCCATTAGAAGAGACAATTACGCCTTTTTATTGCTTACCCGGAGCATATTTATGGAGAAGGCACTTTCAGGGAATAATTAAAAGGGATTATGGACGTTTTACATTATTTCTGTACTATATCCTATTATACAGGCTTACAGTGTTGTTGTTACCTAATATAACCAAAAACAGAAATTGGATCAGGAAAAATTGACATTCCTTGGTTTAAATCCCGAAGCTTTATTAGATTTTCAAACGATAATCCGGGAGTGTCAGTTAAGTTTCACAAATTCCACACGTGATTAGATCGAATGATATGCATATCATTCGATCGAACTCAAAATCATTCGATAAGACTATCAACGGATTAAGGAGACAACCGGGAGCATGAGTGTTTTCATAGGTATTTTGAATGGAAGCTAAACATCAATAGTAGGTACGTTAGTACAGTAGAGTATTTAGAATATTAAGAAAATGTAAACTTAGAATTCAAAATATTTATATTTCGCCCAAAGTTAAATAATTTTGCAACCGTGTCTTACTTCTGTCTTATTTTATGGAAAAAAATAGGCCAGTAACTTTGTATATGCTTAGTTATTACGTTAGACCTAGAGATTGCAACCCGGCCGGGTTGTGTTAGCGATGAAATCTTTAAAGTATTCTATATAAATTTTCTATAATATGAATGTAAAAAGACAATGATTCAAGGTTAATATTTATTTCAAACTGCTTTATTAACAATTATCACATTAAACAGTCTCATTCAAGCCTCAAATTCACACTTAATATTTTTTTACAATTGATTACTTTTACTTATGGACGGAGAAGTAACATAAGTATTAGTAATTATTCATTTTTATTAGTGTAAACAAGCAGGTCTTTCCCTTTACTCTTTACAGTATCTATATGGAAACATAGTATTTAAATAAGAAACTAATAACGCAGCTTAAAGTATTAAACGTGTCATAAGATAACAACTTAAATTAGATAGATAAACTTTGCTTGCTTTGTTTTAAACAAAATAATTTCTTATTATTTCCTAAAAGTGAAGTATTATGTTTTTTCTTAAACTTTGGCTAATGGCTATTAAGACTAGTGTGTGTTACTATTACTAATTGAGCAAATAGTGAAATCTTATAGGCTAGGCTGTACTGCATGCATCTACGAGTTGGTGCTCCCACGCCGCGCGGTTTACTTACCGGGTCCGGTGACCGCGCCTGCTATGAATGGCCGGGCCCGGAGGGTGCCAAAAAGGGCACCGGGCCCGGGCGGGTCCGGTTTGCAATCTCTAGTTTGACCTCATTGGTTGCGGTCATGGGAACAACTTTCGTATATAATTAAAAAAATAATTACTGCCTTTTAAGAAAGCTTCTTTTAAAGAAAAGACTCGCACTCAATCACTGTTTTTCGAATGGTTGTGCAAATAATATGATCACGTCTCTCAGTTTCGTTCTAAGCTCAATTGGCTCCCAATACGTTTTCGCTGGAATACTCTTATTTTGTTTTCTTTATAAGATATTTTTCAACCATACATATATAATTATAACATGTATGGTTTACCATACATTATATTTTATAATGTATTTATTTCATTATTTATTTATATATTTATACTTGATAAATTAATTAAAAATTAAAAAAACCCGATTGCAAATTATGGGCTACTCCGTGGGGTGCCGGGCTAAAATGTCACCCCCCTCAGCAGCGCTTTCTGAGGAACTGATATCTCATACTGCGAAATATTATTTTGATGTTAATTCGTGAATAAATGAGTTTAGTTCACGAAAGTTTAAAGAAAAGTACCTATCGTAAGTACAAATACAAACCCCCCACTCATTTACCTAACCAACCTTTCCATCAAGTCAAGCAGCCGCTGCTCCAGAGTTTTGCTGCTATATATTCAAATATATATAGCATAACATATAGCAAAACACGGCCAAGTCAACGTCATTCCGTGAGTTTATCTTTTTTTTTAAACTTCTCTAAAGAATAACAAGTTACCTTAGTCAATGATAATGGTCCTATCCTGTCTCTCCAATCGTCCAATAATCCCATTACATCCCAGCTTTTTTTAATGTTATTGTGACGGAACAAGCTCGAGGGACACCTGATGTTAAGTGGACTAACCTCTGCCTATAACAGATGCATTTCGTCACAAGTCACGAATTGCACTGCGCCCGTTACTTTGAGACATAGTTGTAAGTCTTATATGCCTGTAATTTCACTGGCTCTCAAGGACTGCTGCCGGAAGACACCTTTAGGTGCTTGGCGACAGATTTTCTACTTGAAAGTGGTGGCTAGCCAGGCTGGCATTCGCATTATGCCCTTCCACCATGCGGTAAAGCTCAAGCCCGCGGCGGGATTCGAACTATGGACCTGCTGCGCGGCAGTCCATAGCCTATGCCGCTGAGCCATCTGTAAGAAATGTACCGGGAACTGGGGGCTGAGTTATATTTTTGCTTATCACTAAAGGTTTATATTCGACATGTATTCGAAGTGTTTTGACATAGCACTGTATTAACAAAATATAAATCGCTTCCCTGGCAAAATACTTGTAATTGAAATGTTCTTAGATAAATATCCTTTTGATATATTATGTTTCACTGAAACATGGCTAAGAACAGATAAAATGTTAGGCAGTGCGTTTAACAGATCATCTGCAGAAGGAGGAGGGTGTATTATTCTTGTTAAAAATAACTTAAAATTTAAAGAACGCCATGACTTAGTCAGATGTTCTGTCGAACGTGTCTGTGAGGTTGCTTGTGTGGAGGTGGACAGGCATCTCGTGTTGTGTGTATATCGACCACCAACAGATGAAGGTCGTGCTCAAAATTTTACAGAATTCTTAGCCACTCTGGAAAGTATACTACTAAAAATTTCTAGATGTAAAAAACCCTTATTTGTATGTGGTGATTTTAATGTAGATATTTTATTGAAATCTAAAAATAAGACTGATCTTATTTCATTGTTTAAGTCATTTAATTTGAAATTTCTATTCTGTGAGCCCACTAGGATAACAGACACTTCAGCTACCTGTATAGACAATATATACTCGAACTGTAAGACTAAACAAAAGTCAATAATGAAGGGTGTTAGATCTAATCATGAGGGCCTGGCAATTAGATTTGATGAAAGCAGAGAAACAGCGAGGTATGAAATTGAACATAGGCCGTTAACAATCAGTAGGCTAGAAATACTCAGTACCAATATAGAAGCTAAGCTTGCCATTACAAGTTTTTCTCAGAGCGACCCAAATGACATTTATAATAGTTTATTTTCTTTAGTAAATACTTACTTTCAAAAAGTTTGTCCAAAAATAAAGAAACAAGTAAATGGAAAGTTGAAGTTCGGTGATTGGGCAACTACAGGTATTCGAAAAAGTAGAGATTATTTGTATGATCTGTATCGCAGGAAGAATTTGACATCCTGCAAGCAGTTTCGTGATTATGTTAGGAACTATTCAAAAATGTTTGTTTGCTTGTGTGCTAAATCTCTTTTTAATAGAAATAAAATTAGCAAGTCTAAAAATAAAATAAAAACCATTTGGAAGACTACAAATACTGAGACCGGTAAAAATAAACGTAGAGATTCTACATATATGTCTTAAATGTTGATAAAAATCAAATATCTGATCCAATACAAGTGGCAAATATATTTGACAATTTTTTTTCTAACTTAGAAAAAAAATTTACTCCTTGAAGTCACTAAGTCATTGGATGCATGTCCCGATGTAGCAGAAACTCTGCTAATACATAATTTCCCCTGCAAATCGCCGGACTTTTCTTTCAGACACACAACAATATTTGAAATTATAAAGACATTTAAAAATTTAAATACTGAGAGCACCGAAGACTTGTGGGGTATGTCAGTTAAAGTGGCAGAGTCTATAATATGCATTATTGCACCATATTTAAAAACAATATTCAACCTTTGTATTGATAAAGGAAACTTCCCCGACTCAATGAAACATAGTAAAATCACTCCAATTTTGAAGTCGGGGGCTACATCTGACCCTTGCAATTACAGACCTATTTCTATCTTACCTGTTCTGAGTAAAGTATTCGAAAAAATTATGCTCAAACAACTTCTATCCCATTTTAATGAGCATAATATATTGAATGAGAATCAGTTTGGTTTCACAAAGAGCAGATCCACAACAGATGCAGGTGCTCAAATGATGTCACATATACTTGAAGCCTGAGAGAGTTCACAGGATGCTATTGCCGTATTCTGTGACCTTTCTAAGGCATTTGACTGTGTAGAGCACCGCACTCTGATTCGAAAACTTTCACATTATGGTATTCGTGGAACAGCTCTGGATCTTATAAAGTCATATCTGTCAGACAGGCTGCAGAAGGTTATAATAAATGGCAATACTTCTTCCGGGTCTTTGGTAAGAATTGGAGTACCGCAAGGATCAATTTTAGGACCTTTTCTGTTTCTAGCATATATAAATGCCTTGCATGGTTAAAAATTTCTGCGATATAGTTTTATTCGCAGATGATACCTCCCTAATTTTTAAAGTAGATAGGAGGGATAGTAAACTTATTCATGTAAATAATGTATTATCTATGATCTCTAAGTGGTTCGCGGCTAATAATCTTCTCTTAAATTCAAAAAAGACCAAATGTTTAAAGTTTTCTTTACCAAATGTTACTTATGTTGAACCAAACATTAAGCTTGGCCTAGAAAAACTTTCTTTTGACAATGCGACAGTCTTCCTGGGAATTAAAATGGATTCAACTTTACAGTGGAATCCACATATACATGATCTATCTGGAAGACTTAGTTCTGCTGCATATGCAGTTCGTAAGATAAGACAGCTAACAGACGTAGCTACTGCTAGGCTCGTTTATTTCGCGTCCTTCCACAGTATTATGTCTTATGGTATATTGCTGTGGGGAGCTGCTGCTGAAATAGAGACAATCTTTATCTTACAAAAGCGTGCAATTCGAGCCATATATGAAATGGATCCTAGGGAATCCCTGAGAGATCTTTTTAAAGAAATTGATATTTTAACTTTACCAAGTCTGTATATATTTGAAAATATTATGTATGTTCGTAAAAATTTGAGCAAATTTAAATCAAACAGTGACAATCACTATTATAACTACACTAGGAATAAAGATAAAATAGCGGTACCAGGTTTTAGATTAGCAAAGACAAATAAAAGGTCCTTCTTAGGCAATTGTGTGCGGTTTTATAATAAATTGCCCAAACATATTACAACGCTCACAGACACAAAATTCAAGTTGCATGTGAAGAATATTTTGATAAAGAAATCTTACTACACAGTTTGTGATTACTTAAATGACAAAAATGCTTGGACTGGTTCGCCTCTGCCAAGCTAGCGCCTATCACCTACGTAATGTAAATTAGGTATTGTAATAATTTTACTATATAGTATGTACTTAACACATTGTTAAAAAACGTTTAAAAGAATGGCCCCGAGTTTCTTGCCCGTTCTTCTTTCAATGGCTCTATAATTTTTGTTTGCTGAACGTGGCAGTACATTGTAGCTTATTTCAATATTAAAATTTGTAATTGACCTTCATAAGAGCGTCGTAGACGCCTAAATTGAATAAATGATTTTGACTTTGACTTTGACATGATCCCCACGATTGGCAGACGTCTTGGGATCGTAATTACATGAATAAATTTCTCAGGTATGCGTTTCTAGATTTTATTTAATAATATTCTCTGTTCCTCTTTCATCGGATTCATTCATGCACGCGACATAGAAAATAAACACTGAATAAACAAACATACAAAAGAACGGGTTTCCTATATATTTTTTTTATAAAAGATACAAGCAGTCACACTTTGTACTTCTATCCTAGTCCAGATTTTTCGTTTGTTGCGCCACGGCCACAATACCATTAACCTACTTATAGCTGCAAATTTCTTATACTATTTTAAATTATTTGGGTGCTCTTGTTAATTTTGATACTTTAAACAATTTACTTATAAGTTCTCATTCAAAGAGTGATATTGTTTCGCAAAGAGGATTATTTCATATTTATTCATTTATTCATTCATCAGAACTCAAACATTACAGCCTAAGTAAATTAGCGTCGAGAGAAATCTTTGAAGTGACAGGTTATTCGTATAATGGCGTCGAAAACTTAATTGTGATGCCTAAATTGGAATAAAATGAACAGAAACAGATCTATATTTAACATCTATTAAACTTTGGCGAACTAAACTCAAATTTAAATTACACTTTCGGGTCTATTCACGCGCAAATTAAGATCTATTCTAACGAGATTTGGTCCATAATTATTATATATTTGTCAGTTCAGTCTAGGGCCTCATTTTTACGGATACTTAGATTTTTGTACCTTGTACTCCTATTATTAAGCCTTCGCCAAGTCTTTCCTCCATCTTAAGCTCTTTATATTTTAATCTGTTGTACCTACTACTGATTAAAAGATAGTTAATTTATAGGGTTCCGTGCTCGAAAACCTAACCCTCCTAAGCCTCGACTCCCAAGCTTCAGCTATCCATCCGTCCGACCTTTTTATCTTTGGAACGGTAATAAGTAGCCGATTTAAATGTTCCTAGAATATGTATTACTGTGGCGGAATGCCTAAAAATCAGTGTGAGCGAGCAACTCTCTCCTAGCTGATGTGTTTAAAGAATTCGTTTTGTTGTGATAAGTTTTC
Organism: Plagodis dolabraria; assembly: GCA_963854805.1. Taxonomy (NCBI): domain Eukaryota; kingdom Metazoa; phylum Arthropoda; class Insecta; order Lepidoptera; family Geometridae; genus Plagodis; species Plagodis dolabraria. The sequence continues at coordinate 26,870,040 of OY978448.1, read as the reverse complement.
AAACAAATATTTTTAGAAAATATTATTTTTTTTACTTACAAAAATGGAATTGTCTTGTAACACTGAAAAGTAATGACTCAAATACAATACTGGTCACCATCGACATAATATGCAATTAGCAAGTAGTTAAGGTATGTCAAGAATTTTGCAGATTGTTGAGTGTAACTTACAAAATTTCTTGACCGATTTTGATTAAATTATTTGGGAATCCATCCATCCCCTCCTACACTTATCAATGAAAAAAAATGAATTATCAAAATCGGACTACTCTCTAAAAAGTTATGCGTGCTCATACATAACAAAAATATGCGTGACGAATTGAAAGACTCCTTCTTTTTGGAAGTCGGTTAGCAAAAAAGTACAAAATTAAGAGAGTTCCGATGAAAGGATATTCAAAAAATGTTTAGTCTCAACGTCTTTTTTTAAGCCTGTTAGGTCAGCCTTTGACCACTATCTCACCTGATGGTAATGTATGTATCCAGCTTACTCATTTGAAATTTCTTAATTCTGAATTTGCTGAAATATTTAGAGCAGATTTAGTGCAATTATGAATACCAACCCAAAATTTAGGTGACAAACAAACTTCGATGCTACATGTGATTATTAGTGTGTTAGCTGGCGTTAAGGTCTCCAGCTGACACATGCTGTATATACGAAAAGGCTGAAGACGTGATTATATACTATAGCCAGGGATTTAGAGCATAATTTGTGCAAGTGGCACAAAAAAATTTGAAACGCCCTACTTGAAAGCTGTAGTAGTAATGACCCGATTACAACGTGTAAGCTGGAGACCACGTGTCTACAGCTGCTCATCTGTATCTTCTGAACGAATGGGCCTACGACTTTGTTTAATATGTCAAAATTTAGAGCCAAATTTGTGCCATCGGCACTAAAATTTTCAAGTCTGTGGCTATTAAGGTTTTGGAGCTACAATAAACGTGTAAGCTGCAGACACATGTCCCAAGCTAGCACATGCTACACAGCTCAAACGGGATAGGCTAGATTACTGTGTAATAGCTTAAAATGTTGGGTAGAATTTGTGCCATCGGCACCAAAATTTTCAAAATAATGGGCCTCATAGTTTTGCGTAATAAGCAAAAACATTTCTTCCCGCCTAAATATTCAAATATTCGTGCAAAAATATTTCTGAGTGCGGCGTTGCCGTTCCGATGATTGTAGTTACAATGTGTCTTGAACCTTATTTCTACAGACTTGGAACCTATTATCGCTTTCATACAAAATAAACGTCTTTGAGACATAGGCTAGGAGCATGAAGGTTTAAATATAATCTGACAAATATTTTATACTACGCATTCTTTCCGGATTTCAAAGGTATTGAAGCCGTCACTACTTACGAATTCTGAAATAAAACTATTTAGATATTCTGAGTTTTTAAAATCCGACGTATTGAATAAAGATATATTACGCGGAAGTCCACGTTTGTAGTTAGCGCCTATTTCGGCTGTATAGGTATAAAAACCTACCATCGGTTTCGGAAACATTCGCTACATAGTACTCGGACGCACTTGAGTTTCGTCGGGTCGCTAATTCGCTACATGCATGTAGTACCTACTCGTATGTATAGCAGGTATATACCTATCTCACTATGTATTCTAAGAATCTTTTAAATCATCCCAAGTGACTAAAAGATATGGCAGAGAATCAGGTTATTTAACATATGATAATAATTTGCTTGTCATTCAGTTATACTCATCACTTGTATATATTTTGTTTATTATAGTATTGCATTCTCACCTAGCATCTTTGCTTTCTTTTTTGAGATGCAATCTATGAATAAGTTGGAAGTCTAACTCATAGGGGAATATATGTAAAACTAGCTTTCCGGGCGCAGCTCCGCCCGCGCGTATTTCGGTTATAGCGCACTAACATTAACCTCTTTTTGCGCAGTTGGATACAAACTATCCTATGTTTTTTCCCGGGTCTCAAACTATTTCCATACTCAACCAATTTCATTCAAATCGGTCCAGTAGTTTTGGCGTGAAAGCGTAACAGACAGACAGAGTTACTTTCGCATTTATAATATTAGTCGGCCCGACGAAGTAGGCCCACCGTCTTCCGTCGGGCACGCTAGGAGCTCGTCACCTAGCACCAGCAGCGCTGGGCTCGCTCCGCCCCCACCCAGCTCCCCGCTGCTGCCGGCGCCGATATCGCGCCGAGCTGCGCGGGCCACGCTCCGCAGTGCCCGTCGGGAGCTCGCAGACGCAGCTGCGCACTCGCCCTGATGATGAGCATCTGACATGCTCGAAATCCGGGTCGACGTATTCGATCCCCAACGTGAGTGTTTTTTGCCGGTTGAATTTATAATATTTATGTAATATTAGTACTGATTAATTTTAAAAGTAAAAACCCGACTGCAAATTATTCATTTCTGTTAAACGTTTAATCGATCTATGGAAATTAAAACTGCAAGTTATATATATCTAAGGAATCGCTTTTTCTAGCTCGTCATTTTGATATCCATCGATACGACAGCTTTGGATGAAAAAAAATCTAACAATTTTTTTTTTGTTTTTGTCGCCTAAAGTCCACCAGTTTGATTTTTTAATTATGTTTTATACACCCAGTGTCACTTGCGCTATCATAACGAATCTAACAATATCTTATACATTATAATCTGTTAAAACGTTTAGAAGTTATGGTGGAATAAAGAAACTCACAAACAAACCCATGAACCCTGAAAACATAACACTCCTTTTTTTGGGCAGTCGTGTAATGAGGGTCGTTATTCAAACTAGTTTTATTGCAAAAGCAAAGTGTGTTACGAACAGACCCAAAACTAGTTAATAACTAGGTAAATAACGACGACCAAAGGTTTTATCGCAAATGTTCATACACCAAAATCAATATTGACGTGATAACCAATGAATCTGGTTACGATTCCATAACCTGAGGTGTTTCCATCAGTATGGCGTATATGCTCAGCAAATAGGGCGCGATACCTAGCAATATCATATCACACGCTTGGGATTACGGAGAGGGCGATACCCAAAAATAGAAGATGTTTTCATAAGGAAAAGTATTCATAATATTGTTTATCTCTCTCTGTAGTCGTCCCCTCATGACTGAGGATCGTGGTCATCGATAGATGGTCTGCACTTAGATCGGATGATCTGCCTCCATCGGCTTCTGTTCATCGCATCTTGCACGATGTTGTGGAACTTGACGGTTGATGAGTCCTTAATCTGATCCGTCCATCTGGTTGGGGATCGACTTCGTGAGCGTTTTTCGTCCACCATATGCGAAAGTAAAATATTGTTTATGATAGTGGTTAAAGTGTCGTCTTAATGGTTATGGTCCGATCAGAATATAAAATGACAGCATGTCGTGTTTGGGCATTTGGTTCTATCTTGGGTCGTTAATTTTCCTCAGATCTAGAGGAAAAACTGGTGGCGATCAGGGATGCTGAGTTTGCCATAGCCGCCATGCTAATGTAACTGCGTAAAGTATGACTGTAGACAACGCGAAGCTTTTCATATGTAACTTATTAAAAAGTTAATAAAATGAAGCTAATGTAAGAATGTAAACATACAAAGTATGTACTTACCTCTTTTACATTCCCAATAAAGTTTCCTTAACTCCCAATAAAAGTAGCGACGAATCATAAAGAAATACTTGGGTAAAAAGTTAGGTATTATAAAGAAATACATTTTTTTTAGGAATATTTTAAAGATAAAGAGTATGTGTAATGTTTTAAAATTAGCTAAGGTCAGAGTTATGGTATAGCTATAGCGTATTTTTGTAACACGTCGTTAAAAGACTTAAAAAGAATGGCCCCAATTTTCTAGCCCGTTCTTCACGCATGCAGTGACGTATAGTCACTGAGTATAAAACTTTCTATGCTGAGCTAAAGTGGCAATATAATGAAGCACAAAGTGAGAATCAATTATTATGTATACTTTTATAATTGAGTTTTTTTATGTTATTGTGACGAAACAAGCTCGAGGCCCACCTGATGTTAAGCGGTTACCTCTGCCTATAACAGATGCATTTCGTCACAAGTGACGAATTGCACTGCGCCCGTCACCTTGAGACATAGTTGTTAAGTCTCATGAGTATCTCCCTTTCATTATATATGCGTACGACGATATAGGTAATATGGTTGACACGATGACCGAGCGAACCTTCAGTAGCGAGTCTGACGCCGTTTGATACGCATCCACATTCGCATACTGTTTTTAAAGCAATTATTACGATATCCTGGTTGTTCAGTTTCTTTATCTCCTCAAGACTACGAACCTATTGTCTACAATGACCTATCCATATCCACTTGCGACTTAATCTGCAAATCTATAGGATCTTCGTGGTACTGTCTCCATAGGTCTATAATAGTGATTGTATCTGCCCAGAATATTTATGACTTTGGTCGCTGGCAATAATAAAAGTATGAAGACGTGAAGTTGTTGTAGCTTTGCGCTCTTCTATGTCGCCATCAGTACACTTTTTACGTTGGTCGTATAAAGCACAAAGTTTGACTTATGGGGACCGATATCTATATTTAAAATAACTTCGATCTCACAATTACATGAACCAACAATCATGATTGAATCAACATCATTACACAAGTTAATCAAGATTATTATTTTACAGGAAGACTCGATGATTTTTGCATGGTTTCTTTGCATGGTGGTAGGGCACTTTGCGAATGCCCGCCTGGCTAGCTACCACCCTCAAGTTGAAAATCTGTCGCCAAGCACCTAACGGTGTGTTCCGGCAGCTGACCTTGAGAGCCAGTAATTCTAGGTTAGCCTGAACAACATCTTCGACCACATCATCACTTAACATCAGGTGACATGGTGGTCAAAGGCTAATCTATCATGCATATAAAAAAAAATTGTTTTAGTAATCGCCAGTAACAGATAAAATATATCAAACAGATAAAATATAAACCGACTAAATTCAAAACAAATATTTTTTTCTTTAATACAGTTGTAGTTTAAACACTCGTTCTTTTATAGCGTAAAACCGTGGATAGATGATATGAATGAATTCTTTCTCGCAACTGTCTAAGTCTTATTACAATTAATAAATAATGTCCTCACCAACCCTGGATGGGCCGTTCTCCGTGTTCATTCTCCTGCCACATCAGATTCCCATAACCGGTCATCTGGTTCTTACATCTCCCTCTCACACCTACAGGTGTGCGAGCCGACCGTTCACCCGTATTCACCTTTACACACGCTCACACACATTACATACACACATGACACAACACAATTCCTCATTCTGCGTACTCAATCCCACGCAACTCCAGTCCAATCTATCAAGATTTCAACTCTTAGTAACTCATATAGGTAATTAACCTAACAATTGTTTTTAAGCAGAAATATTTTTTATTTTTTGATATCTGATATTGTTTAAATATATATAGTCAATTGATTCTAGAAATATGCAATATTTCAAATGTAATTAATTACATTATGCTGTGTCTCATTATATAAACTTTAATCTTAGATGCTAAAATAGAACTAACACGCTTTATATAAAGTTTATATTATAGATAATAACTTTTTAATTCTATATTAAACGTGCAATATTTCTTAAAATCTGGGTTACCAAGATACCGGCTTCGCCTAGTTTGGGGTCCATTGGCAAATTGTAATGTATTAAGTAAATATAATCAGAATAGAATAGAGAATAGAATATAATTTATTTGTAACAGAAAACTAAAACTAAGCTCACACAAAAATAACAGTTTCCAATGAAAAATAAAAATCTAAAAGCATTGGTTTGCCGCCACAAACCGGCCCCAACTCAGCATAATGCTGGCTGTTAACAACCAGCGCTGATCTTCCGTAGGGACCGGCAGTTGACGCCACGCACGTCTTAATCTAAACAGTGCACACAGATCAGCATACTAAAAATTTAATAATAAATATTTTATTTTTAACATATTGGGACCGGGACCTCATCGTATTTTCCAAAACCTATCTGAGCGCTTGGTCGATGCGACGCGTGATCAAAATGCTGGCACATATTTGGCTCAACGAATAAGTATTGCAATTCAACGGGACAATGCTGCCAGCATGCTGGGCACGCTGCCAACTGGGAGTGGGCTGGAGCATTTGGACTGCCTATGAGTCTGCTATGACTTATAGGTTGTCTAAATACTTTTAATGTAGTAGCTGTAGTGTTGTATATAGTTCATAGTATTTTGTTTAATAAAGGCATACCGCAATATTTAGCATAAGATACATTAAAAAAAAATTAACAAACAAAAACAAAGGACAAAAATATTAACTTACCTGATGTTAGATTTCAAAGTATTTAACTGATCTGGTAAATAAATAAAATTTGATTTGACTTATTATTAGCTGTGTGTACTGTTGAAGGACATTTTGTGAGGATTACAGTGGAAGGACATTTTGCGAATGCTCGCCTGGTTAGCTATTATCCCCAAGTAGAATCTGTCGCCATGCACCTAACAGTGTGTTCCAGCAGCAGTCCTTGAGAGCCAGTGAAATTACACGACAATAGACTTAACAACTGTATGTCTCAGGGTAACAGGCGCAGTGCAGTTCGTCACTTGATGAAATGCATCTGTTATTGGCAGAGAATACTACTTAACACCAAGTGGGCCTCATGCTTGTTCTATCAAAATAACATAAAAAACATATTTGTATGGTTACAATTTGGATTTCGACATACCCACGATCGGATTTATTTATTTGTTCGTTAAAGTTAAGAAGACGCTTATCAGAGTATTTTTGTCTTTACGAACAAACTTAGTAAAGACGATAAGCAGGGTGTTTCCGGGTTCCCAATCTATCGAACCCCGAAGGAATTTCGCGTTTCCGCGCCGTATCACGTGTCAACAGAGGGTAAATCGAAAGTCGAATCGGATTCCTTAGCTCTGACCCTTTTCTCGTTGCTATGCGAGCAAAACTATTATTGAAAATACAGGCCTACTTACACAGGTCTAAATTCATATTACACTTCTTCGTGCCTTGTGGCTTTACTGCCTTGTTATAGGACAACACCGACAGTGTGTATGTACTTCTTATAATTTACTTTAAATTAAATTTCACTTTCAAAGTTCACTTTGCGAAATTCCCGTCGAATTTTGCAGAGAAAATTATTGTATATAGATCATATCGAATTGCGTGTCTGCCTATTCGAATATATAACGGCGTATTTATTTTTACAACGTTTGTTTTTTTATTTTACTGATAATCGAATTCTCGATAGTACTAAGAAAACCACTTAGTGTTAGTGGTTAAGATTAACACTTTCAATGTGCAACTTTACTGTCCGAGGAGCGATAATTTGGTAATTATAATTTCTTTGCAAAAAGTACGGACCAAAATGCTGTAATATTTTTATAATAAAGAAACTATGTAACTAAAAAAAAACTAAACTATATAACTATTGTATTATTAGATTTAGGTATGTCGGTGTTCTCATCGCAACAGCATAGTTGAAGTTACACAGTTAATATTTTTTTTTAAAGTTATTTTGTGACGAGACGAACTTCTCGACCGCTTCAACTTCACGCCTGTCCATTACAGTTTCAGTGTCACTTTTACAGTTTTAAGTAAAAGTAAACTACCATAAATTGTGAATTAGTTGGTATTCATTTCGTAGCTCATAAACTAGCGATATGTGTGATAGTTTATTTGGATTTTGCCAAAACCGCAGATTTGTAATAAATAATTACGAAATACTTCAGAAATATCTTGCTTTCCTATCTATTTACAGTGAATTTTTTAAAATCCATTGTAATTTGGTAGCCACAACCAGTTATTTGCGGTCGGATATGAAATTGTTGTACTAAATACGTGTATTTTTGATATATTATACGTTTCTGTGCAATGTGATTTTAACTCTGTTAATATTCGATTCTATGGGGAGTGGTATTCCTTTTGTGAAATGTTGAGTATGAAAAATGGAATATTTATCAAATATTTCCAAAAGTATGTCAACGTTCACGCTCAAACAAATGGGAAACGATCGGGGATCACCGCTCACGTGTATTAAGTCGTGAAAGTAACATAATAATCTTTTGAATTTATTATGAACCAATAAGTCATAATATTCAATAAAACTGCCAAACTGACTCTAATAACTTTTGGATTTTCAACCTATTGACGTGAAACAAACAAAGGGACGGTCCGCCATCGGTAGCCGCTATTAACAAAGTAAAAACGAGGGATACATTTTGAAAAACAATTACTGAAGAATTCTTCAGGCATAAATGTCTGCCTATAACAGATGCATTTGTCATGACGAACAGCACTACGCCCATTACCCAGAGACATACATTTGTTAAGTCTAATGTGCCTGTAGTTTTATAATAATTGGCTTTCGAGAACTACTAGGTTAGGTGCTTTGCGTCAGATTTTCTACTTGAATGGTAGTGAGCCTGGCGAGCATTCTCATAATGGCCTTCCACTTTGCGGAGAAGCTCAAGCCGGCCATGGGGATCGAACCAAGAAACTAACGGCGGTTCATAGCTATAACTGCTCGGATATTATTGGCTTTATTTTCCCATATTGTAACTAATACTTAATAGGCTTAAGGTTTCTTTACCAATTTAAGAAACAACATTCAAAACAAGAATAAATCAGAGACCACTTTAAAATTTATAGAGCTAAATTTCACTAACGCTCTGAGTAAGTTTGAAAGAGTGGCAGCGCAGTGTATTTCGTTGAAAAAACAAAGAACGCATTCACCTAAAACTACATAGCTCCACGAATAATAGAAATGAATGAATAACGTTTGTTGATAAGGTTCTGATATCTTATACCATAGAACAATACTTTAATATATTGTAATATCTTTTTCGTTATAACGTTTCAATCAACACAGAGATCAATCACAAACATTGTGTGAACAAGTTAAAATAAGAAAAAATTAACAGTACATATACTGATACAAAAATAAATAAATAATTTAACTATATCTACTTATGACCTAAAAATATTAAGCTTAAAAATTCTGAGCTCTGTTTTCTACCAGGAGGCAATCATAAATAGAAAACAGAACTCAGGTCACTGTCCACGGGTAGAGTGCCTAAAAGGCTGGCAGCATTACCCCGTTGTATGGCAAGACTAATTCTCTGGCCGAGGTAAGCGCCAGCCCTTTGGTCGTTTGTCTTTTCTATCAGCCGCTTTGATAAATCTTTATATAAAGTCCATGCGCTTGGACCCCACGGACCTAATGTTTCTACTCCAAAAGGCAGAAATATATAACTATCGCCGAGACTCTCGTATTTTCGCCCTTTGGAGCCTTCTGCTGCCACTGCCGCTGCTCCTGCCGTCTTGGAGGTGGATGGTAAATGAGACGCCGCAAGCGTGTCAACGCAAGTGGCATCCCAAACTAACGGCCTTCCACGAAACCAGGGAGTTAAGGTCATTCCGTCAGGTCTCTTGCCATCGTCACGTGCGATACCGTTCGGCTCAAGAATAGCCGGCACGTTTACGGTAGCAAGAGCCCTGCGGATGACATCATTTAAAGAGGCGTGGCGAGAAAGGCGGCCAGCACTTCGACGGCAGGAGAGGCCGTGGTATCCTTGGCGATCTACTGGAACTCCGCAAAAGCAGTTATGTGGTTCGACTGTGTTTGAACCAATTCGCAGGCTGATAGAAAGGGCAAACGACTTACTGTCCAGTAGCGTCCCAATGTTGGCAGATGGTAAAGCCTGAAGCCAGAAACCTGATTCTCGCTCCGCAGAGGCAAGAAGACGAGCCCGATCTACTGGAGAAACTGTGTTATTTAAAAGGTCAGTTGAGATCTTTTTATTTATAGGCTCATCCCAATGTCTCTGCGAATGGAGTTTGTTGGGAAGGCTTTCACCTGGACAAGCTAAAGTCCAAGCGTTTGTAGCATCTTGCATACAATTAATTTGTACATTTCCTAAAGAATTTTCAATAATTTTTAAAAAAAGGGCACAAGTACTATGAACTGAGGATAGAAACGCCGGGAGTGAAACACTGGAAATTTTGCGGATACCTAAACCACCAAATCTGATCGGAAGGGAGGCTTGACACCAAGAAATATCTGACATTGGACAATTTAGAATTTTGACTAAGGTATTTTTAATACAATCATCTAAAGTTGACAAAAGGTCACTAAAAATCCAAAACGGACTGCATCTTAAAACATATGTTAATTTAGGTACAAAAAGACAATAACGGATGATATGAAAAGCTATGTGTGCGTGGATGTTTGAAAGACGGTCAGAACATTCTTCAAATTTAAGTTTTTGTTCTGTAATGAACGTAGGGAATGCGTCAGTGAATATCGGAGCCCCTAATAAACGAAAAGATTGTCTGTTAAGAATTTTGATGTTAGGAGCCAAAACGTTAAATTTTTCTATTATAGCATTCCTTTCAGAGGGTGCGACTGATTCAGGAATAAAAAGCTCACATTTGGAAAAATTTAGTTCTAAGCCAATAGAACTAAATTTTTCAATGATAACTTTAAGGTCTTCCAATACTGTCTCTGAGTCGCCTCCGAGAGTGCCATCGTCTAAATACCACATGTTTAATTTTGATGTGAGGGATGAAATGATCGGATGAATTGCAAGGCTGAATATAGCAGGGCCAAGAGGATCACCTTGTTGGCAACCAGTCGATGAAAGTATATGGTGACTTTTATACAGAAGTGAAGAGTCCGAGCCGTAGCATTGAAATAAATAATCAAATATTTCTGGTGTATGATTTTGAATTTCGTCAAGCAGAGCAGATCTAGAAACAGTGTTAAAAGCATTCTTAACGTCGACCTTAACAACCACCTGACCTACACCTGTTTGAAGGTAAGTTCTTAAGGCGTGTACGGCTGCTTCGCACCCGCCTTTGCTTCCGAAACCTAACTGAGTAGGTTGAAATTTTCCGGTAAGTTTATTTAAAATTTTTTTGCAGCATAGTTTGGAAGCGATCCGACGATATGTGCAACCAACTGCGATAGGCCGAATGCCACCATCTTTTTTTTTAAAAGCACACAGATTAGCACCGTATAAAATATTACAAATATCCTCGTGTACCTTACCTGCGATCATTAAATTCATCAGAGCAGTTATGTCTATCAGGAGTGCTCTGCCAGAATCTCCAGGAGCACCTATCATATCTTTAAGATGTTGTGGGCTCAAACCGTCGTGGCCACTAGCAGAGCCACTCCTAAACGACATAATCGCTGTGTACACATCGACTTCAGTGACTTCGATTGGTTGCACAGTGGGCTTTGAAGTAGACAAAAAGACTGGCAATGGTGATGGTGGATGTTTTTCTTGTAATGCTGTAAGAGTTTCCATTGTATCTGGGGCAATGGTATCGTTAGAAAACAGTAATTTACTGGCACCTTTCAAATCTCCATCGCTGACTTTAGATTCTATTTTGTTGAACAAGTTGTGTGATTTATGGAACTGAGGTGTATGCACACATGTTTGCTGTTGATATTGCTGGTGCCCGGCATGGTTGGAATCAATACAGTTGGCTCTAATGGATGATGTAAGTGATTTTTTATTTTTTGGGTCAGCATGAAGAATTTGAAAAGGAAAGGTCAAAAGGTTTTCCCAAGTTTGTATTGAGTCAGAATCGGTAAGCACTTTTTTAATCTTTATAGACAAATCTTGAGCTACAGTTATGCGAGCACCTTTTGGTATTCTTTTGACCACCGGTATGGAAGATTTAAGTTTTGATAAGGTTTGCCAAAATGGTATCGATGATGATGATGGATTCGAAATGCAACATGGAGGGTCTAGAATACTAGGTGGTTTATTTTTGTTGTGGGATTTGCCAATGTGAATATTTAAACCTTTTTTACCTTTAAAAAAACGGGGCTGTGAGCACTGTTGACATTGTAGGAAATCAGATACATCGTCTTGGTTTTGTGTGTTATGTATATTGGGCGCTGAGGGACCCGTAGACTGTGACATATTGCTTTTTAGGCGCTTGTTGTGTAAATTACCAAGTAATAATAAAGAAAAACTTATAAAAAATATACACAATAAAATCATTCAGGCACACACTGACAAATGTCAAATTTATACGATGACTGCTTCGTTGGAGACTGCGCACAGGGCTCCATGTTTCCAAAGAGAACGCCCTCGGCGCGTTGTTTCCACGGCGACTTTATTTGAGAAACATTTTTGCCTTCGGAACATAGGATATGCGTCCGATTGCGTGCCGATGACTTAATTTAATATCTTGAAAGCACTTTCTTATCCTTATCCTGACGAAAGCACAGCAAAAACTGACCATGGGACTTCAGAAGTGGTTAAAGATCAAATAAACAAAAAAAATGTTGTTTATTTCTATTGAGTTCCTATTACTGTAACTTATTTGTTATTTTTGTGTATTATTATCCAAATAGGAATAATTATGGGAAAATATATTTAAATTAAAATTATTTTCAAGACTTGACTTGAGCTGTCAAAATCCAATAAAATATTCTATTATATATCTTATTGTATTTTTGTTATAAGAAATCCTGACTTTGTAATGCCACATACTGAAAATTTGGTTGTCAGAACAATCCAATAACTGCCCGACGATAGCGAGTGGACCCAGCTATTCCAAAGTCACCATTCGCTACTAGAAGAGCGTCAATGTTTTTGTTACAAGAGTAATTTAAACTTTGCAATAATTTCATCGAGATCAAGGAACTTTACAAATTATTGGAGTACAAAATGTTTTGCCCCGGGCGGGAAAAACATTTTGTACTCCAATAATATGTAAATTTATGATTTTCGCTTAGTACGCGGTAGTGCTTGTAATCATAATATTTAGAAATCAAGGAACTTGCTTTGAAAGCAAAAAGTGTAAGTATAAAATATATTATTGAATAATGGACCTACAATGCTATGTTCAAGTGACCTTATTATATTTTGCTTAATTATATATAGCTCTTTAGGTATTATCACGTTCTCATTGTGACACCTTGATATTTGAAAATAACAAGTATTTTTGCTAACCGAATACTTGCGTTAATGAAGGTTGGTCCGAGTTCGAGTTGAGACCATCACGGGACCCGTTACATACCTACCTAAATGGCGGTGATAGGAATTAATGGCATCCAACCGCGCCAAATAGAGATTTCATTACGTTTTATGCTGTTGGGCTTAGATACATTAACATAGTATTTTAAGGAATTATTGACCGAGTTCCAAATACGGAGGAGGGTTTCAAGTCGACGCTTTTGTGTATACTTTATCACGAATGATTTGTACGATTGAAAACGTCTACTATATAACTGAATCACCTGATTTTTATTGATTGTTTTGTTTTCGTTTGAGATACCATGATTTTATCTATACAATTATGTTATAACTAAATATAATGTAATAAACTTATTCTAACATATTGTCAAACTAAGCAATTATAACATAGAGCAGTATACACGAGATAATAAAAGTAATATCAAATATATTATCCTCATAAGTACAGATTCACCGACTTCAAACAATTAACCACAATGAAATAAATGCTATTATTTTTGAAAATATAAGTATGATGACGAAATATTGTAAGCTAATTAAGGTAGCACAATATAATTTGTGCCACTTAATAAAAAAAATGTGAATATGTTAACCTTATTGAGTCTATCTTATTATTATCATGTGTCTTGCAATAAATTTATCTTTATTTCATTTAAAATCATTAAATAATAATAATAAAACTTCATAGTAAACATTGTTTATCAAATGAACCGTGCGGAAAAATTTAGCAATCAAACATATACTCCAATCTTTTTGTGGTTTTTAGAAGCTAGCGTATATTTACGAATTTTATTTGGAGCAGTGAAATTTCTAAAATTACTTGCAATATTATTGTTCATATGTGTAACATATTTAAGCACGAATTTAAAAGTATTTTTTATGTAATGATTACATTTTTTTTTTTTATGCCTAATAGGTTAGCCTTTGACCACTATCTCACCTGATGGTAAGTGATGATGTGGTCGAAGATGTTGTACAGGCTAACCTAGAATTACTGGCTCTCAAGGATAGCTGCCGGAACACACCGTTAGGTGCTTGGCGACACATTTTCAGCTTGAGTGTGGTAGCTAGCCAGGCGGGCATTCGCAAAGTGCCCTACCACCATGCAATAATAAAAGCTACGAATTAATAATGTAGATAAATGGCTTTTCAAACCACCTTTACTAACATGAATGCCACATTTTATTACGTAAAGTGCGCCAAAACTGCCGCAGAATTCATCACTTATCGAAATTCGATCTATTGGTGCTCAGTTCAATCACAACAGCACAATATTTACCTGCCATGGTGGGTAGATTCATAGTCCTATAGATAAACACTGGATTTTATGTGTACAAGGAAGAAACTTCGTAACATCATTAGGGCTAATGTCAACTTAAAACCTATGTACGGGTATTAGTTTGTAATAGGAAAATATTATTTATATCTCAAGCAAGAATACTTTTATTCTTTGGTATTATTTAATTAACTTTCCCTGCTTTATTTTGTTTCTTATAGGTATCGACAATGTAGTCATCATTCCTGACGATTAATCATAATTTTTTCTTTTAAGTTTTTAATTTACCAGATTATCAGATAAAGTTTCTATTCACAATATCAACAAATCTGAACTACTCATTTCCAGAACTGAAAAATATGAAATACTTAATTTGTTGAGGTTGGTGCCATACTAATTCAAATCACTGACCTCACATCATCATGCTCCGACTTTCACAAGTTATTTCATACTTTTCAAAGTTGGAAGTCGGTTCAGTTCTTTTTATATTTTTTTACTCAGTTATTCTACGAATAAATATTTTTAGTTGCTTACAAGATCATTGTCAGTCACAGAATATCAATAGATTAAATTGTTTTAAAAAATACTGTTCTGTAGCGTAGTAATAATAAGTAACTTTATAGGAATAATGTAAGTACCTAGATTTACAGTTGACGCGTATTATTCATTATGTATGCACATATTAACTTATGAGCTTTTTTGTCATCCCTTGATGGTTCTCACTGATTGGTATACCTGGTGTCTACCTCAAAGCTGGTGTAAATTATATTAAATCATCTTCGGTTTAAATTACTCCTCGAAAATAAAGTATTTACACTGAAAAATATCGAATAACTTGTGAACCTGTACTCGGACCACAAAAATGAGTGCTCAGTGTTTGAATCAGCATGGTATCAATTTTAACGAATTGTTTAACTTTTTAAAGTTATAGAAGTCGGATCGTTTTTGAATTATCCTATTTGTCCTATTTGTTTAGTACTTGACGTCTCAAATTTGCATTTCTCCACGAAGGCTGTTTTGCCTCACACTCACCGTATCAATTCAGCTAGACTGAATAATTGAAAACGAAATGAGCAAAAATGATTTTACTTTCATATCTGCACGCTTCACAGTGATTGCCCGAGATCTCAGATTAAACGAAGCATAGAGATAATAGATAGCTACGAAAATAGTCTCCGACTTCTATTGATGAATCGTAGCAAATCACGTAGCTTTGCTACGTGCCACCGCCACTGTAAATGAAAATGTGCTTACTACTAATTGACATCATTCTACGTCAAACTAAATTCATCGGGTTTAATAAACCACCTACTTGCGGTGACAAGCTTTTTCCCACGGCTCCAGTCGTGGGGATTTTGACTTACTTGACCTTTATTTTTATATTAATATTAGATTATATTTTAACTTAAATTTCCTTTGTCCATGACATTATTACCTTGACATTAACTTTTCAATACCCTTACTTCTACCCCTGTAATTATCCCTGCATTTAGCTATACTTATTTCTCTTTTTATTACTATGTGAATGATCTTAATAATAACACATATTTTTAAAAGCATCTTAAAAAAACATTAAATAATATTTAAATAAAACACTTAAAAAAGTATAAAAATATATATCTAGTGACAATTCCGCCTAATTTTCCTGTTATCTACGTGACGTCACAAACATCACGCAGCCTAACCGCAAGAATATCTGACTAGTTTCGCTTCTAAACGAAGCATCTTCTGGAGGTCTTGACTTACCGAGCGCACGATCGAGACAAAATCTCGAGTCGCTAGATATATAATTGAATACTTTTTTAAGTGTTTTATTTAAATATTATTTAATGTTTTTTTAAGATACTATTAAAAATATTTGTTAATATTAAATATGGATTTCCGCAAAGTAACGCCTGAATCTATTCATTACCTTGAATGATCTTATATCATTTTTAGAAGATCTGATTATAGTCTAAAATAAAACTTTGTTGGAATGGAAGCTCCAAATACGTAATAGATCAACGCAACTACCACCAAAATTCTCTAAATCAAAAAAGCTTTTTGCTGACATATAGCCGGGCCAGTGACGTCTTCCTGCCACTACGACGGCCGTGTTCGCGCAGCGAACGCCCAGGCGCTCGCGCTGTGTCAAAACGAGCAGTGCACCGAAGGTCAAAATGGCTTCCATGCCTGAACGATTTCGACAATTTCAAGGCTACATAAATAAATTATTACCAGGATCGGAAGTTATGCCCAATTTATTATGTAAAAATATTTTTATATATGTAGGTACACTAGCGCATACCAACTGTTGTTGACACAATTGAATAAAACGCTTGATATCAATGATTAAGATTTATTATCGCTTTTTGATTCATCAAATGCATACTAAAGTATATGGGAATGCGTGGCTATCGTTCAATTCTTAACCAGAAATATACATTACTTGGAAAATAAAATACTAATTGACCCGAAAGTTGTAATACAACTTCAAAATTAAATTAGGTACTTCGTTAAAAAGTTTAGAGTTCATATAACTTAAATGTTTGGAATTGGTATTATAAATAAAACAATGCGATCTCACGCTGTAGCAGTCGTTATTATTCTTGAACTAAACTTTATTAGTAACGGTAGAACCCCGAGGAGCTGTGTACTGTGACAGTAGAAGTTAGATAAATATATTCAACTGATGCCGCATGTGCTACCATTATATTGTTGTATATCACAATAAAGCTAGCAACATATGCTAAGCTAGAATAGGATAGCTAGGCTAGAATAGCTAGATAGGAAATTACTACATCTGAGCGAATGTTGATTTTTGGGAATCGAAAAGAAGTAGAAAATAAATTTAAGTTAATGCAACTGTACACAACCACGTACAATAAAAATAGAATTACAAAATTGAAAATTATTTTAAATGGTCCCATGAAATAAAATGAAAATGAGAAATGACCGCAATTGGGTTTATGTTTTTGATGGATTGGTATCCGGTTACAATATATATTTTTTACTGCAGACGGGCGCGCTTTCGACCACAATTTCACCGACAGTAAGTGATAATGTGATCGAATGTTCTAAATATAATTTAAATCTAGGATATATTTGGTGCCATTACAATAAGGTGTACCAACAGTACAAAGTACGAAACAAAAAATGAAAAAGAGAAAAATTATGTCTGACGACGACCTTCCTTGGAGATTCTCCAGTTGGTAGTATGCCGCTACTTTCGGTTAATGAGGGTGTTATTATCATAAAGAGCCCGGTATTGCGCCTAACCATCACCAACCAGAAGAGTCGATACAAAGTGGCATGCTGGGCATATTAGCTCATATGCTAGCATATTATGCTAGGGCCTTTGCCGCATTTTATGACATTGAAGTCGTGTTATTCTCAAGCCCGGAACTGAACAGCATTAATTCAAAATACTCTGCTGAGTTGATGTCTACTATATAATTACCTGATCGGACCAAATGTGTCTGTACGTAATTATTTATCTGGAATTAATGAAACAACTCAGGAGCGTTCGTATTTGAATAAATTATCAAAGCATTGCAGTGGTTTAGCGCGATGGGAACAAATGGATCACTAAGCCGGGATTTACACGTCTACGGAGAAGCGAGAACTGAAGCCCTTTTCGAATGATAGCTTTAAGGTGGTTACTTTGTGATTGTTTCTTTTAAAAAGGTTTATCTTTTTAAACGCTACAAAGATATCCTTATCGTTGTGCCCGGACTCTCTGCATGCCCTAACAATAGTTTTGAAGAAATAATTATATATCAAAATAATTTGATAAATTCATTAATTTGTTTAAAGTACAACTCGGGAGATCCTAAGGGTAAATCAGTATAATGGTATTCCCACGCAATAAATAAATTAAAGGCATTTTGAATTTGTACTTTAGTTATAGTTTTTATCGTGTTGTGAGTAATGTGGTCAGGAACTCCTCCTGTATCACGACTTGTACGTCAGGGAAAACATAACATATGGGAACATGTCATTTAGTGCAAGTCGTCAGTTGATTTTCAACACCAATATCTAATCCAGATAACTCTTAACAGAAGATATTCTGGAACCGATTGGCAGAAAACAAGCCTTTATAATATTCAGCCTAAACTATGTGTATTTTCGGAATAGATTCCTATGATTAACTCTACCAGTGCGATCAAGTTGGATTACCGTTGAAGCCGCGTCGTCGGCGGCCTTGGCTTATTCATTCTTGTTACAAATCCCTTGGATTTGTTCACCAGAAAAGTGTCTTATATCATAGTTTCGCACATAGTTTATCATTCCACATATTGATATTCAGCTCGCGTTTCATAAGCTAACGTATGTTGTGTAATTTATGTGAGAGTTAATCTTTGACAGTAATATGGTTAAGTTAATTAATTAATTGGCGTTGAGGGATGAGCGTTGTTCATGTTTTGTAATGCTCGTCTCATTGAAACTGTAATTGAAATCTATGGCTTCAAACACTTAGTTAATAAGTGTGCGGACACGTTTGGGTATAAGAGTTAGTATTAAATTCATGCAATTGAATTTGCCAAACTTTAAATTGGATTGGCCTTTTAGGACCTGCTTGAGGAAATAATCTTTGGGATACAAATTTATATAGTTGAAGAAACTACGCAGCTTGTAGACCTTTTGTGCAATATCACAATAAATCCATCGTGAGTCTCTCTTTGTTGTCCGAGCGAAGTGACTGATCCCACAAAATAAGGAAATTTTAACAGATTTTTTTTGTATTAAGTACACTGTATTTCTTGGAATAAAAAATTGTGAGAAATCAGGTTCGTATAAATATTTTATACAATATGGTATAAATTATGGTATATTTTTTCTATGCGATGGTGAGTCGTAAATTTTGAAAGTAATACGAGTAACTATAATAAGTCGGCTTTCTAAAAAAATACGAGTATCTAAGTATAAAAAAGTACAGCCAACTATCTTTTCTAAAGTTATCTTTATCAAAGCTCTTCTCGATGCGACCCATGATTAAAATGCTGGCACCTACTTATTTGGCTCAATGAATAAGCATTTATCTTATTTATAAATCAATATTTAGAAACTGAGAATATACCATATTATTATTATTAAGGATAGATCCATTTGCTTTCTTATATTCATAACATAATCAAGTCCTTATAAATTACGACTAATTTCATTTACTTTGTAGTCAGTACGAATGTACATTATCACAGCTAAAATCTACTGTAAAATTGAAGCAAAATTTGTTTTTTGTCGTGTGGTTTAAAAAGTATGTATAGAACGAGTTAATTACTATATTCAGTGGTGCTGCGCTACCAAATATGCAACTTTTTATGTGTAATAATACTCTATGGTACGCAGTAGATTTGACTTTGCTATTCTCGCAATTGGGTGTGGTACACCTTATCTGAACTTTTGAGTGTGAAAATTCCAATATATTGTTTATACATTGTATTCGTATTTCGATAAACTACTATTCCAATCGCGCTCAAATAAACGGGAAACGATCGGGGATTGCCGCCCGCGTGTATTGATATTAAATTCTTATCAATACATATAAACAAAAGTCAAGTATACATCCTATACACAATCACACGCTGGCTTGTGAATTGAAGGTCATGTGGTATAGCGAATGTGATAGAACATGATACTTCGTCCGACAGCTTATGAATGTTGGTTACGGTCAAGTTGAATTTTCGACCAATTTTTTTTCAAACTGCAACAGAATCGAAAATTAGCGGGTGTAAACGGGTTGATTTCGCCGAACTTTGCCAAATTTAAACCTGCGGTTATATACACTAAGTTTCTTATCCATTATAAAAGATGTCAAAATATCGTTATTTTGATAATGATTAACAACATAAAATATATATTTCTAATAAGATGTAGGCTATTTTATGATCAGGCGGCCACGAGACGCCACAGAGTAAATATTAATAGTCAAGGATAACGATCTTTGGGAATGCTCGTGGTGATACTTACATAACTAAATTTTATACATTACAATACAGACAATAAACACAATTTTTTGTGAACTACATATATATAAAATATAATATAGGTATAGCTACTTATACAGGCACCAGAAAGCGGTAACAATCCATTGGTTAAGTATTTAGTTAAACTTCGGTCTTTGGATTATTTCCGCAAAGCCAGCAATTTAAGCTCGTCTTTAGTGTATAGGGTTGTCGACAGTTATACGTTGTTTTGTATGCATGTGTTTTATTGGTCAAGAAAAACATATTGTATCGACCGCACTTACTGGAAAGAAAAGGTTCCGACGATAAATGATGGGTTAAAAGTTGTTTTGACGACCAACGCTTTGAGTATAATTTATTATTTAATTAGATGAAATGTAAATATAATAATTTGTAAGCTAATTGGTGATTTTTTTCCCGTTCTTCTCGCAGTGGCTCTATAATTTTTGTTTGCTGAACGTGGCAGTACAATGTATAGTATATACATTGTATTATATTTTATGCCTGATAGATTAGCCTTTGACCACTATCTCACCTGATGGTAAGTGATGATGTGGTCGAAGATGTTTTACAGGCTAACCTAGAATTACTGGCTCTCAAGGACAGCTGCCGGAACACACCGTTAGGTGCTTGGCAACAGATTTTCAACTTGAGGGTGGTAGCTAGCCAGGCGGGCATTTGCAAAGTGCCCTTCCACCATGCAAATTTGTAATTGACCTTCATAAGAGCTTCGTAGACGCCTAAATTGAATAAATGATTTTGATTTTGACTTTAAATTTTATTATGTTGACAGTTATGTTGTATTTTTACTTATTGTATTTTGGATAGTTTAAAAGCAAACTCAATGCTTAGTTCTGCAACTGCCTGACTTAGCGGTCTATTAAATTTTACTTCATTAGGTAGGAAACGGCGTAATTTTTTTGTTAAAAACGGAAAAAAATAAATTTGTTTGCATTCGTTTCAAAACTCGTAGGTTAATTATGTTAGGAATTTTAAGGAAACGTTAAATATTGTTATGAATATTTCTCAAGTTAAAAGTATTTAATTTGATTCTGTGAGTCGTAAACCTCCATTGACTGTCAAGTTGACATAGGGAATAACAAGTTCCCCCCGATCGTTCCCGCCTTGTCGTGGTGGGGCTTAGCAGTCGTGGCTTTGTCACCCTCGGTGAAGTGAAGAGGAACCAGGGGCCGTGCCGGCTTAGGCAGTCGGCCGGCCCCAGAGGGGCCGCTCCACTGGGCTTTGCCTCTAGATCCAGTATGGAATGGCAAGGGGTAGGCTGCGGTGCTGTATGGGGAGCACCGCATCTGAGGCGGGCTGTGGTTTTGTGTGAGCGACACCACAGTTGACGGTGAGGGGCCACGGCGGGAGAGGAGTGCCGGTATTGCGGTGCGCCGCTCTCCCTATCTTCCGTGGCCACGGCGGGGCCCCTACCGTGGATGGTGGACACGGAGGGGCCGCAGGGGAAGAGGAGTGTCGGTATAGCGAGGCCCCGCTCTCTCTACCCTCTGCGGCCGAAGTAGCAGGCGACGGGGCTACTTATCTGACCCGTCGCGATTCAGGCTAAGTTGAAATATTTGCGTGAGAATAAATTTTGAAGTATACTTTAATAATCAAGTAGGTACTCTTTCAATTGTGGGTTGAAATCAGTAGGCACTTAAAGCGGTTGAAGTCTTCGTAAGTTATTTAGGCCAGTGTTCATGAACAGTGTTCTAAATTACACTGACAACATTAAGAGTCAAATTGTTCGTGGCTAGCACTAAAATCAAATCAATTGGTATTACATGCATATCAACGAGTGTTCGTAACAATAGTAGGAGTAATGTCAATATTAAGTTCCTGTTGGACACGAGCCAGCGCTGTATTCTCTTTGAATGCAAACAAACAGACATAACATACAGTCAGTTCTGGCATTGCCGGAAGTTGCGCCACCGGAAACGTGCGTAAGTACCTGCATAAATGTCCTTTGCGGAAATTGCACTTTATATGTATAGGGACCTCTAGAATGAATTTTGTTAGTAAAAAGGTAAAGAGGCGACGGATTAAGGTAATTTCGCTAAGTGTAGACATATAATTCTTAGTGTAATTTCTGACCATGATCACGAGTTATCAGTTGGAGGAAATAACTAGCGTAAACTTAATTTAAATTTTATACATGATAAAAAATCAAGTTGACATAGTGATAATTTAATATTCACACTTCAGGTGTATTAATTATGTGTGAGTTATGATATGAGTGTGATGATGCAATTACAGTGTAGATTCTTATATAAGTTGAAAACGATACATAAACACAGAACTCTTTTCATTATAATTTAGTACTTTTATATCTTTTAAATAAATTGTCTATCACATCACGACACTATCACAGTATAGCCAATTTGCTACGCTCTACAACGTAGCAAACTTGTAGCCATCACTACAATAGCGTAGCATGGCTACGAATGGTGATTGGTAAATCATATTTTGTCGGCGTAGTGGATAACCTTCGCAACACAAGGTATTCTAGAAAATATTCAACGAATAGATATAGAATCGCGCAACAGATTGGATAAAAGGATTTGCGAGCGCCGTCTAATATGCATAAAGGGGTTACTTAAGCTGCGAATAACAGTTATTCACAGCATAAGTTACAAATATTCTACGTAGCAACTGTTTCCATGTTTGTGGTCGAACTCACCCCCAATTCTCGGCAATTGTTTCGGTTTAAGTATATCTAATGGTCATGGCATACCTCGCGTCGTTTAACTTTATTGATGTCATGTAATTTGAGCTTAAAACTGTCGCGAGTTTTGTCCATAATTATTATTTGGTAACCGGCTAGGACTCGCGTAATATTTACCGGATATTGCTCAAACCAGTTTCGAACTTATTTGAAATTCTTCGTCTGGGAGTCACGATTGTGCACAGCGTAGAGCGCAGGCCCGCGCGGTAAATATTACGTGAGTCCTTGCCGGTTACTAAATAATAATTATGACATGTAATAGCCGCATTTTGATCCGGATCGGCAATATTTTACTTGTTTCCTGTTAAAAAAAACAAGTATTTATACCACAATAAATTGTAATTTAAACGTTTTTCATATACAAAAACTTCCTTGTTTATTTATAAATAATACTACCTTATAAAGTATACATAACATGTTGAATTATAATCTGGCATTTTGTCTACGTTAAATTCAATTCATAAGCTTATTTTGCATTCTTTTAATAGCAAAATAAGTTGTCATTTTTAAAAGGCAATTAGATGATTAATAATTTTTTAAAGCTTAAAATCCGTAAATAAATTGATTATAAATTATTTACAAGAGTTATAATTTATCCTGTAGAGATTGACGGGGCGATATCAATCTTGAAGTCTTGTCTCGGCGTTGGCTAAATTGCATAAAAGCAATGTATATTTTACGGTTCCCAAATAAATTGGATTCTGAATTTTGATATATATATATAAATATGTACCTCGAATATTAACTTTTGGAATATCACTTATGAAATGCTTTTTTTTGGGGGACATAACGAATATAAATAATTGCACTTGAAACCGATAAATCTTGCCCTAATCCTTCTATTATATACCTAATATACTAGTTATAATAAATAAACCTAATATCAAAGATTTCTGCGATATTGTTTTATTCGCCGATGATACCTCTCTGATTTTTAAAGTAGATAGGAAAGATAGTGAGCTCTTTCATGTAAATAATGTGTTATCTATGATCTCTGAATGGTTCGCCGCTAATAATCTTCTCTTAAATTCAAAAAAGACCAAATGTTTAAAGTTTTCTTTACCAAATGTTCCTTATGTTGAACCAAACATTAAGCTTGGCTTAGATAAACTCTCTATTGACAAAGCGACAGTCTTTCTGGGAATCAAAGTGTACTCAACTTTACAGTGGGATCCACATATACATGATCTAGCCGGAAGACTTAGTTCTGCTGCATATGCAGTTTGTAAGATAAGACAGTTAACAGACGTAGCTACTGCACGGCTAGTTTATTTCGCGTACTTCCACAGTATTATGTCGTATGGTGTATAGCTGTGGGGAGCTGCTGCTGAGATGGAAACAATCTTTATCTTACAAAAGCGTGCAATTCGAGCCATATATGAAATGGATCCTAGGGAATCCCTGAGAGATCTTTTTAAAGAAATTGATATTTTAACTTTACCAAGTCTGTATATATTTGAAAATATGATGTATGTTCGGAAAAAATTGAGTAAATTTAAATTAAACAGTGACAACCACGATTACAACACTAACTAGGAACAAATATAAATTAACGGTACCGTGTTTTAGATTAGCAAAGACAAATAAAAGGTCCTTTTTAGGTAATTGTGTGCGGTTTTATAATAAAATTCCCGAACATATTACAATGCTCAAAGAAGGAAAATTCAAATTACACGTGAAAAACATTTTGATTAAGAAATCCTACTACACAGTTTGTGATTACTTAAACGACAAAAATGCTTGGTAAATTCCACCTCTGCCAAGCCATCACCTGTCTCCTACGTAATTTAAACAAATATTGTAATAATTGTATTATATTGTTTATAACAAATTGTAAACAGACGTTTAAAAGAATGGCCCCGAGTTTCTTGCCCGTTCTTCTCGCAGTGGCTCTATAATTTTTTTTGCTGAACGTGGCAGTACAATGTATAATATTTCAATATTAAAGTTTGTAATTGACCTTCATAAGAGCGTCGTAGACGCCTAAATTGAATAAATGATTTTGAATTTGAATTTGAATTTGAAGGATTAGGGCATTATAAATGGAATAGTGTGTTTTTGTTCCACCTCAATTTGGGGAGGTTAAAGGGCTCCCTATTATCCGGATTTATCGCAGGTGATTTGCAAAAGATTTAAATGCATGTAGTTGGTAAGCGTTTAATTTATGTTATGTATGATTATATTATTTATATACAGCCACTATTTATGGGCTGCTATATTATGAAAACTGTTGTTTTATTAATGTTAAAAGCAATTAAATATAGCATTACTGAATACATTACTATAATATACTTTTTTCCTACTATCAAATACCTATTTTATATGACAAGAAAAATATTTGAGTATTGTTGATTTTTTTGTATCGATGATTATAGCTTTTTAACCGACTTCCAAAAAAGGAGGAGGTTCTCAATTCGACTGTATTTTTTTTATACTATAAGAGTGGGGATATGGTTCATTTTATACTTTCAGATTTATCATAGTATTAAAAACTAAGTACAGTTACGAGTGAAAAGTTTGTGCCTCCCACACAACAGAGATTCGCCTAAGGTGGGAGCTACAATTACGATGTATGAATGTTCAAGAAATAAGTAAGTAAATGATTGTTATTATTTGTCCATAGGGATGATTATCTATAAATGTATATATATATATATAACGGGTTTGAATCCTCAGCCGAATTTTTAGAAAACGTGACGTCAGCTGAGCTGACGTCACGATCTTTATTGTTGGAATCACTCATTGCAAATAAAGAAAACACATCAAATTAGATTACACAACACTTAGTCTTTAATAATTTAAACTGTTATTGATAGTACAAAACCTATTATTTAAAACTAAAACATGTTCTAACACCTTATAATTATAAACTAATTGAACAGTACTCACACGACCGTCCCGTTCAGAAGCTCCAAAAATAATGCCCCCAAATCACACGACACGAGTACTCCGAAGTTAGCAACATGGCGGCCATTTTAATATGGCGGCAATGTCTTCCCGCGCCTCGCAGTACTCGAGTCAATATCACAATCCACTTAATAAAACTAGCGTTTTACACAAAAGGCTATCACTTATAATTTAAAGATTGTTTAAATAGTTATTTTCAAATGATAAGATGTTTTATTGCATTTGTATTCGTTAAAACAGGAAGCCAACCTGGTTTCCTGTTTTAGTTCCACAAAACACTACGTAATAAATCGGTCGATGGTTATGTAACATCAATGCATGAATTCCTAACAATTTATCACTTAAGGGGGTACCGAGCTTCTGGCGCTCAGCGATTTCAGGTATTCTATGCGCTCCGCGTATGTGTGCGTGAGTAAGGCACACAGTGACGCCGCGCGCCGCGCTGCCGCCGCGCCCCCTCTGCTGCCGCCAACAAGATCAAGCAACTAAATAGCTATGCGCTGACCCGCCGCGCCGAGCTGCGCCATTCGACTAGCTAGGGTGCTACTAATATTTATTTACAAAATAAAACAATACATTTCAAATACTTTTATTGAATATGTTCAGGTAAAAAACGTTTTTCCACATTTATTATTTTTTATTTCTGACTTATCGGTACTTCAGTAGGTATACATAATTTACTCTTCCAAGTAAACGTAACCAATTTCCAATTGACTAGCTAGGGTGCTACTTATTTATATATATACATAATAAAACGACTAGTTTTTATTTATATACTGTTACTGAATATATTCTTATTCACGTAAAAAACCTTTTTCCACGACATCGAGGTACGTCAGTAGGTACATACAATACAGAACGGGTAGATAAATAGGGTAAAAATCCCAGTGATCGACCCTTTTCAAATTTAAATTTTTCACTCAGAGTAGACGTACTAAATCGATTTCCGTAAAGTATATATATACATACGTAGGTATATTATGTGCGACCACGAATAATCACCAAGAATATCCGATGTTGGTATATTTTTGGACAGAGTAATTTACATCCCCTAGTAGGTTTTTGAGAGACACCTAATAAATCTACATTATAGTAATAGTTAATAGTACTTACGCAGCAATCTCGGCTATTTGCGTAGTAATGGGCACTTACTTGAAAAAATCAGCTAAATAAGAAATCGAAAGATATTTAGTAGTAGAAGAGAATAGTAGAAATCTTTACAAACTTTAAACCGAATTTTTTCAGTGATTGTTAGTGATGTGACATGATTTTCAATATTTAAATGCTTTATTCAAAGTCAAAGTCATTTATCGTACAAATTTTATATTGAAATATTCTACATTGTACTGCCACGGTCAGCAAACAAAAATTGTATGGAGCCACAGCGAGAAGAACG
This sequence comes from Plagodis dolabraria, assembly GCA_963854805.1. Taxonomy (NCBI): domain Eukaryota; kingdom Metazoa; phylum Arthropoda; class Insecta; order Lepidoptera; family Geometridae; genus Plagodis; species Plagodis dolabraria. The sequence goes on along the minus strand of OY978448.1, from coordinate 26,842,836 downwards.
GGCAAGCATCGACGGCAACTTGGGGCCATTCTTTTAAACGTCTTTTAACAATGCTTTACATTTACTATATAATAAAATTCTTACAATATTTGTTTAAATTACGTGGGTGACAGGCGGTAGCTTGGCAGAGACGGATTTGTCCAGGCATTTTTATCGTTTAAGTAATCACAAACTGTGTAGTAGGATCTCTTAATTAATATATTTTTCACGTGTAACTTGAATTTCCCTTCTGTGAGCGTTGTAATATGTTTGGGAACTTTATTATAAAACCGTACACAATAACCTCAGAAGGATATTTTGTTTGTCTTTGTAAATCTAAAACCTGGCACCGATATTTGATCTTTATTCCTATAGTCTGTTTTTTTAACAAACGGGTACTGAACATTTTACTGCGTTGCTATTGGCTCACGTAAACAACATAAAGTCCGTTCCACATGAACGCTGTAGTTACATGTATAGTGACATTCAGTTGAGTCTTCGACTATTACCTGCGTAGAAAGTTCAACAGAAGAATGACGATATTTTTTAACATTACAAGAATTGAAGTAAATAAACTAAGTATGCAAATTTAAATCATAAAATAATGACGTAATTTTTTCTACACTACAGTTCATAAGTATTCAATATGAACGGCCCTTAACAATTTCAAAACAAGAACAAAGGCATTGACCAATGACGGCAATGACCCATCTCACTCTCTCAATATCGGAAATGTGCAAGAGACATACTCAGTACTCGTTTGTTAAAAAAAACAGACTATAGTGCTGTAATCGTGATTGTCACAGTTTAATTAAAATTCACTTATTTTCTAACATACATAATATTTTCAAATATATACAGACTTGGGAAAGTAAAAAATATTAATATTTATTTAAAGATCCCTCAGAGATTCCCAAGGATTAATTTCATATTGTCTCGAATTGCATGCTTTTGTTAGATAAAGATTGTCTCTATCTCAGCAGCAGCTTCCCGCAGCAATACACCATACGACATAATACTGTGGAAGTACGCGAAATAAACTAGGCGAGAAGTAGCTACGTCTGTTAACTGTTTTATCTTACGAACTGCATATGCAGCCAAACTAAGACTTCCGGATTAATCATTCATATATGTGGATCACACTGTGAAGTTGGATCCATTTTGATTCCTAAGAAGACTGTCGTATTGTCAATAGCGAGTTTATTAGGGCCAAGCCTAATGTTTAGTTCAACATTAAGTAACATTTGGTAAAGAAAAATTTAAACATTTCGTCTTTTTTGAATTTAAGAGAAGATTATTAGCGGCAAATCATTTACAGATCATAGATAACACATTATTCACATGAAATAGTTCATAAATTTTAAAGTTTTTGCAGAGAGGTTCGATTGAATTTCTGATAATGAAGTTGACTACACAGGTATTTGGTTAGTTATGGCAAGGAACATAAAAGTCAGAAAGAGAAAATAACTAAGTTTTTTTCCCGCTTTGTTTCAGGCATTAGAATCGCGGGAAGAATTGTTTTTTTTGTTTATTGCATCTAAAATATATTTTGGCTCACGAATTTCTGTCTAGCCTTGAATCAATATCAATAATTTCTGATAGCAGGCAATCGAAGTAAAATGTTTTTAATTTTTTTTTCCATATTCTTCTCCCAGAATTCATCATCTCTTTTTATTTTCTCTATTTTTATATTTTTTTCAGTCCACACAACAAATAAACAAATTGCTTTCCTAGTGATGTGTAGCTGACCTTGCACCTGGTAAAACAAATCATGTTGTTTATTTATTGTCAAATTCAAATTCATTTATTCAATTTAGGCGTCTACGACGCTCTTATGAATGTCAATTACAAATTTTAATATTGAAATATTCTACATTGTACTGCCACGTTCAGCAAAATATATTTATAGAGCCACTGCGAGAAGAACGGGACAGAAACTCGGGGCCATTCTTTTAAACATCTTGTAACAATGTGTTATATACAATATAATACGATTATTGCAATATTTGTTTATATTAAGTAGGTGACAGGTGATAGCTTGGCAGAGGCGGAACTTTCCAAGCATCTTTGTCGTTTAAGTAATCACGAACTTTGTAGTATGATTTCTTAATCAAAATATTTTTCACATGAAACTTGAATTTTCCTTCTGTGAGCATTGTAATATGATTAGGAATTTTATTATAAAACCGCACACAATTACCTAAAAAGGACCTTTTATTTATCTTTGCTAGTCTAAAACCTGGTACTGCTATTTTATATTTATTCCTAGTGTTGTAACTGTGGTTGTCACTATTTAATTTAAATTTACTCAATTTTTTCCGAACATACATAATATTTTCAAATATATACAGACTCGGTAAAGTTAATATATCAATTTCTTTAAAAAGATCCCTTAGAGATTCCATAGGATCCATTTCATATCAAGTTTCCGTTTCTCTCCTGATTCCAGATTTCTGCTATTCCTTCTTCTACTGTTTTGTCTTTAGATGAATACGGACACTTGATTTCAATGATTTTATCATATATCAATCCATCTGGACTTGCCACCAAAAATGGCAGTTCAGAATCGATGAATAAGCCACATTTTTTTATGCCATTGAAGTTAGCTTCTTTGTCGAGTTTGAGTACTTAAGCAAACTGTTGTAACGCAATATGTTCGTGTTCCTTGCCATAACGAATGGATTTTACGTGGCTTTATTCACCAGTCACATTTACAAGATTTTTTACTAGAGGTGCACATTTTATAAGGCCTCTGTTGCATACCTTTCCAAAAGTAGACGCAGTAAGGCGTAACTTTCTCTCTTGGTGCCATTCAATCGAATCTGCCTGCAAAATAGTTCTTTTTTTAAGTGACTGGCGACCATCATCAGAAAGATTAATTTTCTTCATAAGTTTTGATTTAGCAAAATCAAATTCAGCTTGTTCTAGATCTGGCTTTTGACAAGACTCGCCATAATATTTGCCATTGGTAGTGTTTGTACACTTTTTTGTCACAAAAGATTTTGATGATCTCCGTTTTTAAATCATCAATTCTTTTTTTATCGCGTTTAAATTCTAAGCGTCTAACAATAGGATTAGGACTTTGCATTAAAATCTTTTTGCAAATATACGATTATTTAGTGGTTAGCGGTGTAGTTAGCGAACTGTATAAGACTGTCGACTTGAATAATGAATTCGTTTACCGCCAACAAATTTCGCGATAACATTGTTTAATACTTCTACTATATTACTATTTACATCATATAAATAGTAGTCATTAGGCTTTTAGCATTGTTTACCAATCTGGACATGATTTTCATGATAGCAGCAAAAATATTACTAGACTTCATTTCAGCAACAAAATCTTTAATTCTGTTGGTTCATTTTGATCTATAATTTGGCAGAAATAAGGTTTGCATAGTTTGTGATTTCTGAAAACGTGATTTGGTGCATTCAATTACTTATTTGGGTGAAACTTGAATCTCTTGAATTTATATGTTTGACAACTTCTTTAACACATCTACGCATGTGCAGTATATTTTTTCCAAGTACTTTGCGATATTTGCAGGTGTTTTTGGTTAATTCGTCTAGTTTCGTGCAAAAGTAACAGATGATTAGTGCATTCATTTTTTTCTACCAATAAGTTTCCATAAGGTTTTGCTTCTAATATGCTCTTATATGTACTGGAGTCCCAATTAACTTGGAGTAAATCAAGCCCTGATTTGGTAAGGAATGTTTAAACCCTTCAACTATTGCTACGGATTCCATTCCACTTGAGGATACTTCGTAATTTTTAAGTTGGGATTTTTTTGTTCTCTGACCGTGTACAAATCATACAATATTTGTTTTTAACTGCAATTTAAAGGACTTTTTTTGTTCTGTAACCAATAATTACCGCAGCAACCGCCAATGCGTTATATTTGTTTTTAAATGATCTTTTTGACCAACATCCATCAGCAACTACGGTAATCATAGGTACTCCGTCTGCATTAATATTACTCTTCTTTTGCTGCTTCTTCAATACATTTTTCTTTTGCCGTTTCCATAGTTCACAGACTCTTGCGTGACACTTGGCAAATGATCCAACATAGAAGGTATATCAAGTAAGGCTGACACTTGTTCTAGACCTGCATATCTTACACGTATAGATATGAAACCACCTACCACATTTTCGGTGAGATCAAGTTCTTTGTTATTATTGGATTTTTCACAATTATTAAAACTTAATTTGGCGTTGCACATTTTGCAAACACACCCGTACTTTGATACAAACCCTGTTCTTTTTTCTCCGACTACTTTTAAATGATTAAAATTGCAACTAAATGGAGAGTCATGCTGCGAAATTTCCTGCAATTGTTCAAATAAATACATGAATACCACAACTCTATTTCCACTTATTCTTATCTCTTCTACTTTTTCTTCTGGTTTTATTATTATATAATCTTCTCTTGATCTGATTCACCAGGCAACTGATGCGTAGAAACCTAAAAATTAAACAAATTTTAATTAAATCAAAATATATTTCATTTTATTTATCTAAAAACAAGGTTAAGCATACCTTCGTTTATTTAAATTCATAATTGTGTAACCATAACCATATTTGAAATATACATTAAAACACAGAGAAAAACTATCTCAGAGCAAACAAAGTTACCACCAATCACCACTTTCGAAGTAAATATATGTAAGTATTATGCTTAATGTACACAGATAAATCATGAAACAATTTTACTAGGACACATAAAACCATCATGATCAATATCGAACTTACTTCAAGGCATTATTTCCTTTGTGTGAGTAATTCATGTTATCATCTATTTCTTCCTCCGCTGAAAGACAAAAATGTTGTGCCTGTGTATATGGTACCCAGTAATAAAACAGATATTTTAATTTATATATTACAACATTATATATCAACAAATAGTTTTTAAAGGAACTTTTTATTTATTATTTGATAATTTAATTCCATAACAAAAACTAACCAGTTTTTTTTATGGAATTACAATTCTGGAGTGTGGTAAATTTTACAATCCGTATCATCCAATACCCTGGAAATTCGGAAATATTTAGATGGTTTACTAAATTAGCAATTGAAATCAAATTTATTATATTATTTCTTTAAACACGTCACGTTCAAGTACGTTCAAGTCATCGGTTCATCAGATGACTTGTAAACGTACCATTAGTTGACAGTTCACGAAGTATCATCTAATGATACCCTTTTTGAACAATAAAATAAATTAATTTATATATATAAAAGACCCGGCTGTAAAATAGACAATTTAAAAGTATAACTAAAAAGACCGAAGCGAAATTGTGAATAGCAGACATTTTTTTGAATTAATTTATTCTATTGACTTTTAGTGTCCCGGCACACTGTTTAAACAAAATCTGTGTACTTGAATTATATAAGTTGGATGAAATGTAGTAATGATTGATTGCTTGCCAAACAAAACGGACAAATATGGGCTACGAATATTAGTAACTATTATTAATTTCAACTAACGCTGGCCATTTTTACGCAATCAACAACTTTTTTGAGCTATTTATTAATTGTAATTTCTTTTAATTTCCTTTATCTTGATGGCCTACTTAAAAGTAGGTCTATATTTAAAAATATAGTATAGGTTTGGTATTTCTTTTTTAAAAATGTATTTCTATTTCACGCCACAAAACCAACATTTATTTTTTTCTTATACCCATCTAAGTTCCTTGTGTTCCAAATACAAAAAAGTGTGAATTCTATTGTTGAAGTCAGTACATATCGTAGTGATTATAACGTATGGATTTAATATGTTCATTCACGTCTGGGAAGTCAGTTTTATATTTTGTCAAAGAGTTTTTAAAAGTTTTGTTTATTGTATATTTACTATACTTACCTAGGTACAGAACTAGGTACAGTTACCTAAGTAAAAAATATTTGTGTTCAAAATTTCACGTCTGTAGTGGTATTTCTGTCAGCGTGTCATCACATAAATCAAAATATGTGCTTTGCTGTGAAATGCCAACATTTGGTACATTCACCCTATAAATAGAAAATTTTAAAGATTATGGGTACTCAATTAAATCTAATTAAAATATTAGATTTAATTGAGTACCCAAACTTGGAAGGTATAATATAATAATTGTATAAGTATTACATGTGATACAAACGAAGCATAGAATTTTCTTTCAAAATTTTCTGCCTGTAGTGATATTTGTTGCATCGCGTCATCACATGATTCAAATGTATTCCCTTACATTTTCCCTATAAATAGAAAAAATAGTGGTAAAATTTGAATTCGTTTTAGTAGGTAAATATTGCTGAAATAAAGTAAATACTCGTTTTAAACTACCTACGCAGTTATAGGTATGTAGGTTGAGTATACTTACGAAGTAAGAGTATTCTCTATGTTTTCCATACTCTCGGCCTGGAGGAGTCTTGAAAGATAAATTTGATTGTGTTTGAAACATTTCAGTGTGATTTTAAAATAAATGCATATTGGGGTAAGTAAAATTACGAACAAATATATGAACTTTACCTACTTTATTTCTTCATGGAAGCGATTTGCATTAATTTTTCGCCAACCTCTTCACTTCTTTGATTTGTTTACTTTGTTCCCCATAGTAAATAAACAAAATCGTTACGTAAACTCAAATATAGTTTTTAAAACCGTGCGTGAACTCAAGCGATACGTGTTCCCCGTCCGACGGCCGCAGCGGTACTGAAGCGGATAGGGAGGAAGCGTCGCGGCTCTGGCTAAAATGGACGGAACGTGCGTGAATTTAGGTATTTCCTTTGTATTATAAAAACGAATACCTATTTAGAAAATATAACGTGTATACGTTATAGAAAATAAATTGATCTTTTTATTAATCAAAGACTGATGGCTTTCCGTGAAATATTTACGCCGTACTAAGGGTTTATTTAGTTTTTTAGATATAACTTTGGATTTTGTTTCTATCGAGGAAATTTTAAGTAATCGTGTTTCTAAATTGTATGATTTATAGAATGAATCCTTAAATATTATATATATGAATTGCAGAACTCAAAATTAAGAAATAAAGATACAGCACGGGATCAAATGAACTACAATTACGTACTGCTGCCTCGGTGCAGGCTTAACTAGGTGTTATTTAATTAAACTATGATTTAACACATTGGTTTTGGAATTCAATTTGGTTTAAAATAACCTTGTAGATTAATGAGTTACAATTAGTCACATTAATAACGACTATGATTGAAATGATTTTTATAAAGTTATTCCATTTTACTAATAATCAAACATTTTTAAAGAATTACAGAATTAATCTTAAAACAAACCTATGATTAAATACTCTTCATTGATTAAAAGTACGAAATAGGTCGGTTTTGCGCCGACATATATATATATATATATATATATATATATATGTTAGTGCTAATGGTCAACAGAACAAATCGAATTAAAACCAAACTTGGTTCTCTTTTTTAGTTATTTTGGAGTTTTAGCACCCCTATTAAACTGCTATTCATTCTCTAGGTAGGCAAAAACAGCCCCTAGCTTTATATCTGTTTGGGGACGCCGCGTCCTCTAGACAGTCCACTTTGAATATGTTGGCATTCTTTTTATCTCCGTACATTTGGGAAACATAAATAGGAGCTTTTTCATCACCTAACTGCGAGTTGACCTGTGGCCCAATGATGTTATTTGTTACCAACAATATCTCATTGAAATCATAGAAAAATGGCGATTACTCGATTACGATTTCACATATGTTACTAATTTAAGCCGTTATTTACTGACTCACTTACATAAATAACCGTGTATTTGTAACAAATGTGAATTTATGATTTCGATCAGAGTTTGTTATTAACAAATAACGTAAATTGCTTAGTTGGTAAACGCATATCAGCTAAGCGATAACATAATTATTATAACTGTGTAAATTTAAACGCGCAATTCGTACAATCGTAAACCTCACTTTGGAAAATGCAAATAGGGAAATCCGGAAACGGCTGTCAAAATGTTTGGGCTAAATTCAAGAGTACATTTGGATTTGGATAAGGAAACATTATTTCCATTAATGGTCCGTTTCACATCAGTGCTTGTCTCCTCTATAGTGTTAGTTTACCACTCAAATTCAAATTCAAATTCAAAATCATTTATTCAATTTAGGCGTCTACGACGCTCTTATGAAGGTCAATTACAAATTTTAATATTGAAATATTCTACATTGTACTGCCACGTTCAGCACAAAAAGTTTATAGAGCCACTGCGAGAAGAACGGGCAAGAAACTCGGGGCCATTCTTTTAAACGTCTTTTTACAATGTGTTATAAACAATATAATACAATTATTACAATATTTGTTTAAATTACGTAGGAGACATGTGATGGCTTGGCAGAGGTGGAATTTTCCAAGCATTTTTGTCGTTTAAGTAATCACAAACTGTGTAGTAGGATTTCTTCATCAAAATATTTTTCACGTGCAATTTGAATTTTCCTTCTGTGAGCATTGTAATATGTTCGGGAATTTTATTATAAAACCGCACACAATTACCTAAAAAGGACCTTTTATTTGTCTTTGCTAATCTAAAACATGGTACCGTTAATTTATATTTGTTCCTAGTGTTGTAATGATGGTTGTCACTGTTTAATTTAAATTTACTCAAATTTTTCCGAACATACATAATATTTTCAAATATATACAGACTCGGTAAAGTTAATATATCAATTTCTTTAAAAAGATCCCTTAGAGATTCCCTAGGATCCATTTCATATATGGCTCGAATTGCACGCTTTTGTAAGATAAAGATTGTCTCTATCTCAGCAGCAGCTCCCCACAGCAATACACCATACGACATAATACTGTGGAAGTATGCGAAATAAACTAGCCGTGCAGTAGCTAAATCTGTTAACTGTCTTATCTTACAAACTGCATATGCAGCAGAACTAAGTCCACAAGGGTCTATCAAATCTTTGTTTCCATACAGATACAATATTTTTTTTAATACTAGCGAACCAGAATGACCTTAACGTAAGAGTGAGAATGAATTAATATTATTTTTACCGACTTCAAAAAAGGAGGAGGAAGGCATTCGACTGTTTTTTTTAATATTTTTTACCTGACTGTGACTGGGTGAACCGATTTTAATGATTCGTTTTTTATTTGAAAGCTGATGCTTTCTGTTTGTCAAATTTAAATGGTTAAATTTCATTAAAATCGGACCGGCCGTTTTTGACTTAAACTGAAAAGTGTTTTCCTATCTTGATAATATAGTTATAGACAGTTAATGATCCCGTAAGTAGCAAGGGTCACTAAAAAAGGTGATATTTTTTTATACCAAAAAATGGAACCGATTTCAACAATCAAAAGTGTAAAATAACTTGTTGAAGTTGGTACCATGCGCACAATATTGTGATAATAGGTACTTTGAACCATCATGGTACCGATTTCAACAAGTTATCGATTTGAATTACGTCTGGACTCTGGAAGTATGAAAAATGTGTATAGACAGTGCAAAATACAATGCGGTGTAAATGTTATGAAAGAGGATGGCTTGGTCACATTGTGATACGCTAACTTTTATGGAACTTGTAATGTGGGTATATCATTTATTTCAATAAGTGCTATCCGAGTAATAAAACCGCTACAGCCGCTCGTAAGCCCTTTAGCGGTTTGGGGATCTTTATGTGTTATTATTATGTTTGTGACTTTAGAAAAGGCTTTGATGAGCGGACCTTTACCTTTACCTTTAACTCAAATATACTAAGATATTTTTCAGGGAAATTATTTAATATTATTGTGATACTACACAATTTTGAAGGCCACCTTTTTGTACCAAACTTTTGTAGGTCAATTTTGATATAGTGTGTAAAACTTTAATCCAAAAAAGCACTAGAAATTCTATCAATTATTAATCATGGGGTTCAAATACATGAGAAGGTAGCCCAAAAAATGTTTTTTAAACCCTGGCATGAGAGTTGTTATCTGTCTCATAGAGATAGATCTCATAGAGTGCAAAAATATAGGTAAGTACATTTGAGCACACGACTGTAAGTTAGTATTGCCGGGTTAGAATGTCACCCCCGATTTCTTCCCATGGGTCGTCCCATCGTAAGCCGCGACTAAGGGAAAAATACCGGAAGGTGGGAAGCAGCGTCTTCTAAAGAACTGACAATTTACACTGCGATCCCCAAGCGCCTGCCAAGCGTGGAGATTATGGCAAATACCCCTTTAATAAGGGAGGCTGTGTTCAGCAGTGGACGATTCGGCTGATACAGTAGTCAACAAGGCGGCCTCCTGCACATTAGGACACCTGGTACTTATGATATTGTATTATCATAGAACCATGGACTGTCAGTAAAAAGTGTTAGATTCGTCCGGGGAAGTACTTACAACGTACCTATTTCTACCGCTAAGCAGTAATGTTCACATTTATGTGTTTCCGTTTGAAGGGTATGGGCGCCGGTAAAATTACAGGCACAACGACTTAACAACTTTATGTTTCAGGGTAATGGGCGCAGCACACTTGGTCACAAGTGGCGAACTGCAGCTGTTATGGCAGAGGTTACCGCTTACCAGGTGGGCCCCGTGTTTGTTTCATCACAATAACATAAAAATAACAAGGTATTTCAAAAAGCTTTCAGTATTAAATCAAATCATTCAATAATATATACCCAACAACAAATTTCAAGCAAATATATCTATCAAAAGATAGGCAAGTACTGTTATTCCATCCTAAGCCCCTCGTACTGCACATATTAAATCTCAGGAATCAGTGTAGACCAGGGATGCACAGACTTATTAAGACTAGGGGCCACTCGGGCAAATCATGAACTGATGGCGGGCCGCCAGAAGTATAAGTAATTAAAGACAATAAAGAATTGATAATAATTTATTAAAATTGAAAAATAATTTATTAATTTGAAGCGTGGCACTGCATAGTGCTTACATTCTTTTTTATATTTGGCACAATTTTACTTGTATCAACACCTAAAACTGCTTCCAAACTTTCATTTGCAAGGCGGTTTCGATTTCTTGTTTTATTTTTATTTAGTATTGAAAAAGTTTGTTCACATATATAGGTAGAACCACAGAAAAGAGAAAGCAATAGAAAGGTGAAGGGGGCGTGGCCGGCGAGCCTAGCATACTCCTGAACAGGAGTATTTACGTCAACGGACTATACTGCTACTGACAGTCGACCCGCGGCTAATGCGCCGCATGCATCTCCGTCATTTTATATTGAAATGCCGCGTTGTGCTGTTATAAGTTGCAGATTTAATGGCGATGTCACGAATGTAAAGAAAGTAGGAATATCCTATCACCGGAAAACATAATAAATTGTTCCTAAATGTTTTATATTTCGCTGATGAACAAAGTCGGTGCAATCTGACATATAGTGATTCATGATTTTTTTTATCGTCAAATTTTATCGATAAATTTTTAGTCACTAAATGTTACCTCATTCCAATCTCTGATTTGGAGTTTTCCCGTTAGACCTACGAAAGCAAGCACCATCTGTCCCACTGCTTTTATCGCATATAGAAGTTTTTACTGGACGTAAAAATGCACGTGTAGGTCAGATGGTTAACATCAATTAAATTAACAAATTATGCAAATATTTTCAAGAACACGCAATTTTTCAAGGTTAAGAATTCAACTCTTGTTTTGTGGCTTCTGTGGGCACCACCTCAATTTCACCAATGTCACGTAGTTATATGGACCACCAAACGAAGTGGATTTTTTAGTTTTAATGAGTTATGTCCGGTGAGAACTGTCTAAGCCAAATTTGGTGTGCTGAAACATTAGATGTTAGTTCATCTAACTACTGGACGAACACAAATGTATACACACACACACACACACACACACACACACACACACACAAATTCATTATACATAGGGGAAATATAGAACACCTGGGAACAACTTTTGGTTAAGTTATTTAGTATAAGAACAGTTATTTTACAGCTTTCTTTGAATATGGACTAAATACTAAGGACAGGATACATTTGAGGGAGAAAGGACGAGGGATATCTATAGGGATAATATTGTAGAGAGAAGAGTTTATTTTGGGACAACACAAAAATATGTGTTTCACATTTCCTTCGTCCAAACCACATTCACAGAGGGAGTTATAAGTTTGGCCAGGAAGACTGGGTTACAGGAATAGTTTTGACTCGGACGGCATATTGTAGAGGTTGTCACTTTATCAGCGTTTTGGAATATTGAGAACCAGAGTTTATTGGGCATCTCAGGTTGAATGTTACCATAGAATTTACCTTTTAATATTCTAGAAATTTGCCATTTCTGGTCCCAAGGTTTTTTAAAGATGGTTTTAGACCATCCTTTTTCCATTTAGACCATAGATAGTTTTAGTTAGAAAGTCGAACAGATATCTTGATCTTGAGATTCGTTGCCCACTATACCGGCGTGACCAGGAATCCAAGCTAGGATCACATTTATGCCGTGAGAGCTACATTCGAAAAGGGCATTTCTTATTTTAAATTAATTGGGAACCTAGATTTGGACCGAAAAGGGTTAGCAAGAATAGATTGAAAGCAGCTTTTGAAGTCTGAAAATATGATAGTTTTGTTCAGATTGTGTGATATTACAAAAAGGATGGCTTTCAGAATTGCGATGGCTTCTCCTGAAAAGACGGAAGTGGTAGGAGGACATTTATAATTGAAAATTATTCTTGTAGATGGAATCCAAACTACAACACCAATTGGACTATCTGGATTTTTAGAAGCATCTGCATGGCAGTCCAGCCCTTGTATTCTGTGAAGAATTTATTTATGAAAACCTTATTAGCTTCTATTGTGTTTTTATCAATACCAAAATCCAAAATAACGTAAGGTTTGAAAACGAATGCTTCGTAAGATGATGAGTACAAAGGCATAACAGGATTCTGAAGGAGGGAATAAGGAATAAGGGTGAATTGTAAATAGCTGCGGAGGAGACAAGGGAAGTCCTCAGATGACGCTTTATTGCATGAGTTATATAATGTCAGTCAACAATCTTGTTTTTCACGAACAGGGTGATTTGAGTTTTGACTTAATTTAAAAAGGAATTTGTCGGAGAGAAACTGTCTGCGAAGGCTAAGAGGAGGTTCTACACACTCAACTTGCATGGCATTGATAGGGATTTCAAGCAGTGTTCATTCACCATGATAGACCAAAGCTACTTTGACAACATCTCATGATTTTTTTTTCCTTTTCTTCCGTTTGGATTAGGACATATGTACAGCAGGCGGCATTGCAGCATCGCGGGGTGTGTTGCAGTTACGCAGGCGCGAACGGAACCGAACACGCTAACTTTTAGGTTATGAGTTAGTCTATTTTGGAGATTTTCGTTACCATCAATAAGGAGAATATCTCATTGGCTGCCATTCAATGCATTTGTTAAAATGTGTAATAGAGAAATACACGAACATACTGTTTTAATTTTTTGCTAACTAATAATATCTAGAAATAGCAATCGCCGATTATGCAATAAGTATAATTCGTTTCAATGGAAATAAAATGATTACCAATATAATTAGCTGGTAGTTACTATTGTGTCGGTCTCCCTGATTTTCATTCATGTATACAAATCGGAATCCCGGTTGGCGGACAATATCCAGATTTATAGAATCACCCTGAGACTTGCGTAATCTGATTCTCATAATCAGGTTTTTGAAAGCAACTATCATTGGCTAACTAGAATAAAAATGTATTTCTCTACTATAACGGAAATTATTTATAAGCAAAAAGTTAATTTTAGATACTTTAAATATCTTATCGGTTTAATTTATTTTAACACTTTTTTCCTATACACATGAAATTGTTATTTCACTTGGTTTCAGATTTCATAAAAAGATTTAAATCTCACATAAAAATAGCTTGATTGTTTTATTATGTTGAGAAATGTAAAGTTTTCGCAAGTAAAAGCCCTCAATGTGCTATGCAAATGATCTCACTTAGGTTCAAGGTTAGCAGGGTGAATTGGCACAAAGCCCTTTATTTGACACGAATATATCACCAGTAGGCTGTACTTCCGCACCCACCCACTATAATAAGGCACTTTTTTTATATCAAATTAATTTTGCGCTAACCTGCGGCTTCGACCGCTATAATAATATCAAAACAAAAATTAAAAGTATAATTAGATTCTACGTGGTAAAATTTGTCTTGACAATTTACATTGACTGACAACATTTACTTGAACTCATCTGCAATTTATATCTCCCACCTCTTGTTATATGTACCATGATTTCGACCTTAACCTCGTCTTTTATTTTTGTGAATCCCTATCTGTGCTTATCTCTTATTTCATTACGAATTTCATGTGTTTGTAATAATTTTACTAGAAATAAGCAAGCCTATAACATATTATATCGAAATTAAGCTGTGCTTCGCAGTAATAGCTTTATTTTATTTTTATCGTCATTTTCTTATTCAGCATCTTCACTGCTGAAGGTTGTGTCTATAAATCGTTTTTAGTTGATGGAAAAATTTATCGATAAAAATGTACTGCATCACTGGCTAGGATACCACTTTTTGTTCCGAATAAATAAATAAAAAAGGCTAAAATTTTACTAGCTATCACAATAAATCTTTTCCCGTAATCATTTTTCGTGCTGTTATTTGTAAACAATTTTTCAATTATCTATGCTCAGATTTTACCAAGGAACGATTTTAAAATTGAATTATACTTGACTGAGAGACTGCACAATTACTCTACAGATATTGCCGACTGGCAACTTTCACCAGATATTAGGGGAATCACCATATATCTGTCTCGCTGACTGAAAGAGATAGCTTGACAAAGTTCACAAGAAATACAATCTTACCACTCTTTAGATAAGGTGTATTTTCAACTGTTATAAATTGGCTTATTAAACGTTTCAATTGGGTAAAAATGGGACTAATCAGGGAATCGGATTGTTTGTAGTGAACAATAAAGATGTAATGTCAAGTATCATTTATGTGTTGAACTGGCTACGCTCGTTTTCTAAGAAAACTGACATGGCTGCCACTCTAATTAGTATTTTATATCATTTATATCTCTATGGGTAGAACCAAATAAGCTGGCAGATTTCAGAGCGTTTATGTGTTATGTGTGGCACCGCTATGAAGATTGCATAGTTGCACTTTGCTTGCACTTCGCACCGACCCAGTTTTGCATTGACGTCAATCGCCGCGCAATCGCTGCATCAGCATCGAGCATCGTTTTCGTGGCGCGTGTTTCTAGTTTGTAAGACACTTTTGTTCCTTACTTCGGACGAAGCATATCATTTTAGACTTAGAATAAATTGTAACTTTTATATGAAATTAAATTAAGTTGAAATAAAATTGATTTTTTTTGAGATCCTCGCTGTGACCATACATTTTTGGCGCAGTCGGTAGGATTGCTTAGGGAATTAGGGAACACATCATCGGTTTCCTGTCGAGCAATCAAGAATCTACGGTGTGGTCACTACCGAGGAGAGTCCAGACTTCGACTCGTCAAGGAAAATTATGTGAGTACATTGAATCTTTCAAGTGTTTGCCTTCCTAGTTCTTGTATTTCCATGTCCTTTTTATATGTTAATGTGTTATTTTAATATATTCTCGCGAATAGATTATATTATCTTGTGTGTAGTGTCTTATTAGCTAGCAAGATTTTCCATCCACGAGAATCACGGCGTAGAAGTAGTGATAGGGATAGTAATAGAATAGATAGTAGGTTAAGTATAATTGACGACCGTAGAGATTTAGAATCAGTGCAATCGAGCGCCATGTCTGACCAAGTAGATGTGATCTATAAGTCCCTCAGACTGTTGCCTGAGTTTGACGGGAATCCTCATGTCTTAACACGTTTTATAAATCTGTGCGATCGGTTAGTGTTGGAGCATTATAAAGACGGGCAGGGTCACGAGTTAGCTAATTTATCTCTTCTTAATGGCATTCTGAACAAAGTGACGGGGGCCGCGGCGAGACTTATAAACTCGAACGGTATCCCGGATAATTGGAATCGTATACGTGACGCGTTGATTAATAACTTTGCGGACCATCGCGATGAGACCGCCTTATACAGCGATTTATCCTTACAAACTCAAGGGTCTAGCACCCCGCAAGAATTTTACGAACGCTGTCAAAACCTGTTCAGTACTATAATGACTTACGTGTCGCTTCATGAGTCCGTGCCTACCACGGTGGAGTCTAAAAGAACATTATACGCGAAATTAACTCTTCAAGCATACTTACGCGGTCTTAAAGATCCTCTGGGATCCAGAATTCGATGCATGCGTCCCGGATCTATGGAGAAGGCTCTTCAATTTGTTCAGGAAGAGGTTAACACTCTTTATATACAACAACGTAATGAGGGTGGCCCTGGTAAGAAAGATTGGCAACCACAGCTCCTTAGCAATTTTAAAATACCTTTAAATAGTCATCTACCCATGATTAGAACCCCTGCTTTTAACATGCCTGGTCCATCAACACAGCCAATTTATAGTGCACCCGGCCAACCACGCCACCAGCCCATGTTGCCTCAAGCTACACAAGGTTGGAGGCCTCATCATAATCAAATGAATTCGTTTCGGGGTCCGACACGCACACAGCAAATATTTCGCGCACCACCACCAAACTATCAGCCGCAAAATAATGCATTTGCTATGCCATTCAGACCACAAAATCAATCAACTAATTCCAATGCTCCGCGCCCAATGAGTGGCGTTAGCCATTTTGTTTCTAAGCCATTACCACTTACAGGTCGTGATTGGAGAACTCACGGCAATCCGCCTCCAAGCAATTATTTTAAAACGCGTGAGGTCAATTTCAATGAGTTAGGTTACGACTATGAGTTACATTATGGCTACGATAATAGTTACCCTGAGTACGATCAATTCTATTATACCTGCGATCAATACCCCGAGTACTACGATTGTAGCTATGAGAATCCGACAAGTACGGTTGTAGAAGAAATAGGGAACCCTATTACACCGGAGCAAGAGGATTTTCAGAAGGAACCGAGTTCAGACAAGCAAAAATAGAAATAAATTTGCAAACACAAAGACAGCTCATGTACGTTCAAATTAATGATCCACCCCTTAAAATCTTAGTGGACACAGGTGCTAACCAGTCTTTTATAAGCCCTCGAGCTGTGCAAAATTATTTCTATAACGTGCCACTGAACTATGAACCGTTCGAAGTTACTAACTCAAATGTTACTAGCACACACAAACACTCAATAACTCTGCCTTGTTTTAAAGAATATAATGAAAAGGTTGATATGACGTTATTCGTGTACAATTTCCATCAGTATTTCGACGGTTTACTTGGTTTAGATTTATTAACGGCTTGGGACTCTAACATAGATCTTAAGAACAAAATACTAACAACGAGAAGCGCGCAAATCCCTTTACAAATTTACGACTCTCGTAACGTGAATTTGTACGAAGACATCATTCCGGCACATTCGTCAAAGTTGGTTCGGTTACCTATTAACAGTCAAGATGGTGACGTCATCGTACAAAGTCAAATTATATGTACATGTATAGTCACCGATTGTCTAACATCGGTAAAGAATAATCGCGGTTGGGTTGAGATTCATAATGATTCACCTAATGACGTCATCTTTTCAATGGACCGACCGGTATCGGCTGAAATACTTAACGTAGAGTGCGAACGCGCAGAACACCTATCAGATCGCGCGACCGAAGTTTTATCGCGGCTAAGAACAAATCATTTAAATCCAGAAGAGCTCGCTAACTTAGAAACCTTATGCGCTCGCTACGCAGACGTATTTTACATTGAAGGTGAACCGTTAACGTTCACTAATAAAGTTAAACATCGCATTAAAACTACAGATGAATGTCCTGTATATACTAAAAGCTATCGGTATCCCTACGTCCATAGACAGGAGGTCAAAGACCAAATAACTAAAATGCTTGACCCGAACATCATCAGACCATCTGATTCTGCCTGGAGCTCGCCAATTTGGGTTGTCCCAAAAAAGGGTGATGCTTCCGGTAAAACCAAATGGCGTATTGTAGTAGATTTTCGAAAAGTAAATGAGAAAACGATTGATGATAAGTATCCGATTCCTAACATTACCGACGTCTTAGATAAATTGGGGAAGTGCCAATATTTTACCACCTTGGATTTGGCTAGCGGGTTCCACCAAGTAGAAATGGATCCAGCTGATATATCTAAGACCGCATTTACCGTAGAAAATGGTCATTACGAGTTCCTCCGGATGCCCATGGGGTTAAAGAACTCACCATCAACCTTATGCCTTATGCCATCCTTGCTTACAATAACACAATTCATAGTTTTACTAAGTGTAAGCCAATCGAAGTAATAACTGGTCACTTCGATCCACGTGACCCATTCGATATAGATCTTTCCTCACACCTGTTGCAACAATACGTTACTGACCATAAGAACAGAATGTGTAAAGCTTATAATATAATTCACGATTCGTGTACCACGCTACGGACAAACCTTACCGACAGTCGCAATGCTAATCGCGACCCGGAGATAGATTACTCTCCCGAGCAACAAATATTTGTCAAAAATCCGTTAGCTGCCCGACAAAAACTAGCCCCGCGGTATACGCACGATAAAGTTATGGCCGATTTACCTATACATATCTACACAAAGAGAAAGCGAGGACCTGTCGCTAAATCTCGACTTAAGAGAGTACCAAAAAGCGCTCAATTGTTTCAGGATTCCCCTGGTACTACTTCTTCTCCTACCGATGGCGCTGACGCAGGAGATAATGCTTGAGAAACTCGACGGTGATCCCGGAATTTTACCTTTTAAGTTAGGTCCCACTAGAGTCATATCGCATTATCACTCATTCGTTCAATCCATAAACCTTCAAGAATTGCAAGATAAGATAAACTCAGTCGCTAACCAGTTACATAATGGGTCCTGTGTTAAACAATAAAACATATTCTTTATTCGAACCTCACCTTAACTATTTGTCGAATAAAGTTCAAAGTGTCTCTGAGCAGTTAAAGACTTTTGAGGTTAGTCCTGTAAAAAGGGGACTGGTAGACGGGCTCGGATCTATAGTTAAAAGTATTACTGGTAACCTAGATTAAACAGATGCTCTTCATTACAACCAAGCAATTAAAGACCTTCAGTTTTCTGATAATAAGTTAGTTACAGAATTAAATAGCCATGTTAGTATTTCTAAAGAATGGATGTCTCAATATGCGAAAATTGTAGATAATATTGCAAATAGTCAAACTAAAATCACACACATTATTAACAAAATCAGCGAAACGGAAGCTACTCGTGACTACGACCTCATTAAATACGCACACTTAGCACAAGCATTTCTAATACTTGGTGACAATGTTGACTCGATTTCGCAAGAAGTACTTAGACTGCAAAACGTGCTAGGTTTTATTAAAATGTCGATTCCGCATCATTCAATTATTAGCAGGAAATCATTTGACATTATTTTCAATAGATTGCGAAATTTATACAGTAATGATAAAATAATTGAAATCGATATTAGAGAATATTACGACATAATCAGAGTAGGTTCTTATTACGTAGATAACGAAATAGTCATAGTATATAAATTCCCAATTGTATTTCCCCAAGTATATGATATGTATAAATTATCTATTGTCCCTAATAAGTATGACGAGATCATCATACCTCCCTATCCATTCCTGGCAATTCACGAGAAAGAATTCAAGTAAATAGTGGCAGAATACCCGAAGACCAGCAAATGGTACATCTGTGACGAGAAACGGGGCCTGCAGATTCGAGAGAAACAAGACTGTATTCAACAACTTATAATTTCGCAACAAAAAACCACTCTTTGTAAGCCTGTTCCAGTAGCACTGCAAGTTCCTGCCTATGACGAACTCGACGATAAGCACTATACGCTCAGCTTCCCTTCACCAACTAAAGTACATCTTTCCTGTGGACAAGAACTCTACAAAGTACTCCAAGGCAGTTACCTCGCCGTCGTACCGCACAGCTGTTTCATCGAAACACCAGATTTCGTTGTCACCAATACAAATGATCTTCTAAAAGGACAAGTACTTAAAATAATGGACTTACCACTAGAAAAGCCTGTCTCACGGCCAACAGCGGTTACTATTAAGATGAATTCTATGAACCTCGACCAGCTGCATACCTTGAACACCAAGATCACCATGCAGCAGCCTATAGAAGTCAACACGGATACAAATTATAGCGTGTATCATACTACCATACCGCTTTATTTAACATTAATTATTACTTGTGCGATTGCTGCAACCATAGCATACCGCAAGTACTGCCTGAAGAAAAAACCTGTGGAACTACCAGTCGGGACTATCGCGGATCTACGCTGTTCCTGACACTGAAGGAAGGGTTGATGCGAATCAACCCCCAGCTTCGTTCAATACCAAAGTCTTCACTCGCTGTTCTACGGGGGGAGGTGTTATGTGTGGCACCGCTATGAAGATTGCATAGTTGCAATTTGCTTGCACTTCGCACCGACCCAGTTTTGCATTGACGTCAATCGCCGCGCAATCGCTGCATCAGCATCGAGCATCGTTTTCGTGGCGCGTGTTTCTAGTTTGTAAGACACTTTTGTTCCTTACTTCGGACGAAGCATATCATTTTAGACTTAGAATAAATTGTAACTTTTATATGAAATTAAATTAAGATGTAATAAAATTGTTTTTTTTGAGATCCTCGCTGTGACCATACATTTTTTATGCGTAACTCTTTGTAAATATTTTTATCAATGCAGTGGTAAAAGTTCAGCAAGTCTTCGTTGAATTTGTTGCGTAAATTTTGGTCGTTTTGAATGTCGATAATTTCTAATTGCATTGACTCTGGCGCATTTTCAACTGAAATCGTAAAAGGTTTGCTGAATATGTCCAACAGAGGTTTAACTTTTTTAAAGTCCGAAAATCTGTCTTGAAAAGATTGAATCAAAATATCTAGCTTTTCTACATAACTGAAATTAATCGCAGTTTTGTTGAATTTTTCAGCCATTTTCTTATAATTTTGAAAATGATTGTAATTTCCAGAATTCAGTTGCGATCCGAAAAGTGTCAGCTTGCATTGAAAGGATGATACATGAGCGTAGAGCTGGGATATCAGTTGATTTTTGCCTTGAAGCCGTGTGTTCAAGGCATTCAAATGATTTGTAATGTCAACTAAAAAAGCCAAATCACACAACCAATCAGGATTTTTAAGATCCGGGACATCCCTTTGCTTTTCCGCCAGAAATATTCCGATTTCTTCTATTAAATTTAGAAATCGTTCCAAAGTCAATCCACGACTTAGCCACCTTACTTCTGTATAAAACAGTAAATCTCCATATTCGCTTTCGATGTCATCAAGGAATTGTTTGAATTGCCTGTGATTGAGTCCTCGTGATTTTATGAAATTTACAGTCGAAACTACCACTTTCATGACATTTTAAATTCAATGTCATCTGTTCATATCTTACTATTGATATGGCCTGTTTCCAGATATTCTCAAATTAGGCCAAGCAATATACCAGTGACCCCTGTCGTTATTCAAATAAATATACCATTTTGTAGTAGTTCATTGTTTTCTCAATATCACATTTCATTGTCCTATCTATATGTCCATACCATCTTCAATCGACTGTACTAATATACTTCTATATGTTCGAATTGGTCATAAGTCGTCGTCAGTTTGGTCAATTTACTGTACGGTACACAAACGGTAACGGTGTTTGAAGTCCCGTGACGTCATCGACCGTGACCCGACCCAACAGACCCGCACTACCCCTACTGACGAAACAAAAATTTAAGTTATACGTTTAAGACACTCTCTAGGGGAGACTGAAGGGTGTTTGAACTTTATAAAACAATTTCTAGTTTTATACGCAACAGGTTCAAAACAAAGCTAATATAAGATTACATAAGAAGTGTTTGAGAGAAAATGATTGAAAAGTAAAACACATAAACATGTTAAACGCACACTTTACCTGCTACCTTAATAATATCTTTATATACTTCCTATCAGATAGCTCTGCTCCTTCGGAAATGCCTTCTTCTGCAAATCAGGATGAAATCACATTAATGACAGGGTCTCGCATATTTCATCATTTTATTTTTTATTTGTGATATGGTAGCCTTTGACCACTATCTCACCTTATGGTACGTGATGAAGTGGTCGAAGATGTTGTTCAGGTTAACCTAGAATTACTGGCTATCAAAGACAGCTGCCGGAACACACCGTTAAGTGCTTGGCGACAGATTTTCAACTTGAGGCTGGTAGCTAGCCAGACGGGCATTCGCAAAATGCCCTACCACCATGCTGTAACGACCATCCTTAGACAACAACCGGGCCTGAAGGCTTGATGTGCCCTCCGAAGCCTGGAAGCGCTCAATAGTAATTTCACTAGCAGTCACCCATCCAACTCATGACCGCGGTAGACAATGATTTACTTTGCTGATCGGTTCAGATCGGTTAAGAACAGCTAAGCAAACTTCGCTATAAGCGCTTCAAAACCCACCAACCACACATTCCACCCCTAAAGCCGGGGTATGTTCTAACCGCTAAGCCAACATGACATATGACGTATGACTCTAATCATTCTAAGGGTCGTACATAACTCACCCTAAAATTTTGCGAGGCAATCCGCCATTATAACACATATTCTGGGAAAATATAAAATCACATAGTTCTACATCTTATAATTTACTACAGAACAGTACGTCTTGCAATATTGCACAGACACGCTGTGTCGTTTGCAAAAACTTGAAAACGGCTCGAGTTCGGTTCGAGTTCCGCAAGCGGGCATTTCCGAGGTAGCAACGAGAACAACCGGCTCCATATTTAGGTCACGGATAGAACAATGTAGGGAGATTCGTAATTAGGTGTTGTAATTTCAGCCTTAATGCCGTAAAAGCCAACAAAGCTATGGGCCGCGTGCGGGAACTAATATACTTTATAATACATGTTATGCGATAAGTTTACAGCAAAGTCACAGTCCGAAATACCTGCCCGGCTAGTACCTAGGTAATACCACGGTGATAGGTAAAACAACTTATTCTGTATGTTTCGCTTTTTACTTTGATGTATCATATTAAATAGTACTTAGACCGTTAGTAAAAATTCACCGTAAGCAAACTATACAGCGATCTTTATAATCGACTTTTGATATTTAATTAAAACAAATGTTCAACCGTTCAGTATTTTCCTGACGCTTGATGATGCCGTTTATCTGTGTATAAGGCCAATATACCGTAGTACATATTCAGAGTATCTCCCGGGTAAAATAAACAAATATTAACTCAGCCGTAATGCCGAAACCATGTTATCCTATACAAATATATTCGATCATATTCCAATCTTTCAAGTTTTTCATCATAGCCTTCTGAAAGCTCCGGCCGAGGTCACACTTTCTAATGTTTATGTGATACTAGCTTTCCGGGCGCGGCCCCGCCCGCGCGTATGTCGGTTATCGCGAAAAAACATTAACCTCTTTTTGCGCAGTTGGATAAAAACTATCCTATGTTTTTTCCCGGGTCTCAAACTATTTCCTTACCAAATTTCATTCAAATCGGTCCAGTAGTTTTGGCGTGAAAGCGTAACAGACAGAGTTACTTTCGCATTTATAATATTAGTACTGATTATGTGAAGTAGGTACTATTGAGATATTGGTTAATACTGAAAAATGGACCCACAGTTTTACTGGTACTATTTTAATTATGTATTAATTGGGTCTAATGGCGCAATCGTGTTTATTTTATTGTGTTTTGAAAAACAGCTTATTATGGCAATAATGTGGGTACATATGGTGTGTTGTGGATTTAATAAATGCGAACAAGAGGGTGCGCTGAGTTGGTTTGGGTATAGACAGGATGAAATAAAGGAGACTTGAAAAGGTAGTATATGAGGCAAATGTTAATGGAACTTTATGGAACAGGTATACGAGCATATGTTACTTTAAAAAGTAAAAAAACCCGATTGCTATTTATTTATTTTCATTGAGTGTTTTATCTATCTATTGAAATTAGAACTGCAAGACACAATTTTACAAAAAATAAAAAACGGGTACTTTTTTAAATTTGGAACGTAAATAAACATGCCAGGATGCTTTAAATAACATGCTAAGATATCGTCAAATTAATAAAACCTTTTTCTTGTATATTTTTTTTTATTATGACGGAACAAGCTCGAGGCCCACCTGATGTTAAACCTCTGCCGCCTATAACAGATGCATTTCATCACAAGACACGAATTGCACTGCGCGTGACGGGCACTTGAGACATAGATGTTGAGTCTCATGTGCCTGTAATTTCACTGGCTCTCAAGGACTGCTACTGGAAAACACCGTTAGGTGCTTGGCGACAGATTTTCTACTTGAGGGTGGTCGCTAGCCAGGCGGGCTTTCGTAAAATGCCCTTCTACCAGGCGGTAAAACTCAAAAATTATAGGTAATCGTTAACAAGTTTAAAGCTAATTGCAAAATAAGTCTTGTTTGTCATCATTAAAATACGATGGTTAAAGAACGATAAGAAAAAAATTAGTTATGACTCATTGTTATGTTAGCTCTTAGATGCACTCTTAGAAGCTGGATGACAGCACACCCCGGCTAAAGGACCTCGCGAAAAGGATGGGCACGGGTTCGAATCCCGCACATAACTTACATTTTTCCAATCGTAAATTTGTAATATTTAGGTTTTTCTTTCATCTCTTCAGTATGTCACCTTGCTGAACGGTGAACAAATATTAATTAACTTAAAGTAATACTACTCATTTTACTACTAGCGCCATCTACCCATTAGGCTGCAAAATAGAAATATCTATCCGTTCGCAAATGGATCTCACTACCATTGTGCATGCATTGCTCGCTGAAGTAGTACATCAATGATCTGAGAGAGGTCGCCTATTCTTACATAACTTACATTTTTCCAATCGTAAATTTGTAATATTTAGGTTTTTCTTTCATCTCTTCAGTATGTCATCTTGCTGAACGGTGAACAAATATTAATTAACTTAAAGTAATACTACTCATTTTACTACTAGCGCCATCTACCCATTAGGCTGCAAAATAGAAATATCTATCCGTTCTCAAATGGATCTCACTACCATTGTGCATGCATTGCTCGCTGAAGTAGTACATCAATGATCTGAGAGAGTTCGCCTATTCTTAAACCAAATCTGGGAATGTAGATGTTGCCTTAGGAAATATAATATTTTCATAATATATCTAGCTAACTAAATAATAATTAAATCTCAAAATAAATAACAATTATTAATAGGACTATATAACAATAAAAAACTATAGGTCCAAAAATAATATCTGTCAGGACTGTCTTGTCATTTAAATGTCAAATGTCAACTATGGCCACGGACCACGGTGATAGTTCTTATTTCCTCTTCAAAGCACGTTGTATTTTTAAAATAATCAAAATAAACGTGAGCCATTAGGCTATTTAATCTCAACGGTTTAGTGACCGCGTCCATTATATATGGTAATAGATTGAGCTTCAAACTTCCGGGGTTTAGTGGTCTAGGCGCCGAAACGGCAAATTCGACTCACAACGCCGTCGCCACAAGCCACGAGAAGATCGAGTAACTAAATTTGCGCATCATTAGAAATTGTTGAAGATTATACTCAGCCTTTTCATAATTTAAATCATATTGAAATTAAGAAACCCCATTTAACGGGTGAGTGAATATGTGTTTGACCTAATACCACAAAACTAACCTCTAATTTATGTGTGTCTAATTCTTGGTATGTACTCTCACTGCTATTTACTGTGTTCCCCTATGTCCTAACCTTGCTAATGGCTCTTCTAGCTATAAGCATAAATATCTTGTTCAACCTATCTGTATTTATCTGTGTTTTTCTGTGTTTCTTGGTTGCTTCACAACCACAAAAATTTTATCTACCCCCTTCAGGCATCTGTTGTTTGCTGGCGGGTCACATCCTTGAGGCCTCTGCGTGTTCCTAGCCATGCTCAGTAGCAGATGAACAGTGGACCCACCAGATCAACATTTTACTGGAACGATTCTGACCGGAGCACATGCCTTTCAGGTTTCCAGTACTAAGGTACCTGAACTAGGCTCCAAGTACCCGACGAGGCTGACCTCCTTTCGAGGCTGACCCCGACTCCGGCCGTCCAAATCAAGTCTCTACAGCACCTAGCTGAGACAGCCTACCGGCGCGGCGGGGTTGCAACTGCGCTACTGCACGGCAGACCTGCTACTGGGCATCAACTCAATTGCTAGTGGACCGGAGATAAGTCCTCAAACAAGGAAGCTCGCTATTGCCACACCTGTCTGAGATCCACGACCCCTAATCTGACTAATATACTTCTAATTCTGTTTTCTCTTGTTTTTCTTCTCACTACCAATCTTAGGTAGGTAGGTGACAAGTAAGAGTCCGTCTTGGTGGGTACCACCGCAGATCAGATTCTTCCTGATCAAGCAATATGCAAACTTCCCTGTATTTAGGGGCCTGAATGGCGCTGTATAATGTGAAATGACTTGACAAATGAGATAAAAGAACTAATATCACAGAGTGCAGTGCCGGGTCAAGCTTAGCGGGGATTGAAATGAACCTGCGTGAAGTTTAACAACAGGTGAGCGACGAAACTGTTTTATCACTCAAAAAAATAAAAGCACCTTTTAACATCCGACCGCTCATTTCTCTCATTCAAAATACCCTAATAAATGCCACAATTTAATCCAGCTATTCAAACTCATGCAAACCGCTCCAAACACAGCATTTCTGTTACAAATTTCAGATATTATCTATATACACATAAACTCTTTTGCAAAAAAAAACGGGCATTTTTTTTTTTCTCTACTTCAATGAAGAAGAACAAGAAATAGGTTTTGTTAATTTGACGATGTATTGGCATGTTTTTTGAAGCATCCTGGCATTATTCTTTACGTTCGAAATTTAAAATTTGAAATTATTAATAGAAAAATAACGATTATTGTGGATTATTCTAAAATTGCTTTACTAATGGCGGGAATTGCTGATATGATTACGATATTTTAAAACTTTTTGGATATTTTCTGCAAATTAAACAATTTAATCTTTCTTTTTACATTAATTACCACTTTTTGATATGAGTGATAAAGCGATAAGGGCCGGTAAAATTATAGCCCAACTTGAAGAAGGTTGTTCGCAAACTTACGTGTCGCAGCGGCTAAATGTGAGTCGTTCAACTGTCCAGAAGACTTGGCAACGCTATCAAGAGACTGGTTCGGTCAAAAGAAGACTTGGGAAGAAAACGATGCACAGAACCAAGAGATGACCGCTTTTTGGTGAGTTAGGCGTTGCGTAATCGTAAGCTGTCAAGTGTGGACCTGAAGAAGAGCTTGAAGAAGTAAGAGGAGTAGAAGTTAGCTTGTGGACGGTCAGGAGGAGGCTTTTGGCTGCCAATATCAAGAGTTACCGCCCAGTTCGGGGCCCTAAATTACTCCGTGAGCACCGTGTTGCTCGACTTCAGTTTGCTCGGAACTGTGCTTCATGGACTCTGGAGGACTGGAATAAAGTTTTGTTTTCTGATGAAGCTAGAATCTCTTTTTGTGGAGAGGACCGACGCCGGCGAGTGCTGCGAAGACCACGGGAACGCTATGCGGGAGTGTGTTTCGAAGAAATCACTCCTTATGGCGGAGGCTCCGTTATGTTTTGGGCAGCAATTAATTCGACGGAGCGTACGGAGTTAGTTTTCATAGCAAATGGAACATTAAATGCACACCGGTCATAATGGAAGTCCTAATTCCATAAGCACAACCCGCATTGACTGCACTTGGGGAAGATTCCATTTTTATGGACGACTAGCTTTCCGGGCGCGGCTTCGCCCGCACGTATGTCGGTTATCGCGCAAAAACAGTAACCTCTTTTTGCGCAGTTGGATAAAAACTATCCTATGTTTTTTCCCGGGTCTCAAACTATATCCATACCAAATTTCATTCAAATCGGTCCAGTAGTTTAGGCGTGAAAGCGTAACAGACAGACAGACAGACAGAGTTACTTTCGCATTTATAATATTAGTACTGATAGTACTGATTATGCTCGCCCGCACCGTTCTGGCGACGTGGAAGCGTACATGCAAGAAGTTGGGATCCGTCGTTTAGATTGGCCAGCTCGAAGTCCTGACCTCAATCCAATTGAGCATGTGTGGGATGTTCTAAAGAGACTGGTAAGATCAGTGCAACCTGCTCCACAAAACATCAGGGAGCTAAAAAGAGTCATTGCAGAAGAGTGGGAACGTATTCCTCAAAACGTTATTAAAAACATCGTGGAAAGCATGCCCAGAAGGATTCAAGCTGTGATTTTGGCAAGAGGAGGTCACACTCGTTATTATGTTTTTACATTTGTCACTTTATTTAATTAAAAATAGTAAAAAAAAACTTGTCTTTATTGCCGACCACTTCTTAGTGTTTGGGCGTGTACATCGATTTTAAAGAATCCATCGTTTTTTTCTTTTAATTGCTCGAATTCACTTTACGCGCATTAATTTACACGATTATAAGTATACAGACTACGTCAAAGAAATAAATTTCATTTAATTAACTAAAATCGACCTTAGAACGTAAATTTCCTTAGGTGCCCGTTTTTTTTGCAAAAGAGTGTATACACAGAAGTAATCCTTAAAACAAAATGAAAAAACAACCAGACTAGAATTGCAGCTAGTCTAAGTTTGTTGGGTGGCGAACAGTCAGATCTCACTTAACGTAGTCGTTATTAGCTAGCGAGATTAACCTCAATGGAATGCACGTCTAGCCAGTGTTTACCGGTCGTGTGCCCAGAGTTTATGAACTATCTACAATCTCGCCAGACTTCAAACACATGGAATGAATAACCGTACTTCAAAGGACCAAAGTTAATAATGATAAGTATTTGACTGGTAAGCTATGTAGCAGTCATGTTTATATCTAAGCTGTAGGATCAACAGCGTAGAGTGTACTGCATATTAACATATACATATATATATATATACTTATAAACGAGATATTTTTTATTTTTTTTCATGCCTGATAGGTTAGCCTTTGACCACTATCTCACCTGATGGTAAGTGATGATGTGGTCGAAGTTGTTGTTCAGGCTAACCTATAATTACTGGCTCTATAAGGACAGCTGTCGGAACACACCGTTAGGTGCTTGGGGACAGATTTTCTACTTGAGGATGATAGCTAGCCAGGCGGGTATTCGCAAAATGCCCTACCATGCTGTAACGACTGCCATCCTAAGACAACAACCGGGACGAACGGCTTAACGTGCCCTCCGAAGCACGAAAGCCCTCAGTAGTAATGTCACCAGCGGTCACCCATCCAACTCATGACCGAGGCGGACGTTGCTTAGCTTTGCTGATCGGTTCAGAATGGCTAAGCACACTTCGCTACGAGCGGTTCAAAAATAGTTAGAGATATATTAACTTCATATAATCTTACTTTGTATCTTCATATAATCTTATCGACATTATGACAATATTCTATTGTATGTAGTAGCATAGATTATTTGCTGGTCGTTAAGGTTTTAGTAACGTAGCCAAGCTTAACTAAACTGTTACTTCTGACATTTTTACTGATAATTGCAGGTATTGATTAGCAACTACAATTTAGTTTTTTGTATTAATATAGTTAGATATGTTTTGATGCGTATTTGTTGAATCAGTTTGGTTGTTATTATAGTTAAAACGTACAGGAAAAGTACATAAACATTTTCCAATACTTACGAATTCTTTGTAATTTTTAAAAGTGGCTAATTTTATTTTTATTTTGCTGTGTTAACCAAATAATCCTTGCGTTGACGTTGTCAAAAAATATTATTAGTTCTATATATGATATATGAGTTATTAATATTTAGAGATCCAAATATGATTAAGTCACATACGGTACTGATACCTGGGTAGGTAACATGTTCGTATATTATCTAACAATATATATCTGACTGTATCACCTGCCCTCCTAAATAACAATTGCTTCAAATGCCGATTCCCTTCTTCACATCATCACATTCACCAGAACGTCCACCGTGTGGTCCACCGTCGAACAAAGTCTCCCCCAACGGCGCGGATTTTCCATAATCCCCACGCTTAGCAGTTGTCTTGGGTACTTAGACTTGAACAATATATAAAGACATACAAAATAAATACTCGTACGTATTGTATATCTAAATAATTTGCACTTACTAGATCAGCTGGATTGTCCCCTGCTGAACATAGCCTCCCCCATTGAGGAGGAGTTTGCATAATTCCTAAGCTTGGCAGGCGGCTTGGAGATCGCATTATAAGGTAGTATTTCTACTAAAGGTGTTGCTGTCCACCTCCTTAGTTGGCTCTTACGACTTGCATCACCTACGGCAAAAGGTAAGGAGGGTGTCATTATTTTTATGAATTTCTATTCAATTTGCACTTACCTAACTGAAATGCTTCTAGATTGCAACAAAATATCGCTGTCGCAATAATTATTTCAAAACAAGTCCATTATTAATGTTGTGTGACTTCATAATTTACCTAACTGTACTGGACAAACACTACAGTCAAAGCTAGAGCTAAAATAATACAGTTGTTTCCCGCCGCAACATTGTGGCTTGTGGTTTTGTTCCAGCTTTTGTCAAATCCAATTAAGTCGTACCTAAATCAGGAAAGCAAATGTTTTATCTTCTTCCTGTACTTATTTCACACTAAGCGGAGTCAGCACAGCATTTTTGTCGATCATTTTGCTCCGGAAAGGAAGTTTTTGTGTACGAAATGTACCTAGGTGCCCCAGAACGGAAGACGCATCAATTCTCAGCCAAGGTGTTAATTTCAATTTGAATGTCTGTTACTAGTCGAGTACCTAGGTATTTAAACCACAGATAAAATATACACAAAGATAATTATACTTGTACAACTAAAGCGAAATTAGCATGTCACATTGAACCAGTTGTTTAAATCTTAAGCTTAGCCAAACAAGTGAAAATGAACAAATATTTCAATAAATAGTAACCCAATTTTCATTTCAAATAATCTATCACATGCATGAGGTATGGATGTTGCCAGTTTCAAAGCCTTTTTAATCCTTGTCTTCCTTTTTTCCTGTTTTAGAAGCACTTTGTTCCGAGAACAAGAATAAATTATCCCTTTACTATGTTAAATAAGGGTCTCATACATTTTCATAACATAACCTTATCTTTATTTCGACTCATCCTTATACATCTTTACAGCCTTTATTCTTACATCTTTCTTATTTTATATATCCTACCTATCTAATACTACCATTTATTCTGTGACACCACTTACAACCGTACGCGGTTAGGTCCAAATGAGCTATGTTTTATTAAGTGATAAGATTTCTTTTGAGAAAAACTTCTGGTTGGGCTATTAATTCCGCTGCCGAGCGGGCCGGGTAACATATTGAAATTATGCATAAAAAGTAGAAACAAAATTGTGTGCTTATAAATGCTGCTTATATTACTGCTATTCTCGATATATAGGATTCTATATATACCCAGGCATCAGGGAGGCCATTAGATCGGTGCATTCTACATCAGGACTCCCAGTCGTCATATTGAAATTTAATACTCTGTTTTCTAAAGCCTTACATACATACTCGTACATATTGTCATGCCTATGTAAGGGTAGGCAATAGTGTCTTAACATCCTAGTTCCCGACATGCGTATTGGTGCCACGCAACAGAGGACGAGCTATTGCCATAATGATAATGATAATTTATTTGCAAGAAATATGGTACAATAAAGGTCTTAGTTTGTAATAAGATTGTCCTAGCATATTTCATCAATCTGACATGTAATTATTTTTTGTTCTTAATTGCTTATACTAAATATTAAATTAAACAAGTTCATTAACATCATAATAAATTAAATTAAACAATTTCATTAACGTCATAATAAATAGCAAATCAATAATATATTTATATATATATATATTTATATATATATATATATTATATATATATATATATATATATACCATACACCAGATTGTTAATGAGAATTTCTGGTGTGAAAAATAAAACCATCTTGAGAACCGAACACAAGATCCGGAAATGTTGATGTGGCGTTCGTTCATTGTCTGAATCCACTAAACCAACGAGTCAGTGGTAATACAAGTTCTAGCAGTAGAAAGTCTTGTCATTTTTTTATACGTATTTATTATCATGTTTGAATATTCCCGAAAGAATAGGCGGGTGTCTTAACACCTGCGTTTTTCGAGGTAAGCTTTTATTTAATGTAAAAAGGGGCAGGACTTTAACCGTTTACCGGGTATAGTTTTAGATCCGAATTAATGCAGAACATTTAATTTTCAGGAATGACTAATAATTATTACACCCGGGGAACTAATTCAAAATTTCGAGAACAGGGAAACCGCATTACCCCACTCCACGAAGGAGGCAATTCTAATTTTCAAGCTTTGCATATTAAATAATTAAGATAACATATGTCCTTTGATAATTATTTGTTGAATACCAATTAAGCCCTCGGCAACGTCTACGTGACTTATTGTCGTGACTTCTTAGATATTTACGAAGCTATTCAAGTTCTAAAGTTTAGCCCACTTCAGATGTCACTACTCTTACAATCTAAATACAGCTTAATGTTCCTTTTCATGTTTAAATTAGTAATTTAAATCCTAAATCATTTAGCAACAAACTGAGAGTAGACAATGCGTTTTCGTTAAGAGTCTGACTTAAATTTAAATTGGATTCGACTTTTCAATATTCATGTTAAGAACAAGCATTCTTTTAAAAAAAGAACGTCAAGGCCTTGACATATTTTTTTCTGTACTTGAATGTTTTAAACTACGCGTTTGTAAAATGGATGTTGTAGAACTAAACTCGCATCTCCTTTTAAATGTAATGGGCGAGTTCTTTGATGTCAACGAATTCTCTAGTCTAGGACGAAGTTGTCTTTTAAAGCACTTAGGTAAAAGGTTTTAATTCTGAGGAGAGGTTATAATTAATGTCAAAATGTAATCCTCACTTCTAGGGTACGCACAATAGGACAAGTCATGGATTTTGACAGCGTGGGAGGACATTTTTAAAGAATCATTGAAGTGAATACTTAACTTTTAACTTAAAACTGGTATATACTGGTTATATACGATATTGAAGGCAGATCCTGGTATTTTTACGAGTACATAAGCGATTTTACACTATAGGCTAGAATGGCAACTGGCTTTGAAAAACAAGTGCTGGAACATAGTGCTTGGCGATAGACTTCCTACTAAGTGGTTGTAGCTAGCCAGGCGAGCAGTCGCATAATGCCCCTTTATGCAAAAGCTACCCTCTGCTTAGGGATGAAATATGGAGACGAGCTACTTTTGCCTATGTGCACAGGTGAAGGTAAACGGTGCAGTGCCACCTCGGGGCTAAGTATTATGAGCTGTAGGGGACTGCACTGCACTGCACTGTCGTCTCGAGAATATAAATATTAAATAATAACCAACAGTATACATTTTACTGTTGGTACTAATAGTATAAAATAACAGATTTAACGAGACGAGAAAGAGGTTCTGATAATAGAAGAATAAACATTTTCTATGCACTTGCTCGTAAAAGCTTTTAATAAAGTAGCGTTATCTAATTAATGTAACACATGATGTTTTTAGTTTACATTTTATGCTTTTATTGAAGCTCCTAAGAACTCGTCAAGGTGATTCTTAGAATAAATAAAGCAAGGTTTTGTTTATTATAATATATAAAACTCTATTGTATACAAACAAAATACAGTAATGAATTTATAATTATCGAAGTGACTCGTGCTGCCTATGGTCATTCAGCTTTCGATGGTGGCTTTGCCCGTTTTAAATCGTACTTTCGAGAACTAGTCAGTGTTCAAATCATGGTATATAAATTATCCAAGATCTCAAGTTGCATCAAATCGATTCAGTCGTTTTGGAAGTGCAACAAGTGTCGGACCACACACACACCCTCACACACACCCAAACACACGGTCACCATACTTAGTTTGGCATTTATATTACCAGTCTGGAGTCAGATAGTTGGATAGCGAGTTACAGTACCGTGGCCACGATTGAAATAATTAAGTTTCCGCCACCGTATCGTAACCTTTTCTGTTAAGGGCGCACCGAGATTTTTACGCGAGCCGCGTATGTGTGCGTAAGTAAGGCACGCCAACAGCATCCGTCCCCGTCCGACGGCCGAAGAATTACTAAAGCGGATAGGGGCAAAGCATCGCGGCTCTGACTAAAATGGGCGGAACATGCGTGAATTTGAGTATTTCCTTCGTATAGTAAAAACAAATACCTTTTTGAAAAATGTAATGTGTATACGTTATAGAAAAAATATTTTTTTTTTATTTTTCAAATACGGATGACTCTCCGTTAAGTTATTACGCCGTACTAAGGGTTTATTTCGTTTCTTAGATGTAACTTTGGATTTTTTTTCTATAGAGAAAATTTTAAGTAATCGTGTTTCCAAAGTGTATGATTTATAGAATGAATTCTATAAATCATACACTTTGATATATATTCATAGAATATATATTCATTACATAACTCAAAATTAGAAATAAAGATACAGCAAGGGATCAAACGAACCACAATTACGTATCGCTGCCTCGGTGCAGGCTTAAGCATTCAAAGGGATTGGTCTGTAAAACATAAGCAAGTTCATGCGCCATTATAATAAAAGCACTTAACAGAATTCAGCATTAATTCAGTTTTGAGAAATTTACCCAATTTTAATAGTTGTCGAGGGGTCAAGTGTCAAGAGTAGATGTTATCGCCATTTCACACTCTAATAGTTGTTATATTACGTTATTATATCCGCAGGGAATCTCTAATGGAATACATGGGCAAAATAGGGTTGATAAATATCGTTAGTAATTGCACAAGTTGTAAAACTGTAGGGACTTTACTTATGATGCTAGTGTCGTAAGTTGTATAATGACAGATATATTCGAATATTTTCCTAAAGATATCTGTAACAGCCGTAGCGTCCACTGCAGAACCCAGGCCTCTCCTATTAAGGGGATATTTGCTATAATCTCCACGCTTGGCAGGCGTTTGGGATCGCAGTGTAAGTTGGCAGTTATTTAGAAGGCGATGCTGGCCACCTTCCAGTATTTTCCCCCTAGTCACCTCTTACGACATCAACGGGTTGATATGGGGAGGTGTAATTCTAACCCAGCTCCCCACGAGGCAAGATCATCCTGAGACAGACCGATGACAATTCTAATGGGCCTGTGATGTCATGATTACTTACAGGTTCTGAAGGACTTCTGCCGGAACACACTGTTAGGTGCTTGGCGATGGATTATCTACTTGAGGATTGTAGCTAGATTCAACAAGTAACAAAGTGCCATCTGTGTTTTGTCTAATTAAATTGGGCAGTTTATTATTATTTGAGACTTGAAATTAAATATGGTATACTTTTCGCTTAGTTATGAAGAAACTGTACTGTACTGTATCGGCCGAATTGTCCACTGCTGAACATAGCCTCCCCTGGTCAGGGGGTATTTGCCATAATCCCCATGCTTGGCAGGCGGCTTGGGGATCGCAGTGTAAGATGGCAGTTCTTTAGAAGGCGCTTGCGCTTGCCCACCTTACAGTAATTTATCCCTTAGTCGCCTCTTACGACACCCACGGGATATTGTGGGGGAGTGCAATCCTAACCCGGAACCCCACGGGGGAAACAACAACCGCAATATACATTACTTATGTAATTTTTACGTTTCATGCGCAATACCTAACAATAACAATAAATTTATCAATCTTTTAAAATGGGCACGCTGCCAACTAGTACTGGACTGGAGCATTTAGACCACCTATGAGTCTGCTATGACTTATAGGTTGTCTAAATGCTTTTATTGTAGTAGCTGTAGTGTTGTATATAGTTCGTCGTATTTTGTTTAATAAAGGCACACCGCCGGTAAAAAAGATCTTTTAAAATTAAGTAGAAATACATTCGGTACTATAATTCAATCACCTTTGTATAGAGAGCAGCCGCCTGCTGCAAATATTTAATCAAAATATGAAGTTGTATGAAAATCGAAAGCAATATTGTACCACTCGCGTTAAGATATATAAATATTCATTACAACTTTATTTCAATTCACAACTTTGAAGCCAGACGATAAATATACTGAACTTGAAGTACGTAGGTATCATAATATATTTTCATATTACTTGAATAACCACTAAGAGTTCTTTTTCATTGGACGCAATATCACTTTTAATAATATGGCTTTTATGTCAGATAAAACTTCTCTGATCCATTTATTTGCTATTACTTTATTTATACATATTCATATATAGCTTTTGGAGCTCCATTGAAGTTTTTTAGTGTAAAAAAACTAAGAAGAAGCTTAAACTAAGCTAAGCTAAGCTTTCTCCAAATAGACTTTAAACTTTGCTACAATTCTACAGCATAACATATGAATTCACAATGGTATTTATTCAGTTGTTTATGTACAAGCGTGTGGTAACCCAAGATTCGTTACCTTAACTTAATATAACATAACCTTAGTCTGTTTTTGTACTGATTCTTATTCACAGGGAAACTAGGTTTTACTGTGTAACGTATTATCTTGATGGTTCTACTTGGATTTTTATATTGATAACTTATTGAAGCAATGATAGGTGAGAGGTAATATTGTTCCGGACCGATTGCCAGTCTAGCGTTCGCTGCATTTGCAATGGCACCAATCAAAACGCACCGTCATTTTTGTGAAGTGGTCAAAATTATCTTGATCTCATTGGGAATGACTTGTTGAAAATATGCAGAAATGACAGAGAGAAAAAGTTGAATTTGAAAATAAGAAATGGCGTCGATGCTATTGTTTTTTGTGAAGCGCGCTTTAACCTACAATTTTGTTTGTTAATTTCACTGATGTAAGTTGCTGATTGTGCCGCTTTGACCGGCTTGTAAGCCGCCGCGAGTGTTGTTTATACTCTTTGAATCGTGGTTTTGTGAACAATGAATTGGTGAGCCTCAAGAAGAAAGACGAAGGAGGGCTTCTTTGCTGGCGTTCGTTGGTTTGGTGAGCCCACGTTGAGCTGTCACAATTCATGCCAGTATTCAATAGGTTGTTATTCGTGCACTTGACTATATTTGAAGTGTCATCACGTCAGTGCTCATGAGTACAAAAAAATCTAGTTTTTGAGCTCTGCGAATCGCGTACAGCATCCGTCGCTCCCAAGGGCGGTTCCAATAGACGAGGGTTTTTCTTCCACTGGATTCATAGTTCCTACTGGAACTATTCCTGGAAGATACATACCTATAGCCATATGGATTGCCATACTGCAGGTCCTAGTTTCACCGCATAAATATCTTTAACACAAAATTACAATGAAACAGAAAGTTTTCTTCAAATTGACGAATAAAATAATCACCACAGTATTTTTTTTTTACTTTATTAAGTAATGCCGATAGTTTCTAACCCATATCAAATTTCAAATACAAGTATCCTATGGTCCACAAATTGTTTTAGTTTGCTCAAAACCACCTCAGTCATATACTTACAGCGTTTTATACTTACCCCTTCCCTCCTCCTTACACACACCCACACATACACACACTCTCACATACATCTTACACATTCATACATACCCTCACACTCTATAATGATTATACAGTTAATTATAAATAATTTAGTCTTTATTAATATACAAAATGAGTAACCTTAACTTTTTTGTATAGGTACTTATCTTACAATCGATCTTACTATGTTCAATAAACGTTGCAACACTTAACATCTTATTAGTTTGATTTGAACTAAATCTCATAGATTGTTTGATGGGAGAACTAGCCCTCATGACACAGGGAATCCAAGTATGAGGGTTAGTGCACATTATAATAATAACAATATAGACTAACCAGTATCGCATTTTTAACTTTATCATAAACATTTATCATTTAAGACTAATTTGTAACCATCAATTTAGTCTGTAATATTTTCAGTAGTTTTGGTGACATAAACATTATAATTATTATTCACGTCATTTATTTTATAACATAGTTTTCAATTTTTTACAACATTCAAACATAAAAAATAATAAATATTATAAAAAACTTAAAACTAGGATGCCGCCGGCAGCGGGGCAGGGCCCAGGCAACCGGTGGTTAGGGTTGCAGAGAGAGGAACCTCCGGACAGTGCGTGTAGTGTCAAGTATTACTGCCTTCTGCATCTGACCCTTGATCCAACCTTCTAGCGAGAGCCTCTTGAGGTGTTGGTCGAGACTCTTCGCTATTAGGCCGTTCGCCGAAATTACTGTCGGGACGATGATCGTCGAGTCAACATCCCACATGGCGGTTACCTCGTGAGCCAAGTCAAGGTACTTGCTGACTTTGTCCTTCTCGGCCTTCACGAGGTTGTCGTCATGTGGGATGGTGATGTCAACGAGCACTGCCCGGCACTGGGATCGGTCGACCACCACTATATCAGGCTTATTGGAAACAATAGTCCTGTCATTGTTATTATTATTATTATATTGTTCTTCAACATAAAAGATGTTTGCCATAACCTGATTAGATTAATCAGTTCTTATTAGTTGAATAACTAGCAACTTTGCTAGATTTTCTACCATTATAAGGAAAATACAAAATAAACAACATTATAAGAACGAACTGAACAGTTTAATATAAATTATACATTTTTAGGTTAAACAAGTGTAACATGTGTAAATTAATTAAAAAGTAAAACACCCGACTGAAATTAATTAATTTTCTTTAAAATTGTATTAAAACCTCAAAGTTATATTTATTTATGGAATAGTTTTTTAAAGCTCGTCATGTTGATACCGCACTCGATGGGTCTGAACGATTTTTTTTTCTCACTATATGCCATCTATAATCAGTGCCAGGTTGTTTGTTATTTTTTGGATGTACCTAGTGTCACTTGCGCTATCAAGACAAATCTAATGATATACATTAAAATTGGTTAAGCCGTTTAGAGGATAATAAAGAAACACACAAACATACATGAACCATAAAAATATAACACTTAATTTTTTTGAGCAGTCATGTAACAATAAAATAAAAGGAGACACACACACATGCAGTACGCGAACAGCAACTCTGTAACGCTAAATACTGGGCAGACAACCAAAATACTGGGCAGACAAAGCAGTATTTGTTACAAAATGAGTACTGGATGCTGCAATAAGTCGGTTTTTTTTTTTTTTTTTTTTTTTTTAGGGAGGACATAGATGCTGGCTACCGCCTGTGCGGTCGTCCAGCTCCACCGGGTTTTGGGCGAGGGCCTGGCCCTACAATAGCCCGGGAGGGAGAAGTGCCGAAGGCACTTCTCCCGAGACGGGCGTAGAAGGCGAAAAGCGCTTTCTACCTCCGTCTCCTGCGGACGCCGAAAACGTACCGCTATTATAGGAGGGGTTGACAGCGAGCTCAAGGGCACCACTGTGGTTCGGACCTCGGCTTGTCTCGCTGTCGAGAGACATGGGGGGGATCGGAGCAAAATGCCTCTGTGCAACTGCAGTGTTGCACAATTGGGCCCTACTGAATAATACTCTTTGACTATTTGGAGAGCAATTTATCGTGACCTTGTTTTTGCCTCGAGCTCGCCGGCGAGCTCGGTGTTTGATTGTGTGACCTCTGATTACCTCACACCTGGGGATTTTACCTCGACGACTTGCGGATAACGCTAAAGCTGCCAACGTAATGGCTGCGATGGGGTCATCCGGGTCGTCTAATACCTGCCGTGGTCGGCGACGGGGGGGTTTGAAAAATGGGATAGAAGAGGCAGTCGAGTAGTTCGATGCCTGGACAACCAATGGGTTCGGGTGGTGGGGCGCTCGATCAAAGTATCGGCGGGCGCAGTCCTTATTGAACTGCGCTAGAGAGGGAAGGTTTAAGTCGCAATGCAACTCGGTGTTCCGGATATACCACGGAGCGCCGGTTGCACTACGAAGAAAACGGTTTTGAATGACTTGAAGCTTATGGAGATGGGCCTCACTAGCATGACTAAACACTACTGATGCGTAAGTCATGATGGGGCGGATGCAGGCAGTGTAAAGTGTCTTCTTATTTCTAAGAGACATTTTACTCTCTTTGCGAATCAGGGGACCAAGGCGACCCATTACAAAGGCCGCTCTGTTACGGACGGTTGTTATATGATCGCTAAAGGTGAGATTCCGATCAAGGGTGACTCCGAGATATTTTGTTTTACTAACCCAGGGGATGGGTTGGTCGAACAAAGTTATAGGTTGCGGGTAACGGGGGCGGCCCTTCTCAGTAAAGTACATAGCTGCACTTTTAACTGGGTTGACCGCGATGCGCCATTTACGGAACCAGTCACCGATCTCGGTGATGGCCCGTTGGAGGGCGGGAATGGACTTTCTACTGATATGCCACCCAGTGGTATAAATAGCGGTATCATCCGCGTATTGGGCTAATAGGACGTTAGGCTGAGAGCGTGGGATGTCGCTGGTATACAGCGCGAAAAGAATGGGTGATAGCACGGAGCCCTGAGGGACTCCGGCTCTGACTGGGTGGGGGGAGGAGAGGGTGCCTTCCACGCGATAGCGAAAGCTTCTGGCTTTAAGGAAGTCTTGTAGGATGAGCACAAGACGTTCTGGCACGCCAAATTGGTATAGCTTGTAAATCAAGCCATTGTGCCAGACTTTGTCAAAAGCTTTCGCTACGTCGAGGAAGACTGCTATCGTTGTCTGGGGTTTGGGGTACTTGTTAAAGCCCTCAATGATGTGCTCCGTGAGGCGGTGCACCTGTTGGACGCATGAGTGTCCGGGTCTGAAGCCAAACTGCTCATCTGGGATAAGGTGGTGTTCCTTAGCATGGGACTGGAGACGGTTTGCAAGTAACCGCTCGTAAAGTTTGCCTAAGGCACTGAGGAGGCTGATGGGGCGGTAACTGGTGGGGTCAGATGAGCTTTTGCCTGGTTTGTGAATGCCAATGACATTTGCACATTTCCAGGTGTCTGGGAATAAGCAGTGGCTCATAGCAGCATTGAAGATGCTGACTAGGAGATGGATGAGAGGAGGAGAGAGGGTTTTAAGAACCCTGTTGGAGATGCCATCGGCACCGGGGGATTTGCGCGGTCGGAGGGCCTTGATCAGTCTCGCCACCTCAGCGTAAGTCGCTAAGGTGATTGGTGGGAGTTCAGAGGTGACCACAGAGCTTTTACGTTCGACTTCAGCATCCACCGAATCGAGGTGAGCTTGGTCAACGTGATCTACGTTAGGGGAACACTGAGCCTCTAGGCTATCAGCTAGGCACTCAGCTTTGTCTTCGTCAAAGAACGCTGGGACTAGTGGGACTGGTCTGTATAAGGGAGGCATGTCGTTGTAGTTACTTCCTTTCATACCTCGCGCCAAGTCCCAATAAGCCTGGTGGCTTGGCACGAGGTTTGAAAGTTTGTCACCCCATTGTTGATCACGCAACTCAGACATGCGACTTTGAACCATGCGTTCAAAGTGGCGTTTCTTAGTTTTGTTCTCTTTACTGGGGTAAGAGTCGTAGTGTCGGGTCACTGCTTTACTTTCCGTCACTAATCGTCTCACATCCGCTGGAATGACAAGGCGCCGGTCGTCCGGCACCATGACCTCCTTTGCGGATGCACCTACTACGGTGGAGAGGTGATTAGTGAACGAATCGATCGCAAGGGTTACGTCATCTTTAGTCAGGATGTCGTCAGGGATCTTGTCAAGGTCCGGTGAACTGATAGCTTTTAGGGCAACGCCTAATTGCTTCCAGTTCACTATCGTCTTAGTGGGGCGGGGGAGGTCTGTTGTTGGGTCGGGACCTAGTCGCAGTATAATGGGTCGGTGGTCAGAGTG
Source organism: Plagodis dolabraria (assembly GCA_963854805.1). Taxonomy (NCBI): domain Eukaryota; kingdom Metazoa; phylum Arthropoda; class Insecta; order Lepidoptera; family Geometridae; genus Plagodis; species Plagodis dolabraria. The sequence goes on along the minus strand of OY978448.1, from coordinate 26,801,198 downwards.
AAGCTCGTGAACCACTTCTTTGGAGCGTAACTGGAGTGTTACGCCTCTGAGTAGTGCCATGTCAAGCAAGTCAGGTCGAAAGTCTTCCGTATGAGGGTAGTGAGTGGGCTCAGTGGGCGCAATTATGTCAAAATTAAGTTCTGCGACTAGTTTTTCAAGTGCAATGCCTCTGGGATTGTTGACGTTACAATTCCATAGGATGTGCTTACTATTGAAGTCGCCAATCAGAAGGACGGCGCTTCCTAATGAGAACAATGCTTCTAAGTCAGCTCGGACGATCGGCTTTTGACAAGCTTGGTAACAGGACGCTATGACTATAGGTTGATGACCAGTCATAGCTAGAAGGCAACAAGATGCTTCCATATTAACAAGAGTCGGGGTAGGTAGGGGGATGCAGTGCAGGGACCTTTTGTAATAGATAAGAGTGCCTCCCCCACGGGAGTTCACTCTATCATCACGTACCGTTCTGTAATTGGCAAACCTAGGGTTCGCCTTCCCCGGTTTTAGAAGGGTTTCCTGCACGCATATAATGTCGATAAGGTGGGTGCAACAAAAGTCGTGGACAAGGTCACGTTGTCTAAAGAAACCGTTAGCGTTGAATGACGCTAACGAAACTGAGCGCGGTTTCGTGCGTGCGGTTGTACTACCCATAGTGGTTGTACTGGGGAGGGGCCTGGGGAACGAAGCGCTTAAGGGCGCTTAGTAAGTTCGCGTGTTCCAATGTGTATTGGATCACGTCCGCTGGGGATTGAGCGTATTGCATCTTGTGGAATAGCTCTTGTACCTCATTGATGTCAACCGACATAGCCAGATCGCTGACTAGGTTGATTGCCTCTTGAAGAGGGGCAGCCATCAATGGCATAGGGGGAGCTTGTGGCCGGGAAGCGGCGCGGGGAGGGGCGCGAATGGTGTTGGCAGCGGGTGCCGGGAGCGCGGGGCGAGCCGGGGCCGGTGCGCGGGCAGGGGCCGCGGCGCGGGCGGGTGCGGGTGCGGGCGCGGGTGCGGGCGCGCGGGCCGGGGCGCGGGCGGTAGCGACGGTCTTAACCATACTGGGTGGTTTAGACCATGCGTTACGGGCTGGGAGCGGCGCGGGTATTACCTGTGAGGCAGGTACTACCGTTAGTTTAGGGCTGACCCGTTGGTAACGGTCATAAGAGGGGCGGGTCGGCCTATGCCTTGCCACCCTGTGGTTCACTCGTGGTGCTTTAGGGCAACCACGGTAATTCGCGGTATGCCCTTGAGCGCCGCACAGAACACAACTGGGTGGGTCCGGCGAGTCCCGGGTGCGAGTGCACGCTGCTGTCGCGTGATCGCCTAGGCACTTAACGCACCTAGCGCGAGCGAAGCAGAAACGGGAGGCGTGCCCGTATAGTTGGCAGTTATGGCACTGCGAGGGACTTCCATTTTTGTATGGGGCTTGGACATCGAGTCCTGAGAGGCCACAGACCTTTTTTAAATTAAAAATGGCCTTGCCCTCTGGTGTACGGTCTAGTACTACGAGTACTAGGTCATATGGACTGCGGTCCTTCCCGCTGTACATGCGGTGAACCGCATGCACAGGGAAGTCTTGTGCTTTAAGGTCGTCACATACCGCATCGGTATGTATCTCCTTAGGCACACCGCGAATCACAACGCGAAGGACTTTCTCCTCTTCGAGCGCATAAGTATGAAAACTTATGCTCTCTTTACGGAGGAGCTTTGTTAGCGCTCTGTGGTCGCTACTGGTGGGCACTTGGACTTTAATGCCCTGCTGCGTGGAGCGGGCATTAGTGTAATGGATCCCACGATCCGAAACTAAACGGGACAGCATGTCCCATTTGGTTTTGTCCTGAATGAACAGGGGTGGAGGCGGTTTTTCGCGGCGCGCGCTCGCGTCCTGAGGGGACGCGGCAGTAGTGGCCGGAGCGGAGGGAGGAGACGCGGGGCGCGGGGCGGGGGTCGGCTTCTTGCCGGAGGCGGGGGCCTTAGCGGGTGCCTTGGCGGGAGGGGCGGAAGTTGCGCAACTAGCGGCTTTAGGAGCACGCTTGCGTTTGCGGTCAACGACGGTATAGCCGTCGTTATCGGAGTCCGAGTCAGTGCGTAAGGCGCGACTCGGATCTACTTCCATCTCCGTTTCGGAGTCCGAAGTGGGCTCGACAACGGCGATGGAGGGACGGGTGCTCGCTGGCCTCCCGATCGGTGAGCGCGAGCGAGACCTCTCACGGGGAGGGGCTGCCACCGTGCGTCTATTGTCCGGGCCCGGGGCGGGCGAAAGCGGGCTGTCCTCTGAGAAGGACCGGGTCAGAGGAGGGACGTTGGCCTCCGGGATTGAAGTCCCGGAGGGAGCAATAAGAGTGTCCGTGAGGCGGGCACTCGCTTCCTCTTCGAGGAGTTGCATATGAGCAACATACAGATCGGGGTGGCGGAGGGCGAAGGTCTGAAGGACCTGCACCTCACCGTTAGAGGGACGGGACTGCATCCTGAGGGGAATACTCAGGACGCCCTATCAAGGGTTTGAATTCCCTCACACACCTTGTGAGCTCACTGTGTGAGAGGGAGTGTGTACCTAGGGTGTGCCCTAGTTGTGTACCCTCTCCGAGCTTTTTTCTCGGCGGAGAGGGGTGCTCCTAAGCGCTACTCCGGGGTTGACTAGGGGCGACCCCAAGGCCAGTAATCCCGGAGCCCAGCTTGCTTCGGCTGACCCGTGAAGCGGGAAAGGCCACGGTGCAAGGTTAAACCAAAACAACAACAGTGGCCGTTGTCACCGTAGGGTGTCACACTGCGACCGCAGCAAATGGCGGATTTGATCGTTCAGACGGGTTTGGCTGACGCTACCCCACGCCTGAACGACGTCGCTTAACAGCACAAAGTGTGTTGTTACGCGACTGTTACTATGTTGTGTCGGGTAGTAAAGTGGTGAAATGCGCACCGAAAAGTGCGGTCAAAACAAGACCACCAGCCCGATATGATGTTGTTCGTCCGAAACAAGGGACTTGGGTAGGTGGTAATGCCTGACGTCTTAGAGCGCCTCTGCGCGCCGGCACGGCGAGCTCGTAGCTCACGTTGCACGGCGGTCGGTGGCTGCTCAGCTTCTGCACAGAAAACAAAACTTCGTCAGGACTGCGTATTCCAAGGCACTGGTCTGCAACTAGCGTCGGAACGATGACCCGAGTGAGACGGCAATAGTGCGGGGACTATTGCGGTCTCACTGGGAGATACTGGCGGAGCTGTAGACAGGTGTGCACGGCGTGGCGGCACAGGTCGGAGTGGCATGTATAAGTCAGAGCTATAACTTTGGTTTGACATCCTCTGCCAATTTGAGCTACCATGGTATTGGCGGAGCATGACTGGGTCCGAGAGACAAATAATTGCGTCGATTCCCGCTCTTGCATCGTGGTTCAAATTTTTCATTTCGTCGTTAATTCGCTAGTATTTGCTTAGCAGATGTTAATCAAAAAATGCAATGTTAGTTTATTCTTGGATTTCTAACAAACTAAATTGATCATCACAACGGTAACTGGTCCACAATATCTTAAACCTGATTTTTTTAAATGTTCCAAAGAGCGGGACAGATGAACCAGCTGTATAATAAATTCTAATCGTGTGCCGAGTGACAGCCGAAAGTTGGCTATAATTGTAAATTTAGTTACGTATAATATTACGAGTACTTTCGTAATGGAGTTTAGTAGTGTGGAGCACGTTTCGTCAATTTCTCTAGAGTGGCAGCATGTGAGCTCAATCGAAATTCAATTTCCTTTAATTCAGTATACGCTCCATCCAATATTTCATATCTATCTTATTTTCTATATTCTATATATTTCATACTCATCAATACATCTATTCATATATTTTGAGACACCCATGGGAAGAGATGGGGAGACACTCCATGGGCATGATAGCCGATAGAGGGCATCTCTCGGAAAACACAAAGTTGCGCATGTCACAACTTGCACTACGATTATGGTTGAATTTGCCTGAAGAGCATAAATTACACGGCGAGGGTAGGCTAGATTCGAAAAGTAAACTGAGAAATTTGGTAGGTATGTGTTTCTCGCCCACGTGGCGAAGCGTCGGGCGTAACTCGCCACATTTCACATAAAAAATTTAATTTAATTTTAACACAGGATAAGGTTAGAAATTGTCAATTAACATGGGCTTGCTTGGCGTACGTAGTCAGCGTTTGTGACAGAGTGGGCTTAGGTACGCGGCGGCATCACAAAGGAAATCACAGATCGGAGCACTAATATTTAACCTGACTTTATGAACTGCTACTACGAATTACGCTCACTTATCAAACACCACTTAATAAACCACTTGGGAGGTTTTGTTCAACTCGAAGAGTTGCCACTTCAAATTGTATATCTGTAATGTTAGGACATTTTGCGAATGCGAAACGATCCTCGACTAGAAACTGTTACCAAATACCTAACGGTGTGTTTGGGCAGCTTCCCTTTAGAGGCAATTCCCGCTGTTGGTGAAGCCTATTTAACACAGTATCACTTACCATCATGACACATAGTGGTCAAAAGCTAGCCTGTGAAAAGTAAAAAATCGGCCAAGTGCGAGTCGGACTCGCGCACAAACGGTTCCGTACCATTAGCTATACAACATTAGACTTCATATATAACCTTAATTTGTTGTTCTAACGTGCGCGAGTCCGACTCGCACTTGGCCAATTTTTGTATTTTTTGTTATAGCGGCAACAGAAATCCTTCATCTGTGAAAATTTCAACTGTTTAGCTATATCACCGTTCTTGAGATACAGCCTGGTGACAGACGGAAGGACAGCGAAGTCTCAGTAATATATAATAATAATACCCGTACCACTTTTTTTTATGGCGGCACAGTATACATATAATTGACCTGCTATAAATCTTCTGTGTAAAAAAAACTGTTTTTTAATGTAATTATAACGGAGCAAGCGCTAGTCCCACCTGATGTGAAGTGGCCTATAACAGATGCATTTCGTCACAAGTAACGATCTGCAATGCGCCCGTAACACTGAGACATATAATTGTTAAACCTCATGTGCCTGTAATTTTACCGGCTCTTAAAGACTGCTGCCGGAACACATTGTTAGGTGCTTGGCGACAGACTTTCTACTTGAGGGTGGTAGATAGCGTTTTTACCCTTTGGGTACGGAACCCTAAAAACGGTTCATTGAATCCATAAACAAACTGAATTAGACGCGATTTCCCAAATTTTCATCGTAAATCAAAACAATAAACAAGTACAAAGTTTGTGACTATTCGCTCATTCTCTTGGATATTAAAGTTTACCTTTTACTATAGTTGAACTGTACAGACTAGCCTTTGTGCTCAATCAGGAGTGCGTTGCTTATGTTTACGGGTGTTGCCCCTGCAGAGCTACTCGGGGTTACGGAATTGTTTTCTGTTTGTAAATCTGACACAACTCTGTTAACGTTACGTAAATTAACTATGAAATAATTTTACAGTGAAGTTTTCAAGTTCAGTGGGTTGGCTTTAGTGATTCGAAGTGATTTATCACCGTTTTAAAAATATTAGCTCGAAAGTGACGAGTTTACTCTTTTCTTCAGTACAAGAGCCATTTTAAATTAACGTTCCTTTAATGGTTGCTTTGTACACCTAAGACCAATAAAGTAGATATCATAAAAGCGAAAAATGTCCGCAAGTGCAAAATGATTTACGCATTTTTTTCTAACCTATGCAATAAAAATGGTGATTGCTCCAGATCCTATGAGTAGTGGCATTTGCTTAAGGTCTTATGAATCGATAAACAGACTTTTTCAGACGTTGCTGTTGTTCAAAAGTCCTCAAAATATGACAAAATAAAAAACTTGCCTGCAACGTGCAAGAGCATGCCGCAGAGCGTCTTTACCTAAGTTTAGTCTTCATCAGTACTAATATTATAAATGCGAAAGTAACTGTCTGTCTGTCTGTCTGTCTGTTACGCTTTCACGCCAAAACTACTGGACCGATTTGAATGAAATTTGGTATGGAGATAGTTTGTGACCCGGGAAAAAACATAGGATAGTTTTTATCCGACTGCGCAAAAAGAGGATAATGTTTTCGCGCGATAACTGACATACGCACGGGCGGAGCCGCGCCCGGAAAGCTAGTTATACTATAAATTTGGCGCATCAGTGGATTTGATAACTATTTAACTAAAATTAATGGTATTTTCATTATTTTTTTCTATTTTCAATTATTATTTATACCTAAATATTGTCAAGTAAACTAAAAATTGTAAAGTAACGTACTGTTATTGAGCGCGTTTTTTGTTGATAGTCTCAGCAATATGTGCACCTATTAAGTTAAATCGTGCAGTTATGGCGGATATGGAAACTCACGTATGTGGGGTTAAATGTCAAGTTAAGTACAGCTTTATCGTTCTTATAGCTAAGTTTGGATAATTTCATAATTATGGTATCATTGAGTTTAAAATTATGATGCTTTATATAGGCATAAGTATTTTTTGACATTCGACCAAGTTACATTGATCGTGGTCCAGGTCCATCAGTCCGCTCGTGACCATGACCAATGCATCATGGTCAAAACGTCGAGGAAAATAAATAAAAATATACATGTTTTATCGCGATTAAACTGTTAAATACTTATAACTATGTGTTCAAGTCGCAAAACTCTTAAAGTTACTATGATGCTTCTATATTATTTTCTATAATAGTTATTGAACACCAATGAATCCATAAATAATTCTTATAATTGATTAAAAAAAGTCTAATAAAATAACGTAACATATACAGGGTTATTGCTAAAATGCTAACAATCTCTTAGCTAGTCCTAACAAACATTTTGAGATGTTTTTTTTTAAACCGTACTACGAGTCAGAAGCGTCCGCCGCGGCGACACTGGTCCGCGCCATGAAAATATGAAATAATACATGACACGCAAAAGAGTCTTTTAACATCAGGTTGACCTAGTGCTTATTCCGTCAAAAAAAAAAAAAAAAATTGGATTTTTTTTTGTTCAAATCAAAAAAAAAACATCTCAAAATGTTTGTTAGGACTAGCAGAAGGCAACCCAAAAAGGTTGTTAGAATTTTTTAAATAACCCTGTGTAATCAATTATAATTAATAAAACATATATAATACCAATTATATCATATTATATCATTAAACGTATCATAACGAATATTGTCCTATTCTTGAGTACTACGTGATCAAATAAACCCTCCATAGTTTTCAGCCGTCTTTAGTAGACTGTATTGCCAGACGTCTGCCTATTTTATCAGTATATCTCGTTTAAATGCAGTCATATTTTTTTTCAGTTCCAATATAACTATGACGTACGGTTAATTCATTTTGATCTGTTCTATTTGATTGCGGAACAACATTGCTGTGGCTTTGTTCGACGTTGTGTTTTACTGTAAATGCGACGGAACCATTCCGGTTCGCGATGGAGCTGGATGACCTTCCGAAGGAGACACTCAAGGCCTACATATTTGAAGAGACCCTACTCTTTAGTACATCGAATGAAGACGCTAAACCAATCGTGGTCGGTGCTGTCGTACTATCTACATCCACGCTGGTTCCGTAGAAGTCAAAAAAACAGGCAATACATGACGCACATGATTTCACTTAAAATCTAATATCACAGCAGGCAGAATATAGCAACGGTACAATACGTCTCTAATGCATTAATGCCCAGTTATTTTCATATACATACATATTTTATTACACTATGACTATATACACTTATGACTAAGAAAGATAATGTTATAATCTTAGTGATGATAATTATTTTCCCGTAGATATCCAATTCCATAAATGAAACATTATATCGTCACATTACAATAATTTAACGATGCGGGCAGCGAAGCAACCCATTGTGTATAACACGGCTGGACTTCTTCCAAATGTTATCCAGGCGTTAGTGATGTAATGAACTGCGCATCAAATACACCTTTCTGCTATATTAATAAAAATATATAATCCCATTGCCGCCACTGGTCAGTACCAGTGTTTCTTGTTTCCGAAAGCGAAGTATTATTAGGCCAAAGTTTAATTAACGCACTTCTCCCGCGGGAATAAAGGTAGTTAAAATTGTTAATTAAGACCCTGTAATATCGTGGAAACTGAAGACTTCCATCATAGCTAGATTATATATACGAGTCCGGTTAAACCACAGCTGCACTGAGAATCGTTAATTTACGACTTGAGCAGTACTTCCTATTGTAAAGAGCTCTTTAACTAATATCATTGAATAATTACTTAATAATTAATATAAAGAGTTTTCCAAAAACTTACTTCTGATGTTTCACATACCGCGTAGGAATATTTGCTTGCGAGCTTAATGATTTTCCTGTTCACATAATTGACACATTTTATGGTGGAGAAAGATTAAAAATTGAATGGACGGCTATTTGATTATAGCCAACAATGGTTCATTAAGATATTTTTTCTTGAGAGGGGATGCTAATTTTGGGTATGCACGTACAAAATTGAAAAATGTATTATTGCTAACATTGGTGATAAATTGTCCTCGATAGTCTAATTTGTTGTGAAATCGGACCTCTCTTCAACTTTATAGTAGGTATTTCCACAACATCAACCGTAACATTCGAAACACAACAATCTATCACGTATTTATTGTTAAATATGAGTGTCGCCACATTTTCTCAATCTATTTTTTTTCATTTCGTACAAATAAGATATTGTAACATAATTGGTTATTTGTCAACACTTGAATATTACGAAAATAATCACGAGGACATTTTGAACTGAATTTAACTTTTTTTTTTATTTATATATATTGCGCCGGCGCCGCCGCCCGGTGGCGTCAGAGCGCGCGAAGAGGGCAGCATCGCGCGCGGCATGTCCGCGGCGACCGCCGCCGCCGGTGCCACTACCAGTGCGTGCGTGGGCGCATTCGTGAGCGCACGCACTCCGTGACGAAGCGACTCTGAAAGTCGCGAAACCGGTCGAGGCCCCCTTTCGATGTAAAAAACTGTAAGTTTAATTCGGTTCAAAAGGAAATGTCTTAAAGTAATTCAAGTCAAAAAGAAAACACTAATGATTATTATGTTGATCTCCTGTTCTGTTGATGTACGAACTGAAGGGGCAGCTGTTTTTATTCAAATCCGTTCCAATCCCAGTTCTGATGACGGGGAACCGGCCCCGAGTTTGTTTTCAAAAAGCGTGATTGCTGTCCAATCGCTTCGTTTGTTGGAGTTTAATGAGTTGCTCATTTTTAGACTTGGCGCGAAGGATGGCCCTTAATTACGCTGCGTTGTGCGGCCTTATTTATATTGAAATTGGATTAGTGTAAGTAACACTTTAAACATATTATAAATTAGTTTTGAGTGCCTGAGCTTGTGTTTTTACAGTTAAACAAATGAAACCAGCTATTATTTGATGGTTTATACGTTAACTAAATAGTTAAACATTACTAAGTTGTTTTTGTCAATTTAATACGTTGAACAGTTATCAGTTTTAACACGTAAGTCTAAATGAAGTTTTTATGGAACTGATTCTTCACTTACGGTAGTTAAGTTAGGCCATTTCGGGGGTCACCCCCATAAATTGTAGATTATGGAATAAACAGACCTACGAAATACCTCCGACACACTTATATAATTGATAATTTATAATGTACCTCCGTTACCGGAAAACAAAAAAACAATTGAAACATACATACATATCTTCTTACCCTTGATTTCATTTCGATTCAACAAAAGGAATAGAGCCTATAACGCTTGAAACGGCGCGAAAACTGCATGACTATTTAATGACATTTTTACTCAGTAGGTAGCTTTTTTTCTTTAGAAGGCATGTTATACTAGAGAGCAAAATGAGTTGTGAATGTGACGCAAGAATCTACATTATCACCGGATTTCACAAAACAGCGAGAGTTTGTGAGGTAGATTGATTGATTTTAAGGGGAAAATCCAAGTCGTTAGGTTCCTTTCGATATTAAATTATTTGCTACTTTACTAAAATGTTTTGGTAAAGGGTGAAAAATAATTTATTAAGGGCCTGTTTCAGAATGTTCGAGTAAGTTCCGATTATACTACCTGTAATGGTATTATTAAAAATTAATGAAACAACCAGCTTGTGAAGTAGGAAACAACTAACTTTATTGAAGTAGGTACTCACATGCCATATATATAAATCGTTACGTACCGTCACTAAGATCTTTATATAACACTATCCAGAAGTTATTTAATAAATAAAACACTATCTTTGCATTTCACAGTCATCGATTTAGCCTATCCATCGGTTAAAGCTTGAAACGCGCAGCATGTTAACTGTCATTTTTATCATTGAGTTATTTCATGTGTCGGTTAGCAACACATGAAACAACCTGAAACTTTGTTAGGATATTCTGAAACAGACCCTTAGTGTCATATTAAACGGAGCTTCTTACATCATAAATAAATGTATAATCAATTTATTTATATTTCGTGAGCGACATCAAAGAATCAGGGTCATTAAATACACATTTTTACGACTGCTATGGTTTTTGTGAAAAGAAAAAACTGGGTCCACAAAACTCGTTCCTTGTTTATTTCCTTAATTTGGAAAAGGGAGAAATTACAACGTGACAGTGTCCTAAATAAATAGAACACATTGGGAGTATTTTAAATAAAAATATATTAAGTCTGGTATATCTATATTTAATAAAGGGATGCCTATAATAATAATTTTAAGTCGTATAATGCTGCGTAAGCATGTAACTGGGTGGGTTATTTGCAATATCTATCGCCCTAAATATTCAATACATACATGCAAAAAACACTCTTTATCTTATCACACTTTATAGTTTTTCTTTCGTAATAATACTTTATCTCTATGTAAAGTATCTAGTTGTACATACCTAGTATGACCGATGTCGATGTTGGTCACCTATCTATGTAATGACTGCAGCGAATACATATTGCCTAATACTGTTGATAAGTCAACAATAACTACGTAAGTTCCGCTACAACCGCTTCAAAACTGTTGACAGCCCGTTTTAAGGCTGATTCTATCTGTCTTCGATGGCATTGCCATTTAATAACATTAGGACGTATTGTCGGCGAGTACAGTACACAATAGAAACCTTACTAACTGCTTGATTTTAATGAAATTTTATCATGTTTTAATCATCATATAATTCTAAAACTTTTTATGTAATCCTGTTCAACTTTGATATTACGGTTATTAATGTAATATATTTTTGTAAGTACCTATTGGGACGTAAATAAATAATACAGCGATTTCTAAGATTCACGTAACAAGTAGGTGATTTGTTCATCAGAATTTAATGTTCTATACGCACACTTAAAAAATCTCTGTCTGATGTCTGTCATTTATGTTATAAAACTGTGTGCATTCAAATTCAGATCCCCGTGGGGTGAAGTGCAGAACTTATGCTGGCGATCCCCATGCCACCTGCCAAGTGCGGGAATTATGGGGGAGGCGATTGATGAACGGTGGATGTTATGGCTGCTTTATGTATGTATGCGTTATGATACCAAACCAACTGAATAGTAAACACTATTGTGTTTGTGAAGTCAAATTTAGATAATTCGGACATGCCTTAACTAAAAATTAACGTATTGTCAGTCATATTTGTATTGATATAAACGGGCGACCAGTCTGAAAAAAATTTCGTTGTTAGAAAAACTTAGCTATTTAACTTTTGCAAATAACCAAGGGACCTCGGAATTCCAACAAGAATGCCACACGACCAAGAAGAAAGACAAGAATGCAATATTCGATTCTATAATAATCGACACCAAATGTCCAAAAATATTCACTGAGTTTATGCATCGTCCTAAAATACCAGTCTTAGTTTTAAACATTACAATATGTTGATGTGAAAATATGTATAGAGCGCACTAAAGTGAACATCCTCTTAACGGGATGATTACACGGATTTAGGATTACATTGCAATATGATATGAGCTGGAAGTCGTAGATCGTCCAATATTAGGTCCGATAGGAATATTGAAATAAATAAATTGATGGGTGCGGCTCTGACTTTATGTACACTATGATCACTAGTAAAATATATTTTTTTATAAAATGTAAATAGCCATATACCAACCACTCGTACACGGTACAACCTTAGCACCCTTTGGTTAGGTTTCCCCTATAGCAGTACTAATGACGTTTGATAACCCTATCATAAAGTTATGAAATGATCACAAATAAGGCGGAAAAACCATATAATTAATAGGTTTATAAATGTATATATGCAGGGTGTCCGTTAATTAATGGATAACCCCGCGGGTACTTGTGGGGGGCACCGGGGTCAATCAGGAAAAAATATTAAAAAAAACTATCTGAAGCAGGCTGGCATTTTTTAATTTTTTTTTATATGTTTAAGATTTGATACCTTTGTTCACATTTTTGGGCACCTTGACTACAAATTCAATAATAATGATTTGTTTTTTTCTGGGAATAACCGTGAATAGTTAGCGTTTTCATCGCAAGTTACAAAGTGTTTCTAGCTGCAACTGTTAACTTTTTTTAAATACTTAAAAATAACAATTGGAGTTTTCCATTTTGTAATGATAAAGTTTGAGGACCTGTAATACCAAAAAAATGTATGGGGACCTGGGTGGCCAACAGCTTTAGAAACATGCCGATTTCATGAAGTTTCTTAAATGGTATCACACAATTTTTTTTATTGTCAAATTACTGAGTTATGGCCACCTACGTTTCTTTAGTCTTATTTTTCTCAAAACAAAAAATTTAGTAAATAAGAAATTTATTTCAAAAATGTGCGGTAATTAATGGATAACCCCGCAGGTACTCGTGGGGGGTACCGGGGTCAATCAAGAAAAAATATAAAAAAAATCTATTTTTATATATATATATATATAATATATCTATTTATATGTATAAATATATATATATAAATAGATTTTTTTTATATTTTTTCTTATATATATGTATATAACTTATGTATAAGTTTTGATTTTTTATTTCAAAGCATCCAACAAAGATTTTGTTTCGCAATAGAATTTCATTTACAGAGTCGCTGAAAATTTCACATAGATCAATTTTGTCAAAAACACGTGCATATGAGTGGTGGAGCATAAGCGGTTGAGATATGGTGGTAGATTTGCTTGGCTGTGATCAGCCATCAACGTCTTTAATTAAAGTTAATTGCTGACACCTGTTCTTGAGATGTAGTTCCCACTCTAGGCTTCGCCTATTCACTTTATTTGACTTCACCATCAGAGATAACAAGCTAAGGCTATCAGCAATAAAAAAATAGAAGTACAGTCGAATCCCACATTCTGTGGAATGAAGCCTATAGTATACCAATTTGGCATATTTTCAATTTTGTTCAAGGCAACTAGCGTATCGCGCTTATCGTCGTCATTGATCATATTTGCGTGCAATTATTTTTCGAGTTTAAAGCTTCGAGCTGGTATTTAACCAAGCTGCGTCCCAGATAAAGATACTGCTGAGCATTCCATATACCTTCCCAAGAACACTCAGTATTTTCACAGCTAAGTTAGCTTAAAACAAAGGGGCGTATTCATAATCATTCCATAATTTTATGAACTCTCATAAGAACTGCGCAATGAAAATGTCATTTCCACAGTACTAATGGTGATTGACAAACCTATCATAAAGTTTTAGATACCGAAATCTACTTCGGTTTTAAAATATATTTTTGTAACTGAGTTCTATATTAAAATATAAAATAAATTATAATATAAATTCATAACTCAAATTGATACTATCAAAACAGTCTCTGTTTTTATCTCCAATGGTAATGAGGCTTCGGCGATCGTTAAAAACCAGATATCTTTTTCAAATTTGCATAAAAATATAGATTGCCTTCTAGTGTAAATATTAAGAATGAATACTTACTCCAAATTGTCAAGTTTAATAACGCAAACTTATTTTAGTAGTTATTCCTTTGATATTGAAAGATAAAGCTATTGTTTTTATATTATTATTCCCCGTGCGCCGTCGCGCTCTGTTTACACTGGCAATAACGCCGTAAGTTCATAGCTGCTACGAGATACTACGAGAGACGCGTAGCATCGTAGTGTAGATTTTCTGAGGTGTATGCCAGATGCATGTAACAGCTTGTTTGAAATATATTTATACCGTGTTATTTTCCAAGTAAATATTACATATTAATATGTCTTTTATTTCCTACTTTAAAATTAAACTGACGGACCTTTTAACTTTAATAAATAATTACAAAGATTTAAAAAATATTTTACGAAAACATTAAATGAATCGTCCTAAACTCTTCCAGCCTAGCTACTTGGCATTTATGACGTCACGTCGATATAACTGCCCAAAAAAAGGAGTGTTATATTTTCAGGGTTCATGTATGTTTGTGACTTTCTTTATTCCATCATAACTTCTAAACGGCTTAACCGATATATATCGTTAGATTCGTCTTGATAGCGCAAGTGACACAAGGTACATGAAATAAAAAGAAAAAAAAACTGTCGGATTCTAGTGAGATATTTTTTTCTACCATTCCTGTAATTTGGGTTATCAAAATGAAGGGCATTAAAAAGGATTCCAAAGATATTTATAACTTGTTTGTTTTAATTTCAATGGGACGCTAAAAGCTTTAACGTAAATAAATAATTTGCAGTAGGATATTTTTACTTTTTCAATTAATTTATACTTATTAATATTTATTAAGTGTTTTTCTAATGTATCAATTTTATGTTTTCTTAAAATATTAAATAAGGAATCTATTAATTACTCGTTTGAATGAATCTATTCATTAAGTTTTGTAAACTTTTAGAGCAGAAAATGATATTATCTGGCGATAACAGAACACAAGAAAGGCACTTCTTTCGATCAGATGAAGTTCAATAGTCTGAAGGATTGTCACACCGTCCCTTATGACGATAAAATTCATAAAATTAGAGCACAAATTTCGCAAATCAAGTCTCGGTAGCTAGACGTGGGTTTGATCGAGTGACATGAAAATTATATATTTTGTCTTCTTTATAAGCATAACTTTAAGCCTAATTTCACCATACCATGTTTGTTTACGCTAAATCAGCCATTAGCTAATGGGTCTTTAAAAATAACAGAGCTGTTAAATCAGTCTACGTTCTATGAAGTTAACTGAATTAATCATCCATTAACAGTTGGTGGGACACTCGGTTCAGTTAACAGTCCGTTAAAAGGATTAACAAGGCGTCAAATAAATAACAGAGTATGGTGAAACTAGGCCTTAAGCTATTAAATTCAATTGTTTGTCAATTGGAATTTACCTGATAAAAGGTTTTATGAGTGTAAAGTTAATTTAGTTGTATTTGAATTTCTTCCAAACTATAATTTATGTTATGACTTCCTCGTTGGTGTTGTGTGCAAAAGAGCCACTTTGGAAACTTGGTTTTGATTCCCGGGTCGTTAAATACTGGGTGTTTAAAGGAGGAAGGCAGGAGACCAATCGTATATCAAGGTACGCCAGTTCAACGCCAGAGGTATTAAAAATTGAGCTACGATTAGATAGATAGATAGGTAGATAGATAGATACACTTTATTGAAACACCTTAAAAATAGTTTAAGCAGAAACACAATTTAAAATATTGTAACAATTGGCGGTCTTATCGCTGAAAGCGATCTCTTCCAGACAACCATTGGAGGGAGAGACATAATTGAAGAGATCCAAGGGATGGCGGTGAACAAGAAAATATAGTACTTACAATGTCAATTAACTTATATATTACCTACATTAAACAAATAAGTAAATAAAATTAGATACCTATACAAAACAAATAATATATGTTATTAGCCATTCGCTTTGCATTCATAAGCTCATTGCATGCACTTTATAGCTATCATTTTAGTTTTGTGCCATAAATGTTAGTTAATTCTTTTGTTTGTTTTTAAACCTAGAGTATATTTTACAGTTATTATTTGGTGCAGTTTAATTTATAAAATTACTTTCATCATTTTTCTGTACAAATATGTGTTTCATATATTGCTACTAAAAATAATTTTAAGTCCATATTACATATATTCAAACGATAAACGGCTTTGTAATCCTCCTATTTGCCTCGTACGAACGCCATCACATTTCATTACGTAAAGTGCACCAGTACTGCCGCTGAATTCGTCACTCATATAAATTCAAGCTATTGGTGCCCGATTCAATCACATCAGCACATAGTTATTGTGTCTGCCATGGTGAACAGAGCTATATTCCCTTATGTGAAGACTCGATTTTCAGTGTACGAGAAAGAAACTTCGTGACAACATTGCAGCTAATGACAACTAATAATCTATGTACGAGTAACAGTATGGCACGATAGACGTTTATTCATATTTACATATATAAACTCTTTTGCAAATAAAACGGGCACTTTAGATTTTTTTCTCTACTTCAATGAAGAAGAACAAGAAATAGGTTTTGTTAATTTGACGATGTATTGGCATGTTTTTTGCAGCATCCTGGCATGATTCTTTACGTTCCAAATTTAAAATTTGAAATTATTAAAAGAAAAATAATGATTATTGTGGATTATTCTAAAATTGCTTTACTAATGGCGCGAATTGCTGAAACGATTTTTAACTGATTACGATATTTTAAAACTTTTCGGATATTTTTAAATATTATTATTTATTTAATTGAATCCCTGATTAAAAGTTAAAACTCATTTAGCCACATTAGTTCAGTTATATAGTAAAGCTTATATATTAGAGAGTGACGTAAAACGACGTTTGTTACTTTTATTTTTATATGTATCTAACAATAACTTTAACCGCCATCCAAAAGAGTTTTATATCGTTTTTTTTTTCTAATTTATGACCAATATTTGGCTACAGTAGACAGGTCATGGATATATCATTTGTAGAAATGTTTACCTATTAAAATGCGCAAATCACCTATCTAGAATTATATGTGCGTCCTTATTTTTGAAATCTTTGTGTTCTGCCTACTTGGATGGGTATATGAACCTTTAAACTTTTGGGGATTACCAATACTTATACTTCGTTAATTAGATTTCAATTTATATCAACTAAAATTGTCATACTAAATATACAAGCTGATAGACTGACATTCGGTACTACGGTGTAATTGTGGTCGAGCTACTGAGCGCAGGAGGCGACTTTGCAGACTCAGAAAATTGAGCTTACGTTGCATGTGTCCATCCATCAACAATTTACATTCACACGCAAATAATGAAAACGAGTATTGACAGAGTTTGTGACACAGGCTACGAAAAACTTATAGGGGGGTGACCAATATTCACCTATAATAATTTACTACTATATCCGACAAAGAGGGTAAGGATGAAAACTGTAGTTATTTACAATGTATGTTTACAAAATTAAACATATCAATAATCAAAGAAAATTTTAGATATCTTGATAGTCAATATTATTTTTCCTCCCAATGATGGCAACGCAACGGTGAAGAAGTCATGTTCCGTCAGATATACAATTGCTCTATAAAAAGTTTATGTATTACGAACTGTGGAGGTGGATGCCACAAACTTATATATATTATACTATACCATTCACACCTCAAACATACCAACATTATTCACTCAGTTCATTATTTCTGACCAATCACCACTAAGGCACGCAGCCGTCAAGAGCGTGATCATCAAAGCCCTCAATAACCACCCTATTTTTCTACATCTAACATAAACATAACTAGATACACTGTTATAAAAACAATATAGCCATTTTCAGGTTTATAATTTCCATTTCCTGTAGTAATTTCCGAACATCAACAGCTCATTAAATATTCAACGTTAGAATTCATAATACGTCTTACGTCTATTATTACAGATATAAATGTATACCGACTTTTACATGAACATAATTTAACCAAACAGTGCACATAAAACATGTTTCATGGATAAGGGTTACTTTACATTACTTTAATTCCACAATCACTACAAAACGATTGAAACTCCTAAATACTGATAAACGCTGCTCGATCCATAAAATTATTAAATCTTCTCAGTTATAATAATAGTGAAAATCTTACAAGTTTTGCCCTTGACGTCATACCATGCACGAGCAGTGCAGTGTATATTGGAGATCATAGATGCTCGCTCCAGACAGGGTACTGTCTGGAGCGAGCACGGTTTAGTCTATGGTTTAGTACTCACATCAAGGTTAGATTAAAAAAATATTATTGGGGTTGGAACATAGACCTAGCTTCTCAGGTAATAATTAATATTGAGAAATACAATAATAGCCTCGCTAATTTGGGAATAACGCTTTGAATCTTTAGCTATAACATTCCGCCGGGAAAGAAAGAAAGCTTTTTGATTCATCAAATGTCTTCTAAATATTCTGGGAATATGCGGTTATGGTTTGACTCTCTACAAGAAACAAAACTTCAGTGGCAACAACAGTGGCTGAAATGGAAGACTAATTTCCCGAAGTTCTTCGAAATTTTATATCTTGTCACATTTCAATAATAGTCTTCTTAGTTAAAACAATGCAACCAGCCAGATCACGCTGTAGCAGTCGTTATTAGTTCGCGAAACAGTGTGTTATTAAAGAGAGCGCCCCGAGGAGCTGTGTCGCTTCAGGTGACATTATAATGGCGTTGATATCAAAATAAAGTCAGCGACCGAAAAAAGCGGGAATACAAACAAACCTCAAGATGCACCCGAATGCCTAAATATGAGGATAACGTAATCAACGGCGATTTTGATACACAGTTTGCTCAAACTAGCGCAGTTCACGGAACATAGTTAACTTAGTTAAAAATATGTACAAATAAGAAATAACTATGAGACAGTTATCAATGATTTATATTTATTAATCGTTACCGGGTCTATTCGCGCACGAATTAACAATGATTTACTTAACCATCGGGGCCACTAATGGTAGCATTGTTACGGACATATACCCTCTTAACATCACAGGAGGACCTTTTATGATAAACTTTCTATTGTTCTCGTTATCTACGATGCTGAAAGATAGAAAACAGTCTGTTTTGGTGAGTTCACGCATGGGGCATATGCCAAGTCATGAGTCTACTAATGCTAAATGCAAATTAATTTCTTACAAGCTCTAAGCTCTAGCCGTAGTGATGACTGATGAGCCTAAAGTTACGACGAAAGAATGAATGAAGTTTGACGTTTGTATTTTAAGAAAATCTATATTTACGCATTAGGAAGCACGACGTGGACTTCGGACAGGCAGATAGTGACTTATTAATAGTACCGTTTCAGCCGAATTGTCTACTGCTGAACACAGCCTCCGCTATTCAGGGTGTTTTGCCATAATCCCCACGCTTAGCAGGTGTCTTGAGGATTGCAGTACATCAGAAGGTGCTGTTGCCCACCACCCGATATTTTTCCCTGAGTCGCCTCTTACTTGACATCCATGAGAAGAGATGGACGGTGACATTATAGTCCGGCACTTCATAGGGGATATAGTATTATGACTTGGTCCAACAGAAATATATTGATTTACTAGCTATTACCCGCGGCTTTGCCTGCGTTAATATTTGAATTATATATAATCTAATACAAAAAAGGATGTCGGAATAGAGCACTACTCTTAGAATACATACACAATATATCAGATTTCAGGATCCTTTTATATGTCAATATTATATGTCCATAGTTCATAAACACGTTAAGTAAAGTTCTGCGTCCTGTAAATTCTGCACTCGTTCAATTGCTTTTTTAAATTAATAATATTGTCAAGTTAAAAATCTTTATAATAATGCCTATTCTAAAGCTTTAGTAAACCTATGTCGAAAAAAAAATTAAAGCAAGGGTTAACTTGATTGTGGGAAAATCTCGGATGGCATATTTCGGAAACTAAAGAACATAGGGATGAGTTCCAAATGAAAAATATGACTGCGACTTTGTCCTTTATCACAAAAAATACACAATAAAGGCTGCCGTCAAAAACAAATTCAAACGCTGATATCTCGGAAACTAAACGTGATATAATTGCGTAATGCATCGATGCTCTTTAAACAATACCTACTAGTCAATTTAAAAATGGCTTCATCGATTTGGTGCTCAGACTCCGTTTCAGCTTTGACAAAAATGTTCTGGTATGTTTGTCTGACGGATGTCCAGCTGTTCTCCTTTACAGGTCGCATTTCTGAACCGATTCTCGTGAAATTCTCTGATATTATTATATTGCCACTAATCTATATTATTTATCATCGAAATAATTTGGTAATTAATATTTTTGCTTGGTCTAAGAAACATATGTTAAAGTGACTTTTAGTTCAGCGTCTGATATGCCAAAGCCATAGTCACATAGCAAGTGGCATAGTGCTTATCCCTAGCCTTAGTCGCTTTTTATAACATACACATAAGTCTAATAAGGCTGTCAACATTCCTTTTATTTTTCAGCCAGAATGGGTACGGAATTAAGCCAACTGTGATTAGTTGACTCCTATATAATTACCAGCCTGGATTAAACGTGTACCATACGTAATTATTTATCAGAAATTAATTAAGCAACTCAGATGCGTATGTATTTGAATAATTCATCAAAGCATTGCAGTGGTTTAGCGTAATGGATACAAATGGATCACTAAGCCGGGATTTGCACGTCTACGGAGGAGCGATAACTGAAGCCCTTTTCAAATGATACTTTTATAGTAGTTTATGCAACTGTCATATAATAGAGGGTAGTTTCAAAATAAGATTACACGAGTGTTTTAATACCTAATTATATGCAGTTGCATATACTACTTTATTAAATCTCATGGCTATAGGGAGCTACATTATATTAAATGCAATATAAAAACCAGCGCATTGCGCCCGCAGCGCGCTCACCACAGATAATGTGTATTTAAATTGAATTGAAACCTCCTTGGTAGGGACACATTTTACTTTAATAATTTAAAAAATGTTTTAGAGCATTGTTTTGTTAGGAGAATAATGCTCTAATTTAATTTTTTAATTTTCTTAAAGAAGTATGTAAAAAGAATATGTTAATAAAAGTCTGTATTTCATTTCATAATTAGAATATTACCAAATGAGATTATATAAGGGTATTTGTGCTTGTCTCTTTAAAACTGTTTTATCTTTCTGAACGATACAAAGAGATTGTGGCATCCTTGTGGCGGGACTCTCTGTATGTTCTTCCAATAGATTTTAAGTTATAACCCAACATTGAAGTAATTTACTTAATAATTTTATTTATTTTTAGTTTACATTTTTTATCATCTTGTGAGGAATGTGCTCAGGAACTCCCCCTGTACGATTTTGACGTCGAGACGGTGCCATACGGGAATATATGGTTTAGTGAAAGTCGTCAGCTGATTTTTAACTCCAATATCTAAATCACGTTACTTTGAACAGAAGATATTACACGGCTGACTCAGCAGAAAACATCAGTAAACTATTGAAACTAAACTATGCGTATTTTCTGAATAGTTTCCTACGATTAACTATCTAAACGATAAGGTAAGATTACCGTTGAACTAGTTTCTATTCTATCGAAGCAAG
The DNA here is from genome assembly GCA_963854805.1 of Plagodis dolabraria. Lineage (NCBI taxonomy): Eukaryota > Metazoa > Arthropoda > Insecta > Lepidoptera > Geometridae > Plagodis > Plagodis dolabraria. The sequence continues at coordinate 26,779,838 of OY978448.1, read as the reverse complement.
AATTAGCACGACTCGGATGTTTATTGCGACGCGTCATTAGCCTTGGCTTATTCAACGTTTTTACAAAGCCCTTATATTTCACCAGAAAAGTGTCTTATATCATAATTTCGCAGACAATTTGTTATCACACCGCATAATTGTATTCAGCTCGCGTTTCATAATGTAAGTTGGGTAATTTATGTGAGAGTTAATCCTAGGCAAAAATATGGTTAAATAAATGAAATAATTGACGTTAAGGGATGAGCGATGTTCATGTTTTCTAGAGTACCTCTGATTGTAAATTTAATTGAAATCAAGTGCTCTAAGCACTTAATTAATGAGTTAACTTGCAAGTTAAGACAAGAGAGCTTTTATTTATTCTGAGCCGTTGGCTTTATCTAAAATTGATTGGGTGAGTAATGACTTTAAACGCCTGCGGTGATCATCTCATTACTAGATATCTAAGATAAATTAGTTTATTTTCTAGGTATAGTTTGCAGAAGCAAAACTGTGATCAGAAGTTAGGATATAGATCTTTGAAAGGGAGTAAACCACACAGTTAAAACTGTTTCGTGCAAAACCACCCATACTCAGGTGAGTCAGCCTTTGTTGGCCTTGTATAACGTATGTAATCCCACAAATCTTTACAAAAATGGAATTGAAAATGATGCTGTTGACTTTACAGCTGACTTGAAATAAAAAATATGATGGTCGAGGATCTAAAAATAATTTAAACTATCACGGATCGTATGTATTGTGCCATGTGACGTGTCGGATATGATGTAAGTTGGTAATTCTTTCTGCTAATAATATTAAGACGAATGTAAGTGAGTGAATGTGTGTTTATGAGAGTTTGCGCCTGTGTGCTTGATGTCACTCACGTAAAAAACGTCTCAACGCATTTTGATGTAATATTGTATTATTATATGACGACGTGGGCGAAGCCGCGGGCAGCAGCAGTAAATGATATTTTAGATAGTTTTCTGAGTAAATGCCTAATAATATTAGTTCGAAGAACACTAAAACCATCCATAAATATACGATGAGATAAGGCAATTTTCTAGAAGACAACCTACGTAAGGTTGTTTATGAAAATACTGAAAATAACTTTGTTAGAATTGTATTTTTTATCGTCCAATGTTGCATTAATGTGTTTTCTGACCTTGTGATATTTAACGTGTGCACGCAAGAAGTTAATTGCATTCAGATTAGGATGGTATAAGGCTAGTCTTTTGTTGCAGCTTTCAGTTGTTCATGTTATTTTTATGATTCAATCAGGTTAATTCATCTCAAAAGTGAGCTTTAAGCATAGCGAGAGAAGATAGCACGTTAAAATACCGCGATCAGTTCTTAATGTGAGCTGGACATAGTTGGTTTCTTTTCAACTTGCACACTGTGGCAAGCTACATAGTCAATTTTCGTGTCTATGTAATAGTCTCCCGTTAATGAATTTGATTTCAAAATCAGCAAAACGTTGACTATTTTTGATTCCAAACACCAGCGCGAAATGTTAGTAAGTGTCTTCCTTCGCCGCAATGGTAGAATTCCAGGTTCTGACTGAAATGATGAGCCCAAATGTTCTTACTCTGTGACATTGGCTAACGCAGCGGGTAAGTTACACCAAACAATATTTCTTTCGCTTGTCTGATCTGTTCTTACATAATATGACCCTCAAGCTACAACCCAAAAAGGGTTGAAATCAGAGTGGCGGTGAATATTCATCAGGCTGTGTGTGGCCTGTAACAGGCATGTATCAGTGACATATAGACTGTGACCCTATAAAGTTTCATTACCAAAGTTAATAACATAAGCAAACGAACTGTAACAAAAACATATTTGGTCGGAGTATTTCAAAGTTTCACCAAAAACAAACATCAATTATGTTAAGAAGTTCACACAACCTGACTAAACTAAAAGTTAAATTATCGACATCGTACAGATTCCATGAAATTTTCGTTGGTTACAAAAGTTAAGGAGTTTCTCTGATAAATCATATAGTCCCACGAAGTTGGAGTCGTAACAATGTATATATATTTCTAGAAATAATAAAGGATGACACAAGAACACAATGCTGTGGAATGTCTTGTGTGACGACGACACTAATAAATATACAAATTTATTTAAAAAAAAATCATAGTTGGCTCCTCATGCTCCTGTTGGCATTTTACCCACTACTCTTCGGTAAATGAGGGTATTAAAATCATAAAGAGCCCTGTATTGCGTCTAATCTACAGCAACAAGAGGAGTATAGTATAGGAATATAGCCTTTGTCGCTTTTTATGATATCTAACAAAAGTATATGGCTGTCAACAGTCATTTTATCTTTCAATCGGAATGGGTACGGCATTAAGCCAAAATACTGTGATTTAATTAACTCCTATTTAATTACCAGCCTGGATTAAACGTGTATCGTACGTAATTATTTATCAGGAATTAATAAAGCAACTCAAATGCGTATGTATTTGAATAATTCATCAAAGCATTGCAGTGGTTTAGCGAAATGGAAACAAATGGATCACTAAGCTGCGGATTTACACGTCTACGGAGGAGCGAGAACTGAAGCCCTTTTCGAATAAACTTTGTGCTTGTATCTTTAAAAAATCGGCCAAGTGCGAGTCGAACTCGCGCACGAAAGGTTCCGTACCATTAGCTATACAACATTAGACTTCATATTTTAACTTTTTTTTGTTTCAACGTGCGCGAGTCCGACTCGCACTTGGCCAACTTTTTGTATTTGTTGTTATAACGGCAACAGAAATACAACATATGTGAAAATTTTAACTGTCTAGCTATCACCATACTTGAGATACAGCCTGGTGACAGACGGACGGACGGACGGACAGCGAAGTCTTAGTAATAGGGTCCCGATTTTTAGCCTTCGGGTACGGATCCCTAAAAATGTTTTATCTTTCTAAACGGTACAAAGATATTGTGGGATACTTGTGGCAGGAGTCTTTGTATGTTATACCAATAGATTTTAAGTTTAATTTCAGATAATTTTAGTTTATATATTTTATCGTCTTGTGAGGAATGTGCTCAGGAACTCCACCTGTACCACATCTTGTACGTATATATACTGGAATATATGGTTTAGTGCAAGTCGTCAGCTGATTTTAAAATCCAATATCTAGTTCAAGTTATTCTCAGAAGATATTCCGCGGCTGACTCAGCAGAAAACGTCAGTAAACTATTGAAACTAAACCATGCGTATTTACTGAATAGTTTCCTACGATTAACTATCTAAACGATAAGGTAGGATTACCGTTGAACTCGTTTCTGTTCTATCGAAGCGAGAATTAGCACGACACGGATGTTTATTGCGACACGTCATTAGCCTTGGCTCATTCAACGTTGTTACAAAGTCCTTATATTTCACCAGAAAAGTGTCTTATATCATAATTTCGCAGACAATTTGTTATCATACCGCATATTTATATTCAGCTCGCGTTTCATAAGCTAACGTTAGGTGTGCAATTTATGTGAGAGTTAATCCTTGACAAAAATATGGTTAAGTAAATGAAATAATTGGCGTAAAGGGATGAGCGTAGTTCATGTTTTGTAGAGCACCTCTGATTGCAAATGTAATTGAAATCAAGGGCTCTAAACACTAAGTAATGAATTAACTTAGAAGTTCAGGCAAGAGAGCTTTTATTTATTTTTATTTATTGATACTGAGCCATTGTTTTTTTTATAATGTGAAGATTGGGTAATGACCTTAAACGCCTGCGGTGATCATCTCATTACTAGATATCTAAGATAAAGTCGTTTATTTTCTAGGTATAGTTTGCAGAAGCAAAACTGTGATCAGAAGTTAGGATATAGATCTTTGAAAGGGAGTACAACCTCGCAAATTAAAGCTATAATGTAAATTATCTTATTAGAGGGGCTTGAGTGCTTGCAGTTAGCCTTAGTGGACGGTCCCCGCATAGTGCTGAAGAATTCTGCCTTATCCTACAAAAACATCTTTCGTTCGCGAGGCAGCAAGCTGATGTAGGACCCATTAACTTATCGTCAACCAAGACGGGTTGAAATCAGAGTGCCGGTAAATATTCATTAGGCTATGAAAAGCAGGCATGTATCAGTGACGTATAGACTGTGATCCTATAAATATTTCGTTACCATTAGAACCTTTAAATTAGCTAAAGTTTATAACGTAAGCAAACAAACTGTAACAAAAGCAAATTTAGTCGGAGTGTTTCAAAGTTTCACCAAAAAACAAACATCAATTATGTTAAGAAGTTCACACAACCTGACTAACCAAAAAGTAAATTTATCGACCTCGTACAGATTCCATGAAATTTTCGTTTGTTACAAAAGTTAAGGAGTTTCTCTGGATGCCACCTAACGGGAGTATTCATGAGAACGAGCTGAGCCTGAGCCGGTACTTCTATGACATATCAAATACTCGTAGCAACACGCCATGCACCTGTTGGACGTTTTATTCATTGTTTTTAATACAATTGATATATTTACGATCAAGATTCTCACAATAATTCTTAAGTAATTTTTGTGAAAACTTTTAACATAAAATCAACTCATTTACTATCAGAGTCTTAGATGGAAACTTCTACAATTAGAAAGATTATTAATAAGTCAAGGATACCTTTTTTAGGATCTAAAATATTGAATCCGAAAAAAGTTATCCTTAACTTGCCTCTTATTAATAGACGAATAATAGGTAATGAAGCTTAAGAAAAGCTTCATTACCGTATGCGTATTAAGACCAATTCTAGATAAAACCTATAGACGAT